>BTPG01000004.1:105776345-105874840 GCA_036245525.1 Semisulcospira habei
GCCAAGCTATTCTGGCACTACCTTTGAACTATTTTAGTCAAACTTATTTCACACACTGGTGTATTCTGGATGATAAGGGTTAATCTTAGTGTTGCCCTAAAGTATGAATGTTCGAAAGTTCATTAATTGCCAGAACACGAGGCGAGCTCTGCTCAACTAAATGATTGACTACTATACTGACAAGTACTGGCAAACCTTTGCCACACCGCGTACGCGGGCAAGACATGATATGTGTGCGGGTCTGTGATTTTTGACCTTACGGTTGAAAGCCGTAAGGTCCAAAATCAGGCACACCACCCTCTTGTCAGGCTTAACGCCAGCGCTGGATAGGGCGATAAGATTACACGTAGCGTGTCGGTGATTATACTGATATACTACCACGCAGTAAAATGTTCACAGCTCAGTGAGACTGACGCTGAATCGAAAGTGCAGGTCCAGGCAGGCAGTCAACAGCCCTCAGCGCAGCGGCAACGTCCATTGCGCAAAAAGTCCTCGGTCCGACGTCAGCCGATATCAGCCTTTGGACGGCCTGTTTTTGCGCACTGTAACGGGGCGGGGCGGTTGCCGCGGCATGAGTATCAGGGTAGTCTCGGCTGCGCCAACCACCTTGCTTATTATTATATGCAACTTGCCCCTGGTTCAAGGTTCTCTGCCTTGATTACGTTTCCGGCAGACATTGATAAGATTTAATGGCTTGGGAGCTTGCTAACTCGGAACTACGTTTCAATAATTGACTGAGATTGATCCTAAATAGTGTATAATCAAATTAGTCTGACGGCTTGGAAGGCGCTAAAACTAATCTAGTAGTGCCAGATTAGGCTTGGCGTCTTCCAAGACCTTCATCGACCGAAGGCACGTTCACTGACAGGCCCTCACGACTACACCACAGCATAACTTGGAGCGGCGGACGTGATAGTCACTGAGTTCGAGTGCAGTACCGGATGACACTACCCTCGAACTATCATGGCCGGTTCACTGATCGTTCACGGATTGCCGTGTTCACACAGTCCGTTTACAGACTCGTCTTATAGTGCGTTCAGTGACAATGTAATGTGAAAACGTGTTACGGTAATTCAAGGACGTCACGCCGCCAGAGCAATGATGCTACTTCCATACCGTCAGTGCCGAGCCTTTGTGTCTGTGATCTGGTCATGGACTTTGTTGTGTGCAGTAACCAGAGGGACGTGGTTTAACACCAGAGCAGGTGAGTCAGTCAGTGACCGCACTGACATGGACACATCAGTTTTTTCCTCAGCATGAATTCAGATTAACCCATTCAGCCCTGACGCACTACAGCAGGAGATGGGTCGACCATGATAATTCAAGGGTAGTGCCAGATTAGCTTGGCGCCTGTCGGCGCCAAGCTAATCTGGCACTGCCCCTGCATTATCATGGTCGATCCATCTCCTGCACCTAGTGCATAGTCATTAGATGACGCCTCTAAAATTTGGGAAATACGGCCGTCGGGCTGAATGAGTTAACCCCTCGACTTCTACAGACGATACTGTTCGGCGGAAAAGACGCGTAGTTGCGCGCAGTCATTGTAACCTTGTGGCTGTCGACAGCGGTTTTTGTCGCGAAGGTTCGTGATAGTGAATCATCGCGACAAAAAGCGCTACCGACAGCCAAAGGGTTAGCACATTCGTGACCTGCTGCACTGATTCGGACACCCATTTAACCCCTCGGCTACATTTCCCTGCTTATGAGCGTGTCACCTAACCACCTTGAGATGCAGGAGGCGCAGGAGATGATTCGACCGCCAAGCTAATCTGGCACTACCCTCGAATTATCGTGGTCGATCCATCTCCTGCTGCAATGCGACGGGGCTTAATGGGTTAAAGTGTGAACTTATTACACACATTTTTTTTCTTTTTTCCCCCTCTGTAGGTGGGAAGCTGGCAATACGAGTAAACGGCACACGATTCTATATTGGAAACGAACGGTTTTTCCTGTCGGGCGCCAACACTGCCTGGGTGAGCTACGGGGCAGACTTTGGCAACGGGCAGTATGAGGGCAGTCGGCACAGCTACCAACAGCTGCTGGCTAATGTCAGTCAAGCGGGAGCTAACTCAATGAGTGAGACACACTTTAGTTTGAGCAGAAGTATTTAATAAACCCGTGACTGCAGGGGGCTTAGTGTAATCCAGGGAAATAAGACGGGCTTGTTCCATAGCATGTCCGTTGAAAGGTCCTGGTAAATCAAAGTGCCACAGTTGCAGTGCGCCCGAATTAATCAATGTTCAGGTTGTACTCCATAGGAAATAGATTTCTCGCTGTCCCCCATAAACCCGCCCGTCAGGGCCGTCCATTATCACTTCGGTGCCGTGGACGTTAAACCCCGAACCGCCCAGGGGCTTAAGCGGCGACCGCTACTACTGCCAAGGAGACGTAAAGAGCATAAATTTAAATAGGAACGGCCAACTGAAATCAGACACAAAGAACAAGAGACTGACATAAATCCTCATGAGCCCCCCATGAGCCCCCGCTTATCGCGGGGGCTCATGAGGATTTATGTCTCTTGTTCTTTGTGTCTGATTTCCGGTTCGTTCCTATTTAAATTTATGCTCTTTGCGCGAATTTCTGTCGGGTGCGCAGTGGGTTCAAATTAGTTAATTTGAGGCAGTGCGCATCCACATATCCGGTTCTGGAAGTTTCGTTCTGTTCACCCACATAAACATAAACGCACAGTTTTAAAGAATGTATATCAACCTCTTCACTGTCAGGGGACGGACGCAGGCCGCTGTGTTCATGATATCATTAATTTGTAAATTCGCCGTCAAAGACCCCAGCCGCCAAAGGAGCATAGATACAACGTGGTTTCAGCAAGAGGTGTAGATCCTCATGAGCCCTCACAACTGCGAGGGCTCATGAGGATCTACATCTCCTGCAGTTGGGTGGCCACCGTCTGACAAATATCTCACAGGCGGCGTGCCTATACGTGTCAAGCTGTTCTGGCACTACTATATCTATCATGATCGATGCGTCTAACGACTCGTAATGACAATGTAGTCTTCAGGCGCCGAAAGCTCAGTCCCAGTTTGCTACTTCAGTAGGGCTCAATTTGTTCAAAGGAACATGGGTGCACGTCGATGGAAGGACCTCCCCACAATTCAACTCCAGCGGCCATGTTGTTAGCCTCGACGCCAATGGAACGTTCATCTCTGACTTCCGAAGCTACCTTGACGATGCGCGTGCGCAGAACATTTTGGTTTTCGCCACACTCTGGAACGGTGCCTCGGTCAGTCCTGAGTACAAAAGGTCAGAAAATGTTTTGGAGCCGTTAAAAAAAGAAAAGAAGGGAACTTCTCACAAAATTTAAAACATGTTTTTTTTTAATTATTTATTAATTTATTATTCATTTTAAAATTAATTGGTTTTTTTTTATTTATCTATTTATGTATCTATTTATTTTGGGGGAAGGTGTGCGTGTGCGTGTGCGTGCGGAGGTGTAGGGGGGGGGGGAGCTAGCTAAATAAACTACACGAAAACCTCTTGCTTTAACCCCTTCACTGCCGAGAACAAATGGACAACACACTACTTGCAAGAGGTATAGACTGATCCTAATGAGCAATTGCGGGGGCTCATGCGGATCAATGCCTCTTGCGGAAACCACGTCAGTTGTATCCATTGCATGGGAGAGCTGGAGCTCTTTGTTGCGTTGAATTTTCACTAATTTCAGACGCTCAAATGATGTACGACCAGTGGCAGCGAATGTGCATAATTTCCTCATGACTAAACGACAGCAGATATCGGCAGAATTTGACAGCCTGAGGTCTACTGTAGGTGCCATGACGATGTATAACGATAAAGAACTCCAATAATAGTGGACTCTAAGACAATGCTTTATAAATAATGTATGGTCTTTGGTTGACTAAAACTTAATTTCCTTCTTTTCCTGCGTCACAGTCGTCTGCAGGGTCTGGTGCAGGATACCTCCAAACTGCAATCCTACCTGGACAATGCCCTGGTCCCGTGGGTGAAGGCGGTGAAGGACCACCCTGCCCTGGGGGGCTGGGACATTATGAACGAGATGGAAGGCGTGGTAAAAACTGGAAAGGAGAGCGGGGAGCCATGTTTTGACACGAGGTTCCTGTTTGGATCGACCGCGGGCTTTGCTGAGGAGATGTACCACGCTGAGGAGCTTTTGAGGTTTGCAAACCGATTCTGAATACAGTTTCTGCTATTTCCACCTCTGTCAGAAACGTCTGCGACGGGTCGACCGTCATTACTCAAGGGTTGTGCTTTAACAGCTTGGCTGACGTACGGACTGTTGGGGGGGGGGGGGGAGCACTGATAAGGGAGAGAACTCTGCATTTATATATGCAGTTTTCTCCCTTGTCAGTACTTCCCCCCCCCCTCCCTCCCCCCTCCCGGGGCCGGGGGGAGAACTGACAAGAGAGAAATCTGCGCACTACTTCTTGGTATTATAAGCGCTTGATTATAAGCGCTGGCAGTCACCCCCTTTACATCTTTTAAAAAAATATTTTTATTGTTTAACTAATAGTTTGACGCCTTATAGCAACTTGAGGAACTTCACACGTTGATTAATGTTAGTCATAAGGTCACAGTGTGTTAGGAATGAAAAACAGCAACGAAAAGCAAAAGCAGTAAAAGCAACTTGGCCACAGCAGTAGATTTGGAAAATATTTCATTTGCAGTCTTTCTACACCACAGTATAAATACAACGCAGATGAAGACAATCTCAACAAAGAAAGAAACGTGCTGTAAAAGAACGAATTCAACGCTGATAAACTGTGTCGTATTTGTCCTTCTTACTCAACCCCAATTCAACGCTGATAAACTGTGTCGTATTTGTCCTTCTTACTCAACCCCAGTAGCAAAACGTCTTCGGGCCCACATCGTGGTCCGGAGGACGTGTCAGTCTTTCTTTCTTTGTTAGGATTTTCTTTGCATATTACGCGCTTGGCAGTCACCTTTTTGGTCTGAATTATTTGGCCGACGTCGGCCCGCGTGTCGTTTGCTTACTGGGTACCCATTTTGACGAAGTGTCCTCAGAGCAGTGAAAATGCCAATTTATTTAGTCATGCTCTTACAGGTTTATCAACTGGCAGGTGGACGCTATACGAAAGACGGATGGCCACGCCCTGGTTACAGCGGGCTCCTGGCGGCAGCGGTCACAGACTGACCAGCTGCACGGCAGAAACCTGTACAAGGATCCGTGTCTCATCAAGGCGGGAGGTCGCCTACAGGTTGGTCCAGCCCTTTTCAGTACTGACGCAGAACGGAGGCTATCGGGGTGAAATCGACTTCAGTGGGCCCGCGCACAGCTGGCAGTCCTGATCGCCTTTGCGTCCTGGTTATTGTCATTCCGAATAAGTATGCCTGTACATGCGTAATTTCAGTTCAGTTCAGTCAAGATGGGGTCTCTGCGCTCGGAAAGGCCCATGTGCGCTCCACCCTCACCCATCAAGTCTTCTCAGAATTCCTTTCGATATCGTCTGGTTTACAGTGGATCTCGGCTCATGTCTCCACCCAACGCCCGCTGCCTCATCTCCACACCTCTGCTCACTGGAGGCAATCGATATGTGGTGACCTTGGCTCTGTTCCTGGCAATGCTTTCTCAGGTTTCTCACCACGTGCGATCTGCCCATCCGTAGCCCCTGTTTGACCTCTGCCTTGCCAGCGTGAGTGTCCGACATTGGCCGCAGATAGAAACTGTCGTCAGTTATTGTTGTTATCGCTGTCATTTTTTTTTTTTAAACTTCAGGGTACTCTGACGTTCTACTCTACTCACGTGTACGCTGTGCTGGGGCTGTGGTTCTGGCCTGATGCCGTTTTCAGAGTGAGTGCAATTATTAGAGAGGTTACATTTACAACGAACGACTCTTAGCAACGAACGCGAGATAGTCACGCCGGATAACCAGCATGTACCTTAGCTCCGAACATCTACAATGGGGATAGATCCTCATGAGCCCTCCTGACTCATGAGGATCTATGCCTCTTGGAAATGTTTGGAGTTGTTGTCTGTGCAGTAGAAGAGTAATTTCGCTCTCGTTCGTGTTGGTAGTCGTTCGTATCAGACGTAACCTCTCCCACCTGATACATTTCCCACAAGAGTATTGTCTTATGTTTTGTGTTTGGGTGGTCGTGACACTGGGTGGTCGTTAGAGGATGGTCGTGAGAAGATGGTCGTGACACTGGGTGGCCGTGAGAGGGTGGTGAGAGGGTGGTCTTAGTATTGGGTGGTCGTGACACTGGGTGGTCGTGAGAGAGCGGTCGTGACACTGGGTGGTCGTGAGAAGGTGGTCGTGACCCTGGGTGGTCCCGAGAGGCCTAGGCGTCTTTATAATTTAAGATCCTCTTGCTAATAATGACAATAATAAGTTGTAACATAATCCTATATACCATTATTTGCAGCACGACTTTTCGGATTATGACCTGGACAAGCCCTTGGTTGTGGCGGAATTCAGCCAAGTGGTGGGAGGAGGGCTGAACATTACTGATCAGTTCGCGTGGGCTTATATTAAGGGATATTCTGGTACGGCATATTTGTGTGTGTGTGTGTGTGTGTGTGTGTGTGTGTGTGTGTGTGTGTGTGTGTGTGTGTGTGTGTGCGCGGCAGTACGTGCGTGCGCGCGCGCGTGCGTGCGTGCGTGCGTGCGTACATACGCGCATGTGTGCGTGCGTACATACGTACATGTGTACGTGTGCGTATTTGAGTGTGTGATATACGCATTTGGATTTATCATTTAGATCTAGCTCTACCAACAATTAACAGGTGAGATCATATTTTTATTTTAGGTAAATGTTTTTTTTCACGACTGCAGGCGACTAGACCCAGCAAGCAAAGGTCCTCGGCCCACGACGGCCGCAGGTGGGGCCGCGCACTGCTGTGTCTTGGGTACGAAGACGCTTTTCTACTAGGGGAGGTCCTCATAATAAGTAGAATTACTTTCCCTGAACTCTCACAACCACTCTCCATCTGTCAATATCAGTAGCGCAAAAAGGTATTTTTAATTGGGACAGGTCCAGCGTGATTGACATGTTAATGAAAAAAAAAAGGTTCTTTAGTATAATGAAGTTTTTCCTTTCCAAAACATATTTTTCTCCAAAACTTTTGGGGGTGGGGGTTGGGGTGGGAGGAGGGATAGTAGTGGGACACGGGGCACTCTGGACACGGAATTGTCAGAGAACTGTTACTAAACTTTAAAAAGTCTCTTCGAGGCTTAATTAACTCCCATGATAAGCAGCCACTGATACTGTTAACAGTGCCGGCGACTGCCTGCTTAAGAAAATTAATCTGACAATTCTGAAATAAAGTCAGTCGAACCTGAAAGAAATACATCTAACACTTCTCCCGCTGACCAAAACGTCAACGGGCCGACGTCGGTTGCACTTGGCCCGCGCACTGTAGCGCACTGTAGCTCACTGTAGCTCACTGTAGTGCACTGTAGCTCACTGTAGTGCACTGTAGCTCACTGTAGTGCACTGTAGCTCACTGTAGCTCACTGTAGTGCACTGTAGCTCACTGTAGTGCACTGTAGCTCACTGTAGTGCACTGTAGTGCGCGGGTCAAGTGCAGCCGACGTCGCCTCGGTGACCTTTGGCCTGTCACTTCGTGGGCTTTGTCATTTTTTAGGCGCATGGAGTTGGCAGGCCGTCGGTACGGGAACGGGGTCCGACCCTCTCGACGTTCAGCTGAGGGGCATCAGGGTCCTCAAGGGCAAGGACGATCAGAGTGCAGGAGGGAGGGTGCCCATTGACATCAGAGACAGAGGCTGGACGTCTCTGGTGACCTCTTTACTGCCCGACTGCATTTCCTACTGGTTTAGGAAACTGTCACTGTTGTTCTTTGGACACTGAAGAATAACAAGACTAGTGCCCATTTATATCAGAGATAGAAGCTGGTGACCTTACTGCCCGACTGGATTTCCAACTGGTTTATGATAATGTCACGGTTGTTGTTTGGACACTGAAGAATAACAAGACTAGTGCTTAAATGGGCACTAGTCTTGCTATTCTTCAGTGTTACATCAGCTCTAGACAGAAGCTAGTCCTTATTGCCCGACTGGATTCCCAACTGGTATAGGAACATGTCCTGGTTGTTGTCTGGATACATGAACAACATGACGTCCTCCTACTAGTTGATTGGTTGTACAATGCTTAACGTCCCGACAGCAGCAAGACTTTCTGGACCTGCTGCGCTGCTTGTGAAAAAAAACAAACCCACCACAAAAGAATATTGAATGTATATATATATATATATAAGAATATTGAATATATATATATATATATATATATATATATATATATATATATATATATATATATATATATATATATATATATATATATATATATATATATATATATATATATATATATATATATAATGCTTTAACCGCAAACTCATAACTTATCATCTCTTTTGTGCAGCAGACCATTTTTATTTTAGCAACACACATCCAATATCAATAGGGAGAATTTAAAAAAAAAGAAGAAAATACAGGTGAATGGACCAAGGGTAGACAGGGACGTGCCCCAGAAAAAGGAGAAAACCCTACCCAGTGGGGCTGACAGGGTGCCCCTGGGAACTAAAAAGTAGCTAATCCCACCCAAGTACCCCAGGGAAGACCCGGGTGGGGATCCTCCTACTAGTGCCCGCTGATATCGGAGACAGAAGCTAGTGATCTTACTGGCCGACTGGACAAACGCTGGAGCCCTTTGAAAAAGCCCTGGTTGTTCGCTGGACACTGAAGATGTGTGCCCTTCTCATACGCGTGCCCTTTGACATCAGAGACAAAAGCAGACAGTAACATTTCAGATGTTTTGGAAGATCTTGGTGGTTTTCTGGGCGCTGAAGAATGAGGACCTCCTAGTTGTACGAACATATTTTAACCCTTTGGGTGTCGGTAGAGGTTTTAGTCGCGATGATTCCTGCAGGAATCATCGCGACTGAAACCGCTACCGACCGCAAAAAGGGTGACAAACCGTAACAAAAACCTGTTGGTCCGACATATATTACAGATGAGTGACGTAAATGATACGACTCTGAGGTTACAGACGCCCCCCGCCACCATCCCCCCCCCCCCCCTTCCAAAAAAAAAAGAAAAAAAAAAAAAAAAAAAAAGTTACAGTTGTCAACCACCCTCCACTCCCTTCTCTCTATCCTTTATCTGTCAAAAACTAGCGCCCTTGTCCTTGAGGTTATTATTTCGAAAACAAAATTCATTAGTCGTCGTAGACGGATAGACCACGAGGGCTCAAGGGTAGCCCCTGATTAGGTTGGCGCCTACAGAAGATCCAAACTAATCAGGCACCACTCTTGACCTAGCACCGTAAGTCCGTCTCTCTCAGTTTGTCTGGGGATGGAAAGACGTTTGAGTTTATGACGAAGAACACATTGCCAATGTAACGCCCACATAAGTCCAGAACAGCGATAACTGTTCGTTGTAACTCGCTTTGTGACATAGTAACAATAGGCCGGTTGCGAGTTCCCGAGCAGCACGAGAACGTATGCTAGATTACGCGAATTTGAGCCAAGACTAGACTTGGCGTGCCACGAAATGTAGGCCGCCACTCCACTGTCCCTTACGCTTCACCCGATACTGTTTTGCTGTGAATCACAAGCGTGAGTAACATGTGGCAAAATTTAAACTCGCATCGACAAAGGACTGATGACGATTGCGTCCTGGTCATACAGTTGTTACCCTACAACCTTTTTATGTTTGTGGAAATAATACTGAGGTTGTCAACGTACACTAAACCCGTGCATATGGCCACTGAGTAACGGTGGCTTCGAAAATGGTCTGCCATGTTGTTTCAGCATCTAGAATAATTATTCAACTTTGTTATACCAACAGTAAATGCATCTTATTAATGTAAACTCTGTTAATGTTGGGCGATTCCAAGAAAATAATGTCTTTCTGTACAGTTTTCCTGCTCGCACTGCCGATCGTCCATAGTGACGCCCGGTGCTTGCCCAAGGCCCACTGCGCTTTTTCGCCTCTCCCCCTAAAGAGCGCGCTAGTTTGGGTGAACTCGAGACCTCGATATTTGGCTAAAGGGTTTTTAATCCACTCTTTGCGCCAAAAGACACGCAGCCTGTTTTCGACTACTTATGAGCACTTGGTCTCTCGTCAGAAATCTTGTGGTACCTCGACGAACTTTGTGACAACAAATATATGGTGTATCCACGAACTTTGTGATAGTGTCACATTGACAGTAACTCGTTACAACTTATAATTTTTGTCCTACATTAGTTTATTGTGGTGAAAACGTGACACGTTAGACTGAAAAGCAGCATGCAGTGCACACATGATCACACTTACAAAATAAAGTATACTGATGAGCAAAAGATATGCGACATTTTAGAATGTCGCATTTCTTCTGCTCATCAGTATAAAACGAAAAGTAATTCCTTGGACACGAGAGATCAGGGTGATCAGTGATGATGATGATCAATAATGCAGGTTTATGTCAGAATTAAGCAGTTAGGCTTGTTATAAACAGTCTTACATGCTATAACCATACATTTAAAAACAACACTGAAAGTGTCAGCAATGAAACAAGAAAGAAATGCGTACTGTTCGATACGCACACTGACGTTTATGCAAATGTATATTAGTGTAACATCAAACTCTCTCTCTGTCTCTGTGTGTGCGAGCGTGAGAGCGAAATTGGGTGGTTTTTGGGTGGGGATGGGCCAGAGTATCCCCTGGGTCCCCAATATCTTTGAAGAACATGTTTTGAGAAAACAAAATCCATATTGATTTGAGTATTGTGTTTGATTTTTTCAAGGCCGAACGACTTTGCCTGTCTCCCTTCATTCTATCCCTCGCAACACCCCTTTCCCCCTTGTTTGATATATTGGGGGTTGGATAGATAATACTAATAATAATAGACCCCTACCGGTTATTAAATATTGAAACCAACACGCACGCTCACGTGAAACACACGCATTCACTCTGAAGACAAACACAGTACAAGACTATAAATACAGGACATTCACGTCGTGCGAAGGGTCAGCTCAGCTACTGAGGTTTCGGAAATGTGGTTTTGATCGCTTGTATTTGGAATATAACTAAAGGCCCCGCCACACATGCCCGATTTTGAGGCCGATTCTTGAGCAGTTTCGAATCGGAGTGTGATCGGACCGGACTGCAAACTAAACGCCGGGTGTGCTCTGCCACACATTCCCCGACTTTATTTAGCCGACCGGTTTGAATCGAAGATCAAGGTCGTACCTGTTCAGCGAAATAGCTGCTAGTTTGGACAGTGATGATGATGTGCTTGCATTATCAGCAGTTTTGCATCATATTTGGGAAGAGGCGTGCGAAACATCAGCAACGAAGGTGGTACTGATCTTCCGCCATTTCAGTGCAAACTGAAACGACGTGCTTTGCGAGACGCGCTCTGATTGGTTGAAGCTTACAATCGGGACCGATTCCGATCGGAAAAATAGAGCAGTTTCTAAACACCCGATTCCCAGCTGATTGCGATCGGATCGAATATATGACGTTATCCGATCGCAATCGGATCGGAATCGGCTTCAAAATCGGGGCACAACCGGCAAGTGTGGCGGGGCCTTAAGTGGCCTTAAACCGGTACCAAAGTGAAAGGGGGGGGGGGGGGGGGAGAAGAGCCGGAGTACCCGAAGAAAGAACCCACTACGGTCCGCCCGAATTAACGGTGACACTAGAGGAGAAAAGTCATTAGACTACTGAACACCGCCCCCTCCTTACCCCACCTCCGTCGTTTCATATTTTACTCGTGTACATGTATTCATGCGACAGTCTCGATGTAACCAAAAGCCACACTCTTCAGTTTCTCCGGTCTACACAGTTGACAATGATAATTCTTTATACAGTTCTTTATTCGACATCTCGCGTCCCATCCTCAAGAAATACAGCACACACTGAGCCTTAAAGAAGGGACTACCACAACTCTGCCACACTGCACCATGTTTCGACCATGATAGTTCAAGACTAGTATAATAATAATAATTATTACGGTATTTATAATGCGCTTATCTTATAATAATTATAACTCTAATCGCGCACTCACAACTCGCACACGCATGCGCACGCTTTAGACAATGACTCACGTACCACAAATACATTACGACGGTCAGCTTGGGGTGGGGAGTGTGGTGATATAGTGCTAGAACTGTTGAAAGAGGTGAGTTTTGAGGGCGGACTGGAAGGAGGAGAGAGAGTGTTTCTGACGGAGAGAGAGTGGGAGAGTGTTCCAGGTGGATGGACCGTATACTGAGAAGGATCGGGGGCCGAAAGTGCTGAGTTTGGTGCGGGGTATGAGGAGGTGGAGAGGGTCGGAGGCGGAGCGGAGGGAGCGGGAAGGAGTGTAGGGGTGAAGTAAGTTGGAGAGATAGGTAGGAGCGTAGTTGTTCAGGGATTTGTAGCAGAGAGACAGAATCTTGTATTGGCTGCGTTGGGGGATGGGGAGCCAGTGAAGGAGCTTGTATCAGAATCAGCTTGTATCAGAAGGAGCTAGTATCAGAATAGCTTGGCGCCTGCAGGCGCCAAGCTATTCTGGCACCAACCTTGAACTATCATGGTCGATCTGTCTTATGAACTGTAATAATAGGATTCAGGAACACCCTTAACATTTTGACAGTTTCGTAGGGTACAACTAGTGTTAAAAAGGCACAATGGAGTAAAATGTTTGCGATGATTCTTGCAATTATTAGATTTGTTTCTGACTGTTTTTTCTCTCTCTCTCCAACTGTTGTCTTTAGAATTCATCGTTTGAAAATAAAATTTGTCACACCATTTTTGGGAGTTAGTGTACAACCTCTTACCCCACCGACTTATCTCTGGCATTGACGCTCCTCGTGAACAAGGTCAAGGATTGCCTTGGGGTACGTGTTATTATTTTCAGGATGAGTTTTCAGCCGGGCGTGTTTGGCTGTACTTAAACGTTACAAACATTTATCTAGTTTCACAGATAACGAGCAAAACTCGTTTAGTCGCAAACAGCCAGAGAAAAGACGGTCTTCATACCAAGCTGATCTCAAGACAAATGTCGACACAAGCCAAACATATGTGTGTGCCGGTATGTGATTTTTGACGTTCCGGCCTGGAGCCCTAAGGACCAAAATCACAGATCTGCACACACATCAAGGCTCTCATGCGTTATAGTGGGCCGAAAGCTGATCTTGTAGTTCTTACTCAGCATCCTTGGAAAACGACAACCTAAAGCATCTTACTAGGCGTCGTTTCCTGCAGAAATCATCGCGACAAAAGCCGCTACCGACAGCCCTTTAAATAGCTCAAAATTGCACCTTTTTGGTAGAAAACAGTGGATTTAAAGCCTGGACAAACATGCGTGTTTGTCAGGGTTTTTAGCCCCTTTCCTGCCACTGTACGTACATTTATGTTTCTGAAATTGTTTGTTCATTCAACGACCAAGACCAAAACCGTCAGAGAAACATGGGTACACATTGGTCTCAGCAAGAGGCATAGATCCTCGTGAGCCCCCGTTGTCGCGGGGGCTCATGAGGATCTATGCCTCTTGCAGTTGGACAGTGTTCACTTTTTCTCGGCAGTGAAGGGGTTAGTCCACTGGTTGCATCGAAGGACGCGCAGTTTTTGACCTTCCTCTGATTTATAAAACAGCCCTGTCAGACCATATCCGACGATTTGGTTAGTTAACCCTTCGGGTGTCGGTAGCGGTTTCAGTCGCGATGATTCCTGCAGGAATCATCGCGACTAAAACCGCTACCGACACACAAAGGGTTAAGTCTTGACATTTTACAATGAAAAACGGATCGACAGTGATTGTTATGAACCGAATAAGATTTGTCAAGCATGACAGTTCAAGAGTAGTTTCAGATCAGCTTGGGGCGCCGAGCAAATTTGATATTACTTTAATTCGAAATATCATGGTCGATACATATCGCAGTAGGTGCGATAAGCTTGTCAGACATTATTACCGGTATCCATTGAGCTATCATGCTGTATCGCGTATTTTCTTTTTGATGATGATGATGATGGTGTACTGTACTGATGACGATGATGATGATGATGATGATGTTCATTTGCACAGCGCCTATATCCATCCTATGGTAGAATGCGAGAGTAAAGAACCAATTTGAGGAAGAACATAACAAACAAACAAACCACTGACCCAACAAACAAACAAACAAACAAACAAAATGTAAAGAACTGTACTGCACTGCACTGTACACAACTGCAGTGCACCGCATTGCACTGCATTGTATTGTGTATTTTGTACTGCATTGTATCTTTATACTTCTGATTGTGCTGTGTTCTTTTTTCATTCTTCTTTACTACGCAGTTTTCAGAAATAAAAATGCAGTTCAGTTACTGTTGTGATCCATTCTGACAGACAGACCGGCCTGAACGTGACCTCGCCTGCATTTTGCAGGAGTGTGGCATTTATAGGTGCTGTCACGTTCTGAGATAACGGCACTACGGCTGTAAGGACTTTAGGAAAACAACCAGGTAACTGAATCTGCTAATCTGAAACTTTAAGCACACAGCACTGATTCAGTGTATATTATAAACAGCACAAACACACAGCGTGCGCAATTATGTACTCATCATTACTGACTCACAATTAGACATGCAAATATAGACACTCATTCGAGACGTGCCGCATCCGGATACGCGGCTTAACCTTCGTATCCGGATGCTGCACGCTACGAATGTGTTAAATCTAAACCAACAAGAGTGAGCGACATGCGTGGGAAATGCAACACTGAGAAATTCCGACAAGGAAAGGAACATGCTATGAGATGAAGAGAAACCAGATTACTTGCAGTTTTCACCCCTCCGCCGGTCCATCTGCAAGAAACATAAATCCTCATGAGCCCCCGCAGTCGCGGGGGTTCATGAGGATTTATGTCTCTTGTTAGTCCTGTGTTCTTCCTGCCCACGTCTGATCACATTTCATCTGTGATCTTCACGCGATAGTCGGTCAGTGTGCGGTGGTTTCAGACGCGAAATCCGTGATCACTGTCAAGCCAAGGGGTTATGTAAACGCTTTTGTCCTTTTTATTTTAAATGCGTTGTTCTTTCGTTTCGTGCTAGTCATTTCCATGTAAACGCGTATGCAGTATTGTAATATACTCCCATGTTCGAAGGGACAAGGAAAAAAATTACAAGAAGTTTGAAGAAGGAAGAATGTAGACACTAAAACGAGGAAGTCTAAAACGTGCACGTCTGCAACAATTGTAACCCCCTCCGCCGCCAATTAACGCGGGTCGTGGTTTTGTTTAAATCATTGTAAATTCAACGGCAAAGATCCCCGGCCGTCAAAAGATTATGGATACAAAGTGGTATCAGCAAGAGGCATAGATCCTCATGAGCCCCGCAACTGCGAGGGCTCATGAAGATCTATACCTCTTGCAGTTGGCTGGCGCTCATTTCTTCTCTGCATTGAAGGGTTACCGGTCACGTGCATACAGCAACGTAATGAAGCGGATTTTGTAACCTTAAGTAACAACTCATCCTGTTAAATACAGGGCTGTCGCACCATGCTCGACAGAGTGTTGGCTGTGTTTTAAAAGGATGTCGATGCCTGTGACGCGAGGCTTCACTGAGTGAAAAGTGCACATAATGAATTACACGCAGGAATCATTGCGTCAAGAAGCGCTACCGACGGTCAAAGGGTTAATATACTCGTCAACATACATGTGCCAGCAACTTTACCTACCAGTCATAGATGCTAAATCAGCTGAATGTACAAAATAAGACCTGCTTGGTCTATTTCGTAACATTGTTGTTGTTGTTGAGCAGTCATGATTCATGATAACTGCTAATACTTGTGTACTTGAACATCATTCGCAATAAGTAACAACGTTAAAACCGGCATGAAAAATCAGTTAAAAAAACAAAACAAACAAAAGTGTCAGAAAGACAGAAACCGCCCGTTTGAGTTAGCAGAGACATGCTTATTCATTTTACTGATGTCAAGCCAAGTCAAGAGTTTTTATTGATGTTGGCACATCGGCCATTTTCACGTGGAGAGCGTATTCATATATATGTCAGTTCAATACCACAAGGACATAACCTGGGGTATATTGACATTCTTAGTTGAAATGACAGTTTTCATAAAAAGACAGTATCACGTGGCACAAAAGTAATCAACCAATCATTGGAACATATCGTTGTTTCTCTTTTTTTGTCTCTCGAAACAGTGTGATTTGAAAAGAAAACATGCGAACTGTCTCGTTCTAGATGCATTTTCACAGGATAACAACTGAGTAAGTAAAACACTTTCACGGTTGTTATCTATAGTTGCAAAAATAATTCCGGACGCTAGTCTCTATACTTCGGACAGTGAAAAACACCCGGACGCTAGTCTCTATACTTCGGACAGTGAAAAACAACGTGAGCTTCGTCTTCGATAGTTTGCGGGCAAAAGGGACAGTCGTTCATTCCATAAGTAACGCTTCTGATAAAACGATTCCTGTGTATCTGGATATCACTTACTCCGAACCTAAAGCGTACCAGGGCATCTTTGAAGCATTTTATTCAAATATCTTAAAAATACGATTCAGGCTCCAGGGTGAACTTATATGTTGAAAACGTTGACTGTCCCTGAGGCCGGCGAATCATTCTTGACCAACATCGACAAGCCTCTGTTTAAACTCTGACAAAAAGCGCCTTTTATTCCCTACTCCTTGTTTCATCCAAACAAAGTTAAACCCTGTATTCTCTAGGGTGGCTCGTACTTTTGATACCCAATTTAGCTTTCCATTGTTATCTAAATTTGACAGCAACAGATATGCTTGCTTTGGTATACGAGCGGTATCCATCTTGATAATATTAAGCCCAAAACGTATAGTTTTCATACAATTCACCAGCAGTGGGTACCTTCCAAGCTTTATTTATGTCTCTGAGTGCTCCCAAGACAGACCCATTCGGGGAGTACGCCATGAGCACACTTCTGTTCAAATCAGATGAGATGCTGAACAGCTCATCTGAATAAACGCGTATTTGTGGCAAACTCCCCAAATGTGTCTATCCGGAATGTCTAAGACTGACTCTGATGCAGCGAGATTCTTTTTTTCTTTTTTTTTTCTTTTTTTCTGGCGGCGTGGGGCTAAAAATGGGACTAACAAAACCGTCAGGAGTACGGTAGGCAGATACTGGTTATGGCAAATGACGTGCAGTTCGACCCAGTGACTAACTCCTTATTTTGGTTCTAACTTGCAGCATGCTGTCGCTGCTTGTGTTCACGCTGCTGGCGGGGGTCGGAGCAGAGATCACGTTCCACGTGACGCACCACTGGTCGGGGGGTTTCGAGGTGAAGGCCCAGGTGCCCATCTGTCAGGACATGCACGGCTGGAAGCTTCACGTCACCTTCAGTCAAGACGTCGACTCGTTGGATGTAAGAGGCGGTATACATTGTCACAAAGCCCGTTATGTCTGTCTGTCTGTCTGTCTGTCTGCCGTGCGTGTCTCTCTGCCTTTCTGTCTGCAGGTCAGTCAGTCCCTCCGTCTGTTATGACAGTAGTCTAAGAATTCTTCGTTAGGCCCCGCCGACTGTTTCAGTTCACTTTCATCAGTGCAGGTATGAGATGGGCGACGTGACCAAGTGGACATTGCCTGATTGTTTGACTGATTTACTGTCATTCATTCATTCATTCATTCATTCATTCATTCATTCATTCATTCATTCATTCATTCAGTCATTCATTCAGTCAGCCAGTCAGTCAGTGTTACGTGGTAGTCGTAGTCGTAGTATGATACAATCACACCAGACGCACGCACGTAGAAACTTCACTCAGCTGCAACTCGTCACACGTGGCATAAAGTTGTAGACCACACAGGAGTAACAGCCAACAATATTTATTGCAGCGATGCAATCTCGGCACAATGCATCCACAAATGCACCACTCACTGATACACTGTCTCCTCTTCAATGCATAAACACTTTTGACACACTGCGCCTCTCATAAAATGTATATACATAAGTATTTCCTAACACTGTCTTTTATACTATTACAGATTTCCAGAACAATCCAGCAAATTCACCCAACACAACCAATCAAAAAAGAAAACGTAACCAAAACTCATTAATATTCATTTAAAAAAAAACTCTCTAGAATCTACTACAGCTTTCGACTAACATCTAGGCGTATTTGATACAATGTTACGAAATATTCCCAACAACTTTGACGTCATATATGAGGTCACTAGAATGAACGCGCCGTTTCGAGAACGTTCTAGGTCAAACGATGTAACGAAAAGACGTGCCATTTTTATTTTAGCTAAACAACAGAAATCGCCCGCGATTCTCCAAGCAAAAGAAAATGAATCCTACTAAAAAGGTACGTAATTCTTATCCAAAATAACTAAAATAAATATCGGCTCTTTCCTATGATTAACACATTCATGCTCTCAAAAGAATAACGCAACCACAAATGTAACAGTCAGTCAGACAGTCAGTCAAGCAATCAGTCTTTCCCCCTCAGGTCTGGATGGCTACGGCGACCAAAGTGAGCGCGCGCGAGTTCACCCTGACCAACGTTCAATGGAACGGGGAACAGCACACTGGCGACACGCTGGACGTCACGTTTAACGCCCACACTTCAGGAGACATTGACCCTGACGTGGGCATTTCGGTAGAGGGGATGGCCGACTGTACTGGCACGCAAGCGGGGACAACCAGTGGGTCTTTGGCTCCAGGAGAGACCCATCCGCCAACTGCGCGCGTGACTCACACCGTTCCCCCTCTCAACGTTTCAGGTAGGCTAGAGGACGAAATGCATTTTTTGTTTCATTGCAGATCACTTGAAGACCATAGACAAAAGTGTGTTCCTTCCAAGTACACCCTTTATGCTAATTATGGTTCCCTTAGGCGTCTGCTTAATGACAGAGAGTCGGTGCAGAATGATTTATGTACTACAGTTTAACACATTCTACCCCAGGACCGAAATCCCCAAATGTTGAAGTTGCCCCCTGGAGGTATGTATTACAATTCTAGAGATAGATCGAGCATGATAGTTCAAGGTTGGTGCCAGAATAGCTTGGCGCCTATGGGCGCCAAACTATTCTGGCACCATCCTTGGACTGTCATGCTCGATCCATATCTTGTGGTGTGTCGGGGCTGAAAGAGTTAAAACGCCGCCGTGAGGTCCGCTGATATTCGTGTGGCTCACGGACTTGCCCGCACTGGTTGATCTCCCTCGGTTCGCTACCGCTGATCCAGAGATCAGCGCAGCAATCGAGGGAGACCACCAGTTTGGGGCTATTTCGACAAACACAGCAGGCCCGTTCTTTACAAGAATGAACTTGCTTCGTGTTTTACGACAAGGTAGGACACATGTGTGGAGTGTGTGCATTTCCACGCCGTATTTCTATTTTATAATTGTTTGGTTGTACTTATTGCGTGTGTTTGCATGTGATGGCCTAAAGAATAAAACCATTGAGTCTTGAGGTAGGCTAAAGATGCACGCTGGAACAGAGGGACGCGTTGTTGCCAAGTGAATCAGTGTACAGTGTTCCGGCATCTTTTCTGTTCCCTACACTCTGTTTACACATAGAGCATAATCCCTTCCCTGCCAGTGGAGGCAGATTGTGTTTCTAAAACATCTGTGAACCCTTTGCGTGTCTGTAGCGTTTTAGTCAAGGTGATTCCTGCAGGAATCATCGCGACTAAAACCGCTACTGACACGCAAAGGATTAATTCAACGCCAAAGATCCCCAGCAGTCCAAAGAACATGGCCACAACGTAGTGACCACAAGAGGCATAGATCCTCATGAGCCCCGCAACTGCGGGGGGTCATGAGGATCTATACCTCTTGCGGCTGGGTGATGATCAGTTTTTTTTTTTTTTTTTTTTTTTATCGGCAGTGAACGGGAAAATAACGAACTGAATTTAACGCCAAAGATTCCCAGCAGTCAAAGGATCATGGCTACAACGTAGACAGGTGTCCGCAAGAGGCATAGATCCGTATGAGCCCCCTGCAGCTGCGGTGGCTCATGAGGAGCTATGCCTCGTGCAGTTGGTTGGTGTTCAATTTTTTTTTATCGGCCGTGAACAGGATGACCTCAGTCAAGACTGATGTCAGGTTAGCTGTTTTCGGCAGTCATGACACAGAAGTGAACACTACATACATTTACTGTAATCCGGTCAACATTGAAATAGCGATTCTCATGAACAGCAGTTAACCCATTTAGCCCCAGCGCCCTACACCAGGAGATGTATTGACCATGATAATTCAAGGGTAGTGCCAGATTAGCTTGGCGCCTTCAGGCGCCAAGCTAATCTGGCACTGCCCTTGAATTGTCATGGTCAATTCGTCTCCTGCAAGTGGTACATAGTGTTCCAAAAGTTTGGAAATGCGACCACGGCGTTAAATGGGTTAACTTTTTTCTGTTCATTGTCTCTGACCAACATGCAGTGATTGATTCCCCTTGGTATGCATACAGGATATGCTGTACAATTGCAAAGCCCATCTTTTTCAGTATTCGGACAAAAATGCATCTATTTCCTGATCGTTTGTGACCCTTGACCTTCCTGAGGAGCAATCCAAAATAGTATGCATAGTATATCGCATTGTGTATATGTGTCACCTGCACTGCGTATGAGTGGTAGTGTTTATAGATTGTTTTGTCAGCTTATACATGTAATGTTTTTTTTTTGGGGGGGTTGGGTTTTTTTTTTTTGTTTATATAATTCCAGTGCTTGCGCTTTGCGAAATTTTCATTTGCAAATTTTCTGCCAGGCACCAGGCTGCCTATCCGTGTAAAGGGCACACAACTGATGGTCGGCGACGAACGTCTGTTCCTGGCGGGTGCCAACACGGCTTGGGTGGCTTACGGGTACGACTTCGGAACAGGAGGGCAGTACCAGTATCGCAGGAACCGCTACCTGGAACTCCTGAACAAAGTGCGCGACGCAGGAGGCAACTCTATGAGTAAGTCCGTCACCACACGCAAGGCGCACACACGCATGCGAGCAAAAGGTCCTGGGGCCCACGTCCACCTTAGATGGCCCGCGTACAACAAAAGCTATGGTCGTCTCGAGGACCGTTCAGTTTCTGGGTGTGTTTCTATACAGCACCGACACATTACAGCAGGATGGGATTGACCATGACAATTCAAGGGTGGCGCCAAGCTAGTCTGGCACTACCCTTGAATTATCATAGTCAGTGGTAGGTGACAACCTCCAAATTTTGGAAATGTGGCCTTGGGGTAAATGGGTTAACAAGCCGATATGTACACGCGGCACCACATTAAACACGAACCTGAGTAACGTTCGTGGTCTGACTCTCTGACTTCTGGTTAGTACGAGAAGTTAAGTATTCTGCTCCATGATGGCAAACAGACATTTTAAGTCCATTTCTTTTGAAAAGCAACATTTTCATTGTAATACAAACAAAAAAAATCTCGCTTTTCACAACAACAACAAAATTGTCGCCTTTTGCCTTCATGCGGCAGTACTGAAGCTGACCAGTACAACCTTCATTTTGTCCTCAGGAACCTGGGTACACATTGAGGGAGCGGTGTCTCCTGCATTTGACGAAAACGGCTTCGTGACCGGGCTCGACACAGATGGCGCTTTCATCAGCGACTTCCGGAAATACCTCGACGACGCTCAAGAGAGAAACATCCTCATCTTCCCCTGCCTGTGGAACGGCGCTGTCAAACAAGTCTTCCATCCGTCAGTATATTAGCTCAGTTAGCCTGATACGTTAGTGAGGTTTCGATTGAAACGAGCGACTCCCACAAACGAACGAGAATCGAAGTTACGGCGGGACTAGTGTGTACCAGAAAGCATAGACAACACTCCGAGCATCTCAAAGACACATCCGGGCTCATGAGGATGTATATCTCTTGGAGATGTTTGGAGTGTTGTCGATGCTTATGGTGCAAGCTGGTTATCCGCCGTGACTTGGCTCTCGTTCGTTGTTGGAAGTCGTTCGGCGTAAACGTAACCTCTATATTATGATAACAACAACGACAAAGACAACAACTACAACCACAATAATATTATTAACTCGTTTAGTGACGAGAAAATTTCAGCACCATCCAACTGCAAGAGGTGTAGATCCTTATGAGCCCGCGCAGTTGTAGTTGACACCACCTTGAATCCTTGTTCCAGGACATCTAGGGGTTTTAGGTCTTGAACTAACGAAGATTGCAGAAACACAGCCTGCGTCGGTTAGCACTGAACGGGTTAATGATATAATGATATAATAATAATAATAATAATAATAACAACAACAACAATGACACTACTACTACTACTATTGCTACCACTGCTACTAATACTATTACTACATATAATAATAGGAAAGATAATTATGATGATAAAGCAGTAAAATTGGTCACCAGAAATTCTGAACATACAAACCTTTTCACATAATTATTACCGATATTGTCAGTATTAATTTGCATGTGTACCCTTACACGAGTATACTTGATTATTAGTGAGGTTTCGTTTGCAACGAACGACTCCCAACAACAAACGAAAGCACAATCGCATCAGACAAACAGCTTGTGCCATAAGCATAGACAAGCATAGACAAGACTCCAAACATCTCCAAGAGGTATGTAGTAAAACTGTTGCCGCTATGGTTTCATGTGAAAGATCCTCATGAGCCCGGAGGGCTCATGAGCATATGTGCCTCTTGGAGATGTTTGGAGTGTTGTCTATGCTTAATGGTTATCCACCGTGATTTCGCTCTTGTTCGTTGTTGGTTGTCGTTCCTTGTAAACGGCGCAACCTCACCATTATCACGTTCCAGCCGCCTCCAGGGTCTCATCAAGGACTCGGACAAACTTCAGTCCTACTTGGACAACGCCCTGACCCCGTGGGTGAAGGCGGTGAAGGACCACCCGGCCCTGGGGGGCTGGGACATTATTAACGAGATGGAAGGCATCATCAAGCCGGACGTTACTGATCCAGAACCATGCTTTGACTCCAACTTCCTGCTGCACAGCGGCGCGGGCTGGGCAGGACAGATGTATACACCGAAAGAGCTTCTCAAGTAGGTACACGTCTGCCGGGGCGCTATATGAAAAAAGCCAGTATGTGCTTTTTTTTTATTTTTAAAGAAAAGCGAGATTTTCATTGCAATATAACGGCAGAAGTCTGCAGTCACCTGGAAAAACCCTAAACGTCCATTTTTTGTTGTCACATTTTCCTTCTTATAACAATGAAATCTCGCTTTGCTAAAAAATATTAAAAAATAAAAGAGAAACAAAAAAGAAAAAGGAAAGCCCGACAACCCATTCTCTGACAAATGCCAATATGTCTATGTTTGAGAAGAGCGAGATTTTGTTTTTGGTCTAAGAGTGAAAATCTCAATTTTCTCAAAAATGGACAATACCATTAGTCCATAAGCTAGGAAGGCCTACCGTGCACCCCCCCCCCCTCCAGTACTCAATAAGATGGGTTTCAAAGTGTTCCTTAGTATGTCCTGAGATGTTTAAGCCATGTTCCCCGAAAATCCTTAGGAACACTCCAGAGATATAGCCGATGGCGTAAGGGTACCCCCATTCACGCTCTTCGCAGGTGCTAAAATGAGATTGAGAAACATTTTCCTCTAAATAAATCAAAATTCATTCCAGAAACCCAAATCAGGCAATATTATGTCAAGGCACACCTTCTGCATCCTCTGCAAAAAACAGAATGAAAAAAATATTGAATCTCTGGCTCACAGTGAAGGTATTTGTGCACCCAGTAAACGACCATTTCCGCGAAATCGCAAAAAAAGACAAAAATAATGTGTCAGATGCCTTCAGGCATTTTCTATAGCACTGACAGTCCATTTTCAGGTTTACATCATTAAAACAGGATGTCACAATTATTATAAACTTGACTAGGTGATGCTGTGATCACTGTGAGTGCCACAGTGGTTGATTTTGTATCCCTACCCCCAAGTTGTAAAAATACACAAAATTAATTAGAAAAAAATTGCTCAAGTTATTCCATTTTATTTTGACCTCTCTTTACCTATTAAGTTTGAATAATGTGAGCATAAAGTGCAAGAAAATAAGGAAAGTCGGCATCCTTTACGGTATGTTCGTGGTGAATGATAGCTTTTTCCCATTTAAAATTGCCGAATTGGGAAACGTACGTTGTTTCCGATGCCCTCATAAATTTTGTATATAACTGATAGGTCTTTTTTAGGTTTTATTGTTTAGGAAAGAGTACCACAGTTACTCCCAACCTGATTTTATGATGCTGTGATGCATTTATGGGCAGTGGGCAGATGTTCACATCTGCACGGGACATAGACGACCCCGCCCTCCACGAGTCCCCTGCTGCCTTGCAGGACTGGCCGCTTGGCTGCGGAAAGGCTAAGGGAGGAAAACCCTGACATCAAAGCCCCCGTGTCTCCGGGGAAGGTTTTTGAGCCAGAGACTAGGACAAGGACAGTCTGATATAAAACCTACGACCCGAGGACCTCGATGCCACCGTCCTAGCGTGCTAGGCCATGGCAGACGAACCAAGGGTTTAAAGGGTGGGGCCAGTACTGCGCACACTGCACTCCACCAAAAAGCTCCACCGCGCAGGCTTTAGGAAACGCCCACGGACCATGACAACGACCTTTCCAAGTCCTGTAGCGATGGGCAAGGGGCGAAACGGCAGGTGAAAGATGTCACTGGAAGCCGCAGTCTCAAACCTGCATGCAGGCGGTTCAGGATATTGGTCGCCTGATGTTGACCTGGGGATGACAACGTCACTCGGCACACCCTGAACGACCAAGCAGCCTTCTCTAGGGACAGCACTGCTTGCTCCACACGGAGAGGGGCCTAGAAAAGGTGGCCTAACCAAAGCTCATCCCCTCGTAACCCCAGTTGGCTAGCCGCGGTCAACGGGCATCTTCTCCTGCGGTCAGAAAACAAGAAAAAACAATGGATCCACTTTCATGACGACCACGACCGGACTCAACGTAGCATGCTGGAACATCCGAACCATGCTCGACACAGCAGACAGCGGACGCCCTGAACGTCGCTCCGCCCTTATTGCCCATGAATTGCGGAGGTTAAACATCGACATCGCCGCGCTCAGCGAAGTACGCCTCCCGGAGGAAGGCAGCCTCCAAGAACTTGGCGCTGGCTACACCCTCTACTGGTCAGGCAGGCCTGCATCAGAAAGACGGCTCTCAGGCGTGGGCTTCATGGTCAAGACCCCCATTGCGACTAAGTTGGAAAACCTACCAATGGGTCACTCCGACCGCATCATGTCCATGCGCCTCCCACTGAGACACCAGCAATACGTCACCCTTCTCAGTGTGTACTCCCCAACCCTCCTGGCAGAGCCTGCAGAAAAAGACAAGTTCTACTCTGACCTGCGCAGCCTCCTGCAGAGCACCCCCGCAGACGACAAAGTCATCATCCTTGGCGACTTCAACGCCAGAGTGGGCCAAGACTCTGAAGCCTGGAAAGGAGTCCTCGGCAAGCATGGCGTTGGGAACTGCAATGACAATGGCCGCCTGCTGTTGGAGTTCTGTGCAGAACAGCAACTTGTCATCACCAACACTACTTTCCAGCAAAAGGACAGTCGAAAGACCACCTGGATGCATCCTCGCTCCAAGCACTGGCACCTTATCGACTATGTCCTAGTGCGTCAGAGGGACCGCAGTGACGTCCTCCTCACCAGAGTGATGCCCAGTGCAGAGTGCCACACTGACCACCGCCTTGTCCGCTGCAAACTCAGGCTCCACCTCAAGCTGAAACCCAAGAAAAGAGGCCCCCTCAAGAAAAAGCTTGATGTCGCCAGCCTTCAGCGTGATGACAAGAAAGCTGCCCTTCAGACAGATTTACAGCGCATGCTCAAAGACACAGTTGATCCAGCAGACTCCTCCCCTGAAAAACTCTGGGAGCAACTGAAAACTGCTATTGTAAAATCTTCTGTGGAAGTCTTGGGCTTTGTTAGAAAGAGGAACAAAGACTGGTTTGACGAAAACGACGTGGAGATCCAGGAACTTCTAGCAAACAAAAGAGCCGCCCACCAGGCCCACCTAGCCCAGCCTTCCTGCCCTGTGAAGAAATCTGCCTTTCGCCTCATCTGCAGCAGTCTCCAGCTCAAGCTTAGAGAGCTCCAGAACGAGTGGTGGTCGAGATTGGCACAGAGGACCCAGCTTTGCGCTGACAACGGTGACTACAGGGGCTTCTATGAAGCACTGAAAGCAGTGTATGGCCCTAGGCACCTGGTACAAAGTCCCCTGCGAAGCGCCGATGGACAGGCACTCCTCACAGATAATACCTCCATCTTGAACCGCTGGTCAGAATACTTTCAGGACCTCTTCGGCGCTGAGCGCACTGTTCAAGAAACAGTCATCCTCCAAATCCCACAGCTCCCACTAAAGGTTGAATTGGACGAACCGCCCACCGCCGAAGAGACCCACACAGCCATCCACCAGCTCAAGAGTGGCAAAGCAGCAGGCATTGACGGAATCCCGCCAGAGATCTGGAAACATGGAGGCCCAGCACTGCACAACAAGCTCCATGACCTCTTTCTCTGCTGCTGGGAGAAAGGAACACTACCAAAGGATCTCCGTGATGCAGTCATCATCACCCTATACAAGAACAAAGGAGAGAAATCTGAATGCTCTAATTATCGTGGAATTACCCTGCTGTCCATTGCCGGGAAAATTCTCGCAAGGCTGCTCCTGAATCGGCTGGTACCTGCCATCGCTGAAGACCACCTCCCAGAGGGCCAGTGTGGCTTCAGAGCCAACAGGAGTACCACCGACATGGTCTTTGTGCTGAGACAGCTTCAGGAGAAGTGCCGCGAGCAGAACAAAGGGCTGTACGTAACGTTTGTCGACCTAACAAAAGCATTCGACACTGTGAGCAGGCAAGGCATGTGGCAGATCCTGGAGCGACTTGGCTGTCCCCCAAAGTTCCTAAGCATGATCGTCCAGCTCCACGAGGACCAGCAAGGCCAGGTTAGACTCAACAGTAACCTCTCAGAACCATTCCCCATTATCAACGGCGTGAAACAGGGCTGCGTGCTGGCACCAACCCTCTTCACCATCTTCTTTAGCATGATGTTGAAGCAGGCCACAGTAGACCTCGACGATGACGATGCAGTGTACATCAGGTATCGTCTCGATGGCAGCCTGTTCAACCTCAGACGACTGCAGGCCCACACGAAAACCCTAGACCAACTGATTCGTGAGCTGCTCTTTGCTGATGACGCTGCCCTTGTTGCACACACAGAGAGAGCCTTGCAGCGCATCACATCCTGCTTTGCAGATGCTGCCCAGCTCTTTGGACTCGAGGTCAGTCTGAAAAAGACAGAGGTACTACATCAGCCGGCACCCAAGGTAGAGCATCGCCCTCCCCACATCACCATCGGCGAGTCTGAACTGAAGTCAGTACACCAGTTTACCTACCTTGGCTGCATCATCACGTCAGATGCCAAGCTGGACAAGGAGCTTGACAGCAGGCTGGCAAAAGCGAACAGCGCTTTTGGGCGACTTTTCAAGCGGGTGTGGCACAATCAACAGCTGAAAACGGGCACCAAGATCAGTGTGTACAGAGCTGTCGTCCTCACCACCCTGCTGTACGGTTCCGAGTCCTGGGCCCTCTACCGCAACCAACTACGACTCCTCGAACGCTTTCACCAGCGCTGCCTGCGTACCATCCTGGGCATTCACTGGAGTGACTATGTCACCAACGTCGAGGTCCTTGAACAGGCAGAAACTATGAGCATCGAGGCTTTGTTGCTGCGGACACAGCTTCGCTGGGCGGGGCACGTCTCCAGGATGGAGGATCATCGCCTACCCAAGATCACTCTGTTCGGCGAGCTTGCTACTGGACACCGTGACAGAGGGGCACCAAAGAAGAGATACAAAGACGGTCTCAAGAAGTCACTTAGTGCTTGCCAAATCGACCACCGCCAGTGGTCTTCGCTTGCTGCGGACCGTGACACCTGGCGCTCCACCATCTACAAGGCAGCCGTCTCCTTTGAGGACTCTCGCAGAGCTAACCTTAAGGACAAACGGCTCAGGAGAAAAAACCGAGTTGCCGTAACTCAGAACCCTGACCAGACCTTCCCCTGCAGCCACTGCGGTCGAACCTGCCTGTCCCGGATTGGCCTCCGCAGCCACGAAAATGCCTGCAGACGACGTGGGCAAGCCCTATAGAATCTTCGTTCGCGAAGTCAAGCCAAGAGATGCATTTAGGGGCCACAGTGGCTGAATCTGCTGCCCTACCCCCATTTTACCTGTACGCAAAGGAACGAAAAATGATCATAACAATTGCTCCTCTGATTAAATATGTTTGTTGCCAGTTTTCTTAACAAAATATGCATATTGAGCATAAACATTTGTGATAATTTCATTAATTTCAATGTGACCCATCAATTTAATTGTAATTCTTTTTATTTATGGCATGCTTAACAGGGGCTGCCGCTGAAGCTTCTATCGTCTGTACATTCAGCACTCTTGTCAAACTCGGGGAAGGTGTACCTCAGGGAGATGTTGTGTCTAATGCTGTTTTTGGTCTACATTAATGACATCAGTACAACAGTACCAAGGTTCGTCTCGAACATCCTCCATGCGGATGACTTTGCAGTGTGGAGCGCAGCAGAACATAAATAAATAGCATCCTCCAGGAAACATAAAGAAATAGCATCCTCCAGAATCCAGGATGTTGCCAATAGAGTCAGCAGCTGGACTGAAAGAGGCCACTCAAACTGAGCTAGACCATCTCTTTCAATCAGACCGAAGAGGTCACCTCAAAACTGGAGACCTTCGAGTACCAAAGACAGACAGGTCAACTTTACTGGCAACAAATAAATTACTGGATTCACGTGGAGGCCTCACATTGACGCCATGGAAGCTAGAGCTGCAAAAAAAAGTCTCTGATGAAGAAACTGGTGGGGACCACATTGGCGCAAATTACAGCATCCTGGCACAAGCAAACACCTCCTCGGTCAGACCAGTCGTGCGGTACCAAGATACATCGACAACATGAAACACTGCCTGCAAAACCCAAAAAGCCAGGCTTGACAAGATGCAGAACATGGGTCATTCTCATGATGCAGTGACATTCTTAGAGCCATCTGGAGCACCCCAATTTAGGAAATGGAGGACATTGGAGCCACTGGAATGCAGAACAGCACACACGATGAAGAAACTTATTAAACACCGACAGCATGGGAGACTACAGGAGCAGACCAAGAACCGTCAGAAATATCCAAATCTGAACCGCCCAAATCTGAACCGCCAACTGAAGGTCCTGCAAAGGGCTAACACTGACGTCCTGGAACCAAGCCCAAAGATGTGTGAACAGCTCCCTTCAGATACCTGGACATCTCGAAAGAGCCTTCAAGACAACATAAACAATGTTCCAGGACTCTTTGCCAAAGGTCGCGCCACTGCACAAAGCCATCTTGCTGGAGGTTGTGCACAAGCGCTACCCTCACAGCAGCTGTGATACCACACAAGATGCCGTGCGGAATGAAGGAAGTGGCGTGTAATCTGTTGTGCAGACCGCACTACTACCTCCCTCTCCTTACCAGCTGGTGGCAGCAGCTCCAACTATCGTACAGATCTGCAGGTGCTCAACACAGCAGCAGAGCACTAGCTAGGGAAAGGCAGCAGCTTGATCCACTGATCTCACCAGGAAGCTTCAAGATAGACTGGATGCCCTGTCCACAAAATAGTGCTGCAGTGGATTCCAGTGCATTCTGGACTAGCTGGGAATGGAGACACTACAACAACAAAGTGATTGGCAACAGCAGAATGGCGGCTGCAGCCCGTGGGCAGATGACATCAACAAGCTGAACAGGGAGAGCCAGGCCACCATCTTTCATCTACGCACTGATTACTCTGGACTGGGTCCATACAGAAAAGCAGGAACGTTTCACAAACCCAAAATGAAGCCTGAAGGTTTACACACTTTAATCAGATCACTCTGTATCAGCAATTATTTGAAGCTTCCGTGCCTAATGCATGAAGAGATACCAAAATAAAAGAACGCTTAGCGAATGGCGGACTTCGGTAGAAGCGTAAACAACCAATCAGAATGTTCGGCAGAAAGGCCATGCAGTCACTTTATGATCAGAGCTAAATATAGATCACTTGCAACAAGCGTCAGCATGATCGTTCGCAATGGAATAGTCACAAATTGGGGGAGAGAAAAAAAAAAAAAAAAGAAGTAGACAGAAGTCTGCCAGCACGTTGTAATTCTGTACAAACTTTCACAGACTTTAAGGAAAAGGACTGAAATTGACAGACTTTCCAGGGCCCTGAAAAAGCCTTGTCATTTTTTAACAACTTTCACAAATGTTCACAGACCGTAAGGACCCTGCTGGACTCGCCTCGAAGGACTGGGTCATGCGGAAACAGCCCTATGCGAATTTGGCATAGAAAATCAGTCTCCTTAGCACATTCTCCAAACATGTCCATACACAGAAGCGGTCTGCTGGCAGTTCTGACCAGAAGACACACCCCTATACACCAAACTCTGAAAACATGCTGCCTAGCTCTTGACAGCTCACTTATTGGCATCCAGAACAATATAAGATTTAAAGACGGCCATAAAAAATTGAACGTTGCAGAAGGTGGAAGTGGAGATCTCGTGGTCGACATGTGGAAACTAAGTATTTTGATAACATTGTTTTGGCTATTAGGAACCATGAAACTTTATTACGCATTCATATTTACACATTTCTAGATGAAAATAAATGAAAGGAAAAGGGGAGACCTTACTAGACCCGCCTTACACTAGGTAAAATATCACATAAAAGACCAGCCAGTTAAGTTACAATTAAATTGATGGGTTACATTGAAATTAATGAAATGATCACAACTTGTTATGCTCAATATACATACTTTTAAAAAAAACTGGCAACAAAAAATATTTAAACAGAGGAGTATGACGTAAGCAATTTTTATGATTATTTTGCGTTACTTTGCGTACTGGTAAAATGGGGGTAGGGCAGCAGATTCAGCCACTGTGGCCCCTAAATGCATCATAGCATCACAAAATCAGGTTGGGAGTAACTGTGGTACTCTATCCTAACCAATAAAACCTAACAAAGACCTATCGGTTGTGTACAAAATTTGTGGGCACCGGAAACAACGTACGTTTCCCAATTCGGCAATTTTAAATGGGAAAAAGTTATCATTCACCACGAATGTACCGTAAAGGATGCCGACTTCACTTATTTTCTTGCACTTTATGCTCACATTATTCAAACTTAATAGGTAAAGAGAGGTCAAAATAAAATGGTATAACGTAAGCAATTTTTTTCTAATTAATTTTGTGTATTTTTACAACTTGGGGGTAGGGATACAAAATCAACCACTGTGGCACTCACAGTGATCACAGCATCACTTAGTCAAGTTTATAATAATTGTGACATCCAGTTTTAATGATGTAAACCTGAAAATGGACTGTCAGTGCTATAGAAAATGTCTGAAGGCATCTGACACATTATTTTTGTCTTTTTTTGCGATTTCGCGGAAATGGTCGTTTACTGGGTGCACAAATACCTTCACTGTGAGCCAGAGATTCAATATTCTTTCATTCTGTTTTTTGCAGAGATGCAGAAGGTGTGCCTTGACATAATATTGCCTGATTTGGGTTTCTGGAATGAATTCTGATTTATTTAGAGGAAAATGTTTCTCAATCTCATTTTAGCACCTGCGAAGAGTGTGAATGGGGGTACCCTTGCGCCATCGGCTATATCTCTGGTGTGTTCCTAAGGATTTTCGGGGAACATGGCTTAAACATCTCAGGACATACTAAGGAACACTTTGAAACCCATCTTATTGAGTACTGGGGGGTGTGCACGGTAGACTATCCTAGCTTGTGGACTACATCAAAGTCAGTGTGAACAGTGTTCTTAGTGTCAGTCTTCTAAACAAACAAAAATCTCGCTTTGTCTAAGAGAAAAAAAAATGGACATACTGGCTTTTTGCCAAACGACGGCAGGAGTCATCTGATAAATAGCGACTACTGGAAATGGATCCACAGTGACAACTCACGGTTAGTGTTTAGGCGTCACTATCAGTTTGTTTGCAGACGTATCATGCTCGTACTGCTCATCCCATTGGGATAATAATAATAATAATAATAATAACAACAACAATTATAATAATAATATAAACTTACTATAGTGCCTAACCTCAAAGAAGAGCTCTAAGCGCTTCACAATTGACTAACATAAAGGTAGCTGATGATAACACCTTCCTATCCATACTAATTTAGTCGACCCCTCACAAAGGTCAAGAGTCACGGAAGGTCGACAAATTTGTGAAAAATGCTTACATTTTGAGAAAACTCGGATTTCGCCGGTACAAAAGCCAACCCTGTACGTATGTTTAGATACTTGAACACTTGCTCATTCCAGTGACCTGTTGGAAAGGTCAAGGTCACATCACACTTATTATGTAGATCGGTCACACATAAGGTCTTTGGCTTTCTTGTTTCCAGTGTGTTGTACAGGCTTGTGAGTGTGCTTTACAGGTGGATCAACTGGCAGGTGGACGCGATCCGACGTGCTGATCCAAATGCCCTGGTGACGGCGGGCTCGTGGAGTCAGAAATCCCAGACTGACAACGCCACGTGGGACGACAAGAATCTGTACTCAGACGACTGCCTGACCAAAGCCGGAGGAAGAGAGAAGGTCAGTTATCAGTTAATTCTTGCTTTCTCCTCCAATACAATTCAGACCAGGCAGTGCAAGATAAAAGATGATACAGAGGCGGATCGGGGAAGTGTGTGTGTGTGTGTGTGGGGGGGGGGGGGGGTGGGGTGGGAGGGGTTGGTGGGCGGGGGGTGTTCCAGGAATTCCGAAAATGTTTGTCATTTTTGTTTAAACGTCTTCAGTGTGGAGAAAACGTGAACACAACTCAGCCTGCAAGAGACATAGATCCTCATGAGCCCCCGCGACTGCGGGGGCTCATGAGGATCTATGCCTCTTGCTGAGACTAATGTGTATCCATTTTTTCTTAACCCCGTCACTGCCGAGAGAAAGTGAACACAATCCAACTGCAAGAGACTTAGATCCTCTTGAGCCCTCGCGACGGCGGGGGCTGATGAGGATCTATGTCTTTTCCTGGGACCAATTTGTCTCCATGTTTCTTGAACGGTTTTGGCTTCTGGTCGTTGAATGGACCAAGATTTCAGAAACAAAAATGTACGTACAGTGGCAGGCAAGGGGTTAAAATACAGTCTCTTAAAATACAGTTCCTTGTTTTTGTGTTTGGAAACACCCCCTCCGGCCCCCTGAAATGAGGTTCTCACACGCGCTTGTCGCGCAACTACCTTCATTCCCTCACACTCCCCCCCCCCCCCCACCCCACCCCCCACCCCCATCCACCGCTCCCCCCCCCCCCCCACCCCCCACCCTGACTAATGTAATTGATCCACCCCTGTGATCACTAACAAAGAAACAAGCTTCGAAATATCATGGACAGAACACTTTACAAATTTAAACTGTTTTGTCCTTGATATTCCGATGCGTGTTACTTTGAAATCCACCTACCCTGTCGTTGCTTTTGAGTTATATGGCTTATACTACTATTTGTCTCCTGTCCCGGCTGTGAACTGGAAACATTGGTATACAGGTAGTGGATTATTTCAGTTAAACGTCTGCACTAAAACTTGAGATGGTGATTTATTACATAATGATGATGATGATGATGATGATGATGATGACGATGATGATACTACTACTACTACTACTACTACTACTACTACTACTAAATTTAATATTGATGATACTACTACCACTACAGTTCTAGAACTACTACTACTACTGCTAATTATATTATTATTATTATTATTATTATTATTATTAGTAGTAGTAGTTGTAGTGGTGTAGTATTATTAGTAGTATTGTTTTGTAATGTGTGTATTTGTGTTTTCAGGGCACGCTGACTCTCTACACAACCCACTGTTACGACTGGCAGCGTAAATTCTTTCCAGATGCGGTATTCACGGTGTGTCCCATTGCTTGAGTTCTTGAATATTTCGCTTTTAATGACGACTGAGCTAAAATAATCCATAGACAATACAGCATACCGTCGTTGACTAAACTAAAGGAATGAAAGAAAACGAAATAAAACGAAATAAAATAAAATGCCATAGAATAAAAATTCAGGGGGTCATGTGTATTTGTTTCTCTTGCATTCGGACTAGTGTTGCTCGTTTTGCTCCGACAGTCAGTGGGTTAATGCACATATGCCTGAGACAGATAAAGGGTTAACGATTCTGTTTTGTGCGTTTTTCAGCACTCGGCTCCTGACTACAACCTTGACAAGCCGCTGCTGATCGCAGAGTTCAACTCTGGCCGTGGGGCCGGCATGACTATTGAGCAGATGTTCAATTACGCCTACACGTAAGTTGGCCTGTAATTATTCAGTAGGGACATCGTTGCATATTAAAAGGGGCTGGGACCAACGTACACGTAAAAGAGGGAGCCTACAATTAACATATTCAAATAGAAATAGCGTAGGCCTATATATGTAAATTCATTTTTATTAGGAAAATAAAAATAAATTGAGAGTCATTCTCGATTAAATCACTTCATTGCATTTCTTGAAGCATATCAACCATGATAGTACCAGGGTGGTGCATGATTATAATACTATGCTGACGAGCAAAAGAAATGCGACATTTTCGGAACTATAGGAAGCACCGTTCAAAACATGTCGCATTTCTTTTGCTCGTCAGTATAGGTGGCAAGATATTCTGGCACCATTCTTGCACTACCATGAGGGATCCGTGTTTTGCTGTAGTGCATACGCAGGTATAGTGAGACGATGAAACCATGAGTTTTCTCTTTTTATCGTAGTTTTGAAGTTTGTGCATGGACGTTTTAAAGTCATCAATGTTGCTGCTGCTGCTGATTTTGATTATGCATGATGTTGATGATGCATGAAAGATGTCGACGACGATTCTAATACGATTTTTTTCATCACAGACACGGTTATGTTGGGGCCTGGTCGTGGCACGCCAATGCTGATGGGGGTGACACCGACCCCACCGATACACAAATGAGGGGGATCGCCTCCATCAAAACCTTCAACGACCAGACGGCTGGAGGGCGGGTGGCTCTCGATCTGTGAAAGCACCGCTTGCGATAAACTTTGATCCTCTTAACTGCCCCGTCAAGGCAAAAAGCAGTAAGTCCATTTTGTGTGAAAAACGGGTTTTTCATTGCATTACAGTGCAAATCTCGCTTTTCACTAATATGGACTTGTTATCTTTCCCTTCACGGGTTAGAATAAGATATGCCCTTGGAGACTGCTGGTGGTCGTGTATATATATGAGTAGTTTTAACCCTTTGGGTGTCGGTAGCGGTTTTTGTCGCGATGATTCCTGCAGGAATCATCGCGACAAAAAGCGCTACCGACAGCCAAAGGGTAACACTTGAGAGAAGGATTGTGCGGTTTTGTTTTTTTTTCTTTCTCGGGATCAGGTAAACTCTTCATGTGCAACGAAATCCATAACCATTTCATATCCTTCTGGCTCTGACCACACTTTGTGTGATAGCGGTTGTCTCTACATCAGAAGTAGGTCAAACCGTCTAACGAACTTCAAACATTCCGTGGATTCATCCAGCCTGCGCCATTTTGAAGAGGCGTATATTTTCATGTGATTCCGTGCGGCAGCAGGGTTAATGAGAACACAATTATGCCTTTCGCTCGCACAGAGCATCCATTTTGCCATCCACGGTATGACCAGTACTATTTCTATAGAGGACGCCTGACACGGTGAATGTGGGGATCCGGTCCCTTTATTAGTGCGTATAAAGGAGTGCAACCTACTGTCTTTCCGTACAATAAAGGGGCTCAACCTATACTGTCTGTGTTCTGATTTTAATTTAACACCCTGCCAGGGAAAGGCAAATACTGCCATTTGTAAGAGACATAAATCCTCATGAGCCCCCGCAGTCGCGGGGGCTCATGAGGATTTATGTCTCTTTTTAGTCCTGTGTTCCTTGGGCCCACGTCTGGTCCCATTTCATCTGTGTTCTTCACGCGAATGTCGGTCACTGAGTGTGCAGTGATTTCAGACGCGAAATCATAATTGTACCTAAATGTTCGTGAACCACGTTTCCCGCAATATTTTGTTTGGATTGGAAGTTTTGATACACTTCTTTTTATACTCAAAAAAAGTGTATCAAAACTTCCATCCCAAAGAAAATATTGCGGGGAAACATGGTTCACGAACACTGCAAACGCACAATCAGCGGGATCATAAGTCTGTTATCTAGATATTATATGATGACATTAGATAGTATTTTTATGATACTAGATTATGAACAGACGTTCCAACATTGTTCTATCACTGCATGTACACGTGCCCGTGACATACAGACAATTACGCATCGACAAAGTGACGTTTCAAGCGCATCGAAATGACATCACGTTTCGCTTTCCCATTACACCACACAAACACTCACACAACGCAAACGATACACAAGGCCAGGCAACAGTCAGAGCAAAACTAACACCGTTTCTTCACAAAAACAGTCATCCTTGTTCGATATTTCCTGCGTGCTGACCTACCAAGAACAGACTCCAAAAAATGGGTGATGACGCAGCATTGAAAAAGATGAGAGAAAAAGCTTTAGTGGCCATGCAAAAGAAGTTCAATGAGGAAATGGCCGTGGCATTTCCCCCAAAGCCCAAGAAGACAGACATGACCTGCTGGTCCACCCGGGATAACCCTCGCAAGATCTACACAGGAAATACGACTCACTGGTCAAAAATGAGAATGTATGCCAACAATCGCTCAGGTAAAACAAAACCAAAAAGGACTGTGATGCTGCTATGCCTATTACTGTACAATGTATACAGATGAACTCGCCCGTAATCATATCATATAATATCATATAATATCATATAATATAATGGTTTCTTCGAATGAATCCTCGCGCGCCCGGTTGTACCGGGCGCGCGAGGATTCAGACGAAGAAACTGTATTATTGGCGCCTTTGGGTATGAACTATACACCACAGTGAGTGGAATAAAATAAGACCAACTTGCTGACTGCTGCTGCTGTTCACAAATTGTTTAGAGTGGTTGCAGTCAGGCTGATATTTCGAGTTTAATTAAGTTACTGTATAGACACTGTAACGCATTGTGCCGCAGGTACAAAATACCCACATTTTGGAGTTGTTCTCTGAGAACTGCATTACAATTCAGGAGACAGATCGACCATGATAGTTCAAGGGTGGTGCCAGAATAGTTTATAGGCGCCAAACAACCCTTGAACTATCATGGTCGAGCCATATCTTGCTTTGTGTGTCGGGGCTGAATGAGTTAATATTAGCACAGTGACTGGAATAAAGTTCATAATTAGTGGAGTCGCCGCCGCGGCGACAAGTAAAATGATGATTTTAATTTGAAATATTCCAGTCGCTATATCAGCAAAGATACACACCTAGTAAAAAATAATCTGGCATTACCCTTAAACTAATTCACCATGGTCCAACTATCTGTCGCGGTCGGTTTTCTGAGCTCAACAGCTACTACAACAAGGAAACCCCTAATATCTATTGCTCTTTTTACCCCCGATGCCAGGCCTTACCGACCCAGCCAGCGGCAAACGGCTGCTCCCACAGAAAAGTTTCTCCGATTTTTGCCTGGAGGCATTCAAAGGCGGCCCGCAGCCTGGGGACCTTTCTAAGCGCTTTTCCAACAATCTCAAGGCCGAGTGGACGCACGGTATTTGCTACGAGCACGCTGCCGAGAACTTCGCGTCCTGGCCCCCCGACAAGAACAGCCCATTCCAGCTGCCTCCTACAGAGCAAAAGCTTATCACCAGCATCACCGCTCTGCCCCCTCACAACCTCAAGAGGGTCATGCTGGGCGCGGTCAAGATCAAGAAGCCAAGAAAAACATGCATATACTAGTGAACCGTCTCGGTCCTTCTTTGTTTCCACTCAGCAACCGCTACGGTGTCTCAAGCTGGACTGTCCCACTGCTATGTAGGGCCAGCTTGCGACCATGAGCACGAGGTGCTATTGCCTGGCGCATTCACCGCTGATGACGATGCCGCTCTTGCGGGAAAGACGCGTAACTATACCCCAATGCGCAAAAGGCCATCGGGCCGAATTGCCTGATGATCTTTTGCGCATTGGGAAACGTCTTTTCCGCCGGACGGTATCGTAAATCATAAGTCGTCAAAGGTATCGTCAAAGGGGTTAATTAACCCATACAGCCCGCAGAGACATAGGCCGGGCATGATAGTTCAAGGGTGGTGCCAAGATAGCTTGGCGCCTGCGAGGCGCCAAGCTATTCTGGCACCATCCTTGAACTGTCATGGTCGTTCTAGAACAGTGCAAACGCGCACGTAGTACATGCGTACGATTTATTCGAGCGCACCCTAGAGCGCCAGATAATAGCTCAATGGCGGAAACCGAAAGCGCAAAACGCTGCGATACGGGCGCCTTTAGAACTGTAACAGTCTTAACGAGAAAACTACCAAAATGTCGATCTTTAGGCTAAACACATTCGAGTCCTACCACCTCCGGATGCGCGGCATAAAGCTTCGCTTCCATAAGCACTAATCCGATACGAATACGGCGATCCGAACCCGATACGGCCATGCAATTTTCGTAAATAAAATTGTGTCGTGTTCGTTTCGCAGTCGGAGGCGAAACCGCTTCTGCATCGGACATAATATGTATAATATAATAATTTATTATGTGACAGGGGCGGATCCAGGGGTGTCTCGAAGGGGGGGGGGGCCCGACAGCCCTCCCTCCCTCCCCCTCCCCCCGCCCACGCCCCCTCCCCAAGTTTTCCAAACTTTGTCATACAAAAAGAAATCCAGACCAAAACAGTGACTAACAGGCGGTCATAAACTCATAACAACGAAAGAAACGCGCTTAAAAATAACAATTACAAATAAGTTGTGTTGAAATTATTCTTTCTTGATGCTTTTCTTTTTGGGATTTTCTTTAAAATTGTACTATAGTGTTGTAACCGTTCTCTCTAAGCGTGTTTCTTTTCTTTTTTTTCTTCTTTTTTTTTTTTTGTTGTTGGGGTTTTCTGAGACATAGAGTTTGCAGAGGTTACGATTTTTATTTGTTAAAACGTTTCTTTTTTCATCTCGGGACACAGCACCTCTATTGGCACTTTTTAAAAAGTTTAAAAGGAAGGGCTAATCATATCTACATGCACTTGTCCTCCTCCCCGCCTCTACCCCACCTCCCTAACAAAACAAGATTAATCGGGCACTTCTGATTCTTATATGGTGTTAATTTACTTATTGAAAAGAATGTTCTACCTGGAGTTTCTGCAGGAGCAATCACCTTGTGTTTGACAACAACACTACACTACCAAGTACTCCTCCGTCTGAGGAACAACATTTGTGAAAATTTTGATACTGCTCTGTACACCCAAAAACCTCCTCCATATGAGGAACACAGGGTCAGATCACAGAAATAGTCATTATCACGCATGATGTATACCTCTTACACTGACTGACGATTACTTAAGGGTTAGTTCAAGGTTGATAAAAATCAAGACATTTCACAACTCCCCTCTGGTGACACGCATCAATGACCACAGTGCTACTCTGATGGGCACTTGTGCATGTCCACGGATGGCAAAGCTATGCAATCTGTGTGAGGCTGGAGACCCACTGTGCTCAGGGAGTGTTGTGCGACAGGATTAGGGGATTAGCAATTAACTGTGACACTCGGGCCAGTCGGCTGCTCACCCCGGGGGAGACACTCACAGCGCAGTTGATTTCTCACTTTTTGATCACAGTTGGCGTGTACACAGGCGTAGACTTAAACCTAGATGACTGCCACGTATAAGGATGCAATACCATTCGTATGGCACAGAAAGAGGTAATGCTTTTCATGAGCCCCTGTGACTGAAGGGGCACATGAAACTCTACGCCTGGCTGAGGGACTGATTTGGGCCCCAGTTCAGCAATGATCGGACACTTTTTCACCGCTGGGGTTGACCAGAAGATTGGGGCTTATTGCCAGATGGCTGCCTCAGTCTGAGGATGCAATGAGGATTGTATCGCACAGCAAGAGGCACTGATTTACATGAGCCCCTGTGAGTGCGGGGCACATGGCACTCTATGTCTGCGTGAAGTACTGTGACAGGTGCAGGTAAGGAGTGCCAAGTGAGGATATTTGACTATAGGCCCATGAACACACAATGCTCACCCACCGATCCCGTGAGAAATTTGTAAAATACGCCGTACAAGAAAGGAAGATCCATCGAATAGTAAAACACATCGTCCCCCCAAAAAAACCTCATCCAAATTTTTTGTTGTTGTCAGGGCTGACGGGGGGGGGGGGGGGGGGGGGGGGTCCAGGGCCTCCTCCCCCACCCCCCCCCCCCTGGATCCGCCACTGTCAGTGAACATACAATCATAAAAGAACCGACTCGCACGAACTTTTCTTTTTCGGACCCGCTTCGGGTTCGGATCGTATTCGTATGGGACTCGTGCTTATGGAGGCGTAGAGGTGAGCGGATGGAGCACGTCGCGAATGTGTTAACGTGCTAAGCGCTGCTGTTGTTTGGCCTAGTACGTATTTGCCGCATCTCTCAGGGGTATATAATTTATACTTTCGATCAAAAGAAATGTGACATTTTGGAATCACTGGAAACGCTAACGTGGTTTCCGGTGATTTAAAAAATGTCGCTTTTTGTGCTCGTCAGTATAGATCTTCGTCAGAGTGTTGGAGTTACACCCCAACCATTTCCACGCCCCAAGCCGGCTTAGTCAAGGAACCGGAAGCCTCGTTTTCACTTGCAAATGTCCGCAGCTGTAGTGAGCCGTTTGACTGGGTGAATGCTTATAGACAGCTCGAAGTATTCCTCTTTGTCAAAATGAAATGATAGTCGAACCGAGTTTTTTTTAACGCGTGCAGAAAGCGACTAGCAGTGAAGATGCAAATAAAATGCAGAGTTTTAGAGATCTGAAATATCCGTTTCCCAATGCGCAAAGGCCGTCGGGACGACGTCGGCCGCCGTTGGCCCGCGCACGACCGTGCGCAGGCCAACCTCGGCCCACGTCGGCCCGATGGCCTTTGTGCACTGGGTTGGTACCGAAGCTTGGGCCGTGGAAATGGTTGTGAAAAATAACTCCGCTGATTATGAAATATGATGATGAAACGTTCACGCGGGGCAGGAGATGGAGAGAGAGCGAAATAGAACGCCAGTTTCGTCCTCAGCCTATAAACAGGTATCCATTGGATGAAGACAGTTCGTCCTCAAAAACGGTATACCGGCTGGATGAGGAAAAATTCAGTGTCATGTTAAATGTTCGCACATACTGACACGGTGTAATTTTGTGTGCAAAGGCGTAGAACATTTTCCATGATTAACATTTTTATAGCAGTTTAGACCACATGCTTGGGTTGAGGAACGCATTTTCACAATGTGTGTCAATATATGTATTAATATCTGCAGTTCACAGGTACACCTCGTGAAAATTCCTTTCTCGGCCCAGGCCTGAGGTTTAGACAAACCTGCATGAAGACTTAAATCATTCAAGGCGCCCCGCATCAATAGCTGCGAAAGCCTTGAATGAGTCGACTGACATTTTGCTCTGACTTTTGCCTGGCACACAATTACCATGTCACACAAAACACACCCCACACCCCACACAAAACAAACATTACACAGCAAGTCAACACCATTGATATTTACACCAGAAAAATATACATAACCATTTCACCCTTTATGAAAATTACAACTACATATACCATAAAATCAAGCCCTACGATTTTGGTGTGCGTGCGTGCGTGTGTATCACTCTGTGTAAATGTCTTTTGTAGGTGCGTGTGAATGTGCGTTCGTGTGCATGCGTGTATGTGTGATCATCATCGCCATCGTTATCTAATCAGTCCCAAAGCCCGCCACCAGGCGTGTTAGTGCTCCTTCATTGACACAGTTAAGTCTGTTAAGACAATTAAAAATAAGTCCATTTGAAATGCGTGACAAAATAGTTTCCACAAAAGTGTTCATGAACATAAGCAATTAAACTTTTAATAATATCCAAAATCAAAATGTCTTAGTAATAACGGAACAGAAGAACTGACGACTTCCGGTGGCACAGAGTTCCAGCCATTCAGTTTCGAGTTCCTTCCGCTTATGAATGAACTCATTGAAGACCCTTACGAAGCTTTCTAACTGCAAGAGACATAAACCCTCATGCGCCCCCGCGACTGCTGGGGCTCACGAGTATTTATGTCTCTTGTTAGCTCTGGGTTCTTTATGCCTAGTTTGGTCACATGTCGGTCTGCGCGCCGTGGTTGCAATACGCGCAGTTCGTTGTCATAATTATGAACTTCAGGAGGCAATTCGACCATGATAGCGCTAGGGTGGCGGCAGGTTAGCTGTCGCCAATCAATTCTGGCACGAACGTGGTCTAACGGTTGGTGAAGACACAGTCGTGTCGGCAGTGGTACCATGCATCAGTACAGGCAATGGCTGTATACTGTACCCATATTTGACAAAGAGTGTGCTGATGGACATTTTGGGGCGGCAAAGCGGCCGATCGAACTCTCCAAACAGGCAGAGCCCAAGAAATTCAGCGAGAATGGACGATGGGTCCGAACCCACGCTGAATATTCTGATACAAAAACTGTATAACAAATCAATCGAATTGTGAATTGTTTTCAGAAATTAAACTGCGAAGATTATGTGACTTCAAGTTCATTTTGACAGTCGCAAAATAGCTGCTTCAACGTTTGGTGCGCGCTTCTGGAAATCATTCCACTGAGCAGAGGTGAAAGTCATGTTTGCTGCGTCACTTTCTGCTTCGTGTGTTGGTGCAGACGGACCTGTTACCTTGGTAACGAGGGTTATGATGCGCTGACCGTTGGCGTCTGACAGGCGAACATCAATGTTCGCGTCCGCAGAAATCACTGAGACAAAGCAAAAGAGACAAAGATATAAGTAAGAGGTAAAATCAAACTAATGAACCAGTCAGAACATTATCGGAATGAGCAACCCAGCCAATCAGCCAGCCAGCTAGCCAGCTAGCCTGCCAACCAACCGTACGTACATGTAGGCAAATCCATCCATCCTCCGCCGTTCCTGGCCTTAGACGCCTGCCCGGTGTTCAAGCTTAATTATCCAATTAACTTATAAGTCCATCCATCCATCCATCCATCCATCCATCCAATGTTTTAACCCTTTGGGTGTCGGTAGCGGTTTTTGAGGCGTTGATTCCTACAGGAATCAGCGCGACAAAAACCGCTACCGACACCCAACAAGGGTGAATCGGTTAATTATGTAGAGGCAAAAATGGCTTCATTCAAATGGTTGTTGTTACGTCTTCAGTTGGCCGTTATGTCTGTGAATGCTAATTCATTCTACTGCGCACTTGTGATGACGACCCACTCATGTTGCTTACTCTTGCCGCAGTTTTATTACTTCTTGCCGGTGTTTGCAGTGCGAGTAATGGTATTCCCTTGCTCACTTGACAGTCCGACATCTGTTAACCCTTTACTGCCGAATGCAAGAGGCACAGATCCTCATGAGCCCCCGCAACTGCGGGGGCTCATGAGGATCTATGCCTCTTGCTGGCGTTAGTCATGTCCGTGCGCCTCAGACGATGAGTCAATCTGTGATCATAAACTAAAGTTTGAGATACGTTCTAGTTGTCGGCCATGAAGGGGGTGAAATACCCCTTCTGAATCTACGCGTGAAAGAAGAGTGATACGAATTTATCTTCTTTTGAAACGTCACATACTTGTGACAGTCTTCTGTTGGGGCGATTCAATTTTCGCTCCAAAAAAAGCACGTCGCTTGTTTAACCTAGATTGAACCGCGCGTCTTTGCGTTTGGTTTGCCTTCCCTTTTCAAAAGTACACTATGACGCACAGAACTGACAAAACCCCTTTAGTTACAGGGGAAAATACTTCCCCCTTTTTTTGGGGGCATTGTCTGCTAAAGCACTGCAAGTTCACGGGAGAGGGTCCGCCGTGATGGTTAACCCATTACATACTGAGGCTGAATCTTTAAATTTTGCTTGTCGTCCTATGAAGGCTCTATTACAGATTAAGAGATAGATCCACCATTTTAGTTCAAGGGTGGTGTCAGAATAGCTTGGCGCCTCAGGCGCCAAGCTATTCTGGCACCACCCTGAACTATCATGGCCCAAAAATTTCAAGCAAAAGTGTTTCAGGGTGAACAGGGTTAAAGAGTAGAACCTGATTATCCCGCCTGGTGTTTGAAAACACGACCCTTGTGCAATCACAGTCGATCAGTCTCACACAGTTGACCCTAAAACTATGAATCTTTTGATTTGGGCACGGCTTTAAAAGAGAGAGAGAGAGAGAGAGAGAGAGAGAGAGAGAGAGAGAGAGAGAGAGAGAGAGAGAGAGAGAGAGAAAGAGAGAGAAAGAGAGAGAGAAAATACTTCCACGCTTATTCTAAAAAAAGGTGCCAATTAAAACGCAAGCAGGAGACAGATCGACTATATGCTAGTTCAAGAATGGTGTTAGAAGAGCTTGGCGCATCTGGTATTACCCTTGAACTATCAACGTCGTCGTCGTGTGGTAATAATAATAATAATAATAATAATAATAATAATAATAATAATAATAATAATAATAATAAAGGAGATTTGTTAAGCGCTTATTTTAATGTAGTCTAAGCGCTGATACAATGAAAAGGCTTCTAACTAACACTCGCACACACACACACACACACACACACACACGGGGCACACACACACACACACACACACACACACAACATACACACGCACGCGCACACGCACACACACACACACACACACACACACACACACACACACACACACACGTGACCGTGGTGATGAATTGTGGTATGCAGAATGGGTCAAAAAGGAAACAGTAGAAAAGAAATATATAAAAATGCCGCTACTAACCTTGTTCTCCGGAGTGTGTTCCTGAGGTGACAATACTGTCGACATCACCAATAACAGCCGCTAGTTTCCGCCACTGTTGCACGCTCGAGAGTACCACACACGGGCCATCGTTTTGTCCAAAGGATGCACCAGTGGAAAAGAGGCTTACTTGCACGTCGCCTGATCTTTTTGATACCTCGATGAATCTACCATCCAAAAGAGAAATTTTCTCCGTGAAAGAATGGCTTTCGGAAGAATTATTTTCAGAATTGCTGAAAGCTTTGGATATGAATTCGGCTGCTGAGGATGGCAGTTTGGGCAAAATCACTGCTTCTGGTTTGATCTTTTTGTTAATCAAGTCAGCTGAGGTATCGTCTGACTCTGACTTCCTTTTCATAACAGAGTCCCCGTCACTGGTGTTTGACACCAAAGCTTCCTTGAATCGTTCTTTGTCTTTCGCGGCCAAACTAAAAAATCCGGGCAGCTCCGCGTAATTGTCAAGATGGCGGCTTATCTGTTTCCGGTACCAGCATCGCGTCCAGAAGCAAGAAAAATGGTACCACATAGGGTCGTACATGGAGTCGGACTTTACACCAACCATGAGATCCTTGACAGTGATGGATTCTTTACATGATTTACAGGTGGACGTAGTCTCTGGAGAGCTGTAAGCCAGCTGAAACTGCATCTGTTGTCTGGACATAACTAACTGAAGCTGATTTTCTACTTCTGGTGGACAAACAAAATAAAGACGAATCGTATAAAAAGAATCTCCTTTTAATCTTTTAATCTGCTCACTGACGGTGGACGCAGATTATGTATTTTTGAAAGCATTGTAAATTCGACGCTAAATTAAGAGCCCAAGCCGACCAAGGAAAACAGACACAAAGTGGTTTCAGCAAAAGGCATAGATCCTCATGAGCGCTCCCCTCCTCCCCACAACTGCTAGGGCTCATGAGGGTCTATATCTCTTACAGTTGGATCGTGTTTACTTTTTCTCGGCAGCGATTTAAAAATTTTTTTTTTTAAAGCACATACCATTAAATAAAACTGGCGCCTCCAAGTTACACACTTTTTGACTTGAAGTTAAGTATAATACTAATGGAAACCTTTAGAATTTTTCAAATAGACATAAGTGTTTAGAACGACTTTGAACAAATAGATTACCCTGTTAGGCTTTGGAGGTATGTAACTTTTATGGTATTTGTAAGCCTAGGTCAAGAAATAGCCGACAGTAGTCTAGAACAATGGAAAAAACTATTATCAGTGTTAGTGTTTTACCTACCTTGAGTCCAGAAATTTCAGAGCCTGGATGTTTTGACAAAGAAAAAATTTTCCGCGACAGTATGCCGCTGTGAGGTAACGTGGTACTTTAGGTGACCGTCTTCAGTTCCGTGACTCGCGGCAAGAAACTGCAGGCAGAAAGGCCTCACCAATCACCACACAGAGATTTTAGTGTCGTTGAAAACTCCAGTCCTTTAAGCACACGTTAAACACGTCGGACTATACAGCCGACTGCATAGAGCACGGTGTCTGAATACAGAATAGGCTCACACTTTTCCTGCGAAACTTACAGTAATACACCGTGTGCTTTAAGTCCGTCTGTGCACTGGCTGAAGGAAACGGCACACAAACACAAAACAAATGTCTGGTTGCATTCTCTTGGCGAACGTCACCCCGCGTCTGCAAGAGCGGCATAGACACTCATGGCCCGCAATAGCGGGGTACATGAGTGTCTATGCCTCTTGCTAACTCTCTCTCTACATCTAGTGGCTACAACCTCCTAGCGAACATTGATCAACCATTGACGAGACGCCGGCGTAGATCCGTGAAAGAACCCTAGCAACTGCCGGGGCTGACGAAGATCTACGCCTCTGGCTGAAATCGTCTTATATATGAGTTTGCTCATTGAGAGGAGGTTTTTGGGTTCAGTTGAACGTGTGGAGAAATTGTCTTATATCCGCTTGGAGGAAAACAATGCATCTGCAAGGCGCACAGACACTCAGTCATGTGCCCCTCATGCGACTGCTGCGTGAGCTTATTGAGTACCTACACCTCATACCGTTTTTATCTACGTCTAATTCCTCAGTCGAAGGAGGAGGTTATTGGGTTTAGTTGTAGGTGGGAACAAAACTGTTTCTTACCGGGGACTGGGATTCAAATGTTGACAGACGGGACGGGCGGGTTACCCACCCAGTAAAAAAATCTGGCAACAATTCGCTCCTAAGGCGTTTGACGTGAACACGAGTCCTCCTTTTTCTATACCTTTCCTGGGTGTGTCTTCGTTTACGCTCTAACCCAGTTGCCGACAAGTCCGTCGGGCGGACACTGATCTGCAGCAAATTGAGGCCGATGTCGTCCCGAGATCCTTTTGCCCATTGGTACCCCATTCCCTTTCAACAGCCAAATGACTAACCCTTTGGCTTTCGGTTGTGCTTTTTGTGAGGTGATTTCTGTTGGAATCACCGCGACAAAAAGCGCTACCGACAACCAACGGGGTAAAATTTTTGAAGCCGTATTCTCAGCAGCGGTGTTATTCAGTCGTGTCACAGGTGATATGGCCTGATCATGCAAGCACTATCATCACGGTCGATCCATCTCTGAAAGTTGGTGGTTCATATGTTTTTATTTAGGCGATCATGTTAGCGGAACACCTAGAAAGCGAGTATTTCACATGTTCGACGTTTGCCGCAGCCGGTTGGCCCGATGGCATAGTACTGACTGGAAAGTTGTAGAAGACTGATAACTGATGACGAAGAAAACGACGACTACAACATGATCATCGCCACCACCATCACTTTCATTCATTCATTCATTCATTCATTCATTCATTTATTCATGTTGAACATTCACTGTCCGTGCATATCCCATCTCCGTGGACAAAGCATTCTCGCAGTTGGCTTTGACAAAGACTGACGTTTGTCTACCGACGCCCACTCTTGCGGAATTGCTACCCAATGCACAAAAGGCCATTGGGCCGATGTCGGCCGCCGTTGGCCCGCGCACGGCCGTGCCAACGACGGCCGACATCGGCCCGATGGCCTTTAGAGAAAGTATATAGGAGAGTACAAGGTCACCCATTTAAGAAACAATTAATTTATTTGACCCTTTCCGTAAATAAACAAACGCACTTGACCAAATTCATTTAACAGATTTATCTGCCCAGTCAGGTCCCCCAACCCCTTGGAAACAAAAGGCTAGTTAAAATATCTTCCCGAGAAATACACACCACCCACCCACCCCCCCCACACACACACCCCCACACCCCACCACTCAATGCTGTCAGAGTTGGCCTTCCTGAGAAATAGTGTCTACTTCCTGTTCATACCACCATAGTAAACAATAGTCTTCTGTGCCCAAATAGTGTCTCTCTCTCTCTCTCTCTCTCTCTCTCTCTCTCTCTCTCTCTCTCTCTCTCTCTCTGCACACACAAAACAAATTAGCATTCCTTTTTGTGTCAACGCTTCAATGTATGTCACTAAACCACTATGTCATTTTTCTTACTCTGGGGCAAACCAAAAATATAGAACAAATCTCTAATATAGGTTATTTCGTAAATGAAACGTCCAACGTGAAAAATTGTGTGGAGGAAAATTTATCTGTGAAAAGTTTTCACTTCACACATCGTAACTGCTTCGACGCACACGGACATTGCGCTGTTGAACAATCGGTCTTTGTGTTCAAGACTGTCGCGTGATGAAACCAAATCCCTGTTGCGTGCAGTTATTGCCGTCATAACCTGTAGGTAGAGACAGCTGTTGTGTAGTCATGTGAGTTTACAAGATTGCATCTATTTCATAAGCAGAAAGTTGGGCTTGAAAATTGGTTGTGAAACGGTTTCCTGTTTTCGCTCCAGTGGGTGACAATCAGCCTTTCATACAGTTATTTATTACCCTGTCGCGTGATGCCTTTAAATTGAAACCCACAACTTTAATCCCGGGAGAGACCTCAATTATTCAATTTAGTATACACCCCACCATGTTTTACAAGTGTTTTAGATCACTCGAGGAGAAAATCGGGGAGTGAGTTGTTAGTTTGAACCAGATCACGGACATTGCCTTGTCCTGTTATGCATTTAAATTGAAACCAGATCACATTTGTGTTGCGTGCTGTTTACCCAACCAACATGATAATGGCGGACCTATCTGTGATTTTAGACCTTGCAGCTTCTGGGTGTAAGGTCTAAAATCACAGACCGCACACCGTCACTGACGTCCAAGTAGGGAGAAAATAAAACCAGACAAGCTTTTCGTAGTCATTATTATAAGGCTTGCGGTGTGAGTGGTTAGTTTGAAACCCCTTTTATAACCAGAAAGGCAAGCATAGTGTTTTTGTACAAACAGATTATATTGTGTTTTTAAAATGGACTTAATGACGCACGATTCACATTGCGGCCTATTTTGTGGCGCCACTTCGTGTGGGAAGACTGAATTTGTTCTTAACCTCTTACAAACAAGATACCTTCATCATTTCGAAAACATTGTAATATTTTGTCCAACAATCAAACACAACAAAGCTTATCACAACCGTTCATTCATTTGGACTGACAACAACATATACTTAGTCGACCCTGAGAAAAAACTGAATGATTACCTGCTATATTTTTACAAGCAATTTGAAGGACAGCCAACATTGTTCATAGTTGATGACTGTTCTGCAGAAAAAGACATTGTCAAAAAGAGAAACATATTAGCAGAACTTGCCTTCAGTGGCAGACATGCAAACATAAGTGTATGGATTCTCACTCAGAAATATAATGCTGTACTAAAAGATTTTCGAGAACAGTTAAAGTTTATCTGTTTGTTTTACTGTAAGGATCGTGACAGCTTCGAAGACTGTCTCAGAGAAAACGATGTCATTCCAAATAAGCAAGAACGGGATGATGTAAAAAATAAACTGAAATCAACTAAGCATCTAAAGCTCATTTTGAAGACAGATCAACCCACTGGGTATGGGTTAGTAAATTAATTTATACTTTTGGGTTTGTCTTTAAAAATGACAGACAGACAAAATTGGCCTATTAGTGAAATCATAGATATTACACATTGCTTTAAAGATGTTAAATATAAAAGCCAGCTTAATAATAGAGAGTCACCTGGTAATTTATTTATTATACCAACAACAGTGTATATGTCTGGTAATATAACTTTTTATGTTGATAATCCATTTATTAAAAAAATAACTGTTGATATTAAGACACAATCATTTATTATTAATGAATATTATGATGGTTGGTTTACTAAATTGTGTAGTAATTTAGCAAAAGAGCTAAATAAAATAAATTTATATTTTAACGATATTACATTTAATAAAATGGTATTACACATACAAAATCAATAATTATAAACACATGTGTAAATAAATTTGTTTATTGTAGGAGTTACAGTCAATAAAGTGCCATTTTCATTATATAATTTTCTATTTATTTTTTTGTCGGACAAATAAAAAAGATGGACAACCGTCAAAGATTAAGAAACGTGTTTCACACAACTGACTTACCTATATATAATATTTACAATGTCTATGAATCAATAGAAAGATCTTTTTTAGTCATACAAAATAACCTTCTTTCTGATAGTGTAAAGATTCAGATTGTTGCAAAAATAGAATTTGTCAGAGATGTTGGTAAAGTTATTGTAATGTATATCTCGACAAGGCAGCACACAGTTAATTCGAGAAGAGAACTAGAAAAAGTGTTTAGAGAAAGATTGTTGCCTGACTTCCATGAAGCAATTGACAGAGCAGAAATGCAAGGGTCTGGCTGGCATGAAGGCCTTGTACATGAACTACAACTAAAGCAGTCAAGATATCATCCTATTTTAGGCAAATCATGGATACCACTACCAAAAGAGGTTGTAGACAAAAAGGGTGTGGTCAATATTCAGAACAATGATAATTTATGTTTCATGTGGTGTGTGCTTTCTAAACTTCATTTTGTAAAAACAAAACCTGAACGTGTATCTAACTATACCAATTTTATAAACGAACTCAACTTCAGTGGCATTGAGTTCCCTGTTAAAATAGAGGACATAGACTTGTTTGAAAAACTAAATCCTGGTATATCCGTGAATGTGTATGTGTGGGAAAATGAGTCAGAGAATAAGTTACAGCCAATTAGAGTATCACCAATTGCCCCAACATATGGACAGTCAGAAGATAAACATGTTGATATGTTGCTAATAAGCTCTGGTGATAACTTTCACTACACAATTATCAGAAATATGTCACGTCTAATTCATAATCATGTATCAAAACATAATGGTAAACAGGAAGTGTGTAAGAGATGTTTACAAAGATTCTCCTCTATTGCAGTGGCACATAAACACATTCTACATTGTAGGTCAGCTGATGACATACAAACTGTACTTAAGTATCCAGAGTCTGGTAGTCAAGTGTATTTTAAAAACTATGGGAATCAACAAAAGCTGCCGTTTGTAGTATACGCAGATTTTGAATCACTCGTCGTTCCATATGAAGGTCCAATTCCAGAGTCATTACCAAAGACTATAAAACTGAGTGACCAAGTGGTGTGTTCTTTTGGATACATTATTGTTAGGTCAGACGGTCTTCATTCAGAGCCTGTTATCTACAGAGGTGAAAATGCAGCATGTCTGTTTTTAACAGAAATGAGACATCTGTATAGTCAGGTAGTACAGTATCTCACAACATGTCAGATGCCTTTGGTGATGACAGAAGAAGACAAACTGAAATTTGATACAGCTGAGATGTGTTGGATTTGTGAACAGCCTCTGGGGGGTGATAAAGTTCGTGACCATGATCACATAACTGGATGTTACAGAGGCGCTGCACATAACAATTGTAACTTGTTATTAAAAACAGATCCTAAGACATATAAGTTACCAATCTTTTTCCACAATCTGAAGGGATATGATTCACACATCATCATGCAGGCTGTTGATGAGTCTTACAGAAAAATTAGTTGCATTGCCCAGACAACTGAAAAATACTTGACTTTTAGGTTAGATAAATTAGCATTTTATGACTCCATGCAACATCTGTCTTTAGGGTTGGCTAGTCTAGCAGAAGGACTGACTGAGTATCCAATAACAAGTAAATATTTTGAGCCGGACTTGATTAAGAAAGGAGTCTATCCATATGAGTACATCAGTGACTGGGTAGTTTTTGAAGAAACAAGACTGCCACCAAAAGAGAAATTTTATTCTACACTAACTGGTAAAGGTATTTCTGACTCTGAATATCAACACGCACTTGATGCATGGGGGAAGTTAGGATGTCAGACAATTGGTGACTATCATGACCAATACTTAAAGGCTGATGTCTGTTTGCTAGCAGACGTATTTGAAAGTTACCGTGAAAAGGGTTTGTTACACTACAAGCTTGACCCTGCTTGTTACATAACTAGTCCTGGCATGACATGGGATGCATTTTTGAAATCCAGTAAGATATTTATAGACCTGTTGTCTGATCGTACGATGGGTGAAATGGTGGAACGTGGATTGAGGGGAGGGATTAGTCTAGCAGCAAACAATTATGCCAAGGCAAATAATAAATATCTTGATGACTTTGACCCCTCAAAGCCAAGGTCATTTATTACGTACGTGGACGCTAACAATTTGTACGGATTCGCGATGTGTGAATTATTACCATTAAAAAACTTTTGTTTGTATGATTTGTCACAGTATGGTATAAAAAAATTAACAAAATATATTATGGATCGAGGTCAAAATGATGAAAAGGGTTGGATCTTTGAAGTAGACCTGGAGTACCCACACCACCTACATGATTACCACAATGATTATCCGTTAGCTGTTGAGAAAATGAGTATGACGGGGAAAAAAGAAGACACTAAACTTGTACCCAATCTGAATGACAAATTTAATTACGTGTGTCACTATCGCTTGTTGCAGTTTTACATCAGACATGGGTTAGTACTAAAGAAAGTTCACAGAGGAATTCAATTTGATCAGAGTGCTTTCATGAAAGATTACATAATGAAGAACACCACATTGCGTGCCAGAGACGGCAACACTGCATTTGACAAAGACTTCTTTAAGCTTATGAACAATGCCTGTTTTGGTAAGACAATGGAAAATCCTCATCACAGAAAAGATGTGAGACTAGTCACAACTGAATCAGGTGCAATTAAACTTACAGGCAAGCCTCAGTACACAGGGTATAAAGAATTTCATTCATCATTGTATGCTGTGTCACTCAAAAAAAAGATTGTTAAACTGGACAAGCCAGTATTTATTGGTATGGCAATTCTTGAGTTGTCAAAATTATTAATGCTTGAATTTTATTATGATTACTTTAAACCGAAGTATCCTGACTGCCGTCTGTTATACACTGACACTGACTCTATGATCATAGACGTATGTACTGAAGACTTTTATGAAGACATGAAAACAGAGTTACACATGTATGACACGTCTGATTACCCTAAAGACCATCCACTGTTTAGCACACAAAACAAGAAAGTGCCTGGAAAGTTTAAGGATGAACTAAATGGTGTGCCTATAGTTGAGTATGTTGGACTGAGATCAAAAATGTATTCTATACTGCATCAAAAGGGAAGTCAATCCAAAGCCAAAGGTATCAAGAAAACAGCAATAAAAAATAAAGACATTCGACATGAACATTATAAGCAAGTATTAGATGGAGAACTGATGCCTGATTATCCAAACAAAACACTGAGGTCAAATAGACACAATATTGAAATGATCCAAACACATAAGAAGTCTCTAGCAGTAGGGGACACGAAACGAGTGTTTTTCAGTAAGGAAAAAGCTTATGCACCAGGTCATTACAGACTCAAGTTATCTGAAGAAATAGCTGATGAACTGGTTGATGAACTAATCAATGAGTTAGTTGATGAAATGATTAAAAATGCGTAATGGTGTCTGGGGGAATAATCTGTAATTCTTCTCTGACAAATGCCCTCTGAGGCGCAGGCTCATACAGATAATATATTGTTGCGTCTGGACCAGGGATTATTTTTTTTATATTATGAACAGATGTTGACCAGATGGGGTCTGTCGACCTGCGCCTGATGTCATTCTCAGCCTCACCAGGTTGATATAAATATCTCACCTGTTTGGTAAATAAACTTGTGTCTGGAGGTGGGGTTGGCCCTTTTTTTGGCTCTGCAATTGTTTTCAATTTAATAGCATCAGCAGGCTTAGGGTGTCCTTCATTATTCATTGCTTTTATCACATGTGGTAATCTCTTAACCCACTCCGTGTTACGGGTGTCATGCATGAGTTCCTTAGAATACTGGTAACTGAAAAGTCTCTCTGACAACTGTTTATTGAAATTTTCTACAATTGCCTGTGATCTGTGCACACCTGGAATACCGCGTCTGACCAGTACGCCATGCTTAGCAAATAACTGATTAACTGCACCTTTGAATTCTGATCCGTCATCAACCTGCACTAGTCTGGGGTATCTTAAAGGGCCTCGACCATATATTTTTGTTAATGCTGTAGCAACTGTACTGGCTGTTTTGTCAGATATGGGTTCAGCGTCTTTATACCTTGAAGCAATGTCTACAACAGTCAGTGCATACTTGTATCGTTTCTTTCTTATTGTGTCATGTGGTAAGAACAGGAGGTCCATTTGGTGTGTGTCATTTGGGGTAGTGTTTTCAAAATGAGGCCTTGTTATTTTTCTTGGAGCAGGTAAATATATCTGCCAAATTGCCTGTCTCTGTAACCATTGCTTGACTTGATTGAGTGTTATATCTCCGCCCACAGCGGCATGTAATTTCTGAATAGCTGTTGCTCCTTTCCAATAGCCTGATGGAGAGTAATATATTTTTGATAGTTTATTTTCGGCTGCCATTTTTTCTAGCAATGAAAACTCCTGTAAAATAAACAAATGTCATTCCCACTAGAACAAAGATTATCTCCCCGTTTCTTTGTTGTGTGCTTGGTTTGTAATAGTCACTTAGTTTTGGTTTTGGGATAGACATGTCTTCACCTGTGACAAGAAAATATTCCCTGATTGCTTCGTCTGTATTTGAAAACGTATGCTGTGCGTGACCTTCAAGCCTGAGTTTTTCATTGATGAAATCAAGTTTCTCAATTCTATTCTTTTCATAATCTTGCTGGGCTTGAGCAAGTTTTTCAGATGCTTCATTATGACGTTTTAATTCTTCTGCAGATTCTTCTCTACCCATTTTTGAAAAGAGATAATTAGAGCCACTAAATGCCAATGCGTTAACCATAGCACCTCCTATCATAATAGCTATCGTCGCCATAATATTTTTATTTACATAGAAACATTTTCAGGAATAATTCCCTGCTTAACAAGAAAATCTTTTGTCGCAATTGACGCTGTGACAACTACAATTAGCTTAGCGCTGTCTTCAAAGTCAAGTCTACTCAAGTCTGCTGATTTCATTTTGAGTAGATTTTTTCCCAGCATAGAATAAGCTACTGCTAATCCGCTGATTACGGCAGAGTGATACACAAGGTTCATTAAATTTTTTGAGTCGTTCATTTCTTAGGCAAGAAAAATTAAAATAATATTTTTATTTACTGCATGTAAAATGAGTCCAAAGGTTTTGACACTGTTGGTAATGTGGAGACTTCTTCTTTTATTTTTGGAGTGTCTGATTTTTTGGTCACTGTACGAGTCTGTGGTTTGTATTTTTTGTATAATTGGTAACCTACGTAACAGAATCCTACAGCAAATCCAGCAACTATATATTTTGTTGTTTGAGGTTCGGGGTCAGGGTCAGACTTAGTTGTTTGTCTCTCACTTTCATGAAGGTGTGACGGTACTGACACAGGTCCTGACGATCCTGACGGTGGATCAGTTACATGAGTCTTTTCTGTTTGTGCCTTAAGCTGTAATTTTTTTTGCCTATTATATTCAGCCAGTCTTTTTCCAGCATCAACACGGCCTGGACTTTTAGTCTTCGTCACAGTTTGAACCTGTGTCAAAACTGGAGTCGTCTCGTCCATTTGATACTTCTTTTTCTTCTGCAGTAAAATTTATTTTTGAAAAATCGATATAACTACTAGTTACCATCAAAGTTACGGCAGGTGCAAGGTAATTGCCAAACTTGTAAAACATGGTACATGCTAATTTGCCAATCGAACTAGAAACTATAGGGTTGCTTTCGAGATCATGAGAAAGGCTGTCAGTGTCTATTGGTATGAAGTGATTAACAGCTTTTGTGTATAGGTAAATAAGAGACCTGCTTAAATCGCGTGTCATTAGTGAAGCAATATGGTTTTCATATTTAGCATGAAGTTTTAATAGTTCCTCAGCGGTGAGAGACTCTATGTCTTCTACCATGTATTGTTTTCCGAGATAAGTCTTTGATTTGCCTGAGACAATAACAGAAAGAATGCGTTGTTTTTTCGAGTCTAAGTCTTTGTTCTCTACCGCATTGATATCATTAAGAAGAAGTAATTCGTCTTGGTTCATTTTATAATAAAATAAAAAAAACTTTGCCTGTGAATAACTTATGAAGTTACTGTTCATGTAACTGTCTAGAATAATGTGATCTTACTTGATAACTAATTTCAAAGTTACCTACAACTTACAAGTAACTTTGACGTTAGTTATCATAAGTTCTTAACCCAAGTCATAAGACACTCGGACAGATTTCTCAAGTTACAAGGACAACAAGAAAACTTTTTTTTAGTAATAATCTGGTGGTGGGGCTGATGGCATCAAATGAGCAGGCATGACATCTCTTTGCGAAGTGTATGACAAAAATAATGGATTACCAAAACCTATCGTTACTTGCTTGTAAGTTCTCGAACTTTTTTCATAGTTTCTTCTACGCCTATCTTTTTTCCTTGTTCTAAAAAAGATTTCTTTAGCTCTTCAACATTTATAGCCTGACTACGCATCTTATTCTGTATTTCAGATTTTTGTTGTTTATAGTTAGCCAAATCATCCTGGACTCGCTTAAATTCTTCGTCATCAATTTCATTATTTTCCAAAGCCTTACTAATAATAAGTTTCATACTCGTCAGCTTAGCTGCTGCGAGCGTACTTAATGCTTCATGCTTCTGCAACTTCATATAAAATCTTTTGTTAATGGCTTCCATACCAAAGCATGCTAGACTTGTGACAAGACCAATACCTTCAACAGCAATTCCTATAACACTTCCCACCCCCGTTGCAAAAAGAGTTATACCTCCTACAGATAATCCGGCTGAAACCACCCCCATGGCCATTGATGTGTTGTGTACAGAATTGAAAACCGTATTGTAACGGCGTTTACACCTCGAGTATTTTGCTTGTTCTTCTTCCAAATACTTCAACGCTTCTGTAATATTCATTAAACGAAATGAATCTGCCTTTAATGTTTTATCACGCTCAATAGGCTCAGGTGGTATTTGTGGATACAAGTTCACCATTTTTTATGACAAATATTTTTTTAATCAGCAATTACATTTTGCAACTCTTCAAAATTATACAATTTGCTGGCATAATAAAATGCAACAAGATCAATGTGTTCAAGGTTTATGTAAGTTAGACGAACAAAAGTTGTTTTGTCAACCACCACCTTGACAGCTGGAATACTGCTCGAAACATTAATAACATCATTATTTTTTGTAATAGCAATAAAGACCTTTGATGATTCTGATACTGTTTCATCCCATGTAAGTTTAATTCCTTGTGCAATTTGAGCCTCTTTAGCAGTAGCAACAGATTTCATGATAATTTCAAATACTATTGTCGCTTCTCTAGCCACGACTAAGCTTGCTGGCATAAACACAACAGAAGTATCTGATCTACCCTTTCTAGTTGTAAGAAGATATCTCCGTTTCTCATAATTTTCAACTTTCAGTTTTTCTCTGCTATTGTTGTCTAGGGCAAAACTTGGAACAAGGCTTACAATAAGCGGCCCAGAATTAACAACCTTCCTAAACACTAAGGCGCCTTCATCATCAGTGTATACATAAGGACTAATAAATTCAATCTTTATGTCCCAGTCAATTGTGGGTGGTGGTGCCGGTACAGGTGAAACAACCCATTTAGTACCCACATGTATTAAGTTGTAGGGCACATTATTTACAAGATTAGGCGCAACAGGCACAGTAACATCACGTAGCTGACCAAGTTTAGGAATCTGTCTTTCACCATCTTTCATGTCAACAATTACTTTTCTCTTGTACATGCCATAGGAATCAAGTTCAAAACCATATATTTCTCCAATTTCTCCCTCTTTCTCAAAATCCTGTACGTCTGCCAAATCTTTCAACTCTGTTACTGGACACGCAACTGGTATGATTCTAGGCTTTGGACCAAGACCACTCATTTTTTTATAAACAAAAATAAAATTATTTAATTTCTAACACAACACTAAAATCATGCATCACAACTGGTTTACCATTCTGATTAGTTACAGATAAGCACAATGATTCAAAGAAACTAGAACCTAATTTTTTAAACTGAGAATTAGGAAATCTAGCAACCACATTTTCACAATATGGGGCAGTTCCAGTCGGCAAGCATCTTAACAAAGTTGAAGGCTTTCCATTGTGTACATTTTCAGTAGTGTTCAGTTCTTTCAAATGAACATTTAGCACTGTGTGTACTGACAAATGAACAGGATATCTGCCAGTTATTCTTGGTTTTTTTGGTGATAGTAGACTACCAACTGATTGTGACCAATCTTCATCTGGATGTGTTATTGTTTTAAAAAATCCAAGTAATAATAAAAGACTAATTGATAAAGAAAACTGGCCACTTTTCGGAAAATCAACTGAAACAAGTAAATTAGCTGGGTTTAAAGTTGCTTTAATTTTAAATTCATTTTGAAGCCATTCAGCTAAAGTACAAAAGTCATAATATCCGGCTCGTAAAGTATCACCCTTCTCAATACCATCAAGAGTTCCACTTACAGAATAATTTTCATCATCCGTTACATTAAACCACTTTACTGTGTAGAACATTTCATGGATAGCTACAGCCTTGCTACCATCACGATTATCAATCCCATTAGTTAACCACATTGGTTTGCTTGTGTCAATATTTGTTAAGGTTATAAACATTTTTATTATCACATAAAAAAAGGATGGAATTTAAATCACCAACCATTACCACTACAAACGCATTTCAATTCAATGTGAATGCCAAATATAATGTCGCCCCTACTTATGAACAGAAAATAATTCAGTTAAATCAGCTTGATATTGCTGTGTCTGAACAAGATCTATTCCAAGTCAAAGTACCCAATCCGTTTGATCATTACCTAAACCCTCCAATAACAGACGATGCTACAGCAAGAAAGTGGTCTTCAAGTCCACTACAGATGTTTCAAAACCAACTCAACTTTGCTATACTGTGTTCTACTACAGGCTGTGGTGTTTCATTTACAGACCATTTGAATCACTCAAACAAACTGATTAGGTCTGTGTATCGTTTCCATGTTTATTACCAGCTTAGACGTATACTGTCAGAACTGCATACACCACTACCAACTGAATCCAGTTTCAACAGGTTTAACAACCCCATGGATATGAAAGCATTTGAACGCATCTGTAATGAATTTAACATAAGCACTAAGTATGACTTTACACAAAAACTTGATGATCACAAAGGCATGGGAACACTGTATTATGCTTTGAGTCACAGACAATACCCTCAAGATTACTGGCCTCCCTACACTTCATTCTCATCAAAATCACAAGTCTGGTTAGGCTCAATAGAACAGAAACAATCTAACGCATGGTCAACATTTGTCTTGGACAGGAGTGACGGATTTACTCAAGCAGGAGTCGAGCGCGTAAATGAGTCTATCAGAACATATGTCTGGTGTATACTAGGTGCACAATCATTAACAAAATCTAATATTCTGAATGGAAGTGGAATTTTTGAATCTCAAAAACAGTTTCTCGCTAATCTTGAAGATTCAGTAAATTCATCAGTTGATCTCCCATCAAGCATACAACGTTACCAAGATGTACTCAGATATGCCAGATCAAAAGTTGACTTTGTAGTTGGCACTGGGTTATACATGTTACCATCTGACCTTCAACTCCAAATGGGTACAATAACAAATTATAATAATGAAATCATTGTTGCTGGGAGTGATCAAAAACTAGGTCTCAATAAATCTGTAAATTTAGGAGGAACAACTGTGCACGTACAGTTGAAAAAATCATTACAAGTGATTACTTCCCTTGCTCCAACAGCTATACAACCAGTACAGTCAACCCCTGACACACATGAATCCGAGAGAACTGCATTGGTAATTGGCCTTACTGGAGTAGGAATATTACTTCTTTACCTGTTTCATTAAATAACCTATCATTAACCCTCCTACTGTCACCAAAAAGATCCAAACATGCTCCGCCATAAACCCTACTGCCTTTGCCGCTGTACTAATCAACCAATTGACAACCGTGCCTAAAATGCCAGGTAACGAGTCTACTGCTTTCAGAGCCAATTTCTTAAGCAAGTCTGATATGTGTGACAACTGCTTTTTTACCCATGACTGTAAATCTTTTGGATCTGTGGGGACTGGGGTTGGTGGTGCTGGAGGTGGAGAACCACCACCCGTTACAGCCAACACAACTGTACTGATAATAAACCCCAGAGCTGTAATTAAACTGGCAATTGTGATACCCTGTTCTCTGAAAAGTGTTTTAAGTCTCTCAGCCAGAGTAGTGTCTTCGTGAAGTATTTTCTGAATAGTTTCTCTAATCCTGTTGACCTGTGATTTTAGTTTTTCCCTCCCGATACTAATCGCTTCTAACCTTCCTGATCTTTCTATCTGCAAATCATTTAATCTGTGTTGGATTCTTTCTTTCATTTCTGTGTCAAGATTCCCATTGTCTGCGGTAGCCAGTTTCTCCTTTTCACGTTCAATGTGTTTATCAAGTTCTCCCAGTTTGGCAAGATTATTAACCATCTCACCTCTTATTGTCTGCAGTGATTTATCTAACCCTATAATCTCCCGCATTGACAAAGGTGGATCTTCTATTGTTTTCATAGCATCATTTATTTGTCCTTCAGTAAATGAGGTTTCTTGTATCACTGTGTTTGCTATTTCTGGTAGGCTTGTTACTGGTGCCATTTCAATTTCTTGCCCTGTTGGTAACTTTGTTTGCGTGTCTTGAAGCACACTAACCAGTCTTGGCGTGATAGGAGACCCACCAATACCAAGTTGACGCAAGGCACTAACACCACCTTCATTTTTTATTGTACTTAAAGCCCTAAACCTACTAGGGTCTTTTTTGTTAGTCAATAGTACTTTTCCTTTGTCAACAGTATTTAAATATAAATGACCCTTGCCATCAAGTTCAAACTGGTTAGGGTCTATGTTGTCTGGGCGATTACCAACATGATCATAAAATGAGTTCACTTTGGTTTCTAAAAGTTCGTGACGTAAACTGTAAATATTTCTTGTACCAGTCATATCTGCCATATCTGTTGTATTACCAAAATCATACATGTCACCCATTTCAAAATCTTCATGATTAAATCCTCCCGCGGCCATTGTTTTTATTAATTTAATTTTTTTTATTGTGCATAATAAAAATGACACAGTCCTACGGATCAAAGTTAGACCCACACAGAAAACTACGTGAACCTTTCGGTGTTAAAGCAGTTAGACAATCGATAGTCATCACAAACAATCCTAGTACTATAGACCAAAACCAGACTCTTACTGTCAAGTTTCCAAACCTAGGCCCCAGTGACGTTATTGTTCCTGGTACTGCTCGCCTTGCTTTTAATATTGAACTTTCATCGGACGCAGATGACAAAAGAACACTAGTTAACAATCTAGGTAGAGCAATTATTAAGAATATTAAAGTTAAACTTGAAGGACAGGAAGTGTTTAGTCTTGACGATGCTGATGTGTTCTACTGCTACACGGATTTGTGGCTTACAAGAGAAGAACGAGAAGATCGTATTTACCAAGGCATACAGTCAGATAGCATTATGAAAATTCGAATAAATGCATCAGACAAAACAACCACAGAAGGCAAGGACGTTATTGTGGCCGAAACATATGGAAATAGGTTTTGCATTCCACTCGAATTTGAAATCCTAACAGGACATTCGCCTTATTACCAAGGGGCACTAAATGACCGCCTGAGCTTCGAACTAACCTTTAATGACTACTCCAAAGTTATCAAATCAACGGATCTCAATGCATCATATAAGATCTCTAACATTTCCTTGGAATATGAGATTGTCACGCATACTGAACTAGCCAGACTCATACAAAATCAGTACCAGTCAAGACTTCCGATTTATTATGATCGAGTGATTAGACACAGTTTAATTAATAAAAACAAAATGGACCAAATTTGGAATTTAAACCTAAACACGCCTGCTAGGTCACTGAAAGGCATTCTTATGTTATTTACTGAACCTGAAAGTCCTTACAAAAGAGATTCAGAAAAATTTTACAATCCGAAAATTACACATTTATCCTGCACAATCGAAGGCCGACCTAATCAAATTTTTGCATCTGGAATGATGGGATATCAGCACTATGATGAGATCACAAAGTATTTTGCTGGGGGAAGACTTAGAGAAAAATCAGCAAATATTGCGTGCAAAGATCTGCATCTGTATGACGTAAGAATCGGTGAATACCTGACAGACAAGTACGCACTGTGGCTAGATCTGCGTTCTACGGACGATCATTTCCTTCATGGTTCTGGCCGTATTATCGAAAACGGTAGTGACGGAATCTCAATTCAAATACAGAAAAAAACAGAAACCGATGGATTAATAAATATATATCTATATCTGATTTTTGACGCTCAGTTAAACATAGCTGAGAGCAGGCTAAGTAGTCACATATATTAAAAGTATTCACTTAGCTTGGTTTTAATCCTTCACAGCCCATTTTGAATACCGAAATCACTATAAAATCCGAACGTATTAGTAAGCACGTCACGCTTGTGCTGAAACACCGACTAAACTGAAAATAAAAGGCGTCGTTTCACTGAGGTAACAGTTTCACTACCGATTTCAACATTCCCAATTTTCTCCTCGAGTGATCTAAAACACTTGTAAACATGATGGGGTGTACTAGTAACTTGAATCATTTAGGTCTATCACTGGGATTAGAGTTATTGGGTTTTGTCTTTCAATTTAAATGCATCACGCGACAGTGACTACGCAATAGCTTAAGCATAAAGACCTATTGTTCAGAAATGTCACCCGCTGGATCGAAAACAGGAAACCGTTTCACAACCAATTTTCAAGCCCAACTTTCTGGTTATTAAAGAGATGCAATCTTGTAAACTCACATGACTACACAACAGCTGTCTCTACCTACAGGTTATGGCGGCAATAACTGCACGCAACAGGGATTTGGTTTCATCACGCGACAGTCTTGAACACAAAGACCGATTGTTCAGCAGCGCAATGTCCGTGTGCGTCGCAGCAGTTACGATGTGTGAAGTGAAAACTTTTCACAGATAAATTTTCCTCCACACAATTTTTCACGTTGGACGTTTCATTTACGAAATAACCTATATTAGAGATTTGTTCTATATTTTTGGTTTGCCCCAGAGTAAGAAAAATGACATAGTGGTTTAGTGACATACATTGAAGCGTTGACACAAAAAGGAATGCTAATTTGTTTTGTGTGTGCAGAGAGAGAGAGAGAGAGAGAGAGAGAGAGAGAGAGAGACTATTTGGGCACAGAAGACTATTGTTTACTATGGTGGTATGAACAGGAAGTAGACACTATTTCTCAGGAAGGCCAACTCTGACAGCATTGAGTGGTGGGGTGTGGGGGTGTGTGTGTGGGGGGGGGTGGGTGGGTGGTGTGTATTTCTCGGGAAGATATTTTAACTAGCCTTTTGTTTCCAAGGGGTTGGGGGACCTGACTGGGCAGATAAATCTGTTAAATGAATTTGGTCAAGTGCGTTTGTTTATTTACGGAAAGGATTAAATAAATCAATTGTTTCTTAAATGGGTGTCGTTGTAATCTCCTATATACTTTCTCTCCTTTTGCGCATTAGGTAGCTATACTGATGTGCAGGATTTGTTAAACTTCAACGTACGTGCTAAAGATGGCTTGGCCCCTATCCAAAATCCAATCCAAAAATACGTGTAGGAAGAGGCGCAGATCCTCGTGAGCACTTGCAGCATGCGGGGGTTTCATGCATGAGATCTATGCCTCTGCAGTGAGTGGAGTATGAACCAGGGTAGCAGGGAAGGCCCATGCCGGCCCCCTAAGTAAAAAATGTAGAGGGAGGGGGGGCGGGGGGAGGGGAGAGAGAGAGAGAGAGAGAGAGAGAGAGAGAGAGAGAGAGAGAGAGAGAGAGAATGAATGAATGAATAAATGAATGATACTTTATTTCTCAAGGATGGAAACAATAGGCGCACATGCCTCTTTTCGTTTTTGTCCTTGCTAAACTACAACATTAAAACAACAAGCGGCTACACCCACAGCCCCCCCCCCCCCCTCCCTTCCCGTGTTACATTCAGATATAAGTTCCCAAGTCGCTGAAGGTTACAGTCGCGCACGCACGCACGCACGCACACACAGACACATCAATTGACAGGGTCTTGGGGGGGGGGGGGGGTGTGTGATGTAAAGTGAGTGTTTATAGACAACGACTGAGCGCTTATGATACAGCTACTCTTGTGTAGGAATATAGTGAACAGGCAAAACACTACAATAATGAGAGATATATAAAAACTAACAAGTGCAAAACGGAGGACCACAACAATGCGTTAAAAAAGAAATCATTTTATCTACGTTTCTTTCAAGATTGCTCTGAGATGTATTTAAAAGCTATTGTCCTAAACAATGGAAGATGTTTCGTTTACTGTATATGTGGAGGAAGTGAGTTCCATAAATAGGTACCCGCGTACGAAAGGCTGGATTTAAACAAGTCAATTCGGGGTTGTTCAATGACGAGACTGTTCCTCGAAGTGCTCTCAGTGAAAAGCTTAGCCAGGTAGAGGGGGGGGGGGGGGCTTTCCCGTTTAGTGCTTTGTGCATAAGTACGCACTTATTTAACTTAATGTGTTGATGTAAAGGAATGAGCCCTGTTGCCTGAAGCTTTTCCTCCAAAGTTAGAGAGGGTATTGGGAGGATCAGTTTAACTGCGCGCTTGATTTGAGAATTAATCCTATTAAGGTTAGCCTCACTACAGCCGTCCCAAATAGTAGATGCATGTCAATGTGAGATTTTATGTAGGAGTTGAAAAATAGCTTACGTGTCTTAGTATCAATGATAGATTTTAATCTTGACAGTGAAAATAGCGTCTTTGCTAATGTTTTTCCTAGTTGTGTTAGATGGGGCAGCCAGCACAGTTGTTCGTCCACAATTACCCCGAGGAGACGATGTCCTTCACTTGCTCAATGGAAACTGAATCAAAAGAGGCGAAGAGAGAGAGAGAGAGAGAGAGAGAGAGAGAGAGAGAGAGAGAGAGAGAGAGAGAGAGAGAGAGAGAGAGAGAGAGAGAGAGAGAGAGAGAACAATGAACAATGAACCTTTATTTTCCAACGGTAGAAGTTATCGGTAACAGGACCAGTTTTCAAACTTGCCGTTGCTACATCTACTACATAAGTGAGATGATGATGATGATGATGATGATGAATCTTTATTTATTCAGGATAAAGCTATTAGGCAACTCAATCCCTGTCTTACAAGCTGTCCTGTAAACAAACAATATAACAGGAAAATAAACAGAGCATGCAAACAATAATAATAAGAAGAAGAAGAAGAAGAAGAAGAAGAAGAAGAAGAAGAAGAAGAAAAAGAAGAAGAAGAGGAAGAAAAACTACGGGAAAAAAACCACAATAGGTGAATTAATGAAAAGAAAAAAAAATTGGTATTGGAGAATTAGTAACTGCCACCAACACAAAAGGCAAGGGAAATAAATGAGTGCATAGCATTAATATTATACTCAGCTAAGACGTGTCAAAGAATCAGCAGCATCAAGAGCATATAGCGACACCGACAAGACAAAGGATTATCAGTTTACAAATGTAAGGAGAAAGAGTAAATATTTGACGTTCACGTGTAATCAGCAGTAAAACTCTGATATATATGGCAAACTGTGAAGTCAGGCTGAATGGAAGTGCGTGTGCAAAGCACGTTTAAAATGCGTTTTACCGGAACATGATTTAATGTTCAAAGGCAATGAGTTCAAGACAAAACTATCCGAAAATAGAAGGCTTGACTGTAGAGATCTATCCTGGGTCGGGGTAAATGAAGCAAGCCATGTCTCGTGTGTAGCTGATGCCTAGGGCTGAAATTAAATAACGTGCACAAATATTTGTTGATAATTAAATATTTTGTGCATAAGGACGCATTCGTTAAATTTGAGTTGATCCGTCAGTGGAAGCAGGCCAAGAGCTTTTATTTTTTTTGTCTGTGGAAGTAGGGTTTGGAATAATTATTTTAACTGAACGACGATATAGCGAGTTGATTTTTTTAATATGACGTTCGCTGCATTCGTCCCACAAAGAATAAGAATAAGAATAAGAATACTTTATTATCTCGAAAAGAGAAATTCGGTTGTGGCACATTTATAACAAATAGTACAAACAAGACATAAAAACATTATAGCATAATTATGAACATTTTCTCCCTGCACTTGCACAGCTACAAATTCAGTCCAAATGGATATTATTCCAAAATTCCAAAGAGGACGCATAGTCACAGTGGCTCTTATTGTGTGCGTGAAAGAACAATGCACAGCACTTTGTACTAAGAATATGTAAGTTTAGAGAGCAGAAATACATTCCTGGACAAGGTTTTGCACAAACTGTCGATATGCGACGACCAATTGAGCTGGTCGTCAATTACAACTCCCAGTAGGCGGTGCTTGGATACCTGTTGGATAGGTTTATCGCCAAGTGAAAGTATCAAAGGGGCAGGATTTAGCTGATGCTCTTGGCGGGTTGTTATCAACATGCGTTTGGTTTTAGAAGTACTGAGTAGCATGCGATTATGCGTACACCAATCTGACACTTCATTAAGACTTTGCTGGAGGATACAATTTAGCGTCGTGACACGATTGTCTGATGTATGCAGCGTTGAATCGTCAGCAAAGAGTTCGCATTTTACCTTAGGATTTGAGATGGAAAGAGGCAGGTCATTGATGAATAAAGAAAATAAAATAGGCCCTAGGATAGATCCTTGGGAAACTCGTGCCTCACTGTACCTTCTTTTGAATACCTTCCGTTCGAGTACACCTTTTGTCGGCGGCGACTTAGGTAGGAGGAGAAAAACGCTATAGAGTTCGAATCCAACTTATATACTGAAAGTTTCTTTAAAAGAATGGTGTGATCGACTAAATCAAATGCTTTGGTTAGGTCCAGAAAAACTGCACCATTTAATTTGGAATTGTTTATTGATGAGAGCTAAGAGTCAACGATGTGAACGAGTGCAGTATGACACGAGTGTTTGTAGGTCGAAAACCGGACTGAAGTGATATGAGTAGGCGTTGATTCTCCAAGAATTGGAGTAGGTGCTTGTGAACGTGTCTTTCTATTGGCTTCGACAATATTGCTAACACTGGAATTGGACGAAATCGTTTGGACTTTTGGGATCTTTACATTTGGGAATGGGGACAACTTTAGCATCCTTCATGGCATCTGGAAAAATACCTTGCGTGATAGAAAGGTTGAAGATAAATCTCAAGGATTCAGCTGTGTATGGAAGTGACAATTTCAGTACCATGTTATTTATTTCATCCAGGCAACACGATTTACTGGTTTTAGTAGAAATATATTTACCAACTTCAAACACTGTCATAAGAGGTATGGAGAAGGACGCACCTGCTGCAGACTCACAGTGTGTGCGCAGTTTAGCAGAACAACTGTAACTATCACTGCTAGCGGAAAAAGACTGTACAAGGGACTCAGCGATATTTAAAAAAATGGGAATTGAAATCGTCTGGATCCATGCCTGGAGAGGTAGCAGCGGGGATGGAACTTTTCCGCTTTGTAAACAAATTGATTGCATTCCAGACACTTCGGGTATCTTTACCCTGCGATAACTTTTTCCGCAAGCGTTTTCTGGGCTTTTCTAACTAAGGATTTTACAACATTACATTGTTTTCTAAAATCGGCAAGTGTTTTATGCCGTTTTAAGTCATCTCTTATTTTCATCGCGTGAATAATGTCCTTTGACAACCAAGGCGGAAGGGTAGGGTGTTTAATTCGTTTAGTCCTGAATGAGGCATGTTTATCTAGGACCCAAAGAAACAGCTTGTACCAAAGCTCTAGGGCTTCATTGGGATCATTAGTGTTATAAATAAGGTGAAAGGGCGTGTTTGATAGGTCACGAAGAAAGTCATCAGTGTTGAACTTTTTGTAAGACCTGTAGGTGATAGTAGTGTGTTTGTGCTGGGGTTTATCACGTTTAACTGAAAGAGTAAAACAAGTAGGAAAGTGATCACTAATGGCTACATTCGGCGCATGGACGTTCTTGACAGCAGATATATTTGTAGTGTAGATGTGGTCAATCAATGTGGCGGATGACAAAGAAACTCTTGTGGGAGGCCGCATGACCAGTCTTTAGAAGGTCAATATTAAAATCGCCTAGAAGGTGTATGTCTTTGTTGTTAGGTAGATGCACCGTATCCATCATAGTGACAAAATCATCATACCATGAGAATGTGGCTGAAGGGGTGCGATAAATAAATCCGATAAGTGTGGGGGAAGATTTATCACATTTCAATTCAAGGAATAAACTTTCCACGTGACTAGACTCTAAATCCATGCGGCGGGTAACGTATTGGCGGATAGAGTTATGAAGGTACACAGCTATACCGGTATGACCAGCAGATGATTCATCTCTACGGAATATAGTATAATTATGAATGGAGATCGACTTACTTACTTACTTACGCCTGTCACCCCTACCCGGGTATAGTCCGTCGACGAGAGACCTCCAGCAACTCCTGTCCTGTGCTTCTCCTTCGATTTTACTCCAGGTGGTTCCCATTCTCTTGATGTCTGCTTGGAGGTCTCGACGCCAGGAGTTTCTCGGCCTACCTCTTTTCCTCTTTCCCTGGGGATTCCATGACAATGCCTGCCTAGTGATACTGGAAGCTGGCTTTCTCAGACTGTGACCAATCCATCCCCATCTTCTTCGCCCAATTTCATTCTCTGCTGTTATCTGCTCTGTTCTCTCCCAGAGTCTGATGTTGCTAATCTTCTCTGGCCAGTGGATTTTCAACATTTTTCTAAGGCAACTGTTTACGAAGATCTGTACTCTGTTGACAGTGGTTTTTGTCAATCTCCAAGTCTCTGCTCCATATAGGAGAACTGCTTTAATGGAGATCGAGTCGTCACTAATATGTTCTCTGAGTCTAGACTCCGTAAATCCAAATACATGAAAGGGTTGGGGTTGTGAAAGTAAAACAGTGGCGTCGGGCACTTTGTTGTATAAATGATAAATGTTAAGATGCCCTATCCGTAAATCTTGCTTTTGCAGCGAACACTGGGGTACAGTTGGGCCACAGGCAGGCATGAGGAATGAACACGTGGGGGGGGGGGGGGGGGGGGGGGGGAATGTGTACGAAATTCAAATGAGAACAAATGAATGCGTATGAACGCTAACAAAGTTAAACAAAATACAGGAGAAACTACAGAGCTGAAATTTCAGCTCTGTCGCTGTCTCTGCATGCAACGTCACGCCCCACGTCGGGAAAATAAAGTCGCGTTATGTTCCGTAGGCGAATGAGTCACTGATAATATACCGTATCTGCGATATAAATACCGGCTCCTTAGCGTCACGTCCCACGTAGGGGAAATTATGTTTGTGACGTTCTGAAAAGCGAATGAAATGAGTCACTGATCGTAGACCGTATAATTACGATAAAGACATAGGCTCCTTCGCTATAACAAGAAGAGTCTGTTACCTCAGTTTTGATAGAAAAGGAAAACGCAGGAAGATAATGATCGTCACACACTATTCACAGAAGCAAATTCGTTGCACGAAATAAATCCAAAAGGCTAATCGATTAATACGCTATAGATTCAATGTCGGACACTAAACAGTTAGCCAGATTGTCAGATTCAGACGTTATAAAATGATCACGGTGTGTTGCTCCATCTAATGAGTGTTGGCAATATATGAGAGTAAAGGTGGGTGCCACACTGGGTGGCTCCGTCGACTCACAGCAGAGAAGCGAGGGAGACAACACATGGACTGATAAATACGACAATTACACATCATGGTACGCCGCGCAGGTTGTCACCGTCGATACGCCAGAACGAATCGAGGGAGACAGTGAGCGTGGGTTTAGAAAATCACTTCACTCAGGCAAGGGACGATGAGTAGACCACACTGTTTGTCCCCATCGATCCACCGATGAGAATCGAGGAAGGCAACCAAGGTGGGTTCACACTGAAATTTACTCAGACGAGGGTCTCATAGTGCCGCCCCTGATAGTCTGTTCAGGTGATGTAGCCGGACCGACCATGGCTAAGGGCAACAGATGGCTCAGGGAAAGCAACACTCCAAGTGGCAGGATCACAGGAAAATTTGGGGGAAGGGGCCACGACGTAGGAAACACGCTGCGAGGTCATTGACTGGGGAGGATAATGTGGGGTGGGGAGGAGGGGTACTTTACAGCTGAGTCCAATGGGCAGGTGACCGTTACGGTGCAAGCCTCCAAGAGGTGCCATTGGGGGTCCGTATTGCAGGGGGTCGTCACACAGAGTTGGCCGCAGCCAAGGCTGGTGGGCAAAGCTAGACCGCACAGACGGCAGGGTTGAACGAGCAGTGGACCTAAGGTTGAAGGCAAGTCGCAAGGCCCCCTCAGTGCTTGGATGGAAATTATCATTCTGTCTGTAGAGCAGTTTACGTGGGGCCCCACCACGAGATAGAAACACTGGCACGTTGTCAATGTAGAGAGCCCTCGCCTGATCGCACGCCGCCATCAGGTTCCTGTTGAAAGGCATGATGGCACTGTTGGCGGGGTGTCGACCAAAAGCAGGCAGGACAGACGACATTTTGACGGCGGCGCATGGAAACTTAATTTTTACCAGTGTGAGGAGTTTGGCCCAGGTGTCCACACTGATCACGGCGTTTGCATGTGTTGATGCCAACATGCAGCACGGCTAAGACAATGTGCGGTGCAGGAGGCTGTGTGTCGAGCCACGCCATCAAGTCAGCAATGGACATGCCCGGCACGCAGATCTTCTGCAGAGGTACAGTCGGTGATACAATCTTGCTACCCACTTCTCGCAAGATTGAATCACCTATTAGCACAGCAGAGACCCCAGGCCAAATCCTCTCTTTGGTCAAGACGTCGGCGGGGAAGAGATGATCCTGATGTTGATTTTGAATGGGACGGCACGTGTTGCGTAGCGACCCCGTGCCTGTGTCTTCGGCCTGGTCGTTCGTGCTGCCGTCAACAGAGAGGGCAGCAAAGCGATTGGACACAGGCACGGCGGCGACTACAACGTCACGGTATGAGGCTCGGCCAGTGTTGTGTGAGGGCTGGATCGGCGAGGGAGTGGAAGGGGTGAGGCCGGAGTTTTCAATGGATAAGGGGGAAGTCATACCAACTGAGCGAATATTGGCGAGGTTGTTGGCAGGCGGGGAATGGTCCGTGGGAACGGACCGTTGGGGCTGAGAGGAGGTCAGGGATGGGCCAGGCTTGGTTGACAACAGAGTGCCGTCCGTCTGTGTATCTGTCGTCTGCTTCGTGGTGGGCAGGGAAGTGATGCGCAGGGAAGTGAAGATTTTGTTGTGGTCACCAAGCTGACACCTAAGTTTTTTGTTTTCAGCCTCCAGTGACTTGACACGACAACAAAGCTGTTCAAACTGCTGGTGGAAATCGGCCTTGATGTCTCGAATCTCAATCCGGACCAGCTCTCTCACCTCCTTCTGTAAATCATACACTGCACACATGGCCGTGTCGTGCTGAGAGCTGATCGCAGCACCGAGACTATCAACAACACGGCCGAGTTCCGTCAGCTTCTTGGCCGTTTCAGCTTGGAGCCTGGAAGTAGACGGTTGCAAGGCAGAACCGGCGTCGGGGAGAGGGCGGGGCAACCGCCCGGGGTGTCACAGTGGTAACTGGCCGCAGATGGGGTGGCGTCACAGGAACAGCCACTGCGGTCCATGCTGGCTGAAGCAACATCGGCACTGCCAGTCACGCTGATCGAGTCTGCACTGTCAGCCATATCAGTGGCGCTGTCTTGGTCATGGTCGTTATTGGTACTTCCTTCTACCTGCTCAAGACCTACACCGACCGTGTCTGTTGCGCCAGTGTTAGTGAGCTGTGAGCACATAGCGGCGCATGGTGGCAGGGCTCGTAGATCAGGCGGTACACCAGACATGCGATAGCTGGGGAGGAGGAGGTTCACGACTGACCTCAGTTTGTCGAATTCCTCTTGCACCCAGTCCACACACGCCTTCCCCTGGACTAGAATTGTGCCCGTGGTCTAGTAAATGGAGATTTTCAATAGCTTATTTCTATCTAGCGAGAGACCAAGCACAGATTTAAAAAGCTCAGGAGGAAGGTCAATGGCCAGGGGGTGGTTGAGGGAGAGCGTCTTAGTGTGGACTCTTTTTGGAAGTCAGCCCATGTAGAGGAAAGCTCAGGGGGTTTGTATGCAAACTGGTATCGTTCTCTTAAAGCATGCCTCCACACCGACAAGTTAAGACCATTTGTTTCAAACGTGATCTGAAGCCAGTCTTTTGATTTCTTTTTTCCAAATCAATGGAGCATTTGGCTTTGATAGATCTCGTGTTAGGGGGCATGGCTATAGTTTAGTGACCTTCACAAGAGTGAACTAGTCCGCCAGCTTACTAACACGAACACACTGGACAGTTACAATGGATGTATTGGCAGGGAGCTGTTAGTGCACTGCAAAAATGATACCACAGTGCAAGGAATTCGTTACATGCCAGTATGATACCAGTGTGATATAGGGATAGAGTTTTTCTTGCGAGCGGGAGGTAAGTGATCGACGTCAGCGCTCATGTTCCAAGTGACGCACTGGGTACTCAAGTTTCATATGACGCGTCAGCCGCACTAGTTTCAAATAACGCGTGACGCAAATGTACACAATCATTGAATCAATGTTATCAATGCCAAAAGTAAATTTTCATTTTGTTGTCAAATTATTTTTGAAATAATGATTACACGCTCACCAGAGCTAAGTCAGAAGAATCACGAACGCACACAAAGTCAAGTCAGGAAACCCAACAGACCCGTTGAAGTACTCCGATGTTGGACAGAGACGAATACCGCGGAATGAAAGACGGTGTCAGGAGGATCACCGACCAACTCGAAGTAACTGTTCCTGAAGGAAGGTGAGTTTTTCCAAGCAAGCAAGCAAACAAGCACTTATGAAAACACTCACAACAATTATTCCAGGAATTCGAAAACACACTTGGTGCAGTGATGTACTCAAGGGGAGGGTAGGTTAACGAACGTTCTAAAACAAAATAACTTTTCAAGTGCTCACAACGATCGTTCAGGATTATTTAACACAAAAATAGAAATCCATGACTATTGCACATCTGCACACAGTGCACTCCAAGAATTTAGATCCAGATGCATATAATAAAGACACATTCCCAGTGGAGGTTTGAAAGAAGTATCCTGGACAGTGTATCCTCGGTAGCGTCTCAGAGAGAGAGAGAGAGAGAGAGAGAGAGAGAGAGAGAGAGAGAGAGAGAGAGAGAGAGAGAGAGAGAGAGAGAGAGAGAGCATCTCCTGGCATCCACAATAATTATAGTTTGGACAAAAATAAGTTTTTGGAGAAAAAAAAATGAAGATTGTGTTTTTATTTCACTTATTGTTTAGAAAGGAGAGAGAGAGAGAGAGAGAGAGAGAGAGAGAGAGAGAGAGAGAGAGAGAGAGAGAGAGAGAGAGAGAGAGAGAGAAAACAACAACAAACAAACAAAAAAACAAGGGTTGATTTCGATTTTTATTCTTAAGGAGACAAACCTAGCCTACCAAATGGTCAAAAATGGTTTTGGATTGATATCTTAAAATCTATCAAGGTATCAACTTGAAATTTGGCACATTGTTTAAAAACATTCTCATCTGGATTGTGTTTATAGCAGTTTATTTTATCTGATATAGAAAGGGATTTAGAATTTTTCATCCCAATGCGTTTTTCCATTTTTTTTACAGGCATTTTGGGATGGCCATAAATTTTTTTAAAAAAGCATTAGAGTTCAAAATTGTCCTATATGACAAAATCTAGATAATCTATTGCTTAGAGCCCACACAAAAATAAAAATAATCTGCTCATAAATGTAATTGATAGAGGTGCCAAAACAAAGACTCTTTTGCGCATTTAAAAAAGAAATTTCAACCAAAAATATTGGAATGAGGTCATAATCCCATATTTTTTTTATAAAACCTACAACATCTAAACTGCATTATTGTAACATTTCAACATCAAAATCCTGACAGTTAGCCAACAGCAAAAATCACAATTTTGGTATCCATTCCTAGGTAGGTTTGCCTCCTTAAGTTTTCGGAGGCTGTCGCTTGCCACCGAGTCCCCCTCCCCCTCCCATTGCCGCTCCCCCCCCCCTTACCTCCCCCCTATCCTTTCCCGTTGTTTGAGTTTTTGGAAGCTCAGTGAAAAGTAAAATGTTAGCAAGTGAGGCACGCTGGGTTTCTTATGAAAATATCTTCCTTCGCCAATGCTCTTGCAGATAATACGTTTCTCTTCAACTTGTGACGTAGTTTAACACATTCTGCCCCAGTACTGAAATCCCAACATTGAAGTTGCCCTATGAAGGACTGTGTTACAATTCTAGAGACAGATCGAGCATGATTGTTCAAGGTGGTGCCAGAATAGCTCGGCGCCTATGGACTGGACGCCAAGCTATTCTGGCACCACCCTTGAACTATCATGCTCGATCCATGTCTTTCTGTGGTGTGTCGGGGTTGAATGAGTTAAAGTACATAAATACGCCTGATTTCCGAGCACCAGTAGGATTTCTGTTTTGTGAAGCTTTTCAACAGCCTTTGTGACGCATTTGCTTTTTGACGTATTTGCTTTGTGGCGCATTTGGTCTGTTTTCGTTGATTTAAGCTAATCTCTTGTTAGCTAACGTGGTTGTCTGAAAATGTCTCCCAAGGTCGCACACACACACACACACACACACACACACACACACACACACACACACACACACACACACACACACACACGCACGCACGCACACACACACACACACACACACACACACACATACACACACACAAACCCACCAACAACACAAAAGAAACTGAATGTCGCCCTAGATACACATGGCTACTATGATGGTGTTGGCAGCAACAGTGCAAACACTGTATATTCTTTGCGCTGTTACGCATTTTTCACCCCACCTATGTAACCTGCTCACTGCGGAGGAAAATTGAACACTGAGCTGCAAGAGGCATAGGTCCTCATCGGACCCCCGCAGTTGCGGGGGTCCATGAGGATCTATGCCTCTTGCTGGAACCACTTTGTATCTATGTTCCTTGGACGGCTGGGTGTGTTAATCTGACTTTTGAATTGACAATGATCTCAAAAAGACAATCTGCGTCCGCTGGTAGTAAAGGGGTTAGCATGCACTTACCTTTGACCTTCTGAGTGTTCGTCAGAAATGGTTTCGCATCCACCGGTGGGTAATTGTTGCCCTTCCTTTCGTGGGTGCTTGAACTCACACAGGGTACGCACCGTTCACCACACAGATTGTTGACACAATACAAGGCTCATTTGAAGATTGAGTTTACCTCCGCGTCAGACTCGTTTTTCCTAGACAGGCACGCAAAAGTTCATCGGGCTGATATCGGCAGCGCTTACGCACTTGGATGAGCGGATAAGATGAATTTCAAATCACTCTTGCGTCGGTTTCTACATGAAGTTTTGCTGTGACGTTGCATCGTGTTTTCGGAATTCATAATTTTATTTATCGTCTATTTACTCACTGGAAATACCCCCCCCCCCCCACCTCCCCACCCCCACCCCCCCCCCCCAAAAAAAAAAAGTAATAATAATAATAATAATAATAATAATAATAAAATGTATATTAAAAATATTTAAAATGTAATAACAACAAGATGAGGATTTCATCCCAAAGTCTACCGTATTGTTTGGAGCTCAGATGCGTTTGTCTTTTAGGAACATTCAGAGTTGTTCATATTTTTAGGCTTAGTATGCTTTTCCATTTCCCTCCTCTCTAAGCCAGTCTCTGATCAACACATACGTCGGCGCGCACAAATAAAGACGGACACACGGCGCTTCCCGCCATTAGTACGCTCTGTGGGTTCGTGTAGCGACAGGAATCCATCTCCTTCTACTCTAACCCACATCTGATCCACAAGGCACACAGGCACACAGAAATAAAGACGGACACACGGCGATTCCCGCCATTCGTAAGCTCTGTGGTCTGGCGTAGCATAGCTATTCTGAAGAAGAATAATAGCACGAGCAGCGAAATGACGTCACTTCAAGCTTCACGTCATGGCATCATTAGCCCCACGACGCCGTATTCATAGTGACGACTCGTTATGTTATACGTCATCATCGCAGCACTAACATTTGACGCATCAGAGAATCAGCTTTGCAATTTTCTTGCTGATTTTCATGCCTAGAGCTTTCAGGTCACAATTTGACCTAATCCTACCCTAGGGCCGGGACAAAAAGCAGGCTTATGCAAACACTGTTTATGAAAAATCGTGCGGGTATTAATGAGAAGATAGCTTTATTCGTAAAAGAAAAATTAAAGTTATGTTAGCTGTCTTACAAATGACTCCGAAAAAGTGGTGCCGGCATTGTCTGATTTTCACACCTAGGGCATACAGGTCACAATTGACCTAATCGTACCCGACACCGGAGACAAACTGTAGGCTTATGTAAATACCGTATACGAAAAATCATGCGATTATTAATAAGAAGATTGTTTGGTTTTTTTTCGTAAAAAGTTTCAATTGTTTTAAGATTAACCCATATCATTGGTGAAATTAATCCCCAAAACGTGAATTTTTTTTTTCCAAACATATTTAATTATCACTCAAAAAGTTCTAGAGGTACAATGCTGGTTAACGAACTCATTCAATATCTCCCTTATCTAGCTATATGTAAAATATCTAGTAAAAATAAGAAAAATTACGGACCCCAGTGTGGATCAACCGGTTTTGGTGAAACGGCCATTTTCTCGCCAATGAGCATCTTAATCAAAACATCGAAAAAAAATGTCCTGAGATAATTTTTTTAGGGACAATATCCTAAAATTTAAAACTTGTCCGTCCTCAAACGCGGGCTCTACACATAACTAACTGAAGCTGATTCTCTACTACTACTACTACTACTACTACTACTACTACTACTACTACTACACACACACACACACACACACACACACACACACACACACACTGACACGCACGCACGCACGCACATACATACGCGCGCGCGCACACACACACACACACACACACACACGGCGCTTTGGCGCCAAAAAGACGTTCTCTAGCAAGGTTTGCGTAACTAGACGTGACGTCATTTTTTAATCTTGTTACTTCATTGCCAGAGTTTCTGCCCCGCACGCCAAAAACGGTATGTGCATGCTTCGGAATGCGCTCCGACCAGCCCTATTTCAAATTCTACCGTATTTTTTAAATACGGTATAAAAAAAAAGGGACACATTACAATAATAACATCATCAGGAAACACAATATTCTCAACTGCATGTATATAAAAACGATTTTTCTGTTGACTATTGCTGTGGTGTTATGTAACATATCGTTCATATTATTTTCTGCTATATTTCCGACATTTATCTTATTTTTGTCTGAACAAATCTGTTCTGTTGTAACGTGCGATGTCTTTTGACATTTTTTTTCGCAAGAAAACGTCATGTTTTCCTGGAGAGAAACCTGCCATTCTTGCAAACAGGTGAACCCAACAGTCAGAAAACCAGCCAGTCTGTGGTCTGAAGGGCCAACCAGTCAGTCAACGAAATACAGATAACAACTATTCATTCAACCATTCAAACAACCAAGCTGGCAGTCAGCCATCTATATATAGCTGGTCAGTTTACCAGCCGGGCTATCAAACGACAAAACGTCTGTCAGTTATTGTCAGTCAGTCAGTCAGTCAGTCAGTCAGTCAGCCAGCCAGTCAGATAGTCAGTCAGTCAGTCAGTCAGCCAGCCAGCCAGCCAGTCAGCTAGTCAGTCAGTCAGTCAGTCAGTCAGTGAGTCGATTCCCCATGGAACCCTTCATTGTCGCTGGACGCATATTTTGTTTCAGAAATCTTTTTTTTTTTTTTTTTAATTTAAGTACTAAAAGTCACAACCGTCCAAGGAACACAATTAATGAACACTGGTCTCAGCAAGAGGCATAGATCCTCATGAGCCCCCGCGACAGCGGGGGCTCATGAGGATCTATACCTCTTGCAGTTGGATCTCGTTCACTCTTCACGTCAGCCCTGCGAAGATTGTAGGCATAATGTTGAAGAGATTCAGTTTCAAGTGGGCAGTTGAACGTAGGGCCCTTGATGTCACTGCGTTCGCATGATCAAAGAGCTGGTGTAATGCGTGTTTACACTTTTGATCATAACTTCTGATAATACACGGCTAACACATATGGCGCAGACAACGGTGGAGCTTAGCAACGATGCCCTAGTGACGGCAAAAGTCACTATATATATTTTTGTTTGTGAAAAGAGCTAGATTTGCTTTTCACTAAAAAAAAAATATGGACTGACTGTATGTTGCCTTGCAGAACAAGCCTCGCCCTAAACACAATCATCGTGTGTTTATCAAACTTGGAAGCGTGTGGCATTCATACAGTGAGCTAAAACCCTTTTTTCAGGTGAACTATTACCAACCTTTTCACTGCCAGCAGTCAGAACTGATGTCTCTGAAACCATCACAGATATAACTTCGGCAAGCAAGAGGCATAGATCTTCATGAGCCCCCGCGCCTGCGGGGGCTCCTGATGATCTATGCCTCTTGCATTATTTGCATGTCGTTCTTGTGCATTCTGGCTGTAAAATTGTTAACATGACGATCAGAATAGCCTTTCACCTGGTGTGTATACTCGAATTCAGATAAATTGTGTTCGTCACGCATTACACATTTAACTCATTCGAGACGTACCGCCTCCGGATACGCGGCATAAGCCGCGTATCCGGAGCCGGCACGTCTAGAGTGAGTTAAAAAGTTTCCGCAGTCACTGTTACACTACACGGTTCATGGTATGTACATTTCTAATCGGGCAAAGATACGATCTATTGATCTTTGGTGTGTTCTATCAGGAAGCTATAATTTCAGTGGTCCTGTGATCTGACAGAAGACTAACAAGACGGACGGATAGATTGAGGTGAGTCACCGCGGCCTACTGAGCCAAGGTAAGAATCTTATGTATATTTTACATATCTAATATCATAATGACAATAATGGCAAGATTTTATAACATATAATATGTTATGTTTCCTGTTTATTTTTTTCTTCGCCTAACCCCCCTTTTTATTTTCCCTTTCTCTCTCTCTCCCGTTTATTTTCACGTAAGTGTACATAGACGTTAAATAAATATTCTGGTTCTGGTACCGGCGTTATATTGACGTTGAGTTTGCTCATCACGCGTATAGTTTCAACGATATGATTTGTGACTACGGGCGGTAACCGCCTAATGAACCATTAACACTTTGACTCTCGGTAGCCCTTTTTGTCGAGGTGATTCCTACGAACAGCCATTACAAATTTAAAAAAAAAAACAAGAACAAAAACAAAAAACAAAACCACAACCACGCATTCACGCACGCACACACCAGATTTGCTGTTAGCCCCTATGAGAAACATTCTAATAGACTGCAAAAATTGCTTGTGGTACCGGAAAATTTCAAAAGCCAGCCTTTTAGGACTACTACCAAATGCGCAAAAAGCCATCGGGTCGACGTCGGCCACCGTTGGCCCGCGCACGGCCGTGCGCGGGCCAACGGCGGCCGACGTCGGCCCGATGGCCTTTGTGCACCGGGTGCGTTATTACGTGTATGTAGTGTTTTTGTTGCGCGCGGCTGTCTCAGTGACGGTCGGTAAAAGTGCACAGTTTTTCCCTGGTTTTTGCACAGTGACTATTTAGTTCCATACCATTTCTGTGCGTGAACCATTTATCTCTTAACCCTTTTAGGGTGCATTTCCCGAATTTTGGAAGTGTTACTTAACGACTATGTACCACTTGCAGGAGGTGGATTGATCATGGTAATTCAAGGGTAGTGCCAGCTTAGCTTGGCGCCTGTAGGCGCCAAGCTAATCTGGCACTACCCTTGAATTATCATGGTCAATCAATCTCCTGCTGTAGATTGCTGGCGCTAAAAGGGTTACAAATATAAGAAAATGAAAAGATAAAAGCACTTTTTTATCTGTTAATTTTTTTTATATTTCAGTTTGAACATATACATGTTTTATGTTCCATTTCGTAGGCATTCCATTCCATTCAATCAATTCTGCTATATCTGAAGTTGTGCAACTTGGGAATGAATACTCGGATACAGTTGTACAAACTGACGTAATCGTACTTTGTTACAAATACTCGTAATATGTAACAAACTCAGTGACCGTAATTCCCAAATTTGGCACTTGTCCTCTGAAGACTACACTCACAATACAGATCAGGAGATAGCTCGACCATGATAGCTGAAGGGTGGCGCTAGAATAACTTGGCGCCTCCACTGAAGAACTCTTCCACAATGATAAATGCGATCGATAAAAGTGTCCTATTTTCCCCCGCCTCCGTCTAGTTCCGGTCGCTCTGTCAGTCAGAATTGAGTTCACCAGCAAACCCCCTTCCATCTACATGTACATAGATCTTCGTGGGTTCCTGATAACTGCAAAGGCTAGCGTTGATCTCCATCTAATTGAAACAGGACAAGTTAATAATAATAATAATAATAATAATAATAATAATATAACTCGTCCATAGCATTTTCTATAGCGGCGTTCGGCTATTATCGAAAAAGGATCATCGGCACTGAGAAACCCTTGCGTGTCTCACACTGACACTGTGCCTGGGAGGAGTGGTTGAACTTAGGCCACACTCTGTGTTCTTCTCTCAGACGCAGTAAGCACAAGGTCTTCGGGCCGCCGACGCCGACACTGAGTCGCTGGCGAGCCAGCAACGGTCGACGTCCGCCCGAAGACTTTATTTACTGAGTTATTTCAGGAAAGCGCTCGCAGTTTTGATCCCTTGAGGGCCCGTAATGTCATCTGCCCACGCCAAACTACGTCTGTCAGGTCAGGAAGAAGGTATACGGGCCTGCCGGAAGCCTTGATTGCGGGAAGTACACAATATTTTAATAGTTTTAAATGAGTTTGCAGGGTGCTGAATACAAATCCGTTGTGTGCCACGTTGTTAATATTGAGCACTTCTGAACATATAAAGCAAAATCAGTCCAACATCGCGCCACAAAAGACGGAGACATATTTTCATTCCGGAACAGTGCCGCAGCGGGCTGCGTGCAATTCTGACGGCACAAACATTCGTTTGAAATTGCACATTTTTAACCACATTTGCACAGTACCCCCAACGCCCTACATCAAGATATGTATTGACCATGATAATTCAAGGGTAGTGCCAGATTAGACTGGCGCCTGAAGGTGCCAAGCTAATCTGGCACTACCCTTGAATTATCATGGTCAATACATATCCTCCACTGAACTGGCGCGTGGTCGTTAGGTGACGCCTACAAAATTGGGGAAATGCGGTCGTGGGATCGTTACATGGGTTAAGTGCTCTAGCTCTGCCGCTTATAGCGTCCACAGCAAACAGTGGTGGAGGATAGACCGACCGTGTCTCCACGAGGGCAGTGCTTAATTAGCTCGGAGACTTATTCGTAGTGTTCATTAGATAATAGGAAAGTCAGTGTAGTTAATTTGACTCACGTCATGGAAGTTTGCTCATGAGAAAGAGCTTTGCTTTGTTAGCTGTGCTCTTCTATGAGAATCTGCCAGACGTGAACCAACGGCAGGCATCACTTGTTAGGAGACAATTAAAGACAACGAGCATTTGGTGACCTGTGTACAATATAACCCGTTTGAGCAACCACGTGTCTTTGCCAAACCAAAAAAAAAAAAGAGAGAGAAAAAAACTAGAAGGTCTTAACAGACATATGATCTCCGAAGTGAAGTTTTGAAGAACAACCATTATGACTTGTTCTCAAAGACCGTCTTTTAAAGGTGGCTGTACTAAATGATGGTCTTTTAACCCCTTTTAACCCCTGCCAGTGATCACGAATTTCGCGCCTAAAATTGACGACTGCACACTGGCCGACTTTCGCGTCAGTGAAGAACACAGATGTAACTGGGACAAAAGTAGACATAAAGAACATAGGACTAACAAGAGACATGAATCCCGCTCACGAGCCTGCGACTGCGGGGGCTCATGAGGATTTATGTCTCTTGCTCCTGGGTGGTGTTCACCTTGGCAGGCAGTTAAGGGGTCAGTGACAGGTGGATATCTCATGGCTGATCGCTCAAAAGGTTTAATTCTGCTGTACACCTTTTTTTTTTTTTTTTTTTTTTTTTTTTTTTTGGGGGGGGGGGGGGGGGGGCGATTGTCATCTCCAGAAGCATAATCACCTGTGAGGTTTTTTTTTTCTTTCTTAGAAAGTCGAGAAAAGTGATGTATCTACGCACTGAGTAATGCGTTGTTACATCACTTTTCCAAAGTTTTGACTTTCCCGAGAGAGAGAGTGAGCGAGAGAGAGAGAGAGAGAGAGATGATGATGATGAATCTTTATTTATTCAGGATAAAGCTATTAGGCAACTCAATGCCTGTCTTACAAGCTGTCCTGTAAACAAACAACATAACAGGAAAATAAACAGAGCATGCAAATACTAACAATAATAATAATAATAAGAAGAAGAAGAAGAAGAGGAAGAAAAACTACGGGAAAAAAACGCAATGGAGAATTTGTAACTGCCTCCGATGCAAAAAGCAAGAGAACGAAACGCGTGCACAGCATTAATATTATACTCATCTAAGACAGTGTCATAGAATCAGCAGCATCAATAGCGTATAGTGACACCGACAACACAATAGATGATCAGGTAGCAAATTTAAGGAGAAAGAGAAAAAATTTGACGTTTACGTGTTATCAGCAGAATTATTTTTATATGGCAAACTGTGAAGTCACGCTGATTGGAAGTGAGTGTGCAATGCACGTTTAAAATGGATTTTATCGCAAAATGATTTAATGTTTAATGGCAATGAGTTCCAGACAGAACTACCAGAAAAGAGAAGGCTTGACTTGTAGAGATCTATCCGTGGGCGGGGTAAGTGAACAAGTCATTCCTCGTATGTAGGTGATGCCGAGGGCTGAAGTTAAATATCATGCGCAGATATTCCGGGGCTTGATAATGAAATATTTTGTGCATGAGGACGCATTTGTTAAATTTGAGTTGTTCCTTCAGTGTAAGCAGGCCAAGGGATTTTATTTTCTCAGCCGTGGAAATAGGGTTAGGAATAATTAACTTAACTGAACGACGATACAGCGAGTTTAGTTTTTTAAAATGAAGTTCACTGCATTCGTCCCACAAAGAGGACGCATAGTCACAGTGGCTTTTAATGTGTGCGTGAAAGAACAATGTACAGCACTTTGTACGAAGAATATGTCTAAGTTTAGATAGCAGAAATACATTCCTGGACAAGGTTTTGCACAAACTGTCGATATGTGGCGACCAGTTCAGCTGGTCGTCAATTACAACTCCCAGTAGGCGGTGCCTGGATACTTGTTGGATAGGTTTATTGCCAAGTGACAGTTTCAGAGGGGCAGGATGTAGCTGACGCTTTTGGCGGGTTGTTATCAACATGCTTTTGGTTTTAGAAGTACTGATTAGCATGCGATTTTGCGCACACCAATCTGACACTTCATCGAGACTCTGCTGGAGGATACAATTTAGCGTCGTTTCACGTTTGTCTGATGTATGCAGAGTTGAATCGTCAGCAAAGAGTTCGCATTTAACCTCAGGATTTGAGATGGAAAGAGGTAGATCATTGATGAATAAAGAAAATAAAAGAGGCCCTAGGATAGATCCTTGGGGAACTCCGTGCATCACTATACCTTCTTTCGAATACCGCCCATTTGAGTACACCTTCTGTCGGCGGTTACTGAGGTAGGAGGAGAAAAAAGCTATAGAGTTCGAATCAAGCTTATATACTGAAAGTTTCTTTAAAAGAATGTTGTGATCGACTAAATCAAATGCTTTGGTTAGGTCCAGAAAAACTGCACCATTTAATTTGGAATTGTTTATTGATGAGAGCCAAGAGTCAACAATGTGAACGAGGGCAGTATGACATGAGTGTTTAGGTCTAAAACCAGACTGAAGAGATACGAGGAGGCGGTGATTCTCCAAGAATTGGAGTAGGTGCTTATGAACGTGTCTTTCTAGTGGCTTCGATAATAGTGATAACACTGAAATAGGACGGAAATCATTTGGACTTTTGGGATCTGTACATTTGGGAATGGGGACAACTTTAGCATCTTTCATGGCATCTGGAAAAATACCTTGCTTGATAGAAAGGTTGAATATAAATGTCAAGGTGTCAGCTGTGTATGGAAGGGACAATTTCAGTACCATGTTGTTTATTCCATCCAGGCCACACGATTTACTTGTTAGAGTAGAAATATATTTACCTACTTCAAACACTGTCATAAGAGGTATGGAGAATGACGCACATGTTGCAGACTCACAGTGTGTGCGCAGTTTATCAGAACAACTGTAACTATCAGTGCCACTGGAAAAAGACTGTACAAGGGACTCAGCAATATTTAAAAAGTGGGAATTGAAGTCGTCTGGAGTTATGCCTGGAGAGGTAGCAGCATTGATGGAACTCCTCTTCTTTGTAAACAAATTGATTGCATTCCAGACACTTCGGGTATCTTTACCCTCTGCGATAACTTTTTCCGCAAGCGTTTTCTGTGCTTTTCTAACTAAGGATTTTACAAGATTACGTTGTTTCTTAAAATCCGCAAACTTTTTCTGTCGTTTTAAGTCATCTCTTAGTTTCATTGCGTGAATGATGTCCTTTGACAACCAAGGCGGAAGGGTAGGGTGTTTAACGCGGTTAGTCCTTAGTGGGGCATGTTTATCGAGGACCCAAAGAAATAGCTTGTACCAAAGCGAGAGGGCTTCATTGGGATCATTAGTGTTATAAATAAGGTGAAAGGGCGTGATTGAGAGGTCATGAAGAAAGTCATCTTTGTTGAACTTTGTGTAAGACCTGTATGTGATGGTAGTGTGGTGTTTGTGCTGGGGTTTATCACGTTTAACTGAAAGATTAAAACAAGTAGGAAAGTGATCGCTAATGGCAACATTCAGCACGTGGACGTTTGTGACAGCGGGTGCATTAGTAGTATAGATGTGGTCAATCAATGTGGCGGATGACAAAGAAACTCTAGTGGGAGACCGAACCATCTGCTGCAGGCCAAATAATGAGGTGGTGCAATTCCACGCCGCATTACCAGTCTTTAGCAGGTCAATATTAAAATCGCCTAGAAGGTGTATATCTTTGTTGTGACGTTGTTGCACCTTATCCATCATGGTGACAAAATCATCATACCATGAAAATGTGGCTGAAGGGGTGCGATAAATAAATCCAATTAGTGTGGGGGAAGATTTGTCACATTTCAGTTCAAGAAATAAACTTTCAACGTGACAAGACTCTAAATCCATGCGGCGGGTAACGTACTGGCGGATAGAGTTATGAATGTACACAGCTATACCGGTATGACCGGGGGATGATGCATCTCTACGGAATACAGCATAGTTATGAATGGAGATCGAGGCGTTACTAATATGTTCCCTGAGTCTAGACTCAGTAAATCCAAATATATGAAAGGGTTGGGGTTGTGAAAGTAAAACAGTGGCGTCGGGCACTTTGTTGTATAAATGATAAACGTTAAGGTGCCCTATCCGTAAAGAGAGAGAGAGAGAGAGAGAGAGAGAGAGAGAGAGAGAGAGAGAGAGAGAGAGAGAGAGAGAGAGAGAGAGAGACCTTTTTTCAATCATGTCCTTGGAGAGAGAGAGAGAGAGAGAGAGAGAGAGAGAGAGAGAGAGAGAGAGAGAGAGGAGAGAGAGAGAGAGAGAGAGAGAGAGAGGCCGGGGCGGGGGCCGGGGGGGGGGGGTAGGGGGGGGGGGTGAGTCTACAGCACTCGAAACGTAATTCATGTCAAAGATAACGTTTACACTTCACGCACCAGCTGGTACATGGCTTACAGTCAGCGGGTCGACGGCGAATAATGTTCTGCCGAGAAGGATGACTCGACCTTCTAGTCACCAGCCCCGTTTGCATAATTCGATTGTTCAGGCCGGAAATGTGACTGGATTTGTTGTGTAATCAGTCGAGAGACTGAGGTTTGATCAGCTCATTCCGACGACGACCTAGGAACTGTGCGTGTGCCATGACTGCTTTCACTCAGACCTCAGAGGATACGCTTTTTAAGCGGTGCCAAAGAAAACTATTATACTTATTAGGGCTGACTAAAGTTAATCGTTGCATTAACCCCTTCACTGCCGAGAAAAACGGAACACCACCCGACTGCAAGAGGTATAGATCTATATAGGTATATAGAGGATCGATACCTCTTTCTGAGACCAATTCAGTCAAATCCATGTTCCGTGGACGTCTGTGGCTCTTCATGAAGATTGCGTCCAGGGGACAGCGAAGGGGTTAACTCATTAGATGCGTGTTCAGGCTGAAAACCGAACATTTTTAGCCATGTTTGTATTTGTAGAAACAGTGTTCGGGCCAAAGCCATGTGTAATGACAGAGGCCTTTTGCCTGAGGCAGATTTTTGGCAGTAATGATTATTACGAAGCATTTCGATGCAAGTAATATTTTATTTATTATTTTTTGTTGTTGTTGTTGCATGACCTGCTATAAACAGGCCCGGATCCAGGGGGGGAGGGAGGGGGCCGGGGGCCATGCCCCCCCCCCCGACCCCAAATTTGTTAAAATGCTAGCGTGGTGGAGGCCTTTTGCATGAGGTTCAAGGTCCCAAACAAGAAGCCCCCCCCCCCCCCCCCAGAGCTAAGTGATCCGGCCCTGATAAAAAAAAACCGCCGTGGTGTTTTGTATAAGAGATGCATGAAAAGTCACTGAACTTGCATTACAACCGTGTCCAAAATGATTCCGAGACTACAAATTTTTAAAATTTGACAGAGTTGTGCACATTTGAAATTCAGTATGACCATTTTCAAGGTTTAAGTTGGGACTAGTAATTTAGACAAGCTCAGTAATCAGGCATTACCCTCGAGCTATCGTGATCGTCTATCCATCGCCGTCGACGTACATACACTACCAAGCACGGCTTAGCACTCCAGGATGAATGCCAGATTGCCTGCGAGAGCGAAATCGAGGCCGGCATTGCCAGCTAGCCGGCCTATTTCTATTTATAACTGCTCTGTGATCATGTAGTAGTCACCACCGCCCACGTCGTAATCGGAAATGACAGCCATTTTTAGCTCCGCTGCCGCCTCAGATCATGTCCACCTAACTCCCATCAGTAATAGCCTCTGCAAGCTGCAAGTGTTTAAAGAAATATGTATATGCCTCGTCTAGCCGGGACATAGCGGTTTCAATGGCTGCGCCGGCGTCTTATCGGGGAAGCGAGGCTTGAGTGTACGATTCTGCTGCGGTCTCCGTCTCTGGCCATCAGTGTCTGTTCAAAGTGATGTAGTCCTCAGTGCCTCAATTGGTCTCCTCATCTCGGTATGTCTCCTGTGTCCGATCTGTCTCCTGTGTCTCTGTCCGGTCAATAGCTGTTGTATAGAGCGTATAAAGGCCCCGCCACACATGCCGGTTGTGCCCCGATTTTGAAGCCGATTCCGATGCGATTGCGATCGGATGACGTCAATTATCCGATCCGGTCCCAATCGGCTGGGAATCGGGTAGAACCTGCTCTATTTTTCCGATAGGCCGAATCGGCCCCGGTTGTAAGCTTCAACCAATCAGAGCGCGTCTCGCAAAGCATGTCGTTTCATTTTACAAATGGCGGAACAGGCCTGTTGTGATCAGTACCACTCAGTGACTGCCGTTGCTGATGTTTCGCACGCCTCTTCCCGAATATGATGCAAAACTGCTGATAATGCAAGCACATCATCATCACTGTCAAAACTAGCAGCCATTTTGCAGAACAGCGGTACGACTTTGATCTTCGGTTCAAACCGGTCGGCTACTGAAACAAGTCGGGAAATGTGTGGCAGTGCACACGGCGTTTTTTAGTCCGGCCCGATCACCTACCAATTCGAAAACTGATCGGGAATCGGCCTCAAAACCGGCCCGGGCATGTGTAGCGGGGCCTTAACTAAGAGTGTGTGCGTGTGCATGTGTGCGCTGGTCTGTGATTTTGGACCTTACGGCTTTCAGCCGTAAGGTCCAAAATCACAGACCAGCATACACATTGTACTCTGTGCGGATCCACTGGCAGCGCAAGATATACCCGATCCGGCAGAATCAAGTCTCTTGACTTGGCTCAAATGAGTTACTAAGTACCATGACGCGTAACTGATCTCCAGCACTGACCACATATATGCTAGTGTGTTTGTTCATCATTTGTCAGCTCACCTATTGAACTTCTACGGTAGGCGTATCCAGGACACGCAGCAAACGCGCACGCGTCATCATACTTTATTCTACAAAGCCATTACTGTGTGTCAGTCTGTTTGTAGCTAAACATTGCTCGTGATACGAAGCGGAGTCACCGACTGATTGTCAAAATACCGTACACTAGATGATATTAAGAAGACGAGTGCTGACTGTGACTGAACTGGATTCTCCTGCGTTTGAAATGAACCAAAGCTAGGCCCGTATGTGGCGTATCGTAACCATCTGTTGCAGAAGTGTTTTTTTAAACAGGTATGGCAGTAGGTAGGGGGCTTTTAAGCAGTGTGTTACTGTGTCTGAAAATGAGTTAGTAGTGTTATTACTCAGTCGTCGTCAGCGGCGTGGTTCAAGTTCTGAAAGATCAGCAGCCGAAAGGTAAGATGATGCATGATTTGAACCTATGACAAAAGGTCGTTTGTACCAAAAGTAACAACCAACAGACAAATGTCCAAAGTAACAACCAACAGATATGTCTTTAAAATATGCTTATTTTAGGCACTGGTTAGTTTTGATGTATTTGCCGGTATGTGGGCATACGAAAGTAATTAGTTGTGAATACAGAAACAGATGATTTCCAGCAACGATTAATTAAGTCTGGCCCTTTCTGAAAATGTTGTTACGGTGGACATGATATGATGATAGAACGTTATTGCCATATGTAATAATACATTAGGAAATCGTTGCGGTGCTGCGCAACTTAAAAAGATGAACATAAAACACATCAAAACTTTTATAATTAAGCTACTCACGTGCGCGCGCGCGCGCGCACACACACACACACGCACACATTCACTCACATACACCCGTATGCCTTAGTAACTATTGTGGTCTAAAAATAAAGGCAATAAACACATACGGTGATAAATATGATCACATTAAGCCAGTTTTTCTTTTTTACTGAATTATTCTCTTTCAAAAGAAATTAATTGTATAACCTGTTCTCACAGGTGGAAGTATGAAGAGTATTTTATTCCTTTTTAAATTACGTTTCATGTAACAATCAGTGTTGGTTATTGCGGTGGACATACTCAGTCAATTTAAATTACAAAAACTACACAGTTCTTCGTGTGATTACAACATGTTACCCCCAAAAAAGTTCTTCAGTCATTGTCCTTAGATGCGATAACCGCAGAAATACAAATATGTTCCTGTCACTCAGTAGAGAAAGATGTTTGTTGTCACACTCAGTGTGACACTGGACATACTATTGGACATATATACATGAAAATTATCTATATATTAGTCCATTTGGTGAAAAGGAAAAATCTGTGAGAAATGTAAGTGTTCCAACAACAATGTCTTAAAAAAGAATCACAAAAAGAACTAATTTTCCGTTGTAGTGCGGTTTTCTTAACTGAAAATATGTCGGTTGTTATGCGCACGACGTTTTGTCACAGGCTGATTTATACAATTGTCTTATGTGTGCAACAGTAGTTACAGTTTTTAAGTCTTTTTGTTTTTTATGTTGACACGTTTGTTTGCGGTTTTCTAGCTGGCCGATTTACTTGCCCCAGATTTATTTTACGTTAGACAATGTCAGGGTAACCCTGCATTTGTAACCGTAGACATACGAATTCATTTTGAATTCATTGTAAATTTAATGTCAAAGATCCCCAGCCGTTAAAGGAACGTGGATGCAAAGGGGCTTTAGCAAGAGGCATAGATCCTCATGAGCCCTCGCAACTGCGGGGGCTCATGATGATCTTATACCTCTTGCTGTTGGGTGGTGTTCAATTTTTCTCGACAATGAACAGTTGAAAAAAAAATGAAAATGAGCTGTAAACATTCCAAATTCCTCACTCTCGTAAGAGTCCGAATAAAACAAAAACAGATCAAATATTCAAATTAAGATTTTTGCATGATGATCAGGATGGGGCGGTCCGTGGCGCAGTGGTTAAGGCGCCTGCCACCAATGCTAAAGGTGCGAGGTTCGATTCCGGGTTCCGGCGTCGGACTTCAGTTTCTCCTCGTGTAAGTGTCACCGTTAATTCGGGCGGACCGTCGGGGGTTCTTTCTCCGGGTACTCCGGCTCTTCCTCCCCCCTCCACTTTGGTATCAGTTTCAGCCAACTTAATAAAATTTCAAATACAAACGATTTCCAAAAACAACTTCAGTAGCTCGCTTGAGCTTGCCCTTAGAACCACGTGAATGTTCTGTGTTTACGTACAGTGTGGGAGTGAATGCGCGTGATTCACGTGAGCGTGCTTGTTGGGTTCAGTTCGCGGCTACATTCTGCGCATTGAGTTATATTATAAATATGAGAAATGCGCAATATAAATACCATATATAAAATATAATATAATATAATATAATATAATATAATATAATATAATATAATATAATATAATATAATATAATATAATATAATATAATATAATATAATATAATAAGATTTTGGAAATGCTAGCAACTCATGTTTCATATTTTTTCGAACTTTAAGCTGAGGTTTGAAACCCCACCTTAGGTTTAAGAAAAGAAAAAAAAAAATGCGGAGTTATTATGTGTTACACTCATGAAGCCGCTTCCTATGCGGGGTCACATTTCTTGGCAGATTAAAATACCGCGCGTGCAATCATAACATAATGACTAAAAATAAATGTGCGCAAGCTGGCTTTAGACGTTTCGAACATATTGCAGAACTTATGGCAGTGATGCTAATTAGACGTGCGTGCATGCTAATGATGTCATTTTAACCCGTTCACTGACGCAGATTATGTGTTTGGAATCGTAAAGTTTAACGTCGAAGAACCTCAGACGCCAAAGGATAATGGATAACAAATTAATGGTTTTAGCAAGAAGCACAGATCATCATGAGCTCCCGCAACTGAGGATCTATGCCTCTTGCAAATGGGTGGTTGTCGATTTTCCTCGACAGTGAAGGGGCCGGGTTAAGGCCTGCTCCAGGCTTTTAGGGATCAATAGTTCACAATATCTCCTTCAGTTAGTGTTCTAAAAATAATGCTGGGCGAAAAAGGCCCGTCACAAAGCTAACATGACATAAAATTTGAATGTCGCCAGATTAAATACTTTTTCTGCTCTTCTCCTCCTGTGTGCGTCGAAGAGTTCTTCCATTACTCACAAGCAGCGGCAGAAGACAGCCTTAATTTGCTGCTTGTGCGTATGCTCACATGCATTGTGAAAAGATGAGTAGCGTCGCCGTCTTCGTATAGGCAAGACAGCATTGATAACCCGTCAGTGTGTCCGCGAATGTCACCTAATTCTCGTCTGCCATTGAGTAGATCGCTTAATTTGTTTTTAAAAAAAATAATAATAAAAATCATTTTATGTGTATGTTGTACATAGTAGTACTTTAGTGATTTACATTCATACTTGTTTACATTCTCGTCACATTCATACTTGTTTACATTCTCGTCGCATATTTTTTCCCAATCTTCCTCATCGCACATTTTCTCAGTCTCCCACGATGTCCCTGGGTCACGAACTACTAAAAATACAGTAAAATAGTTAATGAGCAAACGCCGTTCGTCTGCAAGAGGCATAGGTCTTCAGTCATGCGCCCTCGCATTTTACGGGGGCTCATAAAGATCTATGCCTCTTGCTTACCTTCCGCTGATTCTGATTTACAGATCGCAAACTGACGTTTTCTGTAGGCGCGGAAGTCACAGTGGTTCAATCCAGGTCGGATACAGTAGCGACAGCAATATGTTGAATTAGGTTCATGTAGGCCGTCTAGTCATAGTCGAGTAAAGATGGAGACAGGCGTGTCTGCTACTGGTCACACGCGTTCGACGGCAGATAAAAAGAGAGCGGTCATACCTTGTCTCCTTATCCCTGATCACTTCTTAGTGCCGAGGGACTAAAAAATGCAATAGCCAGTCTTGCCTCCTGCAGTTAAAACCATTTATTTATTTTTTACCGAATGCCTCTGCATCACAGTTCTGGAGACAGACCCACCACGATAGTTGAAGGGTGGTGTCATAATAGCTTGGCGCCTACAAGCTATTCTGACACCACCCTTCAACTGACTATCGTGGTCGATCCACATCCTGTCGAAGCGTGTCAGGGCGCTACACGTCGTGGGTAGAAATATACCCAGACTATTCTATACTCACATGTAACTTCGTTATTTGTAGGATTTTATCGGTCGAACTGAGCAATCCTGATTTATTTCGTGTTATGAGTGATCAGACGTAATTTAATTAAAGGTATCATTACGCGTAAATCTGAAGACACATTTCAGCACCGTTTGTGTTCATTATATAAGTGCCTTGTCGACGCAGCTAATGAACTTTAACGGCAGTTTGGACATGCAACAAACACATGACACGCATAATCGCACTTATTTATTTTGCGCTCCTGTTAGCGTGTTTACTTTTAGCTGTTTCTCGTACTGAAACCGTTCTATTTATAGAACGGAGTGGCGTCATTTTCAGGTTACTTGATATTAAAACGACCTGTGCTGAACTGGATTCTCCTGTGTCTAAATGAACCATACCTAGACCTGTGTGTGGCGTTTCGTAACTGTCTGTTACAGAAGAGTATATTTGAACAGTTACGGCGATAGTTGGCCCATGCTTTAATTAATCTCTATATTTTCTGGAGCAAGTCGTTTTAATAAAATGTGACCTTGCGCCCTGAAAATCCCATACTCTTTCCCGTTATCACATTGAGCTCCGAGGTCGAAAGTACCCACATTTGGAAGTTGTCCTCAAAAGACTGAAAGGCAATTCAGGAGATAGATCGACCACGACAGCTCAAAGGTGCTGCTAGAACTGCTTGGCGCCCAGAGTCGTCAGGCTATTCTGGCACCGCACTTGAACTATCGTGGTCGAGCCATACCCTTTTGAAGTGTGCCAGGGCTGAATGGCACATGACCTTTAAAACTCCACTGTTGTTACCTCTAATCAATAGCATGTCCTTGCGCCCTGAAAACACGATCTCTAATAACAAGTTAACCTTTTCATCCTAATACACTGCTGCTTAAAATTAACTTGACTGTGATAGTTTAAGGGTGGTACCAGAATATTATGGCACCACCCTTGAACCAAAATGGTCGATCTATATCCTAATCGATAATGTAACCTTCATAGGACAATAAGCAATTTTTAAATTTTTTTTTAATTTATTTTATTTTTTTTAAACAAAAAAGCAGCTTCAGGGTGTAATGAAATGAGAAGAAATGACAGTGGTGGTTTCAGGGCGCAAGGTGTGGCCACTCTCTAACAATTAACCGTCAGCCTCCTGTGTCTTTGGTGTGAGTATTCGTAAAGAGATTTAATTACCGTAGGTCCGCATTGACTAGGAACTGTAGAAATACCGTGGCTCAAGGCATACTGCGTGATCAAGTTCAGATCAATGTTGTGAGTGAAATTTTCCTAGGAAATAGCAAAGAAAGAAGAAAACACCCTTTAACTTATTTAAGACGCCCATTATCAATAGCTGCGAAAGTGTCGTATAGCGCTATACCACACTTCCAGAGCTGTTGATGCGGGGAACCTTGAATGAGTTAAGAAAGACTAAGACAAAACATTGTCTTAGTCTTTCTTATTATATATCGTGTTCCTTGCTTTGTTGATAATTTTTTTCGCTTGTAAAAACTTGACACTCAGAGTTGTTATTTATTTATTTTTAAAATCTGGATTTTGACCTTTTTTCAGCTCCCGAGTCTCAAAAATGTTGGTTTCTTGTTATCTTAACGGTCTAAAAAGATTATTTCAGATATAATTCATTGCTATACACACAGATTTGTTTTCTACTACCGAACATTAACAAGTTCCTCAATATTCAATTTTATTACTTACCAATTGATCAATTGTATTTTATGTATTCTGCATCGGCCTTTGATTTTTTGTGTGTGGTCCGTACATGTATACTTCAGTCAGTTACTTACACCTGCAAAAGGCTTGAATTCTCATGCGGACTCAGGGGCTCAGGAAAATGTATGCCTCTTGCTAGCTTGGAAGGGCCGTTCTGATTGAACAACAAAAAAGGGGCTGAAATTCAGCTTTCTGGGATTTTGAAAAAGTTGAAACAGCCTCCAGGACTTAAGACTGTCACCAATGCGGACATGTATTAGGCTCTTGGGTCATTAAGAGACAAACAGCATCATGACCCCCCCCCCCCCCCCCACCCGCAGAGGCTCATGAGGTTCTTGTACTCTTGCATTTAGTGGTGTTCACATTTTTCCAGCAGCGAAGGGGTTAAACTTATGTGGAGCTAACTAAGGGTCAGTTCAGTTCGGGCTGGACGTGTAGACGGCCTGTACTTCTGGCGGCACAGAAACGATTGTGTTGACGTTACTGACCAGCAATATCAATGGTTGGTTAGTTCGTTTAACGTCCACAGCACCGAGGTGATCATGGACGGCACTGACGGGCGGGTTATGGGGGACAGGGAAATCTATTGTCTATGGAGTACGACCTGAACACTGAACAACTCAGGCGCACTCCAACTTTGCCACTTTGATTTACCAGGACCTTACAACGGACATGCTATTGAACAAATCCGTTTTTCCCCCTGGATTGCGAGTCCAGCTACCGGGGCCGGGACGGGATTCAAACCCACGACCCGGCGATTCCCTTCGCTCTCCTGCTCCGACGTTTAACCGCCTGAGCTATTTCGGACTCAGCAATATCGATCTATCTATCTACTCGCCGCGGCATCATAATGTCTAGATAGCGTCCCCGTCTAAATCGGGGACGCCCGGCTAAACTACCTATACATATAGCGGCCTTCTTCGTGAGCGTGGTTGTTCAGTCGTGATTGGTTTCTGCTTGCTGCGGCGAGCTGTAGGTCGGGGAAAATAACCGGCTTGCAGACTCATTGCAACCAGCCTGAGATATGTCAGTATCAGCCCACGATATCATCCATGATGGTTTAAGGGTTGTTATCGTGCATGATCATCGTGCATCATCGCAACTGCGGGCCTCTTGATGATCTATGTCTCTTGCGGTGAAGGGGTTAGCTCATAAAACCCTGACATGATGTAACAGGATGTGGGTCGACCATGACAGTTCAAGTGATGTCAGAATAGCTTGGCGCCGGCCTGTAGGCGCCAAGCTTTTCCGACTGACACCACCCTTGAAATGTCATGGTCGATCTGTCCCCAGAACTGTGACATATACCTCAGATGGTTTCTAAAAAAAATTGATGACTGCATCCTTATGATGTAATGAGTTAATCCATGATTACCCAGAGATTATCTCAGAGCATTTTGGGCACCGGTTCAGTGCTCTTGTAGTAAGGGAAGCAACACCAAGTATTCGCAACTCTGTAGGTTCAGGCCTAATTATCCTCCTTGCAGATAGGTGAAAGCCGAAGTATTGAACCGGCAGCAATGTAACCGGCGATACAAAGTGGTCTCAGCAGGAAGCATAGAACACTGTGGGCCGTGACATCGTATTTCCGCAATTTCTGATTTGTTTGTTTGCGATAGTCTGTTCCCCTTTTAGTGACTGTCATGTCTAAACTTTACGGCAAGTTAGGAAACGAAACTATGGTTTTTAAAAAAAACGCCACTGACATAGTCGTAGGTCATGACGATGTGGGCCACTCAATGGCAAATCTAAAGCGTACGGAAGTTCGGAATGATTACTCGGCTGAACTTTTAAAATATCTGACTGACTGGCAACTGAACAGTGACAGACGGCGGTTTCAGACTGTACCCGCTGACACTCAGTGCGGCCGATGAACTGACCGTCAGTCGGCGCACTAGTGTAAATCAGTAGTCGGTCAGTGACGGTAAGCTGCGCGGCGGGCACACATCGAGCTAGTGGCTGTCGAGTTCAAGTTAGTCACGCCCTCCATGACTTCTGTTTCCGCACCCATTACAGCCGGCCACAGGCAACAGCTAGCCACTATATCGGGCATGTGTTTTGTTTTTTTTTTTTCATGTGCAAGTCTAGCCGCTGTCAAGTTACATGGCGGTTGGCCTATCACTAGCCGGCGGCATACGCCGTAGGATCTGAGTTCACTATTATACATCAGTGATTACAGTGAGAAAGTTCAGTCAGTGATAACATAAAGTCGATACACTAATATCATGCCGGCCAGTCTAATTCGTCCATCAGAGCCGGTACTCAGTGCCGCCGGTTCCGCCGGAGCGGCGGCGGTAGGACCCAGGCTGATGTGACGAATTAGACTCAGTGACTCGTGTCGACTGGACAATACTGACTGACATCAGTGACTGCCGGATCTGACTGCGCCGTCTCACTGAATGCATACGGCCTACTGAACGGTCCGCCACCACTGCCTTTACCGCCGTGGCGCCGGTTTAGTCATATCGTGTTTTGTCCAGCGGGTCACTGAATCCCATTACGATTGCCCTTTTATTCAGTGACACTGGGGGTCACAATAGGGCTCGGGAAGCTCTCGTCATCACGCCACTAGTCACTGAGTCAGTCGTGGCGGCCATCTTCTGAGGATACGGGGCTAAGCGCTCCGTATATAGGGAAATCGCAGTGAGAAAAGTCCTGACCGGGTACTATAAGCAATAACAGCAAGTCTTGCCATCAATGTAGGCGGCAACAGCTCACCAGAATCTGTTTTTGTTTGTTTCGAAAGTGAGAAAAATAAAGAAAAACGTGTTGAAACACAATTTCGCTACTATACGATGACTATGGTATCCTCACTTAAGATGGCGGCTGACGCGTCGACGCTGCTAGGCAACGCGGAGAAATTCCCGAGCCCTATAGATAAAAGAAGTGTCCCTTCATATGAGACCGCTCCCTTGTCATGTGACCTTCACACAATCTCCACTGCAGCGCGCATTCAACCGGACTCCGTCGAGTCATTACAAGTCAGGGAGGCACTGAGGTGTGTGTGGACTGCGGTGTCGCGAACTTGGGCCAAACCTTCCGTCGTCTCAGTGTTCATGGACAGCTGAGTGCAGAGCCAGCCGCTCTAGCCTCTCCTTGCTAAATGCTGCCTCCGCCATCCACCGGTGAGTGAGCGTAAACGCAGACAAAAAGGACTGATTAGCACCGTTTTCAGTTGAGCGGATCGTCTGCTCCAGCGCTATTGGCCTCTTTTCTGGATAAGCAAGTTTTCAGTGCGCATGTCCGCTTTGGGGGAGTGTCTATTGTGACTGCGTATCAGCAGACGACACGTTTGCCGTCTTTCGATGTGATATTTTGCACCTTATTTTCAGAGACGGCAGTGGCGGATACATATGCTGTTATGTAACTATTTTTTTTACACCGTACAGTACTGACCGCAGAAATTGCAAAGGCACGGTTAAATCCGATCAGCAGCTCGTGACTCCAGAGCCAGCCGACGTTTGAGCAAAAAATCGGGAAACACCAGTTTCTATTTTAGGTCATTTTGAATGAGCAAAGAAGGCTGCGTACCCGACAAGGACTTTTCCTAGGACATTTGTACCACTGAAGTACGACTGTACTTGAAGATTAGCTTTAAAAAAAAAAAAAAAACATATCTATTCGCCGCCGGCATTATTGTAGTATCATACTTTTGTATGAAGTGCACGGTCACGTCAGTTCGCTGATCAGTCTGTCTTGGCTCCTCAGTGTCAGTATATAATGATATATAATTATAGTGTATGTGTGTCAGTGTGTGTGTGTGTGTGTGCGCGCGCGTGCGTGCGTATGTGTGTGTGTGTGTGTCAGTGTGTGTGTGTGTGTGTGTGTGTGTGTGTGTGTGTGTGTGTGTGTGTGTGTCAGGTGTGTGTGTGTGTGTGTTACGCCAATAATTTCAATGACTCACTTGTACTGACATGTATGTGCTTACGAGGCAGACTGAGCTGAGTTTAGCCGGCTTTCAGTTAGTTGTGCCAACAATCCAGAGTGGCATGGCACTGACTATCAAATGATCGCTATTTCAGTCTTCAGTGCACACTCACTGAGAGGAGCCGGCGCTGTTCAGTCAGACCAGCAGAGATTTGGTAGAGATATAAATACTGAGCGGATTAAAGCATCATTAACACAATGACTGAGTTAACCCCTTGATTATATCTTTTTTGGTCCTCCATATCCATGTCTCCCACACAGAGTAAATACCATTGGAAGTTACCCCTAAATCATTATTATTTAAACAGCCACATTTTTATGAAAATCAAAAATAATACTTAAGGGGTTAACTCAGTCATTATGATAATAATACTTCAATCCGCTCAGTATTTATATCTCTCTTAATTAGCTCATATGTCTACTGTCGCAATGTTACTATGTACGTAAACACAGCCCGTCGCCAGCTGACTCTAGGTACGACGCGTCAGAATAAAATATGCACAACA
>BTPG01000004.1:105874860-106375468 GCA_036245525.1 Semisulcospira habei
ATTCTGACGCGTCGTACCTAGAGTCAGCTGGCGACGGGCTGTGTTTACGTACATAGTAACATTGCGACAGTAGACATATGAGCTAATTAAGAGAGATATAAATACTGAGCGGATTGAAGTATTATTATCATAATGACTGAGTTAACCCCTTAAGTATTATTTTTGATTTTCATAAAAATGTGGCTGTTTAAATAATAATGATTTAGGGGTAACTTCCAATGGTATTTACTCTGTGTGGGAGACATGGATATGGAGGACCAAAAAAGATATAATCAAGGGGTTAACTCAGTCATTGTGTTAATGATGCTTTAATCCGCTCAGTATTTATATCTCTTTTGGTACATATTAATCTCTGTCTTAAAGTGATGTGTTTGGACACAATTCATCATCCGCCGTCCCGCTCAGTGAGCACACGACACAATACTGACCGGCTGACCGCACCAGTCATCGTCATCGCAGGCAATAGGTAGGCCTCATATCAGATTTGATGTAACTTAGTCGGGCCCTGCCTGGGATTGCTACTGACTACGATACCGTTCGACGGAAATGTCAGTAACTAGTAGACGCGGTTTCAGTTTTCTTCCGCCGAACGGTATCGTTAGTAGCCGCAGCCAAGGGGTTAATGTTAGTGTTATTACATGTAGTTTACAACGAGTCAGAAATCTGAGTGCGTGCTGGACATGTTGCTTTATTATTAATAATAATATCAGACAGCCGGGTGCCCTTAGTTTAATTGCTTAAAAAAATGTCTTTTGGGGAGGGGGTCAAGGCAGGGGATACTCTGACCTCCCCCACCCACCCCGACCCCCCTAAATTTTCTTTAGGGAGGGTTACCCTGCCTTCCCGGTTCCTACGTTGCTGAGGAAGCAGTGTAGAGTCCCCCAACAGTGTCCCCCTTTATCAACATGTAGTTTAGATCATGGTGTTTGGAAGGGAACTCAGTCTATCCTATCATCCATCCTTGGTTGTTACGGGATGATTGCCAGGAGCACTACACGCACGCACGCACGCACGCACGCACGCACGCACACACACACACACACACACACACACACACACACACACACACACACACACACACGCGCGCACACTGATACACACCCACACTCACACACCGTAATCTTGTTCCCACTCCCTCTGTCAAAAACCGTGCTCTTGTAAGTGTAAATGTCCTTATCATGGCTCTCTTTTCAATCTCCAGGGCCAACTTCTTCAGATAAACCGGTCGTAATAGCTGACGGGTAGTGCCGGATTAGCTTGGCGCCAAAGGCAGGCGTCAAGCCAATCTTACACAAACCATCGGGCGAATCATATCGCTTGTATTTAGTGCTTAGACCGGATTTTAACTTATTCACCCCCGACACACCACAGCAAGACATGAATCGAGCATATGATAGTTCAAGGGTGGTGCCAGAATAGCTTGGCGCCCAAAGGCGCCAAGCTATTCTTGCACTACCCTTGAAGTATCATACTCGATCTGTCTCTAGAATTGTAATACCGTTTCTTTCAGAGGGCAACTTCAAAATTTGAGGATTTCGGTCCTGGGGCGGAATGTGTTAAACTGTGAGCTGCATGGCTTTGGACGTGAAATAGTTATCAAACGCTCACGATCCTACAGTGCGTATTGTATGATATTAAGGCTTACAAGTTCTACGTCAACAAGTCAGATTGGTTGAGAGATTGTGTGTCTGATCGAGAAAAAGGATATGCACGTCTTTCTTATGCTGGAGTTCCTGCGTACTTACGGTATATTATGTACTAGGCTGTGAAATGACCACATTATAATATACTGTCCTTTGTGCACACCTAGTAGGTGGGTGCAAATGTAGCACGTACACGGTCCAAGGGATAGAGTTTGTCGTTCTTTGACGTTTTGCACCCAGGCCGGCACTGTAAAGCCAGAATCTGCCAGGTTTCCTTTTATTTTTTAATCCCTTTATGTTTTCGCTTGAGTTTTACGGCGGTCAGTTCGGTCAAGATGGGATCTCTGCGCTCGGATAGACTCGTAGGCGCTCCATTCCATCCATCAGAAGTCTTCATTTTGATATCCTACCAATATTGGTCTGGTCTGCTATGGAGCTGACATATTCTTTCATGTCTCCCCAATGCCCGCACCCTTTCTACACACCTCCGCTCCTTGGTTTTGTTACTGGAAATGCTTTGTCAGGTTTCTCACCACGTCTGATCTGTCCACTGCATCCTAAGCCTGTGTGACTTCAGCCTTGCCAGTGAGAATGTTCGCTGGATCATTGCCCTGGACTCCAGCGTGTCCTGGGCTGTAAAGATGCTTCATGATGCTTGTGCAGATTAATATTGTGCAAAAACGCAGAAAGTCAACCGATTTTTACATCTGGGGCCTCACTGGCATACTCGCTGAAGTGGTCACTGCCGTACAATTTGTTAGGGCACTCAATGTGACACACAGTGTCTTGTGTTACAGTGTATAGTGTGACTTACAGTGTTTTGTGTTAAACTGTGTGTCACATACAGTGTCTTGTGTTGCACTGTGTTTGGCTTTCAGATCTTGCTATGAAGGCCACATGACCAGACGACGATGGGATAGCAAACTGAACAGTCTCTACATGAACGCCCTGTCACGTGCACTTACTCAGAAGGTGTGTATCTTTGTTTGTGCACATGGAGAGATTCTCACGACTTGCTTCAGATCTTCACGAGCCCCTGCAATCTGTTATGCTTTCATGGGCTTGAGCAGAACTGTACATCCTGAAGACCCGCATTTTCACAGTCTTTTCACTTGCTCTTAGAATACATGGACTCTTGACAATCACTCAGAGTGCATGAACTCATGAGGATCACACAGTATGCATGAACTCTTGTGAATATTTCAAAGTGTTTTGGTACACTCCACATGAGTATGCATCAGTAACTGGGAGCCGGGTATAGCCCACCTCACAATCTCGTGGTCACTTAGCCGCAGCACGAGAATAGGAAAGCCATTTATGGTGTAACACTAGACACTGTAGGTCACATACACTGTGACACAAGACACTGTATGTGACATACGCTGTAATGCAAGACATTGTATGTGATATACAGTGTCCCAAAAAATATACGACAGTGACCACTTGAGCCCCAGTAGTCGCAGTACCCTTGACTGTTTACATGAACACATCCTTGTCACTGCACGAACGCGGATGTATTCCCGGTCTTAATTCTGAATTAACAGCCCGTCAGCCCATCCCATTTGGTTCTCATGAGAATCTATGTCTCTTGCTAGTACAGACTGTCACTCAGTAATGATTTAAGTCGGCACTGTAAACACAAGTTATCCTACTACTCGTTATTATTATTACACCAGATAAGCTTCCTAACTGCCGGTACCCAGCGTTCTGTGGTTGAACTGTGTGACTGAGTGTGTGAAAGCATGTTGACAAACGAATGTTCTCTAAAGTGAAAATAAGCAAGGTATATAAATAGTATGCCTTATTCAGGTAATTAGGCTACTGTGTTTAGTCGATCGGAACTTGTTGTTAGGATTCTCTGACTAACTGTACGCGGAATTTGTTGAATGGCTACATTTTTTAACGCTCGACAACAGCGACTATAATTTTTAACCAACGATGACAGGACTGAGGTTCTCATGATTTACTGTGGCACACTGACTTACTTAGCTGACTGTAAACAGTACTCTTATTTAGGAAAAGTAGTTCAAGTACAGCACATGCCTGCGTCTTTGTATCAATATGGTCTGACACAAGATAGGTTACAGTTCCCCCCTTTTAGTAGGTTCTGTCTTAGGGTGCATGAAGATTTAGCTCTAGGTGGAGGCATGGAATGTATGCCCCTGCAGACACCATAATGAAATGTGTCTGTCTTTGCAGGCCTTCCAACAGTATGCCGAATGATGTGCTGACGAGGTCGCCAAGGCCGAAACAGCTGTCCACACCGGCTAAATATCTGGAGCCCCCTTGGGGACCTAGATTTAAATTTCCATGCACCAAGGCCGGGCTGGAACAGTGGGATATGTGATACGCCCCCTTTCGAGGGGTGGCGGGGGGGGGGGGGGGGGGGCTTCCATATGCCCCCCATATACATTGCTTCCAGTCACTTGCTTAATGCACCCCCTCTTTCCTATCTCTTTTATTTTTGTTGTTGTGCTTTGACCAAAGTGGATCTATGATCATTGGTCGATCATGCACACTTCTCTCCCCTGACACAGTACTGGACAGTGCTTTTAACTGCTTTACTTTGTAATCTTTCCAGGTTACAGTTTGTTTAGTAATGTTGCTTCTCCCTTTCTCTAAAAAAAAAAATTCATTTTCTCTCTCTCTCTCTCACACACACACACACACACACCACTGATGTACACAGAACAGAGAACATAGTTTGGTAAACGAGGGACACCTAACACTAACACTCAGCTTTTGTACAAACATAGTCTATTTTTAAGATATGAGATAAGCCGTTTTACATCAGCTTAAGCAGGGTGTATTTATACATTGCACGTTTTAACCCTTCACCGCCGGTGGACGCAGATTGTGCTTTGGAAATCATTGTACATTCATCGTCGAAGTTCGATCCCAGCCGTCCAAGGACCATGATGCTCAGTGGCTTCAGCAAGAGGCATAGATCCTGATGAAACCCAAACTGCGGGGGCTCCTTCTTGCATTTGAGTGCTGTTCAGTTTTTCTCGGCAGTGGTCCCGCGGATTTGTTCTCGTGCGCAATATTGAGTTATTGTTAGTTCGTCTTATTTGAGACGTTGTTGGTCTCTGGCACTGCAAAGAAATAACCTTACAAGGAAAGAACGCGCTTTGGACGGAGGGGCACAAAACAGTTTGGTCTGGATTTTATGGCACTGCGGATTTGTTCGAGTAACACTGTTTCGTGGTCATGCTCACTTCTACATGAACAGTGGACGTACGATGATAGAATGAAGTACGGTGATAGAAGGCAATGTGTCTTTAACCTACTAAATAGTTGACTGAAATAAACCAACGGAGAAAGAAACGCGCTTAAAAAAGACAGTTACGACACAGTGTATCGTAACTGTCTTTTCTAAGCGCGATTCTTTCTCCGTTGGCTTCTTCTCTGCATTTTACACGCTTGGCAGTCATCTTTTTGGTCTGTATTAAATATTTGACTGAAATTCAGAGGTTACTGACCTTGAGAAGGTTTGCTGATCAAGACAGAGGTATAAACAAATGAGCAGTCTGTATATTTACGCTGAAGAGCATTGTTTTTGACAATGGACTTCGGTCGAAAATAGGTTTGTGGCCAAAATTACAACTTGGCACAAAAGAGACTATTGTTTAACCTGCAATGATCATATTACATTATTCTGGCGGGATTAGCTTGTGCTTTGTCAGGCATTGCGTGCCTCAAAGTCCAGTAGATTGATTGAATGCCCGATTATTGTTTCCGGTTGATGGAATACTAATGTAGATCGGGCCAACATGAGGCACATATCTTCATAAGCTCCCGCGACAGCGGTAGCTCATGAAGATCTGTGCCTCTTGCAGATGGGCGTTTCTGGCACAGTAGTGTCTTATTCTAGTCTATTTGCGTGTTATATACAAACGTAAAATATAATATATTCTCTGTCAGTACTGTATGGCTGGCGGTGGCTGATAAAGCATCTTGTTGAGTATCTTGCAGAAAGACTGTAAATTGTGTTCTTGTCTTTTTGTCTTGTAAAACCTTACATCTTTACTGTGTGTTGCAGATAATGGACCTTCCAGGACAAACGCTGCACACGGAACCTCAGCACAGGTTTGGCATGGACACTCAGACAATTTTTGTAGCTGATCAGGAAGAGGACGAAATTGGACATCAACGTTTAGAAAATGAACCACCTGTTGGCCTAGCGCAGCAGTCGAGAAGCGAAAGCGGAGAATCATTGGATGTGTTTGAAGACGACGAAAATATATCAGTTCTGTCATCAGGCCCAGTCCATCAATCAGGAGCTCGGGTGTCCTGTGCAATTCACAAATCAGGAGTAACGAGATATTTTAAACCCAACAAAGGGGGCACATGTCACCAATCGAAAGAAACAAAACAGATACGAGACATTGAAGGAGAATGTAGAAGTTGTCATGCAGGAGGACGATCAGCGAGCGATCTTGAAGCAGACGGGAGGTGTAGGAGCCATGCAGGAGACTTGAAGAGAGTTCCGGGCGAAACTATAGAGGAACTTATTCACCACTGGAGTGCTGTTATCCCTGACTCTGAAGCCTTTGTTGCCATCACACCTTCTACAGGTGAACGGCGCGCACTCACGTGCAAAGATGTAGACATGTTGGCACGCAAGTTCGCTGCCTATTTACGTCATCAGGGCGTCACCAAAGGAGACGTGGTGTGTGTAGCTGTGCCAAACAGTTTGGAGCGGGTGGTTGCGGATTTTGGGATTATATGTTCAGGAGCTGTGACATTGAATGGACAAGTATTTCGAGCTGACGGAGAGGATTTATTACAAGTAAGTTTTACAAAATCCCTCTAATGTTTTCACCGTAGGAAACCCATCTGTGCATATTTCGATCGTTGAGAACTGCAAACGGACGAAATTTCCAAACGGCCTTTTCGCGCCAAAGAGCGATAGGAAAGACGGAGCGCCAAAGATGGACTGATCTGGCCCCACTTTTAACTACATCAATGCCGGAACATAGTGAAAAGAACCTAAATGCTAGAGACATAGATCCTCATGACTTTCGGGGGCTCTTAATGATTTACGGCACTTGCTCGCCTCATTCACGTCGGTGTGCCTAAGGCAGACGGTGTCATCCGGCAGTGAAATGTGTATCTTTTGGTGACATCGCTTCTAGACGCCGGCAGTGAAGGGATTAATGTGGACAGTGACTATGATTTAGCCAAAATGTGACTTACCCATCGGACCGACGTCGGCCGTTGATGGCCCGCGCCATGCGCGGACCATCAGCGGCCTAAGTCGGCCCTATAACCTTTAGCTTATTGGATGATTTGTCTGTTTCTGTTGTGCAGGCGCTGAACAGCACCAAAGCGCGTGCTGTCGTCCTTGACCCAAATACTCCCAACGGCGCGTGGTCCGTGCTTAAGGTCCACATCAGTGATCCCGACAAAGAGGTGCACAGCGAGCGCCTGCCTCACCTGCGTCGCGTCATCTTGTGCCGGCGGAGTGATGACCTCACTGTCGACTTCATCGCAAAGCTACGCAACTTCCGACTGTCCCTGCAGCGTGCGCACGCGCTCCAGTCTGACGTGGCGCTCATCTGGACAACTTCCGGCAGCACGGGCTACTCCAAGCTGGTTCCGCAGACACACGGCAACGTGCTGCACATAGCGCTGCAGGTGCTGCACAGCGTCGGCCTAAGATCTGGAGAGAAATTCGTCAACTGCGCGCCGCTGGGTTGGGCCGGGGGCTTCCCTCTTTGGTTCCTGGCGTCCGGGGCCACGCGTGTGTTTGTGGACACGTTCCAGGGCCCTCCGCCCCTGATGGCCCCCGCTTTGTGGCAGTGTGTGCAGCGCGAGAAGGCGGTGTACGTGTTTGCCTCGCCCATGTACGTTGCGACCATTCTGGAGAGAAAGGAGTTATGGCAGGGCAGCGAGGTGTGGCGGCCCCGGGGCGTGTGTCTGGCTGGCCAGCCCATGAAGCGCACTGTGGTGGCGGCGGCAGGGCATCTATGCGACTACATCGACATCAACTACGGGACAACGGAGTGCGGCGTGATCGCCACGGTGCGCATCACGGACCCGACAACGTACCAGGACGGACTGACGGGACCACCTGCCGTGGGCGTGGAGGTGCGCATCGTGGATGACGCCCTGAGGGAGGTTGGGGACGAGCACACCGGGGAGGTGTTAGCGCGCAGCCCCGCCCTGTACGGTCGCTACGTGGACAACGAGGAAGCGACAGCGCGCGCTTTCACTCCTGACGGGTGGTTCCGCACGGACGACGTGGCGTACCGCCAGCCTGATGGTCAGCTCGTGCATCTCGGTCGGCGTTCTGACGCCATCACGCGCGGCGCCTACCTCTGCTACCCGGGCTGGTTAGAATCCCTGCTGCGGCGCGCCCCCGGGGTCATGGACGTGTGTGTGGTGCCGGTGCCCGACGCTGTCCTGCATCACGAGATCTGCGCATGCGTGGTGCCTACGCAGAAGCCCGCGCCGCCTGATTTGGAAGGGTCTCTGAGGACGTACGCAGACTCCCAGCTGCTGACTTTGCCCGGGGACGCGCAGCACATGACGCCCAAATACTACGTGCTGCTAGACGCCCTGCCTCTCACCCCCACGGGCAAGATCAGCCGCAGGGAGGCGGGCACCATCGCTCAGCAACGGCTCGGTTTGTGACGACTGCACTCTGTTCCTGTAGACTGATAACAGTGCTTGATGCCCAGCAAAGCAAAGGTCCTCGGGCCCACGACGGCCGCAGAGGACTGGCGCACGGCCGTGCACGGGCCCACTGCGGCCATCATGGGCCCGCAGACTTTCTTTCGGCCGGACATTGGGGAACTTTCTCAATCGCCCGCGCGCCTTTGGCTCGCGAGTACTACGGGTCTTAATGACTGAGTCCGCACCAGCAGCTGTGGAAGTGTCGTATAGCCTTGCCGCCAGCAACGCTGTACGACACTTTCGCAGCTATTAATGCAGAGCGCCTTGAATGAGTTAATGACCCGCTGTCCGCTGCATTCGCAAAGTCACGGCCAGCGTTGCGTGCAGAGGGCGACAGATGTACAAATTGATCTATACTGACCAGCAAAAGAAATGCGACATTTTTGAATCATCGGAAACACTTTAGTGTATTCCCAAAATGTCGCATTGCTTTTGCTCGTCAGCATATGTTCCTTGTGAAGACTACAAGTAGGACTGTATTTAGTACGTGGACTGTGCCACTACTACCCTCGAACTGTCATTGTCGATCCATCTCCAGCAGTAGTTTGTCAGGTGTAAATGAGCTGAACAAGAGATTCGTATATATTCCGACGAGCAAAAGAAATGCGATATTTTGAGAATCATCGGAGACAGAAAAGTGTTTTCGATGATTCCCGGCAAAAATGTCGCATTTCTTTTGATCGTCAGCATATGTTCCTTGTGAAGACTACAAGTAGGACTGTATTTAGTACGTGAACTGTGCCACTACTACCCTCGAACTGTCAGAGTCGATCCATCTCCTGCAGAAATGTGTCAGGTGAGGTGTGAATGAGCTGAACGAGAGCTTCGTGTTTGGCTTGTCAAATATAAACTAGCCTTTCCTTCCATGTTGTTGTGGCCTTATCTAGTAAGTAACATATGATCGGCCGTAGTTGGCCCGCGCATGACGTCGGCCCGGGGTTACCATTGTTTACCGGGAATTCTTTTTTGAAAAATCGAAAACATGTTTTTGAGCCGACGCGCTAAAATTTCGAACGCTTACTCAGGGATTGCAATGATCTTCCTGAACTAATTCTAAACGTTCTAATTCTAATTTAAACGTCATTTAGCTTAACATGTACAACGTATAACCGATGTATATTTAAAATAATAATAATAATTATAAAAAAAGCTAACAAACGAATTTGTGTGTGCAAACGCGTTTTTTTTTTCTTCTCCAAATCCAGACCCCAAAGCCTGTAAAATGCAAAGAATAAGCAAACAAGAAAGAAACCAAAGCAACCCACCACTTAGTAAGCTGTTATGCGCTCGTCCTTTTAAAACGAGTTTCTGTCACTGTCGGTTATTTTTTTATTTTTTTTGCGGGTTTTCTGCGCATGTCGAGCCTCTCACTATCCTTCGTCTTTTTTTTTATGTAACACCAGTATATTTACAGCATTGGAGATCCCAACGTAGATAGAAAGACGCTTAGAAAAGACATTGTAATAGCACACGTTTAACACATTCGAGACGTGACGCATCCGGATACGTGGCATAAAGCCGCGTAACCGGATGCGGCACGTCTCGAATTAGTTAACGACCTTATTGTGTAAGGGCTTAGGTTTTTTCCCGTCGTCGCCATCACTGTTAGTTTCATTTGTATAAATTCGTTTGCTGCAGTTTTGTTTTTGTCTGCTTGCCCGTAAGATTGACGACACCATCGACAATAATATGTATGACTTGGACGATTTTGGAGATGAGGATGGGGTCGACGTTAACGGTCAGTACGACGATGATAGTAATGAAATCGACGACGACCGGTACATGTATTACTTTGACATGAAACGAAACAAGTAGTCCTATTTATTACAATTTGTGTGTGTAAAACTTATCATAATTATACCGTCTACAAAGGCGTCAGTGTTGTGATTTTTTTCCGCCTTCAGCCCTTTATTTCTGATCGTGGTTTGAATAACTTCAAGAGTTATTTTTGTGTTAACCCATATCATACTGAGGTTAAAAGCTTCAAATTTGTACACTGCCATATACAAGCTACATTACAGTACTTACAGATAAGAATATAGACCAATGGCTTTAGTTCAAGGGTGGTGAACTATTTTAGTCAAACTTATTTCACACACTGGTGTATTCCGAATGATAAGGGTGAAAGACGCAGAACGCTTGTCACCGGTGGGTGTGTTCGTGTTTGTGTGTGCGCGCGCGTTATCTTACCCGGAATCGAAATTTTATGCCTTTTTCAATAAACCAGCATTACTTATTTAAACAACAGGTTGCGTGGTCGGATCACAGTTTTGATTTCTCGGCATCTGTGTTCAACACTAGCCACTGGAGACGATCGATGTGGTTTCACACACACGTAAAGTTGAACATATAAAACGTTTACTTTTAGTACCTTCACACTTTTGCTGAAATCGTTAACCTTTTTGTCACACGACATTATATCGATCGCCCATGATTGTTCAAGGGTGGTGCCAAAACAGCTTGGCGCCTGTAGGCGCCAAGCTGTTGTGGCACCACACTTGAACTGTCGTGTTTGATCTGTCCCTGAACTGGCGTGTTGCCCTCAGAGGATAAGCTCTTTTTGTCGAGGTGATTCCTACCTGTATCGCCTCGACAAACAGCGCTACCGACAGCCCGAGGGTTAGTGCTGGTTGTGCCTGGTGAATTCTTCAACGTTTCACAGTTATGCTGTGCGATGGTGCCACGAATCCAAACTGTAAAGCAGCGGATGGTCACCGTTTTGCTGTTCTTGTATTAGTCGCTTTGCGAAAGTGGCTGGAATTGAGACTTGTTTCTATTTTGAATTTTCACGTTAACCGGTTTGTTTTTCTGTTTGTTTGTACGCATTGTCGTTGGTGGTCAGCCGTTATTTGTGTGTGTGTGTGTGTGTGTGTGTGTGTGTGTGTGTGTGTGTGTGTGTGTGTGTGTGTGTGTGTGTGTAAAGTTATTTAGAAATCCTCTGATGGCCGACGTGTTAAACAGACTAATATACATACAGCAACAAAAAATTGCCATCAGACATCCATGATCAGCCAGTGATATTTTACTTGGAAATGTACCGCAGTCATAACCTGTGAAATTTAAGTGAAATTTTCACCTGTGGAAAATAACGTGTATTGTAAGTTAGTAATTTATTGCAATTCAGGTATAAATGTTTCCGGTCCTACGAATCTTGGTTGTGTTTATTCAAATTTGTTCTCAATTTATTCATTCAATGATTATTTGCTTAACCAGTAAAAACAAGAGAAAGGAACTCGACTTGTGTGTCCAAGGCGGCTCTGTGTGTGTGTGTGTGTGTGCGTGCGCGCGTCTGTGCATGTAATATATGTAAGAGTCGCGTGCGTGTTTGGGTGCGTGCGTGCTTTACACATCAATCGCCTACGTCGCCTGCCTCATCGCCTACGTCAAGTGAAATGTGCTTTAACCCCTTCCCCGTTGGAGCGCAGTGAACACTACCAAACCGCAAGAGAAATATACAATTTCATGAGCCCCTGCACCTGCGGGGGCTCAGAATCTGTGCCTCTTGCTGGCCCCATATTGTATCCGCGTTCTTTGACGGCTGGAGTTCTTTGGCGTTGAATGAACAAAATCTGCCATCACCTCCCAGTGGTAGTGGCAGGTTTAACTGTATCAAAGCTGACAATGTCGTGACCGTCTTAACCCATTTAACTCCAACGCCCTACAGCAGGTGATGGATCGACCATGATAATTCAAGGGTAGTGCCAGATTAGCTTGGCGCCTGGTGGCGCCAAGCAAATCTGGGACTACCCTTGAATTATCATGGTTGACCCATCTCCTGCAGCTGGCACGTAATCATTAGATGAAACCTCCAAAATTTGGAAAATGCGGCCATGTGGTTAAATGGGTGAACAGTAGTGTCATAATGCGCATTTTAAGAAGTAATGAAATAGGCTTTCGTTTGATCTTAAAAAGTGAAATAGAAATATAGCCCACTCGTCTCAAAAAGACAATAAATTTATACATCCAGATTTGTATGCATCACACCTGAAGCAGGTGATGGAGCCCAGGGGCGGATCTGGGGTGGGAGGGAGGGGTTCAGGATCCGCCCTCCTCCCCCCTCAAAAAAAAAAAAAAATCCTTTAAAATGCTATAACAAAGTGCCTTTTGTTAAAATGCTATAACAAAGTGCCCCCTCCCCCCTCCAGGTGGTGAGAGATCTGTTTTGACACACGTACCTACCCCCTCCTCACCATTCAGTCCCCGTTGTTTAAATTTTCGGCCACTGGAAGCAAGGTCTAGCGCCGGGAGGCCTTTTGTGTCAGGTCGAAGGTCTCAAAAAAGTTGGAACCCCCTCCCCCCCCTTTTGAGGTAACTGATCCGCCCCTGGAGCAAATGAGCAAAGCGTCGGTCGTAGTTGGCGGACTGCTGAGGTCCGCCCGGTGATCAAATCCTGACTGGAGAATGTGACAGGTTTCGCCCTTACCCCATTCAGCCATGACGCACTACAGCAGATGGGTCGACCATGACAATTTAAGGATAATTTAATTTGAATTATCAGCGTCGATCCATCTCCTGCAACAGGTGCATAGTCGTTGGATGACGCCTCCAAAATTTGGGAAATGCGTGCCGACGTCTGGTTGAATGAGTTATTCAAGTTGTGAATTTATTGACTGTCGGTCTGCACCTTCATGCCAAATCGAAACCTGTCTTTCTTCAGAGGATATAACATCCACCCTTTCAATCCCAGGATATAGCAAAACAGCAAAAGGCAATGCAGTGCAAGAGGCACAGATCCTCATGAGCCGCCCGCATCTGCGGGGGGATTATGAGGACCTACTCCTTTTGCTGACGACCTCATTGCTTTCTGTGTACAGCAGAGTTGCTGAAATGATTTCACAGACTTTTTTCCCATTCGATTTGAATGAAGGGGTTAAAGTCGAAACACACACACACACACACACACACACACACACACACACACACACACACACACACACACGCACGCACACCGTGTATGCCGGTTAGTGTCTTACATAGAGATGGTCCCACTTAATTCAAAAGTGGTATAGGTCTTTCGATCGTTTGTTAGGAGGTTTCGTCATTAGATGGTTAGGTTTCACCACAATCCCTACTCAGTCGGCTTTTTTTTCTTTCTTGCCGTGACAGCATCTGCCCCACGGAGCCACTCCGCCCCAAAACAACAACAACAACAACAACAACAAAGCAAGAAAACAAAACAAAAAACTATCACGAACGGTACGTTGGTGATTTGTGACTGACTAAAAGAAGTCATGCCGAGACTCCATTCTTTGAACTTGACATTAAATCAGTAAGATGCGTGTAGTAACTATACATTTGAAATAGACCGTGAGATTGCTAAGGGTCGTATCAGTGCGCAATTGGCCATAAACGACCTTCTGCCTGCCGGTGTGTGATTAGATTATGATAGCTAACACGTCCGAACTAGCCTCTCACTCACACACACACACACACACACACACACACACACACACACACACACACACACACACACACATAGACACGAACACACACACACAAACATAACACAGTCACATAAAAATGATCCCACGATCAATCTTGATATTGTGTTGCTGACTGATAAAAAGCAATGCCATCAATAGGCAAATGCCACCCATCTCCAAAGGGCATAGAACCAAATTAGTATGAATTGAAAGGTCTTACCCTCAGGTATCTTAATACCAAGTTTGGGTTCGAAGTTGTTAATAATATATATATATATGAGGAAAAAATAAATTATGTCAAAATATAGCTATTTTTGACCTATTTCCTGAGCCCCTGTGACCTTCCACTTTGTGATAGGTCACTCAAATTGGTATGTTTGAAAAGGTCTTGCCACAAAGTATCCTTGGGCCAAGTTGGAAGACTGTGGCTTGAGTAGTCTCCGAGCCAACGTTAATGTTTTCGGCAACGACGACGGCAGACCGGACACACAGAGCACCACTGAACCAAAGTAATAGACTAACTTTCGCTTCGCACGTCAGCCAACACTAAAAAAGTGAATGCGGTCTTTTCACTATCTGTGACCTCATGTAAACGCTGTAAAAATAAAATCTTACCTTAAAATGCATCTCAGCACCAGTCTGAGCATTGTTTGGTAATCCCTCATCGCTTGTTCAAGTTTACTGTCCCACCGGCACTAATAGTGTACTCTTTCATTGTAGGTCATAGCATCTAAAGCTGTTTCCCCTCCTCCTTTTTCATCCGGGCTTGGGACCGGCAAGGGCGGAGTTGTATTCCTTTGCAGATATACATCCAAAACGCACACAAGACTTTGGAATTACAAGGTCCTACACCACTTTCAAAACACAAGCTTGCGCGCACATGGGTCACGTGGTCAAATGTCATATTATAACCGCAAGATGAGCGAAACTAATTTTTTTTTTTTTTGGTAAAGAAAACAACTTGAATACCTTATTGGTCACAGGGGGTACAATGCATGGTTCCTTTGACCTCCCTCAGGCCTCAGGTCAGTGTAGCGAACCCCGGTGACCCGTGCAATACCTTGACTTATCAGATACTAGCCTCACGTATTTGTATCCCCACCCCCCTCCCCCCATGCACACCCCCCCCCTCCCCTTCACAACACACATACACATACACATACTTTAAGACCCAAGGTCCCATTTCTCAAATGTTGGAGATGTTGCATAACCTCTGTGTAACAGAGCTGCATATTGATTGACCATGATAATTCAAGGGTAGTGTCAGATTAGATTGGCGTCTTCAGGAGACAAGCTAATCTGACACTACCCTTGAATTATCATGGTCAATCCATCTGCTGATTCAGGGTCCCGGGCGATATGGGGTAAGACACTTTCACAAATACTGCCGAAATGTTCTAAGAACACGACAGGGTCGGATCACTTTACACCAGGGGAAGGGGGGAGGGGGGAGGGGGGGAGGGGTCCAAACTTCTTGTTTGGGACCCTGAACCTGATACAAAAGGCCTCCACGACCCTACACTTTGCTTCGACGGGGGCCGAAAAACCGAAAAATCAAACAGTGAGGGGTGAGGGGTGGGGGTGGGGGGGGGGGGGGCGGAGGTGGGGGGGGGGGGAGTAGTTTACAAACTTTGTTTCCAGGGATCGGAAAGGGGGGTGGGGTAGGCATCAGACCCTTGTTTCCAGGGCCTGACAGATCAAACCAGAGGGGGGGTGGGGTGGGGGGTGGGGTGGTAGTGGTCGTCAGACCTTGCTTCCAGTGGCCGCAAAATCAAATGGAGGGGGGGGGGGGGGTGTCGTCAGACATTGTAATCAAACGATGGGGGGGAGGGGGGGGGGGGACGGGCGTCATACCTTGCTTTCAGGGTCCGAAGAATCAAACAACGGGGAGAGGGGGGTAGTCGACGGACCTTGCTTCCAGGGGCCGCAAAATTCAACCGATGGGGGGGGGGGGGGGGCGACAGACATTGCTTTTAGGGGTGGAAAATCAAACAGTGGGGAATGCAAGGGGAGGGGGGGGGGGGGCAATGCGATAGACCTTGCTTCCAGGGGCCGAATGAACAAACATGGGAAAGGGGGGGGGGGGTTCCAAACACCCCCGAAAAGGGACTTTGTTATAGCATTTTTACAAATTTTGGCTCTGGAGGGGGGATCCATGGACCCCACTCCCCACTGCCCTCCTCCCCTTGGATCCAACCCTGCACCCCCTCCCCCACTGCGACCTTTGCAATGAGTTGAGTAAATTGGTATGAAGAGGTAGGTCTTATCATCAGCTACCTTTGTGCTAAATTTGATTGAAAAAAAAAATGCAAAAATGTTGCCAATACCTAAATTTCTATCACAAACATACACCCCCCCCACTGCCCTCCTCCCTGGATCCAACCCTGCACCCTCCCCCACTGCGACTTTGCAATGATTGAGTAAATTGGTATGAAAAGGTAGATCTTATCATCAGCTACCTTTGTGCTAAATTTGATTGAAAAAAAAAAATGCAAAAATGTTGCCAATACCTAAATTTCTATCACAAACTGGCATTTTACACACATTTGACAAAGAAGTACCCAACGGAGAAAGAAACACGCTTAGAAAAGACGGGTACAACACAATTTATTAATATTTCGGGTAAATACCCTTTGTCAAAATAGACAAACAAACAAACATAGAGATTAGCCGCTACTTATCTTCAATGGCAGAAGGAATGTGGCAACTGAAGGAGGTGACGTAAAATAAAAGAAAAGGAAGAACAAAAGTGCGGAAAAAGTAAAAATGACGTCAACGAAAAATCGCGTAAGAGAGAGACTCGGAAAGAACCTGAACACGAGAGACAAGAGTGTGTGCAAGCACGTGCAGGAGCGAGCGAAAGAAAAGGCGTGTAGATGAGGCCAGAGAGAGAGAGAGAGAGAGAGAGAGAGAGAGAGAGAGAGAGAGAGAGAGAGAGAGAGAGAGAGAGAGAGAGAGAGAGAAAGAGAGAGAGAGAAAGAGAGAGAGAACGAATGGGGAGTACCCTTGGGCACGAAGTAGGCTGAGTGTCTAATACACAAAGCCTGCTAAACACCAACCCGAAGGCAAACTTTATATCACCTTCAAGTTGAGGACTACCTCGGGGAAAAACGGGAGGACCCCGGGGAAAAAAACCCCAGCATTTAGCACGGTACACAACAAGTAATAAGTCATGAAAACAAAGCAAAGAATCAAATTCAGTAAGAGAATATTGGTATAAGTGGAGAGTAGGTAGTTGTGAAACCGTCTTCAAGGGTAACTCAAAAAATAAGGGGGGGGGGGGGAGAGAGAGAGAGAGAGAGAGAGAGAGAGAGAGAGAGAGAGAGAGGAGAGAGAGGAGAGAGAGAGAGAGGAGATGGGGGCGGGGGGGGGGGGGGAAGGGGGGGGAAGGAGTAAGGAGGAAGGGGAAAAAAAAAAAAAAAAAAAAAAGGGAGGGGGGGGGGGGGGGGCGGAAGACAACCAGCCAGAGCCACCAACCCCACCCAACGGGCACCCACCAGCCCACAGAAAAACACACAGGCACGCAACAAGACGACCACATACATCCCCAAGGGATGCACACGATCGCCCCGCCCCAAAACCGCGTATCAAACCGTGAGCCGGAGACCCGGTGCCCGACAGGGAAGGGCAAGGGATCCAACTAAACGTTCGGCCAGCGCTGAGAAAGTCCCCAAGGGAAATGTACATATCAACCAGCGCCAACATCACCTAACTGATTAGTGAGTAGTAAATCAGTGAGGTAAAGTAGCAGACACAAGCAAGGTAAACAATGTTAATCTTTCATATTCATCCCGAGTGGCGCCACAGTGCCCAGTTTATTAATCAGAAATTTTTCACGGTCTTTCCTGGCCCAGACATTACTGGCTTGCATAAGCCAGAGGCCTTTAACTCGAATGTCTGAGACGGAGTGGTCGGCCTGATTGAAATGTCGTCCGACCGGTCTGTTGTATTGGTACTTGACAGACTGAAGATGTTCTTTGAAACGGTCGTTGATGGTTCTTTCCGTCTCTCCAACATAGAGTTGGCCGCATTTAACACAGGAGATGACATAAATCACGTTGGTGGTTTGACACGTGAAGTATCTGTCTATGTTGAATTTGTAACGTGGACCATTGACCACGGTGGAAGGGCAAATAAAAGGACACGTCTTGCAATTAGGAACATTGCACGGAGTGGAGCCGGAGGCTCTGGTGGTATGACGAGGCTTGAGAGTAGAGCGAACAAGCATGTCCCGCAAATTAATATCCCTCTTGAAAGCTACCAACGGAGGTTCAGAAAAGATAGCAGCAGATTCTTGACTGGATGACAAAAGACCCCAGTTAGAAAGAAGGATTTTACGCACCGGATTGGTGTGGGGATGGTAGATCATGGTTACGATAGGCCTATCGTAACCATGATCTACCATCCCCACACCAATCCGGTGCGTAAAATCCTTCTTTCTAACAAGACCCCAGTTAGAAAGAAGGATTTTACGCACCGGATTGGTGTGGGGATGGTAGATCATGGTTACGATAGGCCTATCACTATCACACCAATCCGGTGCGTAAAATCCTTCTTTCTAACTGGGGTCTTTTGTCATCCAGTCAAGAATCTGCTGCTATCTTTTCTGAACCTCCGTTGGTAGCTTTCAAGAGGGATATTAATTTGCGGGACATGCTTGTTCGCTCTACTCTCAAGCCTCGTCATACCACCAGAGCCTCCGGCTCCACTCCGTGCAATGTTCCTAATTGCAAGACGTGTCCTTTTATTTGCCCTTCCACCGTGGTCAATGGTCCACGTTACAAATTCAACATAGACAGATACTTCACGTGTCAAACCACCAACGTGATTTATGTCATCTCCTGTGTTAAATGCGGCCAACTCTATGTTGGAGAGACGGAAAGAACCATCAACGACCGTTTCAAAGAACATCTTCAGTCTGTCAAGTACCAATACAACAGACCGGTCGGACGACATTTCAATCAGGCCGACCACTCCGTCTCAGACATTCGAGTTAAAGGCCTCTGGCTTATGCAAGCCAGTAATGTCTGGGCCAGGAAAGACCGTGAAAAATTTCTGATTAATAAACTGGGCACTGTGGCGCCACTCGGGATGAATATGAAAGATTAACATTGTTTACCTTGCTTGTGTCTGCTACTTTACCTCACTGATTTACTACTCACTAATCAGTTAGGTGATGTTGGCGCTGGTTGATATGTACATTTCCCTTGGGGACTTTCTCAGCGCTGGCCGAACGTTTAGTTGGATCCCTTGCCCTTCCCTGTCGGGCACCGGGTCTCCGGCTCACGGTTTGATACGCGGTTTTGGGGCGGGGCGATCGTGTGCATCCCTTGGGGATGTATGTGGTCGTCTTGTTGCGTGCCTGTGTGTTTTTCTGTGGGCTGGTGGGTGCCCGTTGGGTGGGGTTGGTGGCTCTGGCTGGTTGTCTTCCGCCCACCCACCCCTCCCCTCCCTTTTTTTTTTTTTTTTTTTTTTCCCCTTCCTCCTTACTCCTTCCCCCCCCCCCTCCCCCCCCCCCCCCCCCCGCCCCCATCTCTCTCTCTCTCTCTCTCTCTCTCTCTCTCTCTCTCCCCCCCCCTTATTTTTTGAGTTACCCTTGAAGACGGTTTCACAACTACCTACTCTCCACTTATACCTATATTCTCTTACTGAATTTGATTCTTTGCTTTGTTTTCATGACTTATTACTTGTTGTGTACCGTGCTAAATGCTGGGGTTTTTTCCCCGGGGTCCTCCCGTTTTTCCCCGAGGTAGTCCTCAACTTGAAGGTGATATAAAGTTTGCCTTCGGGTTGGTGTTTAGCAGGCTTTGTGTATTAGACACTCAGCCTACTTCGTGCCCAAGGGTACTCCCCATTCGTTCTCTCTCTCTTTCTCTCTCTCCGTCTCGCTCTCTCTCTCTCTCTTTCTCTCTCTCTCTCTCTGGCCTCATCTACACGCCTTTTCTTTCGCTCGCTCCTGCACGTGCTTGCACACACTCTTGTCTCTCGTGTTCAGGTTCTTTCCGAGTCTCTCTCTTACGCGATTTTTCGTTGACGTCATTTTTACTTTTTCCGCACTTTTGTTCTTCCTTTTCTTTTATTTTACGTCACCTCCTTCAGTTGCCACATTCCTTCTGCCATTGAAGATAAGTAGCGGCTAATCTCTATGTTTGTTTGTTTGTCTATTTTGACAAAGGGTATTTACCCGAAATATTAATAAATTGTGTTGTACCCGTCTTTTCTAAGCGTGTTTCTTTCTCCGTTGGGTACTTCTTTGCATATTACACGCTTGGCAGTCACCTTTTTGGTCTGGATTGATTTTTTTTACACATTTGACAGCCTGTGATTCTGACTTTTCCTAAGTGTTATCCAAAACAGTATGCATAGATAGGTCTTCCCATCAGGTATCTCTGTACCAAGTTTGGGTTTAAAGTTGTGTTTGAGAAAATAACATCTGTTGTCAAAATGTGGCTATTTTGAACCTATTTCCTGAGCTTGCTCTTGCGACCTTACCGAGGGATCAACCAAATTAGTATGCATGGAAAGGTCTTACCCTCAGGTATCTTTGTACCAAGTTTGGTTACATTGATTACATTGATTACATTGCTTAACGTCCCGACAGCAACAAGACTTTCTCAGGACGTGCCTGCACTGCTTGTGAAAAAAAAAACAACTAAACAGAATATTGAATGCATGTCGCCAGCCGGTCCAATACGTTAAATAAAGCTACGACATGGGGCCTAAATAAAGCTAAGACCATTTAGCAACACACATCCAATATCAAGAGCTACAGGCAGCGCAGACAGTAGGGAGAGTTTAAAATAGGCAAATACAGGTGAATGGACCTTCTTGGCTTAACTTCGCGAACGAAGATTTTATAGGAGTTGCCCACGACGTCTGCAGGCTTGTTCGTGGCTGCGGAGGCCAATCCGAGACAGGCAGGTTCGACCGCAGTGGCTGCAGGGGAAGGTATGGCCAGGGTTCTGAGCTGCGGCATCTCTGTTTTTTCTCCTGAGCCGCTTGTCCTTAAGGCTAGCTCTGTGAGAGTCCTCAAAGGAGACAGCTGCCTTGTAAATGGTGGAGCGCCAGGTGTCACGGTCCGCAGCAAGCGAAGACCACTGGTGGTGGTCGATTTGGCAGGCACTAAGTGACTTCTTGAGACTGTCTTTGTATCTCTTCTTTGGTGCCCCTCTGTCACGGTGTCCAGTAGCAAGCTCGCCGAACAGGGTGATCTTTGGTAGGCGATGATCCTCCATCCTGGAGACATGCCCCGCCCAGCGGAGCTGTGTCCGCAGCAGCAAAGCCTCGATGCTCACAGTTTCAGCCTGTTCAAGGACCTCGACGTTGGTGACATAGTCACTCCAGTGAATGCCCAGGATGGTACGCAGGCAGCGCTGGTGGAAGCGTTCGAGGAGTCGTAGTTGGCTGCGGTAGAGGGCCCAGGACTCGGAACCATACAGCAGGGTGGTGAGGACCACAGCTCTGTACACGCTGATCTTGGTGCCTGTTTTCAGCTGTTGATTGTGCCACACCCGCTTGAAAAGTCGCCCGAAAGCGCTGTTCGCTTTTGCCAGCCTGCTGTCAAGCTCCTTGTCCAGCTTGGCGTCCGACGTGATAATGCAGCCAAGGTAAGTAAACTGGTGCACTGACTTTAGTTCAGACTCGCCAATGGTGATGTGAGGAGGGCGATACACTGTCTTGGGTGCCGGCTGATGGAGGACCTCTGTCTTTTTCAGACTGACCTCGAGTCCAAAGAGCTGGGCAGCATCTGCGAAGCAAGACGTGATGCGCTGCAGGGCTCTCTCTGTGTGTGCAACGAGGGCAGCATCATCAGCAAAAAGCAGCTCACGAATCAGTTGGTCTAGGGTTTTCGTGTGGGCCTGCAGTCGTCTGAGGTTGAACAGGCTGCCATCGAGACGATACCTGATGTACACTGCATCGTCATCATCGAGGTCCACTGTGGCCTGCTTCAACATCATGCTAAAAAAGATGGTGAAGAGGGTCGGTGCCAGCACGCAGCCCTGCTTTACGCCGTTGAGAATAGGGAATGGTTTTGAGAGGTCATTGTTGAGTCTGACCTGGCCTTGCTGGTCCTCGTGTAGCTGGACAATCATGTTGAGGAACTTTGGGGGACAGCCAAGTCGCTCCAGGATCTGCCACATGCCTTGCCTGCTCACAGTGTCGAACGCTTTTGTTAGGTCGACAAATGTTACGTACAGCCCTTTGTTCTGCTCGCGGCACTTCTCCTGTAGCTGTCTCAGCACAAAGACCATATCGGTGGTGCTCCTGTTTGCTCTGAAGCCACACTGGCCCTCTGGGAGTTGGTCTTCAGCGATGACAGGTATCAGCCGATTCAGGAGCAGCCTTGCAAGGATTTTCCCAGCAATGGACAGCAGGGTAATTCCCCGATAGTTGGAACAGTCAGACTTCTCGCCTTTATTCTTGTACAGGGTGATAACGACTGCATCACGGAGATCTTTTGGTAGTGTTCCTTCCTCCCAGCAGCAGAGAAAGAGGTCGTGGAGCTTGTTGTGCAGTGCTGGGCCTCCATGTTTCCAGATCTCTGGCGGTATTCCATCAATGCCTGCTGCTTTGCCACTCTTGAGCTGGTGGATGGCTGTGAGGGTCTCTTCAGCGGTGGGCGGTTCGTCCAATTCAACCTTTACTGGGAGGTGTGGGATTTGTAGGACGACTGCTTCTTGAACAGTGCGCTCAGCGCTGAAGAGGCTCTGAAAGTATTCCGACCAGCGGTTCAAGATGGAGGTATTATCTGTGAGGAGTGCCTGGCCATTCGCGCTTCGCAGGGGACTTTGTACCAGGTGCCTGGGGCCATACACTGCTTTCAGTGCTTCGTAGAAGCCCCTGTAGTCACCATTGTCAGCACAAAGCTGGGTCCTCTGTGCAAGTCTGGTCCACCACTCATTCTGGAGATCTCTGAGCTTGCGCTGGAGACTGCTGCAGACGAGGTGGAAGGCAGACTTCTTCACAGGGCAGGAAGGCTGGGCTAGGTGGGCCTGATGGGCGGCTCTTTTTTTTGCTAAGTGTTCCTGGATCTCTACATCGTTTTCGTCAAACCAGTCTTTGTTCTTCTTTCTGGCGAAACCCAAGACTTCTGCAGAGGATTTTGCAATAGCAGTTTTCAGTTGTTCCCAAAGTGTTTCAGGGGAGGAGCCTACTGGGTCCGCTGTGTCTTTGAGCCTGCGCTGTAAATCTGTCTGAAAGGCAGCTTTCACATCGTCACGCTGAAGGCTGGCAACATCAAGCTTTTTCTTGGGGGGCCCCCTTTTCTTGGGTTTTGGCTTGAAGTGGAGCCTGAGTTTGCAGCGGACAAGGCGGTGGTCAGTGTGGCACTCTGCGCTGGGCATCACTCTGGTGAGGAGGACGTCACTGCGGTCCCTCTGACGCACTAGGACATAGTCGATAAGGTGCCAGTGTTTGGAGCGAGGATGCATCCAGGTGGTCTTTCGACTGTCCTTTTGCTGAAAAGTAGTGTTGGTGATGACCAGTTGCTGCTCCGCACAGAACTCCAACAGTAGGCGGCCATTGTCATTGCAGTTCCCCACGCCATGCTTGCCGAGGACTCCTTTCCAGGCTTCAGAGTCCTGGCCCACTCTGGCGTTGAAGTCGCCAAGGATGATGACTTTGTCGTCTGCAGGGGTACTCTGTAGGAGGCTGCGCAGGTCAGTGTAAAACTTGTCCTTTTCAGCAGGCTCTGCCAGGAGGGTTGGGGAGTACACACTGAGAAGGGTGACGTGTTGCTGGTGTCTCAGTGGGAGGCGCATGGACATGATGCGGTCTGAGTGGCCCGTTGGTAGGGTTTCCAGCTTAGTCGCAATGGATGTCTTGACCATGAAACCCACGCCTGAGAGCCGTCTTTCTGATGCAGGCCTGCCTGACCAGTAGAGGGTGTACCCAGCACCAAGTTCTTGGAGGCTGCCTTCGTCCGGAAGGCGTACTTCGCTGAGCGCGGCGATGTCGATGTTTAACCTCCGCAATTCATGGGCAATGAGGGCGGAGCGACGTTCAGGGCGTCCGCTGTCTGTTTTGTCGAGCATGGTTCAGACGTTCCAGCATGCTACGTTGAGTCCGGTCGTTGTCGTCATGAGAGTAGATCCGTTATTTTTCTTGTTTTTTGACCGCAGGAGAAGATGCCCGTTGACCGCGGCTAGCCAACTGGGGTTGCGAGGGGACGAGCTTTGGTTAGGCCACCTTTTCTAGGCCCCTCTCCGTGTGGAGCAAGCAGTGCTGTCCCTAGAGAAGGCTGCTTGGTCGTTCAGGGTGTGCCGAGTGATGTCATGTCATCCCCAGGTCAACATCAGGCGACCAATATCCTGAACCGCCTGCATGCAGGTTTGAGACTGCGGCTTCCAGTGACATCTTTCACCTGCCGTTTCGCCCCTCGCCCGTCGCTACAGGACTTGGAATGGTCAGTGTCATGGTCCGTGGACGTTTCCTAAAGCCTGCGCGGTGGAGCTTTTTGGTGGAGTGCAGTGTGTGCAGTACTGGCCCCACCCTTTAAACCCTTGGTTCATCTGCCATGGCCTAGCAAGCTGGGACGATGGCATCGAGGTCCTCGGGTCGTAGGTTTTATATCAGACTGTCCTTGTCCTAGTCTCTGGCTCAAAAGCCTTCCCCGGAGACACGGGGGCTTTGATGTCAGGGGTTTCCTCCCTTAGCCTTTCCGCAGCCAAGCGGCCAGGCCTGCAAGGCAGCAGGCGACTCGTGGAGGGCGGGGTCGTCTATGTCCCGTGCAGATGTGAACATCTGCCCACTGCCCACGGTGAATGGACCAAGAGTAGATAGAAACACGTGCCCCAGAATACAGAAGAAAACCCACCCTGTGGGGCTGACCAGGGTGACCCTGGGAACTAAAACGTAGTTACCCCACCCAAGTCCCCCAGGGCAGACCCGGGTGGGGGGTACCAAGTTTGGGTTTGAAGTTGCGAATAGTATTTCAGACAGAAAAAAAAAGAAGTTAAAATATAGCTATTTTGGACCTATTTTCTGAGCCCCTGTGATCTTGACCGTTGTTAGAGGTCACTTAAATTGGTATGTTTAGAAAGGCCTTGCCACAAAGTATCCTTGGGCCAAGTTTGAAGAAGGTGGCTTGAACAGTCTCCGAGAAAATGCCAACGTTAAAGTTTACGACGGACAACTTGAACAACCACTGGCCCAAAACATACTAGACTCACTTTTGCTTCGCACGTGAGCCAAAAATGCACTACTCATACGTACGCACACACACACACAAACACCACACCACACCACACCACACACACACCACACACACATGAGTGTGACTACACACACACACACACTCCCCCCCCCCCTCCCCCTCCCCCCCCCCCCCCGCACATTCACTTTCGGGGTCATATGAAAGATAAATTTCCACCGACGTGTCATTTGTCCTTAAGTAAGCTGAGAAATGACACGGTTATTTCGAAGGGAACAATGTAGGCTACTGGCGATACCGCTCGGCGGGAAAGACGCGTAACTACGTCAATACCTAACTACTTAACTACGCGTCTTTTCCGCCGAGCGGTATCGTCAGTAGCAATCAGATCAACGCGTAAACAGTAGGTGTCATCATAAGTAATCATGAGGCGAAATCGTTGGAAATTCAACGCATAAGTCCATCAACCCTTAAAAACATTCTACTGCCAAATAGTAAGAGGCATAGATCCAAATGAAGACACAGACCCAGTTGATCTTCCTTATCCGACAGGAAGTGGTGTGGAGTGGGGTGGGGGGAGGGGGGATATATAGCCAACAAGAGATAAAGATCCTCATGAGCTCCAGCATCATACGGAAGAACGTGCAACATGTGCAACATGGAGCCAGCAAGAGACGTCGATCGATGAGCCCCCGCACCTGCGGGGGTTCATGAGCATCTGCGCCTCTCGCAGTTGGCTTGTGTTCATTTTTCCTATTGTAAAGCGACTCGGTGTTTTCCGATAGATAACAATGACTTGTCTGTTTACAATTTAACCCATATCATACTGAGGCTAAAAGCGTCAAATTTGTACACTGCCATATGCAAGCTACATTATAGTACTTACAGATAAGGATATAGACCAATGGCTCTAGTTCAAGGGTGGTGCCAGAATCAGGGGCGGATCCAGGGGTGTCTCGACGGCGGGCGCCCGACAGCCCTCCCTTCTCCCCCTTCCCTCCCCGTTCCCCCCTACCCCCCGCCCCCCCCCTCCCCCGTCTTCCAAACTGTGTCATACAAAAGAAATCCAGACCAAAACAGTGACTATCAGGCGAGAATAAATTCAAAACAAAGAAAGAAACGCACTTAAAAAGAACAAATACAAATAAGTTGTGTTGAAATTATTCTTTCTTGGTGCTTTTCTTTTGGATTGTACTATAGTGTTGTAAGCGTTCTCTCTACGCGTGTCTCTTTCTTTCTTTTTTTTTTTTTTTTTGTTTTTTTGTTGTTGTTGTTTTGTTGGGGTTTCTGAGACATATTTAGAGTTTGCAGAGGCTGCGATTTTTATTTGTTAAAACATTTCTTTTTTCATCTCGGGACAAAGCACCGCTTTTGGGAAAAGTTTAAAATAAAGGGATGATATCTACATGCACTTGACCTCCTCCCCGCCTCCACGCCACCTCCCTAATAAAAAACGATTAATCTGGCACTTCTGATTCTTATATGGTGTTAATTTTCTTATGAACTTGAAACGAATTTTCTATCTGGAGTTTCTGCAGGAGCAATCACCTTGTGTTTGACAATAACACTACACTACCAAGTATTCCTCCGTCTGAGGAACAACACAGCCATTTGTGAAAATTGTGCTACTGCTCTATACACCCACAAACCTCCTCCATATGAGGAACACAGGATCAGATCACATAAATAGTCATTATCACTCATGATGTATACCTCTTACACTGACAGATGATTACTTAAGGGTTAGTTCAAGGTTGATCAAAATCACGACATTTCACACCTCCCCTCTGGTATGGTATGGTGTCTCCGAGGCGCACATATCCAACTAATTAAAGATGCTCAAGGCGCCGCCGTAGGGATGGAAGCTGGAGCTTTTTGAAAGCCTGCTGCTACTAAGCGCTACTTTATGTGCAAACCTCCACCCGGCTATTAACTTCACTCGGTGCATGTGAAATATTTCTGTTTCCATTTCACCGGCCCTAGCGAGCCTTCTCTTTTCGAATAGTGGTAATGGGATTTTTAACGTGCGCACTTGATGATTATGCGTGCTGTGCACACGAAGGCGAGACAGGCAACCGTAAACCGAGTCTGTACGTAAATTTGACTCGATGCGAATGAGGAAAAGTCCACATCCCATTCCTGCCCACCAGGGGATTCGAATCCGGGATCTTACGACTGCCAGCGAAGTGTTTTATCCACTAAGCTACGTCTTCATGTACGTATCAATGACCACATGGCTACTCTGATGGGCACTCGTGCATGTCCACGTAAGACAAAGCTATGCAATCTGTGTGAGGCTGGAGACCCACTGTGCTCAGAGAGTGTTGTGTGACAGGATTAAGGGATTAGCAATTAGCCGGACACCCGGGCCAGTCGGCTGCTCACCCCGGGGGAGACAGCGCAGTTGATTTCTCGCTTTCTGATCACAGTTGGTGTGTACACAGGCATAGACTTAAACCTAGATGACTGCCACGTATGAGGATGCAATACCATTCGTATGGCACAGAAAGAGCTAATGCTTTTCATGAGCCCCTGTGACTGAAGGGGCCTATGAAACTCTATGCTTGGCTCAGGGACTGAGTTCAGCAATGATCGGACACTTTTCCACCGCTGGTGTTGACCAGCAGTCAGCGGCTTAGTGCTAGATGGCTGCCTCAGTCTGAGGATGCAATGAGGATTGTATCGCACAGCAAGAGGCACTGATTTACATGAGCCCCTGTGAGTGCGGGGCACATGGCACTCTATGACTGGGTGAAGTACTGTAACAGGTGCAGGTAAGGAGTGCCAAGTGAGGATATTTGGCTAAATACCCATGAACACACTATGCTCACCCACCAATCCTGTGAGATAATTGTGAAATACACCGTACAAGAAAAGAAGAACCATCGAATAGTAAAACACAACTTCCACAAATAACCATCAACAAAAAAAAAGTTTTTGTCAGGGCTGACGGGTTAATTGACCTATGGATATTGTAATGGGAGTCAAGGCGAATTGTTTTTTTGTTTTTTTTTCACACGTTACTCATGAATTGCTTTTATCCGTACTGATCTCCATGCCACGGATAAAAGCAAAGTGATGATCAACACCACAAGCGACAGCAGCAGCAACATTCACATGAACGGCCAGAAGCTAGAAGAGGTCAATAGCTTCAAGTACTTGGGAGCCACCCTGTCCAAAGACGGTAGTTGCATAGCAGAGATCCGTATCAGGATAGGTACAGCAACATCCGCAATGGCCAGGCTGGACAGGATATGGCGAAGTAACTCCATCAGCTTCACCATCAAGTACAGGCTTTACAAGTCCCTCGTAGTGTCTATTCTACTCTACGGCTGTGAGACTTGGACGCTGCTTGCAGACTCAGAAAAGAAAATCCAGGCCTTTGAGAACAAGTGCCTGAGGAAGTTGCTCCACATCTCGTACCGCGAGCACAAGACCAACGAATATGTACGGAGCATCGTCACTTCCCTGGTGGGCCCACATGAACCCCTTCTGGCAACCGTGAAACGGCGCAAGCTTGCTTGGTTTGGCCACGTGACCCGACACAACACCTTGTCCAAGACTATCCTCCAAGGCACTCTCGAAGGAAGTCGTCGGCGAGGTCGTCAGAGAAAGAGTTGGGTCGCAAACATAAAAGAATGGACCGAACTCGAGATGCCAGACTTGCTTGCCACCGCCCAAAATAGAACTCAGTGGAGAGCACTGTCTGTTGCTGCTGCCTTTCAGTCCCCCCAACGCCCAGTTTGGGCAAGGGACTGATGATGATGATGATGACTCATGAATTACATACAGTTATTAAGACTCTATTATCCGATTAGTTTGATGTCGTTTTTTTTTTAATTCTATTTTAAAGAAGCAAAACCGCATTGTCTTCGTATGACATTCGTTTTTCTTGTGCTGCCTAAGAAAACACGTTAAACGTTTAGGGCTCATTAAATTCTTTTGTCCACCACTAAGACGGAGCGCGGAATAGGGTCGAAGCAAATTTCAACCTCAACTGATCTCGAAACCGCTACCTTTCGAACGATAATCGAACGCTCTACAATCTGAGCTGCCCAACTGCACACGCTGAGGGAAGTGGCGCATTTTGTTTAACTCATTCTACCCCAGACACACCACAGCAAGATAAGGATCGACCATGATAGTGCAAGGGTGATGCCAGGATAGCTTGGCACCTATGGGCGCCAAGCTATTCTGGCATCACCCTTGAACTATTATGGTCGATCTGTGTCCTGCACTAAAGAGCAGTCTTCATAGGACAACGGCAAAATTTGGGGATTTCGGTGTTGGGGTAGAATGAGTTAAATGTTAAAAACAGTACGGGGAAATCAGCTAGTATTCTGGCCAGTCATTGAGTGGGAGACAATTGTGGAGTCGCTCGTCACGTGCAAATGACGTGTTGTCTTTTTGAACAGACCAAACACATGCGCATTTTGTTTAAATGTTAAAAACAGTACGGGGAAATCAGCTAGTATTCTGGCCAGTCATTGAGTGGGAGACAATTGTGGTGTCGCTCGTCACATGCAAATGACGTGTTGTCTCTTTGAATAGACCAAACATGCGCATTTTGTTTAAATGTTAAAAACAGTACGGGGAAATCAGCTAGTATTCTGAACAGTCATTGAGTGGGAGACAATTGTGGTGTCGCTCGTCACATGCAAATGACGTGTTGTCTCTTTGAACAGACCAAACACGTGCGCATTTTGTGTAAATGTGAAAAACAGTACGGGGAAATTAGCTGGTATTCTGGCCAGTCATTGAGTGGGAGACAATTGTGGTGTCGCTCGTCACACGCAAATGACGTGTTGTTTCTTTGAACAGACCAAACACAAGCTTGACCTTGTGTCTATATATTAACCCTTTAACTACCGGGGCAAGGCGAACTCTAAGTAGCTGCAAGAGACATAAACCCGATGAGTCCCCGTAATCGCGGAGGCTCATGAGGATTTATGTCTCTTGTTAGTCCTGTGTTCTTTGTGCCTAATGTTGGTCCCATTTCATTTGTGTGTGTGTGTGTGTGTGTGTGTGTGTGTGTGTGTGTGTGTGTGTGTGTGTGGTGTGGTGTGGTGTGTGGTGTGTGTGTGTGTGTGTGTGTGTGCGTGTGCGCCGTGTGCGTGCGTGTGTGTGTGTGTGTGTGTGTGCCAGGTGTGCGTGTTGTTGTTGACTTGGCTGCGAACGAAAAGAAGAAAGAAGAAGATCGGACGTATTTTACCATACCGTATATGGCGAACGGAGCAATTAATTGTGAAACTTTGTATACTGATCATAATACGTTAATGGTCACCCTGAAAATGGCTATGATTTCAAATAAGCACAATTTTGTCATAAAAAAATTACAAGGCTGTAGACTTAGTTTACAGCCTTGTCCAAAGATTTCGAGAGAAAATCTTAAAATTTAACAGAGCTGTGATTATTTAAAATCAAGACTATTGTTCAGGGTGGCCTTGAAGGTACATTGTGAATAGTGTACATAATTTCAATAATTGCTCTGTTCGCAATATATGGAATGGAAAAATACTTCCGCGTACACCCTGCAACAATAGATATGTGATGAGTATAGTAGTGTTAACTCCTATCATGGTGGGCGCCAAGCTATTCTGGCATCACCCTTGAACTATCATGGTCGATCTGTCTCCTCGAAGATACTCCCGTCTTCAGAGGACAACTCCAAAATGTGGGTGAATATACCTTAGGGTACAAAGGGTTAAGGGGCACTAAAACGTCGTAACAGTTGACTGGGACATTTATTGAGACCATATTAGTTTGTCACGAGCTTTATGACAATGTAATAATAGACCGACCCACTCTTTGCAAGCGCGTGCCGTCCCCACTGCGGTGGTCAGTGTCAAACTTATACCATAGAGCGTATACAAAGGGAGTGGCGACTCCAGCCTCGCAGAGTGCGGCGTTGCACGCTCAGCGGTCGCCATCTTGTGAATGCCGGCGCCAGCGTTTCTGGCACTAGCGGCAGACACAGTTTATGTTTGCATTCACACACAATGACGGGCTGCGCAGCTTTCAACTCAATCGCGATATTTGTGCAAATCGGGAGAAAGGCATGACTTGAGAAAATAAAAACTGATGGGGGACAAAAATAATAATAATAAAAATAAAATAAAATTGAATATATATATATATATATATATATATATATATATATATATATATATATATATATATATATATATATATATATATATATATATATATATATATATATTATATATATATATATATATATATATATATATATATATATATATATATTTTCAATTTTATTTTTTTATTTATTTATTTATTTTTCTTTTTTTCCCTTTTCCCCTTCAGTTTTTATTTTCTCAAGTCATGCCTTTCTCCCGATTTTCGCGAATATCGCAATTGAGTTGAAAGCTGGGCAGCCCGTCATTGTGTGTGAATGCAAACCGAAACTGTCTCTGGCCGCTAGTGCCAGAAACGCTGACGCCGGCATTCACAAGATGGCGACCGCTGAGCGTGCGACGCCGATAAATATATATGTATAAATGGCGCAATGATGTAAAATTGTCCAACAATAAAGTTGAACCTCACAAACGCCGGGATACAACTCTTTGCGAGCATCCTTCCGAAACTAGTGAGCCAACCGTACCTACTAACACAAGTCAGTAGGCAAGCCCTAGAGCTATCAATCCTAATCCCTAGCCAATACGGGGGATAGTTTAAACGGAGATCGAGATACGTGCAGCAGAACGCTACACTAAATTTTCATCTCCACGGTTTGGTCTGCTTGACGATGAGGAGTACCGGCACTTACTCAAAGCAAAACGTCCTCGAAACACACATGAACTAGACATAAAAAAATAAAGACTGACTTGAGTCGCTCAAGTGTGAACGGCCGGCCGATACTAGTGAAACAGGCCATTGCATCATATACGGTGTGCGATGTAAAACACATCTTTACACACATGGTCCGGTACGATCTTAAATGGGAGAAAAACGTTGATTCTTTAGTGAAGAAATCACAGCAACGACTGTATTTTCTCAGACGTTTAGCGCCAGCAGACAAATTTTGACCAACTTCTACCGGGCAGTTATTGAAAGTATTTTGACCAACTTCTACCGGGCAGTTATTGAAAGTATTTTGACCTGACCGTTTGATTTGGCAGCACCACACAGAAAGAGCGATCCAAATTAAACAGAGTAGTAAAAACTGCATCAAAAATCATAGGTATCGATTTGCCCGCTTTTCCCTCTTCCACGAAAGGCCAAGGTCAATTACCAGTGACCTGCCTAGAGCAGATCAGAATTAATAAGCAGAGGGACCAGGATGGTCATGATCAGCTGACTAAACTGCAACATGGCCATCACGATCCCCCTGACATCGCCCCCCACAATCGCCTCAGTAAGTGCCTGTGTCTGTCTGTGGACGTCCGCGGCCCGCCTTATCAGTCCCGCCTTATATGAGTCATGAGCGATATTTTCATCCACTATGCTATCGAGAAACCAATGTACGGAAAACCCCGAATCTATGCGATATGTTGCGCCGATATTTGTCGAGCGCGCTCGCGACGACCTCTGCCTTGATCACGAGACCGTCCTTCACCTTCAAATGGAAGCGAGGCTTTCAACATTCTACCCGAGTTGCTGATGTTTTTCTGGCAGCTTGCCTCATCTTTGTCTTTTTACTTATCATACTACGCATTTCCGATGAAATGGTGTTGTAATTTTTAAAGCCCAAAGGTGATTCTGCCTACCGCTTTCGAGGAGAGGCGAGTGTGTCGACCGCTCGAACAAAATTTGATTTAGTTTTTGAGTAAAGGCAATAATGGCTGGCTGTCGGAAATAATCTCCTCAAGCCAAATTACACCGTCGTCAATGGATGACCTGGGAAACGACTGTGTCTTGTAACGAACGTTTGGCGTAGGTGTCTTCGTAAACTTTTCCGTTATTTTCAACCGACCAGACGAGCAACATGGCAGACGTTGACCCCGAAACGCTGCTGGAATGGCTTCAAATGGGCCATGGAGACGAGCGAGACATGCAGCTGATTGCTCTCGAACAACTGTGTATGCTGCTTTTGATGTCAGACAACGTCGACAGATGTTTTGAAAGGTAATAAGTACACAGATATTAGAGACTGGTTGAAAAATGCACTGAAAAGTGCACTGTGCCCACCCTACGTCAAACTTTTCCTTTGAATCTCGAATTACTCTCTTGTCAGAATTATTTTTGTCGTTTGTACTCATCACTTGTCTATTACGTCTTCTAATGGATTTGAGTTTGACTCATGATGTAAACAAAGTCAGAAGTGTAGTGTACGTGTAAAGTACTGGCGCTTTGTTATTATCGTGGCTTCATCTTTTGTTTGGAATAGTACAGCATAGTGATTACTCAAGAGCAAAAGTGTGTCGGAGCAATGGTCAGTCACTCAGCTGACTTCTATTGTTATAATGTTATTTTTAGAACCAGCCTTGGTCAGCCAGACATCCTGACCCACTACTTAACCTTTATATTTATGAAACAGTGACCGTCAGTATCACAGTCGGACCCACACAGGATGTCTGTGAAGGAGAAAATGGAAATCAATGGATACATCATGACTGTGTTACTGTTAGCCAATCATTTATTAGCAAGGACAGAAAAGAGTGAATCACAAACACACTCACACCACACTCTGCATTCATTTAATATTGATGATATGTCCATAAGTCTGAACATGCCATTGGAAATGGAAGAGGCTTACAACCTGCAGAGAATCTGTGCCTCATGGCTGCATGGATGAGCGACTGTTTGTACACTACACAATTATGTAAAATGAAGCAGAAGCAAATTTATACCAGGAGAGTTTAAGTATATTGTTTCTTTGACCTAATTTTCACTTGGGAATTAAGTTACTCTGAGGCAGGATCTGCAGTACAAAGATTAATTTACAGTCATTTGTAAACAAGGTGAATTTATTAAGCTCTTAGACCCGTAAGAGGGCAATATAATTCAGCCTGGGGGGGGGGGGGGGGGTTAATGAGCATGTATTAAAGCCTAGGGTGATCCAGTGTGAGAATGAATTGTGTTGTAAATTTGTTTATCATGGAACATAAACATAACCTTAATTAATAATGTAATGATATACAGGTATTTTCAAGTTGGTTTACATCGTATGACTAACAAATTCTAGATTCAAGAAATGTATTCTCCATACAAGGATATTTCTTTGCACTGTTGAACCAATAATTCTTTTTAACATTTCACTTCAGTTATTTTAAGGATTTATTGTCAATAATTGCTCACACCCCCTAACTGCCTAAGAAGAGTAAGATACATTTTTGTGATAAATATGAACACACCCCTTCAGCTTAATTTCATTACACAGTTTCTTTTTCTGGAGCAAAGTAGATTGGGACTCTTATGTCCTCATGTGCAATTTTTTTCTTTTCAGCTGCCCTCCACGTACCTTCTTGCCAGCATTGTGTCGCATTTTTCTGGATGAGTGTGCCCCAGACAATGTGCTGGAGGTCACGGCGCGAGCAATCACTTACTATCTGGATGTGTCTGCGGAGTGCACACGTCGCATTGTGGCAGTGGAAGGGGCAGTGAAGGCTCTGTGCAACCGTCTGGTGGTGGCTGAGATGTCCTCTCGCACCAGCAAGGACCTGGCTGAGCAGTGTATTAAGGTATGTGTACAGTCAAGCCTGCCTATGCATACTTGTAAAACCGACCACATGCATTTTGCTCTGACAGTCTTCTTTTTGCTACTTTTACATCCTGAGGCTGAAAGTTTTCAAATTTGTGTGTTGTCCTAAGGAGGGCACATTACAGTTACACAATAGGAGAGTGTTCAACCAACCAAAAGGGAGTGACTGCCGCAAGTGTGTAAAAGAAAAATAACAAAAAAGGCGAAACACTTTCTTGGTTTTGTCTTTTTATGTAAGGACTGAAATCACGGTCTGTGATCTGATTTAATTTGTTAGGAAAAAAATTCCAGGCTGAATTTGAAGTGTGTGGTGTGTGAATTGATGCTACATGTGTATGAGGAGCCTTCAAAAAGAATGAAACAGGATGTTTTTCTTAAAATCATGGGTGTACTGTAATTCAAAATGAATATCATTGGCTGGAGCAACATTTTAGTGACAAAATTTCAAAGCTGTAAGTTAAAAGATTTTTCTCAACAAGCACTTTTGTAATGCGACTGACACTGCCTGAAATCGTGGCTCAGAACTTGATGTTCTCAGAGACAGATTTTTACGCCTACATGAAGGTTTGCTCTGGTACACATTGCACATTTTTTGCTGTCTTGAGAGCTGTTACCCCAGCCTCTGCTGTCTCCTGTGCCACGTACTGCCGGTAAGTAGAACATTTCTCCAGTGGGTTGGGGGGGTGGCATTTCTAACAGCTCTAAAAAAGGCTTGGCTTCAGAAACTCTCACAAACCAGATAGGTGAGGCTAGCGCTGGCAGAATTGTTGGCTTCAGAAAGGTTTTCACATGCTCAGTATCCCATATTATCACATCCAAAAACAAGAGGGTTGGGATTTGATTAAGTGACACTATTGCTTCATATTTATGACAACTGACACTTAAGGTGGCTGGACGAAATCATCACTGGCAACAAAACATGGGTACATATTCTTTAGCCTGCGGGATAAGCTCAAAGCAAGGTCTGTGTGCCCAAGGCAGCTCCGATCGCTCTATTGAAATCGCTCTAAAAAGATGTAATACACCATATTTTTTAACACAAAAAGTACTACCACTCTCCAGAACCACTTGTAGAAGTAAAGAGCGTAACTTGCAACTATTACAAGGATTCTGTGCTGTCTGGAGTGAATTAGTTGGACAAGAGGACAAAGGCAAACACTGGGTTGAGCTATGACACAAACACACCTGCTTATAACTCAAGATTCTCGCACAAGGAAGAGAACGTTGAAACTTTCCTATTTGCCTGACCTTGGCACAGTATGATTTCTTTTTTGATTTCACTTGAAGTGTGTCACAGGCCGCCCTTAAAGAAAAAACTGAGTCCACCCATGGGACCGCTGTTTTCCAATGTCTCTCACATATACCTAAAATAATGTCAAAGGGGCATTTCTAAATGGTGTAGGCAGCCTTTGTAGCTCACGTGCGAAGCAAAAGTGAGTATGTTTTGGTCCAGTGGTCGTCCGTCTGCCACCGTCCGTGGTAAACTTTAACATTGGCATTTTCTCTGAGACTATTCAAACCATGGTCTTCAAACTTGACCGAAGGATACTTTGTGGCAAGACCTTTCCAAACATACCAATTTGAGTAACCTCTCACAAAGGTTAAGGTCACAAGGGATCAGTAAATGGGTCAAAAATAGCTATATTTTGACTTAATTTATTTTTTTTCTCAAATGCTATTCATAACTTCAAATCCAGACTTGGTAGAAAGATACCTGATGGTAAGACCTTTCTATGCATACTAATTTGGTTGATCTCTCAGAAAGGTCAAGGGTCACAAGAGCTCAGAAAATAGATCCAAAATAGCCATATTTTGACAAAAGATGTTTTTTCTCAAATACTATTCACAACTTCAAACCCAAACTTGCTACATAGATACCTGATGGTAAGACCTATCTATGCATCTAATTTGGATGACCCCTCGGAAAGGTCAAGGGCTCAGGAAATAGGCCCAAAATAGCCATTGCTGGTGTGAAGCCAGCCCTTATTGTCACAAAGGTCACACAATGTAAACAGGTCATGCACGTGAGCCATATTAATGGCTTTGTCATTCTTGTGTATACTGAGAGTCATTTGAGAAGTTAGAATACAGAAATTGGCCTGGATTGAGAATCTGTCACTGTGCAGCAGAGTATTGATTGATTTTTGAAGGCCCCTTGTATTATATATTTTAGTATGGCTTTATGAAATCTGTTTGAACTGACTTTTATTCCATGGCTGGTTATGGGTTACATCTGTGAAACAAGCTTTCTTTTGCAATTTTTGGGGGGTCTTGTTTTCAAGCGGAGGGTGGGACTGGATGGTTTGTTGAAGAAATCACTGAACACTTTTATCTTTACATGCGTGGGCTGTTTTAAATAGCACTGACCCTGCATATTCTTGTATTTCAGGTTTTGGAACTGATTTGTACGAGAGAGTCTGGTGCCGTATTTGATGCTGGCGGTCTAAACTGCGTGCTGACATTTATCCGAGAACATGGCTCACAGGTGCACAAGGACACCCTGCACTCTGCTATGACAGTTGTCTCTCGACTCTGTGGCAAAATGGAACCACAGGACCCATCTCTTGAAAACTGTGTGGAATCTCTGTCCACCCTGCTGCAGCATGATGATCAGTTTGTAAGTAGTAAAGTACTTTTTTCCCTGATGCATACAGTGTACAGTACTGGCTTCTTGCCTCATCAAAGGTCTTCCTCCCATGCTTGCCCGGTCAACCCCAGTGTGCTCATGAAGGGCCACTATTCATACCAGGCTCTAGACCCAGCTGCTAGATGCTGTGGCATATGACTAAATATGCATACTGCTCGTTCTCAAAATAATTGCAAATTGAGATGTCTTCCTCCAGATTTGCAGCTACTATTGTCCATCGTCAGGAGGGACGGCATGACAAAAAAATCCACCTTTATTTCATTTAGATGCATTCATCCGGTCTTGCAGCTGTGATTTAAACTTGTGCGCCATTCGGAGGGACTGCATGACAAAAACTTTGTCCCAGGTGCTCAACAGTCTGCCACGTATTTTCAATATGCCTGGGATAATAACATCAGTACTGATCGCAAAGCTGCATGTCAGCACCAACGGGTCTACAGTGGGGTGGAGCAAGGTTCATTTCATCACATAACTTTCCAAAAATTGCAACAGTGTAACCAATAAAACATTCAGTATACAGTTGTACTTCTGATCCTGCAGGCACAAAATCAGCCTCTGTGTTCCTAAAATGACTGGACACTTCTTTTTCATTTCTCTAGATTTGTCTGCCCTGCCGATGGATGGCCTTTCTTTTGTTTCTTCAAAATTCATACCGATGGCATTACTGTATGGAATACACCTTTAGCTTACCGAATTCAGCCTCAAACCGTTCGTGTTTAACTACACGAAAACGGAGCGTAATAGTAGAGAGTCGTAACCAAGCACCTGGATAGTCTCCCCTCCCTCCATCCGGAAGTGCACGTTCCCGCCAGTTTTCACCTTAGCTTCCGGTAGACAAGTTGCGTCGGCTTCAGCCTCCAGCATTAATCGGATTTCGGGAATTCTTATTCGTGATAAACTCATTGCCTTACAATAACGACGAGGTAAGGTCTCGGGTTATGCCTTCGCAGACAGCAGAGAATGTTTAGCCGGCAGCGCAGGCACAACTCGAAAGAAATTGCGGTTTAGGTACGACCGGTTCGATTAGTAGTCGTTTCGTGCACGTGGCCTTTTGTTAGTGGCCTCGGGCTTTTACACTCATGTGTGGCTTTTATGTTACAGTACCCAACTGCACACTTGTCACCGCTGCAAAGGTTTCCAGTGGTCCTCAGACACGCACGCACGATGTTTACCTTGTTCTGGCTGTTCATCGTCCCACCCTTGTGGTGTGTGCGCCTCGTGGAAGGAACGGAAATGGTCCCAGCTGTGGGAGTTTTTGGGCGGCTCAGAGCAACTTACCACGTCATCGGACGGAGCCAGTCCCTTCGGTGACAGTTTCTTTTTGCCCCATAGCGCCGCTTTTACAAGCTTCTACAGAGAAGGTAGGCCCTCATTCTATTACTAAGTCGCAGAACCCTATCCCGATTGCAGGTCCTCGGAATGTGGGGATTGGGATGTTGGCCTGCGCAGTCTCAGATGGTCCCCAGGTATCGGTGACAGAGACTCCTTTGACCCGTTCTCTCGGCCTATCGGTTGAAGCTTCAGGAACCATTCAGAAGCGGACAGCCACCTATGTGTGTACACTCTCAGCGCTGACCGTGTGCCACACGGGATACATTTTAATGGCGCCGGTCTTTTACGGCATGTTGTTTGGGCTGTACTGAACGTATGTTGTATTTAAGACATACACTTAAAAGCTAAGAAATAAGCTTTCTGTGTAAAGCTAAGGAAATAAGCTTTCTTTGGACACTGGACATGCTTGGGTGGATGGAGATGAGCAATGCGTGCAGCGGACTACAAGACAGGCAACCGGCGCGCGGTTTGCCTTGAGGACAACGCGGATCTGTTGAAAATTACACGTCTTTCGACTGTTATAGCTCGTGCAGGGTACTTTTGCGAGAGTTGTGGTTCAGGCTGGCGGTCGTCGTGTACGCCCACTGCGCTGTGCGCTGCTCGAGGTGTCGGATGGATTTACCTTGCGGTCTCAGTGGGTCCTGAGATGAGATGATGCGTCATTGGTGATCCAGTGTTTGACAGACGGAAAGTTCTTGGGTTGGCGTAATCTCCACACGTAGTTGATTTCGGAGGCAGTGCAAATGTTCGAAATACAGGGTTCCTACGGTCTGTGAACATTTTTTACTATTCCATTGCGAACGCTCATGCTGACTCTTGTTGCAAGTGATCTATATTTAGCTTCTACCGAGCTCCGCCATTCGCTAAGCGTTCTTTTACTTTGGTATCTCTTCATGCATTAGGCATGAAAGCTTCAAATGAACTGCTAATACAGAGTGATCTTAAAGTATGTAAACCTTCAGGCTTCAGTTTGGGTTTGTGAAACATTTATAAAAAGTTTGTGAACTTCGTCCATGCTTTTCTGTATGGACCCTGGAATAATTCACAGTTCATATGCAGGGTTAGCGGCAGTGTCAGTTGCACACTTTGTATAGGTAAAGTTGTCTTTAGCATTCCACTGAATCTTATTATCGGAAGAGCAATCCGGCCACTTTACAAAATCTTTCTAGTCCGATGGGACACCCACAGTGAAATAATTAACAATCTTATTGGTGATCTAATGGCTTTTTTGACTAGGCGTAAATTAGATAAACAGAGAACAGCCGGTGCAGGCTAAAATGTCACGTATCAGTCTCAAGACAGTTTATTTCACAGAGAGACTGAGTCCTGCGTGTGCTTGTTACCAGCGGCTCGCTACACATTCCGGATGTTGTCTTCTTCATCTGTACTTACGTCAATACCATGGAAAACAGGAAGATCGTCTACATAATTAACGCACAGTTTAAAGTATTATAGTCCATTTTTCCTTTGCATTTTACTCGCTCTGCACGGCAGTCCTGCACACACTACTCAATCGTTCCATGTGGTTTGAATAGGAATATTGTGTGTCAGACTTCTTTCTGAGTGTCGGCGAACTACACTCACAAACTGGTCTATAAACCTTCTATAAAAAATCGCAGGTAAATCTCTCCAGTAAAAGAAAAACACTTACTTGTAGCACTATGTGCATCACTCGTTGAATATCCAAACAAAGTATTTGGAAAACACAGTCAAGGTTTAAAGCCAGCACAAAATGGGTACTCTGCCCACATAAATGGTGAGCGTTATGGCAGGTCTACTATCAGGCGGTGCCAGACGCCGCTCGGATTGCGTGTAACTAGGTCACCTCACCACTTGGTAGGCTGGCGCGGCGCTCCCTGACTGGATGTGTCTGTTTGTAGAAGAACTAACAGCCGTGCTCTCTGCGCTCAACAAGTTCATAGTCGCTACCCATTTCCGCATGGAGACAGCAAGAACTTTGCGGGCCTCGGTGCAACCAATGGATTTTGCCTAAACCTCGATCTCGCCGATGCTTACCTTCATGTTCCGGTTCCCGTTTTCCCGTCGTTACCTACGCTTCGCCTTCCGAGAAGTGGTCTACCAAGTTCGTGCCCTTCCCTTCGGCCTCAATCTCAGCCCTTGGATCTTTACGAGGATTGTGGTCTCCAAAGCCAGGCAGACGTCTTCCAGCCCGACTTCCAACTACCTCGACGACCTGCTTCTCCGGAATCAGGAAGTGTCTCGTCTGGAGGCGGACAGGAATGCACTTCTCAGCCTCCTACACCAACTTGGATTTGTGGTAAACAACGGGAAATCGGATCTCTCTCCGTCACGCAGGTTGTTCACCTCGGATGGAGTTCTTGACCGACCTCAACCGGGTACGACTACCACAGGAACGAATCCAGAAGTTGGCGACACTCACTCACCAGGTGAGTCTAGCGGACGCAGTCCCGGCCAGGACTTGGCTCCAGCTCTTAGGCCTGATCAGCGTTGCTGCGGAACGGTTACCCCTAGGCAGACTTTACTCACGACCTCTCCAGTTACATCTGCTGCTCCACTGGCGGCCGCCTTCCGGAGCCCTCATGGCCAGTGTTCTGGTTCCTCTGCTGATTCGTCCACATCTGCACAGGTGGACGGATCTGGGGCGGTTGGCGACGGGGGTACCACTCTTCACTCCACCACCTCAACTGTCATTCTTCACGGACGCAAGCCTTGCCGGCGGGAGAGCACACTTTTTGCCGGGATTCAGCGCCGTCTCGGGTCAATGGCCAGCGGAACTCCAAGGCAGACACATCAATTGGCTCGAGCTCAAGGCTGTTTGGTTAGCTCTCATCAACTGGGTATCTCCACGGCCAGGAGATCTTGATACTTTCAGACTTGCGACAGTGGTAGCCTACATTCAGAAGCAGGGTGGCACCAGGTCTCCATCCCTCTGCATGCTGCTTTACCATATCCTCTTGTGGGGCAGAGATCGGGGGATCTCGCTCCGAGCACGACGCATCCCGGGCCATCTGAATGTTCTCGCGGACTCTTTTCTCGGCAGGGACAACTGCTGCACACCGAATGGTCCCTTCGACCGGACAATTTCAGGATGATTGGTGCACACCGGGAGACGCCCATGGTGGACCTCTTGCCGCCAGGTGGAACCGTCGGCTTCCGCTGTTCGTCTCTCCCTTTCCGGACCCGCTCGCCTGGGCAGTGGACGCTCTTTCCACACCTCACACAATGGCCTTAGTCGCCTGCTCGGCGTTAAACCCAAATAACTCAACTGAACACCTCACACAATGCTGAAGCAGCCCCGGCAGAACCTCTTCCACCCTTGCCCAGAGAGACTGTTTCTTCACACCTGGAGATTGTGCGGCAGGCCCTCTCAACACGAGGTTTCTTGGGTGCTGCAGTGGAGGCAATCGCTACAGCCCGCAGGCAGTCTACTCGCCAGGTATACGAAGGCAAGTGGAGAGTTCTACAATCCTGGTGCGAGTCGCAACGCCTCTCCCCCACGGCTTTGACCACGCCGCAGCTGGCTGAATTCTTCTTGTGGCTGTTCCGCGAACAGAAATTGGCACCCATCACCATCAGAGGTTACCTCTCCTTGGTGGCTGACACTTATAGACACTTGGGACTTCCTGACCCGGGAGTTGGCAGTGACCTCTCGGACTTGAGGGCCCACTTTGACCTCCAGCGCCCAGTCACACGCTCCCTCCTGCCACGTTGGGACCTCGCTTGGGTTTTAACCTGGCTGAACTCCAGTCGTTTGAGCCTCTTCACTTGGCCCGCCTTGCGGACGTAACCAGGAAGGCCTGCTTACTCCTGGCCCTCGCTACAGCGGCCAGAGTGAGTGAACTACATGCCCTGTCAGTGGACCCCACATGTTTGCAGTTCCGGACAAGGGGAGCAGTAATTCTCCTACCCAATCCTGCCTTCCTGGCAAAGAATAGACTCCCCTCGGCTGCACCTCAAGTGTTGAACCTACGCCCTCTCACACGTCTTGATTGCTCCCAAACATCTCGGCTGCAGGATCCGGTCCGTGCTTTGAAGATATACCTCAAAGAGTGAAGCACATCAGGAGAGGCTGCTCTCGCCTCTTCCTACCCTTAGCTCCGGCACGGACCGACATCTCAGCCCAGACGATTTCCTCCTGGCTGAGATGGGTCATTCGCTCCGCCTACAAGATATAGATCTCTCCAGAAGGGGCTAAGATATTGCGGATACGGGCACATGAGATTAGAGCGGTCGCCGCCATTGTCGCTTTCGACCGCAACTGCGCAGCCAGGGATATCATAGCGGCAGTCGGGTGGAGAGCAGAGACCACCTTGGCACGCTACTATCTCCGAGACCTCTCCGCACAACACGAGACACTGGCACTTGTCGGAGACATCTCGGCGGCGCAACACTCCCTCCGGGCGCCTCTCGCGCCATGGGTAAGCAACCTTAGCTGAATTCGTCGGGAGGTTGCCCCTCGAAGCTGAAGGTAAAGAAAAGAAGTGTGGCCATCGCCAACTCCACTGCAGATCAAACTCTACGGCAGTCGAGAAGACCTGGAGAAAACGACGTCATTCATCACCGGTGCTGGTCTGACCGTATAGCCCACTGCGAACGACAAGAAGAAGAAGAAGCTGAAGGTATTGCAATGGCACGACTTGGGCGGCACCCTCCTCCTCTTCGTTATTCTTCCATACAGTAATGCCATCGGTATGAATTTTGAAGAAACAAATGTATTTTTCTCTAAAAGATATTTTTTCGAAAACCTCCCACCTGCCCCGCTTGCCGCCAACACGCTAAGGAGAAACTGGCGGGAACGTGCACTTCCAGATGGAGGGAGGGGAGACTATCCAGGTGCTTGGTTACGACTCTCTACTATTACGCTCCGTTTTCGTGTAGTTAAACACGAACGGTTTGAGGCTGAATTCGGTAAGCTAAAGGTGTATTCCATACAGTAATGCCATCGGTAAGTATTTTTCGAAAAAATATCTTTTAGAGAAAAATACATTTTTTCCATCTCTGTCAAAATTTGTCAGTGAAATTTTAAGAGGATTTTCCATTAACATAAAGCCTGTTCATCTTAACCCATTTAACCCTACAGGCGCATTTCTTAGATTTTGGATGGGTCACCTAACGACTATCAGTTGCAGGAGATGAATTGGCCATGATAATTCAAGGGTAGTGCCAGATTAGCGTGGTGCCTGATGGTGCCAAACTCATCTGGCACTACCCTTGAATTATGGTCAGTTCATCTTCTGCTTTAGGGTGTTGGAGCTACATGGGTTAACCTTGTCTGCATGCAGACATCAGTATGTAAACAGTGCCTATGGCTTCATGCGCAAATGGTTAAACCAGTGTCGGAGACAATACAGACCTTTTTGTTGAAATACCTAGGTTGCTGATGGTGCTCTTCGCTGCTTTGCTTCCCTGGCGGACCGCTTCACTCGACGCTCGGTTGACCCTGCACCCCTGGCCAAACATGGACTCATCCAGGAGCTGTTGTGTCGCCTGCACAAAGTGGGTGACGCAGGACCCAACACTTCTACAGTAGGAACACCAGGCAAACCTGGTCTGACGCCAGAGTGTAAAGCAGGTCCCAGTATTTCGACAGTGATATCTTTGCTCTCCACCCTGTGCCGAGGCTCACCAGCTGTCACGCATGACCTTCTTCGCTCACAGATGCCAGATGCCATAGAGAGTGGCCTGAAAGGTGACGAGAGGTATGGTAATGTTTATTATTTAAGAAATTTTATAATTTATATTTTTACAGGGTTACTTTGAAATAGTCTCTGCTCATTCGATTTGTGATTCTTAAATATGTTTTTTTTATGGTTTGTTTTTTCACCTGAGTGTATTTTTTTTCACAGATATTGAGCCCAAAGGTCATAAACATATTCTCAAATTTGGGAGTAGTTTCTTATAATAGTACAGTTTAATAGTGCCAGAATAGCTTGGTCAAGTTGGTGCCTGTAGGCACCAAGCTGTTCTGGCACCACCATGGTTGATCTATATCTTGTTCAGAATTGTCATGTTGGGATGGATCAGTCGGCTTTTTGAATTGTCTCTGTTCAGTTACTTTGTGATTTATAAATCTGCGATTTTTAAAAACCCCTGATGAATGTTCATGTTTGTTCCTGTCATGAAGGTGCTGTCTGGACACAATGCGCCTGGTTGACTTGCTGCTGGTTTTGCTGTTTGAGGGCCGCAAAGCGTTGCCTAAATCGGGCAGCTCAGCCATCACCAGTCGTCTCCCTGGACTCCGAAGGACCGACAGTTCTGGGGACCGCTCACACCGACAGCTGATAGACTGCATTCGCAGCAAAGACACAGATGCCCTGATTGATGCCATTGACAATGGTATGTTTAGAGCATGGAATTTTCCTCTTTTTGGCGGATTTTTGCTTAAATGAAGCTGCCATTCCGCCGTTGGAAAAAATTCCGCCGAAAACCAAATCGTAAAGTCACTATTCCAATCGGCAATACTGTATTTCGCGATCTTTACGTGGCAGATATCCCCAAATCGCGTATTCAAAATTGAGCGAAGCGTTGGCTTTAGCTCGCACATGCAGAGTTGCCAACCACTACGGAATTTCCGTAGTTTACTACGGGAGTCGATGTGTTACTATGGAAGTAGGGAAATATTAAAAATACTACGGAAAAGCAAAAATCAACAATAGTAAAAACAACAAAAGTTTTAAGGTGCGTTGAGCGCCTGTGGCTACCGTGTAGACTGCCGGGCGAGTCAAGGTCACGGTCACCCAACTACGTGTTAATGATCACAGCTTCCGGCGTGTGTTAGGCTTTGAACCAATCATTGTGAAGCCTGAGTATGAGAGCAGACGACGGAAGTTAGCGGAACGCGGCCAGAAGTTACCGATGCACGCGCACCTCACGGCTACCGCCATTTCGATCACATCGCAAACATATCGCGTGCAGACATCGTTGAGAAGAATTCTAGCAGAGCAAAGGATATAATATAGACAAAGTGTGATAATAAATGGAACTGTGCGACCATTGATTATAGACAAAGTGTGATAATAAATGGAACTGTGCGACCATTGGCCGCTTGGCGTGTGCGGTGCACCATTTGTTTCCTCAAAAACATTACCGATGACATTACTGTCTGGAAGTGTCAACTACTTACCCAATTTTAGCCTAAGAACTTGTTGTGTTCCTTCACAACCCGGGAGGCACTCGGGGAACCCTCATTAGGGCTGAGAGTAGCCTCCTGTCCCAGTCTATCTGGGCACCCACTACGTGGCCCAATCACAAAGATAGTCGTTTCTACTTAGCTCCAAAGTTCAGACGTGTTAGCCTATCGCTCCACAGACCGTTGCTAACGGTTTTTCACTGGACTTATTTTTGTGGATTACTGTGTTCCTTCAGACTTGTGTGCTTGGATTTATGTGCCTGTGTGTGTTGTTCAAGGATTGTGCTTCGCGTGAACTGTGTTTTTCTTCGTTCTGGTGAAAACGGAAAAAAAAGAAAGAAAAAAAAAGAAAAAAAAGAGATTCCTCTCGGTGGTGTTTACTGTTCTGACTATGGAGCTTCCTCCACCCGTCGCCACGTCACAGGAGAGGTAAGGTCTCGGCCCCTCCCTCAGACGGCCCCGGCCCTGGTGCCTGTATTGGTTGGTTTGTTTCGTCGGATCGCGCAGAGTCTTCGTTCTCGTTTTCGCGACCTCAGAGTGCTTGCGCCCGGTCGCCTACTATTTCTGTTTTATGTTGCAGTAACCCTGTGCGTACCTGCCAAAAGTGTGGATCTTTCCAGTGGCCGTGTGATAACCATAATTTATGCCTGCCTTGTACGGGCTGCAACTCGGACCATACTTGCACCATCTGCGCCGCCTGGCCCGAGCAGCAATGGTCGCAGCTTTGGAGTTTTTACAGGCGTGAGCGTCCACATACGCCTAGTGACAAGTCCTTCCTGGAGCCCACATCAGTACTTGGCACTGTTACTAACCGAGTGGGCGCGGACCGTGAGGATCCACTGAGCCGTCGGCCGCTTGAGCTTCACTCATCCTCCCTCACTTTTAATCGGACACTGCCTGCTGACTCTTACGGGGAGTCCGCCTTCGGGCGCAGCATTTGCCTTACGGGGCACACATACCGCAACATACTTCGCGCAGTAAGTTGTCCCAAAATAATCGAATTTGTGTGGACCGTGAGGATCAACTGAGCCGTCGGCCGCTTGAGATTTCCTCATCCTCCAAACTCTCTAACCGGACACAGCCTGCTGACTCTTACGGGGAGTCCGCCTTAGGGCTTAGCGTTTGCCTTACGGGGGCACACATACCGCGACATACTTCGCGCAGTAAGTTGTCCGAAAATAGTCGAGTTAGCATGGACCGTGAGGATCAACTGAGCCGTCGGCCGCTTGAGATTTGCTCATCCCCCAAGATTTCTAATCGGACACCGCCTGCTGACTCTTACGGGGAGTCCGCCTTAGGGCGTAGCATTTGCCTTACGAGGGCACGCATACCGCGACATAATTCACGCAGTAAATTGTCCGAAAATCATAAGAGATCTCATTTGAAAAAGCCTGCGTACTCTTACGGAGAGACGCTTATGCGACAACGTGCCCACCTTACGGAGGCAGACAAGAGATCAAGGTCCAGAAGTCATCGGTTTGATGACCGTGTTAAACTTTCTCACTTGACCTCCATTCCTCCACACTCTCACGCGTCGCGCGACTACCGTCCGGAGCATCGTTCTACTGTCCGTTCCGATCACCGCAGTCCTCGGCATCCATCAGCATCTTCCCTTTCATCTACTTTTCCCGCTTCGGTCCTCCGTTCGGCTTCCAGCTTGTCTCGGTATGCACCTCCCCTTCCGTTCCGTTGCCCGTCCCCTTCCCCTCCTCGGCCCCGTATTCAGACCTCCGCTGGTAACATTCACCGTGACCGCCGCTCCCATCATCGCAGTCGTTCTCCCCGTACACGGCGCACGGTTCCCTCTAGGTCCCCCCCTCCCGTTCATACCTTTCCCCTACACCCGCTTCGCCATCTTCAAGGGGCACGACGATCGCCGGTGGCTACAATTTCTCATCCGGACGGGCTCCGCACCGTTTCTCCCTCACGGACCCTCCACCGGATCTCCCTCCCTACACGCGAGGAGGACATGCTTAGTCTCCTTCCTGAAGATTCGGTCTCTGATCTACTCACCTTTGGTGGCCGCTCCCTTTCGCCACGCTCTGATGTGTCGGATGCTCCTGTATCGACTACGCTCCCTTCGTCGTCGCGCATGGAAACACTTCTTTGCATTAATGAAGCAGCTCGTATTATCGTGGCCGCCCTTCCGACGGACACGTTCCCTCCGTCCCCCCCCCCCCCCCCCCCCCCTGCTCAAACGGAAGGTGTCCGCCTTTGTTGATTCGGACCGGCAACAGAAGAGATTCAGGTCGCTGCCTCAACCTCCTGGATTTCAAGATCTGCGAGATTCCTTCTCAGCTCATCTACACACGGATTCACAAGAATACTCCTTTTTTGCGGACCGCAAGTGGCCGGCTGACCTTGACATCGCGTTCCGCCAATCTTGGTATGCGGGCCATTCACAGTCTTTTCAGTGTACTCTTCACACGTTGGACCCTCCGGCTGTGGCGCAGCTTGGCGGAAACTCTAAGCTACGTTACACTTTCCCGCGTGGTTTGGATAAGACGGCGTCCCTAGTGCGGAACACGTTGGCCTGTGGGGGTTTTCTGGAGCTTCTCACGCAAGCTTTTATACGTCGCATTGAAGACACACGAGAAATTTCGCCCCTCCTTTGTGATCTCCTCGCTCTAGCGGTCGCGGCTAACTGGGCAGCTTATCACTCTTCTGTCAACGCAATGGCGGCTGCTGCTAACTGTGACCTCATGCGTCGGGATGCCGTTCTACAAGCCTGTCATGGATTGCCCCCTGATCTGAAGTCACAACTGCATCGGGCTCCTCTTGGTGGACATCTTCTATTTGGTGAGACTTGGCAGAAGGTGAAGGACGGAAATTTAGACCGCTGGCCCAACCGCATTACCACTTCTCGCTTTCACGCCGCCCGCAAGGCCGTGGGTCGCGCCCTGCGGACCTCCAGACCCTCTTCGACCTTCATTCCCAATCATTCCAACGCGCCCCGGAGGGCTCCTGCTTTCGGCCGTGCTAAACCCGTTAAGACCTCTATCCCCTCCTGGCCCAAGCCTGCCCGCCGCCCTGGTCGAGGGCGCGGGCGGTTTCAATGACTACCTTCCGTCCCAGTTCCCGCCGGCCCCTCGGGGGTCTCCGGTCAGCGGGAGACTGGCCCTTTGCAGCGACGTATGGAGGGCGCTGCTACCGGACGACCCTTGGGTCCTTACTACCATTTCCGAGGGTCTCTCGATTTCGTTCCGTTCACCTCCGCCGTTGAGACGATCTCCGTTGTGGACAGATGTTCCATCCGACGAGTTAAAAGCCATTGCCTTGTGCGGAGAGGTCGCCTCGCTTCTACAGAAGGCTGCCACGGAGATAGTGTCTCGTCTCGACTCCCCGGCATTTTACAGTCGCATCTTCGTGGTTCCGAAGCCGAACGGAAAGTGGCGTCCAGTCATCGATCTCTCGGCACTGAACAAGTTTATACTGGCTCCGACTTTTCGCATGGCCGCAGTGCAGCCCATGGAATTTGCAGTCAGCCTGGATCTTTCCGATGCGTATCTCCATGTTCCCATACATCCGGCCTCCAGACGGTATCTCCGCTTCGCTTTCGAAGGCGTGATCTACCAGTTTCACGCCCTTCCCTTCGGTCTCAACCTCAGCCCGTGGGTTTTCACTCGCATCATAGATGCAGTCGTCGCCAAGGCTCGACAGTCGTCATCCAGTCCGATCTCCAACTACTTAGACGACCTTCTCCTGAGAAATACGTCGGAGTCGGTGCTGCGGATGGACAGGGACGCTCTACTCCTGTTATTGTCCCGCTTGGGGTTTCTGATTCATGCAGGCAAGTCGGACCTCTCTCCATCTCGCCGGTTTATTCATCTTGGGATGGAATTTGCAACCGACCTCAACCGTGTGTGTTTACCGGAACCTCGGATCCAGACGTTAACCTCCCTCACCGCTCGGGTTGCCCGGTCGGAATCCGTTCCCACCAGAGTCTGGCTGCAACTCCTCGGCCTGATGAATGCAGCGGCGGATCTCCTATGCCTGGGTTGTCTTCACTCCCGCCCGCTTCAGTTACATCTCCTGCTTCATTGGAGGCCGTCCTCTGGCGACCTCGATGCCCTGGTGCCGGTGTCTCCAATCCTTCACCCACACCTACAGCGTTGGATGGACACATCTTGGCTAGCTTCTGGAGTTCCTCTCGCCTCACCGCCCCCTCAGCTCTCGCTCTGCGTGGATGCGAGTCTCGCTGGATAGGGTGCACACCTGCTTCCGAGTTTCCTTTCGACATCTGGCCTCTGGACACCGGACTTGGCAGGCAGACACATCAACTGGCTCGAGCTACAAGCAGTGTGGCAAGCGCTCATGGTGTGGGAAGTCCACCTTCGCAACCAGGCGTTTCTTGTCCTGTCGGACAACACTACGGTCGTCTCATACCTTCAGAAGCAGGGAGGTACACACTCTCCCGATCTGTGCATTCTCCTCTACTGCCTGATGTGCCGGTGCGAGGACCGTGGCATCTCTCTCCGAGCTCGACATATCCCCGGACACTTGAACGTATTGGCCGACTCCCTCTCTCGACGCGGCCAACTACTCCACACGGAATGGACACTTCACCCGGACATCTTTCAGATGATCTGCGCTCACTGGGAGACTCCCATGATCGACTTATTTGCCACGAGGTGGAATCGTCAACTTCCCCTCTTCGTCTCCCCAATTCCAGACCCTCTGGCATGGGCGGTAGATGCGCTATCCATTCCGTAGGACGGACTGATTGCGTATGCCTATCCCCCGATGGTTCTAGTTCCCAAAGTCCTACTCAAGCTCAGAGGTTGCAACGCGATACTGTTCTTGATCGCCCCGTTCTCTTGGAACAGGACTTTGACCACCGACCTTCTCTGTCTCGCCACGCGTCCCCCTCTTCGTCTCCCCACGTCGAGGACTATGCTCAAGCAACCTCGCCAGCCGCTGTTCCACCCGTGCCCGGAGAGGCTTCTTCTTCACGCCTGGAGATTGTCCGGCAAGCCCTCAACGCAAGAGGTTTCTCGGGTTCTGCAGTGGAAGCAATCGCTTCAGCTCGTCGACCTTCGACTCGACGCGTTTACGAGGGCAAGTGGCGAGTGTTCCAGTCATGGTGCTCGGACCAACATCTCTCTCCCCTCGAATTAACTACTCCACAGCTCGCAAACTTCTTCCTCTGGCTCTTTGGAGACCTCGGCCTCGCCCCCCATCACGATCCGAGGATACCTGTCCATGATTGCTGACACTTGCCATCATCTAGGCTACCCGGATCCTGGCACATGTAAAGATCTCGCAGACCTGATGGCACATTTTGGCCTGCAGCGTCCGGTTCCCCGCTCCCTGATTCCTCGCTGGGACCTACCCTGGGTCTTGACATGGCTTAATTCGGACAGATTTGAACCTCTTTCCCTGGCTCGCTTCGCTGATGTGACACGGAAGACATGCTTCCTTTTGGCCCTAGCCACAGCGGCCAGGGTAAGCGAACTACACGCTCTGTCAGCGAGTTCTACCTGCCTCCAATTCCGAGCGAATGGTTCGGTACAATTACTCACAGACCCTGCCTTCCTCGCCAAGACCCGGTCTCCTTTGACTGCTCCCCAGGCCATAAATATTCGGCCTTTGAAACACGCGACCATTTCTAAGGAAACGCGACAACAAGATCCCGTGCGCGCCTTACGCAGATCCAAGCCCGTCCGCCGAGGACGATCACGCCTCTTTCTACCTTTGAACCCCAACAGAAATGACATAACAGCTCAGACAATATCTTCCTGGCTACGTTGGGTCATTCGGTCCGCCTATCAGGATCTTTCCCATGACGGGGCGAAGCGGCTCAAGATACGCGCACACAAGGTTCGGGCCATGGCCACGAGTGTCGCCTTCGATCGCAGTTGTGCTGTTCGAGACATCGTGGCAGCAGTCGGCTGGCAGGCAGAATCAACATTCGCCCGCTTCTATCTCATGGATCTGTCGGGCCAGCGAGAGAATCTCGCTCTGGTGGGGGACATCGCCGCAGCGCAACACTCCCTCCCGGCGCCGGAAGCGCCATAGGTATGCACTTAGCTAAAATTGTCGGGAGTTTGGCGAATGGGTGTGGGGCTCTGTCGTATGCCCTTTATGATGGTATTTGGGCGCGGCACCCTCCACCTTTTCGCCATTCTTCCAGACAGTAATGTCATCGGTAATGTTTTTGAGGAAACAAATTAATTTTTCTCTAAAATATATTTTTTCGAAAAATACTTACCAATGACATTCAGGCATCAGAACTGTCCGATTTTCGGCGATTTTCCGATTTTCCTGGCCCTGTTCATGTGCTTAGTTAATAACACTTTTGACTTCTTATGTGCCAGGAAATGGCTTTAAATAACGTTTTCAGATTTTTTTTGGGGTGAACAGTTCTGATGCCTGGACATTACTCGAAGGACCCTCCCACCTGCCCCGCTTGCCGCTGGTAAGCTAAGTATCACGACTGATTTGTGATTGGGCCACGTAGTGGGTGCCCAGATAGACTGGGACGGGAGGCTACTCTCAGCCCTAATGAGGGTTCCCCAAGTGCCTCCCGGGTTGTGAAGGTACACAACAAGTTCTTAGGCTAAAATTGGGTAAGTAGTTGACACTTCCAGACAGTAATGTCATCGGTAAGTATTTTTCGAAAAAATATATTTTAGAGAAAAATTAATTTTTAACGGCATCCGGTGCTGAAGTGTCACACTGTTAGCCAGGCTGTCGTAAGTCTAGTAGTAGTGGTGTGAGGACAGAATAGGCCGGGAGGCCTTTGCAAATGTCCTTTCTTTCATGGTGTGAGGACAAAATAGGCCGCGAGGCCTTTGCAAATGTCCTTTCTTTCTTTAATTACTTATGAGTCTGTTATGCATGCATTTTTTCCTACAAATCATCATAGCAATAGAAAATCTCTTTAAATTTTGGTAATTCATCTAGCTGCCCAAAAAAGTTGTTTCAATTTAGGTCGTCGATGCCATTATAAATTTTAAAAGCTTGGATTAAGTCTCCACATATTCTACGTCCACGTAAGGAGTGTAGTCCAAAATATTTGAATCTAAGTCATATATGATCCAAATCATACTGCAGCACGTCTTTATTGATCGATTCATTATAGATTTTAGTATCCTCTTATTAACACAGTCTATACTATAAAAGTAACACTATACTCTGAAAGTAACATAAAAGTAACACTATACTGTGAAAGTAACACTCGCACCTGCGCAAATCCAGCGACTGGATTTTTTCAGGGATTTTTAAGAATTTGAATTGGGAGCCCTGAATGTGGTCAGAGATTTTAACAACATTATCAGCAAGGCTTGTGTTTGTGTATAGTTACATTAGTAATGCATCGCAGCGACGCTCATTGACTACTGAAATTGTCATGAAACTACTAAAATTCTAAATTTTGACTACTGAAAAAAAAAATTGGGGGTTGGCAACTCTGCACATGTCGCTTCGGGTCTCTAGTGGTGGTCGTAGCCTGGTCAAAATATGGCGAAGAGAAAATACTTAAACGCGGAGACAGAATAGATGATTCTGGAGCCAAGAATATTTGGAGATGTACTTGGCTTGAGAAAAGCGTAAACGATGAGCTCCATGCTCAGTATATTCGCAAGTTAGCAGCCTGTGGGCTGGCGTATTGCCGCAAACTGTGCAGAGTTGATATTAACTACGTGGCCACGTAGCTCAGTCTTGATGCTCACGTGTCTACACAGCGAAACACAAGAAAGCTAAAAGCAGTGCCACTGGAAATACTACTCTTGATGGTGAATAAATTAATTACAATGTATTTTTTCCAGTAAAGTTTGATCAAAGTATGTTGAAAAAAATAATATAACCTTTCTCCAGTTCAGTGACCATGGTACATAGTATTAAATAAGAGAGAAAAGGAATCCATGTTTACACCTGATTAAGCAGAGATTATTAAAGAAAAAAAGAGGAAAAAATATATATATATAAATAAAAAATGGAAAGACATTCAGGTGTATTTTAATAAAGATTTGGATATATTTTGTTGAATACTTTAAGTTTTAGAATACTTTTCAACCTTTCACACACACAAAATGAAAAGTGCACCCAAAAAATAAGAAAAAAGGCAAGATTTTTAGGTGGTTAAACTGCTCAGTTTCTCTCTAAAATGCACCAGATTGCACAAATTTTAATGTAAATTTTCAAGTTTTCAGGTGGGGGGGAGGGGGGCATGCCCTGGACCCCCCTAGTGAAAAGGGGTTTTCCTCTTTGTTAGTACAGGTAATTCCATGCTCTGTATGTTCTTTGTCTTACTTTTGACCCCCATGTACATGCAGCCACTTTAAGCACCATTTTGGGAGATGAAACAGCCTTGATCAGTTGATGGGGGTTATGATTGAGTGACACATGAAACAAAAGCCGAATGTCTTAAACACCCAGCCCCACCCCCCCCCCTCCCCCCCCAACAAAAAAAAGAAAAAAGAAAAAAGAAAAATTTCAGTAGCTCGCTTGAGCTTGCCCTTAGCACCACGTGAATGTTCTGTGTTTACGTACAGTGTGTGAGTGAATGCGCGTGATTCACGTGAGCGTGCTTGTTGGGTTCAGTTCGCGGCTACATTCTGCGCATTGAGTTATATTATAAATATGAGAAATGCGCCATATAAATACCATGTAATAATAAAAATAAAATAACATTATGCTGTCATGAAAATGTATTTATTTCTTCAAAAACATTACCGATGACATTACTGTCAGGAACGATCTGACAGGCCACGGAACACGGTGCCATTTCTGTACTGTCCAGTCTCTTAGCCATAGTCAGTCCCAGGCATCCCCTAATATTTCAGTCGCCTAAAAAGCACTACCGCCCGCCAGCTGCACATTTGCCATGCACAAAATAACAATAAAAACAGCACATTGACAGTCTCATTTCTTGGCTATGAACCTGATTCCTTACCAAACCCCACACCCGGCACCGGCCTCCACGTGGCGTGGGTGGGTAGTCCCCCTCAGTCCCTGACTGAGTGGGCTAGCTGACGGGTGCCATCTTTGTCCAGGATTAGGACTTGATATCAGCAGCTATGTTGTTCAGTCTTTTTCACTGGTCCAGTTTTTAAGGAGCTGTGCTAACCCAGGTCTTACCATGTTGGATTGGTCCTTAAAAATACTCATGAGCTTTTGGTCCTTTGGATCCCAAGTGTTTGCCGTGCTTGGAGACCCGTGTCGGGGGAGAAGAGGATCCTGGTGGCTGAAACACTCCACTTTGGCCTTGACTTCTGCCTAAACGGGAGGCTAGTCGTACCGGCCTAGTCAATCGGCTCTTGTCACGTCGAGCCCTATCCCCCTGTTGACATGTGGGTTGTTATACGGAGCACCATGCTATAGCCTCTGATGCTGATTAGGTGCTCTACGCCAGTATTCCCCTGCATTCAACAGTGTGATAGAAGGCGGTGGCTCAAACGGTTCAATCGGGCTTACCCCCTTGAGTATATCTTTCGGGCAGTCTCCATTGTGCGTCGGCTGGAGACCCGCCGACAATTGCACTTTCCCTTGTTGGGCTCGGTGGCGGGCGGGGACCCCCGGGGGATGAATATCTATCATACTATAATATGGAAAATATCAAAAAACCAAAACTGGCACCAAAGCGGCACATAGCCACTGACATTGACCTTGAAAATGATAGCGACTCTGATTGTGGGGAAGCGACGCCTCAGGTTTCGGCCGTCTGGCCTCGCTTTCTCATTATCCACAGCAAAGTTAAAGAGAAGCCTGTTTCCAAGCTGCACCCTTTCCTGGTAGGGGAGACCCTCAGGAGCCGTGTTGGCAGGCCTGAGGCCCAGCGCCTCAGGTCTGGTGACTTGTTGGTAGAGTGCCGTACCCGGGCACACTCCAATGGGCTACTGAGGCTCTCCTCCATCGGAGACACTCCAGTGGAGGTCACTCCCCACAAAACAATGAATTCCTCTAGAGGAGTGATTAAAGATCAAGCATTGGCCGAACTGTCTGAAGATGAACTTGTACGGAACCTTAAGTCACAGGGGGTGACCTACATCAGGCGCTTCATTTCCAAATGAGGTGGTAGGGAGATCCGTCTCCCTACCATCATCCTGACGTTTGGCACCCCCACAGCTCCTACTACCATCTGGGGAGGTTACTACTCCCTAAAAGTGAAAAAGTACGTCCCTCTCCCCCTCCGGTGCTTTAAGTGCCAAAAGTATGGCCATGGGCAGAAGACATGCCGCCAGGCAGAGGCTCTATGCGCCCGTTGCACTAAGACCGGACACTCTGCTGAGTCCTGCACAGCCATCCCCCTGTGTGTGAATTGCCAGGGGGCGCATATGGCTTCGGACAAGAAGTGCCCTCGTTGGATCTCCGAGTGCAGGATTCAGCAGGTGCGTGTGGAGAAGGGGCTGTCCTTTGCGGACGCAAAAAAACTGGTTGACGGTCCTGGTGCAGCTGAGGCGGCGCCAAACTCAAATAACAACTTTGTGTATACTTTCAGTGCTGCGGTGGCAGGCAAGCGCCCCACCAAAGACTTCTCTTGTCAAACCCCAACTTCTTGGTTGGGGGCGGAGCCTCGGATCCTCTCACCCCTGGAGAGTAACCCTCCTCCGGTGGTGACGAGGAGCCAGGGAACGCAGAGGGCGGACGCTACCGGTCCGGTGGCACCGCCTTCTGCTGCCCCTAAGCCTCAGCCTCCACCCAAACCTAGTTTGTCAACACCAAAGGTTTCTGGCTCTGGTCAGCCTTCTAAGGCCGCTAACTAATAATAATAATAATTACGGTATTTATAATGCGCTTATCTTATAATAATTATAACTCTAAGCGCGCACGCATGCGCACGCTTTAGACGACTCACGTACAACAAATGGTTATTGCGACAGTCATCTTTTGTGGGGAGTGTGGTGATATAGTGCTAGAACTGTTGAAAGAGGTGAGTTTTGAGGGCGGACTGAAAGGAGGAGAGAGAGTCTTTCTGACAGAGAGAGAGTGGGAGAGTGTTCCAGGTGGATGGACCATAAACTGAGAAGGCGCGGGGGCCGAAAGTGCTGAGTTTGGTGCGGGGGATGTGGAGACGGAGAGGGTCGGAGGCGGAGCGGAGGGAGCGGGAAGGAGTGTAGGGGTGAAGTAAGTTGGAAAGATAGGCAGGAGCGCAGTTGTTCAGGGATTTGTAGCAGAGAGACAGAATCTTGTATTGGATACGCTGTGGGATGGGAAGCCAGTGAAGAAGTTTGAGCAGGGGTGTGATGTGGTCGGATTTTTTCTTTCTGAGGACGAGGCGGGCAGCATTGTTCTGGATGCGCTGGAGAGTGGAAGTGGTAGAGTGAGGGAGGCCGGAAAGGAGAGAGTTGCAGTAGTCAATGCGAGATAGAATGAGAGAGACAGCAAGTTTGGTGGCAGCTTCGGTGGTGAGGTATTTTCTGATCTGACTGATGCGGCGGAGGTGAAAGTAGCATGCCTGGGCAGTGGCGGAGACGAAGCTGGTCATGGTAAGAGAGGAATCAAGAATAACGCCAAGGTTTTTGGCCGAGTCACTGAGGGAGATGGGGGTGCTGTCGAGTTGAAGGTGGAGAGAGGGAGGGAGCTGGGAAAGTTTCTGGCGAGTGCTTGCCAACATGGCTTCCGTTTTGTCGTCGTTCAGTTTAAGCTTGTTTGCTGTCATCCAGTTTTTCACGTCTTCATAGCAGTCAGCCGTGCGAGTCAGTAGTGACTGAGTGTTGTCGAGTTTGTCTTTGTCTAGTAGTTGTGAGTCGTCAGCGTAGAGGTGGTGAGACTGTATGATGTTGGACAGGGGGGAGGTGTAGAGTGTGAAAAGGACCGGGCCCAGGACGGACCCCTGTGGTACTCCGCAGGAGAGCGTGACTGGGTTGGAGGAGACGCCGTCAATGGTGACGGACTGCTGTCTGTCGGAGAGGCATGAGAGAAACCAGGAGTGAGCAGAGTCAGTGATGCCAAAGGAGTGACGAAGGCGGTGGAGGAGGATAGAGTGGTCTATGGTGTCGAAGGCGGCAGAAAGGTCGAGTAGCGTAAGAAGGGAGATGTTGCCTGAGTCGGTGGAGAGAAGCAGGTCGTTTAAGATGTGTAGAAGGGCTGTTTCAGTGCTGTGGTGTTTGCGATAGGCAGACTGGAATGGACTGAGGAGGTTGTTGTCGGCAAGGTGGAGGTTGAGCTGGTTGAGAACAACCTTCTCAAGAAGCTTGGACAGGAAAGAGAGATTGGAGACTGGGCGATAGTTTTTTAGTTCGTTTGGGTCAAGGTTGTGTTTTTTGAGGAGAGGACGGACGATGGCGGACTTGAAAATATCAGGGACTGAACCGTTCTCAAGAGATGTGTTGATGATGTCGGTAATGAAGGGCAGAAGTTTTGGAAGGCCGTCCCGGTAGAGAGAAGCTGGGAGGGGGTCTAGTTCGCAGGTTTTGAGAGGCATGGACTTTATGGTTTTGAGGACTTCTTCTTGAGAGACGGGGCGGAAGGACGAGAGGGGGGTGCCGGAAAAGGGGGTGTCGGGAGGGCAAGGAGGGGAAGGCAGAGAGTCGAGTGTGTTGCGCAGAGTTTGAATTTTGTCGGAAAAGTAGTTGGAAAAAGCGGACGGGAGTTCTTTGCTGTGTGCGTTGGGGAGAGGAGTGTCTTTAGGAGTGCCTAGGAGTGTGTTCATGGTAGCATAGAGGGTTTTGGAAGAAGTAGATTCCAGGATTTTGTTTTGAAGGTGTTTACGTTTGGAGTCGGAGATCATTCTGCAGACTTTGGATCTAGTTGCTTGGAAGATCTGTCTGTGAACGGTGAGGTCAGATGAGCGCCAGAGGCGTTCCGCTTGTCGGCGCTCGCGCTTGGCCTCAGCTATGTCGTCAGTGAGCCAGGGGTCGGGGGGTCGGTTGGGTATGGAGCAGGTGGTGACAGGTGCATGGGTGTCTAGAAGTTTTCGAAGGGAGGAGTCGAAGTGGGATGCAAGATCAGGAGAGGAGGCGGGGTCCAAGAGAAGGTCGACAGCTTCATCGAAGAAGCTCTGTCGGTTGACAGATTTCAGTTTGCGGCGAGTGACAAGGAGCTTGGGTTTTTTCAGGGGAGGTAGGTTGAGGGAGACGAGAATGGCGAAGTGGTCAGAGGGAAGCACAGAGGAGGTGTCAGAGTTGAGAAAGAGTTGATCAGAGGTGCGGGTGATGATCCAGTCGAGGGTGTGGCCGAGTCGGTGGGTGGGTGGGTTTGGTGATGTGTTGTGTAAGATTGTGGTTCGAAAGTGATGTGCAAAGGTGTCTTGTGTCAGGGTGGTCGGGTTTGTCGAAGTGAAAGTTAAAGTCGCCAAGAAGGATATGTTTTCTGGGTCGTGTGCTGTAGTGGTCGAGGAGGAGGTCAAACTCGGGGAGGAACATGGAGTTTGTGAGTTTGTTTTGAGGGCTTGGAGGGGGGCGGTAGATACATGAGAAGATGAGGGACTGGCCAGGGAGTGTTGCTACGGCCTCGACAGATTCAAAGGAGGGATGAGCGAAAGGGAGAGACTGAGAGAAGGAGAGGTGAGCGGAAAGACAGTCCCTGTAGATGATGGCAATGCCACCACCTCTGGAGGCACGCGGGAAGGAGGCAAGGCGGTAGCCACTCGGAGTGACGCTGACAATGATGGGTTCATCGCCAACTAAGCGGAGCCACGTTTCGGTGATCACGACAACGTCTAGGTCGTTGTCTAGAATGAAATCTGAGATCACGTCGGCTTTGCCATCTTTGCAAACAGACTGTGCATTGAACAGACACAGTTTTAGGTTGGGTGAGACAGAAGAGAAGGAGGAAGAAGAGACGGGCGGAGAAGAGGACAAAGGAGGAGGAGGGTGGGGAGGGGGGAAATAGGATGGATGGGGGAGAGATGAGGGAGGGAAAGAGGGGGGAGGAGGACGGGACGGAGGAGAACTGGGCAAGAAAGAAGATGCGAGAGGAGGGTGAGGGGAAAAGGGGAGGCAGTAAAGATGAGGAAGAGGGAGGGGGAGGGTGAAGGGGAGGAGAAAGGGTGGGGTGGGGACGAGGAGGAAAAAGAAGGCGAAGGAAGAGGGGAAGGTGGGAGAGGAGGGTGGGGGAGGAGGCCGATGAGAGCCGAGAGCAGTAGATGAAGAGAGGAGTAGAAATGGGAGAAGAAGGAAGGGATGGGGGGGAAGACGGGGGGAGGCAGAAAGGGTGGAAGGACATAGGAAAAGGTGAAGAAATGTGTGGTTGCGGGTGTGATGGTGAGTTGTGCCTTCTGCTAATTCCCCCCCTGCGGCCTCTCTTTCGCGATCGGATGCCATGTAGGGTGTTTGCAACACTGTCGGCGGCACTGGCTGCGCAGTGGGTGGCGTGGCGACGTAGAGATAGCAGTTGTTGGCGTGTGTATCTGATGAGCATGATTGTTTGTGAGGAAAGGAAAAAGAAAGACGGGACGAGGGTGCAGTAGTGTGTGTGTGTGTGTGTGAGAGAGAGGTGGTAGGGGAGCGACCTGATAGAATGCAAAGGAGAAAAAGTACAGTAGGTGTGGTGTGTGTGTGTGAGTGTGGTAGGGGATAGACTCTGATTGTACGCAAAACCAACAACAAGGGCAGAAATGGCGACGTAAACAAAGTTCAAACGATAGACACTATTCAATACGATACCAAATCAGCAGCAAGCAGATCCGACGGAAAACAAGCATACAATCCTCATCAGCACACTTTTATGCGATACTCAGCATACATTCAGCACACATAAATACAGTACATCCAACGAAAAGCGCTAATCACAACACTGGGAGCACAACACACGAGGGAGGCAAAATGGCGACGTAAATAGAGTTTCAAATGACAGACACTATTCAATACGATACCAAAACAGCAGCAAGCAAATCCGACGGAAAACAAGCATACAATCCTCATCAGAAAACTCTTATGCGAAACTCAGCGTACTTTCAGCACACATAAACGCAGAACATCCAACGAAAAGCACTAATCACAACACTGGGAGCACAACACACGAGGGAGGCAAAATGGCGACGTAAACAGAGTTTCAAACGACAGACACTATTCAATACGATACCATCAGCAGCAAGCAGATCCGACGGAAAACAAGCATACAATCCTCATCAGCACACTCTTATGCGATACTCAGCATACTTTCAGCACACATAAACACAGAGCATTCAACGAAAAACACTGAAACACTGAGAGCTCACAAACACGTGGTGGTCGCACAAAGCAAGATGGCGCCTGAATCTAGCTAACTCTAACTCTAGCGGCAGGACCGCTGCCCAGGACCAGAAGTCTAAGAAATCTATGGGACCGCCGTGCGCACGGGCCCAGAAGGGGAACACTGATGTCCCCCTTTAAAACAAATATGCTGCATTGGAGGAGCAGATGGAGGGAGTGGAAGTTGCAGATGCTGCGGCAGCTCCACCCCCTTCATCTCCTAAGAACCAGAGGAGGCCCGGGAGCCGGCCCCCCCTCTGTTTCTCCGACTCCTTCCAAGGCAAAGGAAAAAGGGGGGAAAAACTCCGCACCCCCAGATAAGACATAATCATGTACTCTCTGCTTCAGTGGAATTGTGGTGGTTTTCAAGCTAACTTTGAGGAATTACGTCTTTTAGTCAAGTGCTATAACCCCTCAGTAATATCTCTTCAGGAGACTTACCTGAAGACTTCTGACCCTGTGTCCTTTAATGGTTTTAACGTTATACATAAAGGCTCTGATTCGGAGAGGCGCTCGGGTGGAGTGGCTCTTCTCATTAGTAGCCAAATTTTATGTAGCCCCGTTAGCATCGACACCTGTCTTCAGGCTGTCGCAGCTCGGGTTACCTTGAAGAAGACCATAACCATATGCAGTATTTACCTGCCACCATCCCTGCGGGTCTGTAGTAATGATTTTTTAAATTTAGTTGATCAACTGCCCCCTTCCTTTATTCTCATGGGGGATTTTAACGGTCACGCTCACCTTTGGGGTAGTGACCACTATGATGGCAGAGGTCAGATGTTAGAAGATGTTTTTTCTCAACTTAACCTATGTGTCTTTAACGATGGTTCACCTACATACTCTAACCCAGGTTCAGGATCTAGTTCTGTTCTAGACCTCACTGTGTGTGATCCTTCTCTCATGCTGGACTTCGACTGGAAGGTTCACGATGAGCTGTGTGGTAGTGACCACTTCCCAGTAGTCCTGTCATCGGTCAGCTGTGGGGAGGATCCGCCGGTGGGGCGCTGGAATCTTAAGAAAGCAAACTGGCCTCTGTTCGCCTCCCTCTGTCAGTCTCGTATTACAGAGGAGGTGGTCATGTCATCTGAAGAACCTATTTCTTCTTTTACTACTATTTTGTTGGACGTAGCGGGTGAAACCATCCCTAAAACTTCCGCATCAGTCCCTCGAAAGCCGAGAGTACCATGGTTCAACGAAGAGTGCCGCAAGGCCCAAATAGCGCGCAAATCTGCTCAGCGATGTGCTTTCCGTAATCCGTCGCAAGTGAATATTTTAACCTTTAAAAGACAAAGGGCGAAAGCCCGTTACATTTTTAAACGTGAACGCCGTGCTTCCTGGAGACGCTTCGTCTCATCTTTAACTTCTCGGACTCTGTCCCAGAAAGTATGGAAGGCTGTTCGGAGAATTAGGGGCAGAGGTGGCTCGGCTTCTGTTGGCCATCTTAGAGATGGTGCCAGTTTGGTTACAGATAAAAAAGCTGTGGCCAATTTGCTTGCCTCCACCATTGCCCATAATTCTTCAACGGAGCATTATTCACCTTTCTTCCAGAGAGAGAAGGAGAAGCGAGAGTCTCGTATTTGTGATTTTAAGTCCGATAACTCAGAAGACTATAATGTCCCGTTTACATTATCAGAATTGCAGCAAGCTTTGCAGAAACGTAATGACTCTGCTGCTGGCCTAGATACCGTCCACTATCAATTCCTAACGCATCTGCCTGAGAGGTCACTCCTTGTACTTCTCAAGGCCTTTAACCATATCTGGGGAACTGGTCATTTTCCGCCGTCTTGGCGCCAGGCTGTGGTTGTACCTATCCCCAAGCCGGGTAAGGATCCTTCCGACCCAGGCAACTACCGGCCTATCGCTTTGACATCATGTTTATGTAAAACTATGGAGCGCCTGGTCAACGCCCGCCGGGTGTGGCATCTTGAGTCACAGGGTCTCCTCACAGACCTCCAGTGCGGTTTCCGGCGCTTCCGTAGTACAACTGACCATTTAGTCCGCTTTGAATCATTTATTCGAGATTCTTTTGTCAACAAGCAGCATGTCTATGCAATTTTCTTCGATCTTGAGAAGGCGTATGACACAACCTGGAAGTATGGCATAATGTCTGACTTGTTGGACATGGGTTTTAAAGGGCACCTGCCCGTTTTTATTCACAATTTTTTGACTAACCGGTCGTTCCATGTCCGTGTGGGCTCCACCTTCTCCGACTCCTTTGAACAGGAGATGGGTGTCCCACAGGGCAGCATTCTATCTCCTGTTTTATTTAGTATTAAAATTAATAACATTGTGGAGGCCGTCAAGGATGATTCTGAATGCTCTTTGTTTGTTGACGACTTTGCTTTGTGCGCACGTGGTCGAGGACTTGCGTCCCTTGAGAGGCGCTTGCAGCTGTGCGTTGATCGCATCCAGCGGTGGGTGTCTCTCAATGGATTCAAGTTCTCGCCCTCCAAGACTGTTTGTGTGCATTTTACTAAACAGACGAAATTTTTTCCAGAACCTAGCCTGAGCATTGCTGGAGTGCCAATTAAGGTGGCCGAGGAGGCAAAGTTTCTGGGGGTCATTTTTGACAAAAGACTTAACTTCCGCAACCATATTAATTACCTTAGAACCTCTTGTCAGAAGGCTCTCGACATTCTTCGTGTCGTCGGTCGTACTGACTGGGGTGCGGACCGTACTGTCTTACTTTGTCTGTACCGGGCCCTTGTTCGGTCCAAACTGGATTACGGCTCTGTGGTGTATGGCTCAGCTTCCAAGTCTGTGCTACAGCGTCTGAACATAATTCACCATCAGGGTCTGCGGATATGTTTTGGGGCCTTCAGGACGTCTCCAGTTCCTAGTCTGTATGCCGAGGCAGGGGAGCCTTCTCTCAAGCTCCGCCACATCCGCCTCATGCTCAGCTACGTTCTGAAACTGAAGGCCCATCCAGACAATCCTGCCTATGATTGTGTTTTTAAACCATCGTTTGCAGAGATTTACGATACCCATCCGGGAGCTGTCCGTCCACTTTCTTTCCGTGTCCGACCTCATCTGCAGGCGGCCGGATTGGACCTGGACAGAGTTTCGGAATCCCTGCAACACATCACTCCACCTTGGCTCTTACCAGTTCCTGACATCTTGCTGGACTTTACTGCCCACAAGAAAGACTCTACTCCACCAGCCATATACCAACAGAGCCTCAATGAACTGCTTTCAATTTTTCCTGGCTATTGTCGCATCTATACCGATGGGTCAAAGTCTGAGGATGGGAGAGTGGCTGCGGCTGCAGTGTCCTCTCGCCATCCTAGACGCCCATTTAAGCACCGCCTCCCAGACCACTCATCTGTATTTAGTGCGGAACTGCAGGCGGTTCTGCTGGCACTCAGGCATGCTTATCGATCTAGAGAAAGGAACTTCCTGATTCTGACTCTCTTTCTGCCCTGCAGGCCCTTCAGGGCATGGGAAATGACCACCCACTGCTGGTGCAGATCAGAGAGCTCCACGCGGACTTGATGAAGGAATATTATGATATCATTTTTATTTGGGTGCCAGGGCATGTGGGCATCGAAGGCAACAGGATCGCAGATTCTGCTGCCAACGATGCCCGCAATGACCCTGTCCCTGACACACAGACTGTTTATAGTGATTTTAGACATGTGGCTAGTGCGTACATAGCCCGTGAGTGGCAGTCCGAGTGGGACAAAGAGGAAGCTTAACAAGCTGCATGAAGCCCTTCCTAAGTTGTCCGACGGTCTACCTTATCGCTGCGGCAGCCGCCGTGAGGAGACTGTCCTGGCTCGGCTCCACATCGGCCACACGTATGTTACGCACTCTTATTTACTTAAACAGGAGGAGCGTCCATGGTGTTATGCCTGCGACGAGCAGTACTCTGTTCAACACTTTTTGTTGTCTTGTGCTGATCTAATCGACACAAGGTATAAACATTTCACGGCAGACTCCTTGAAGGTTTTGTTCCGGGATGTGCCCCCGGACAAGATCTTCAGTTTTCTGAGAGAGTGCCATATTTTTAATAAGATTTGAGCGTTTATAGATTATGATGTTTCTATTATTTTTGACCTTTTTGAGAGTCTTCCGACGTTTTCTTTAAAGACCTGTGCGACATTTTAGCCTGACATATTTTTTAAGGTATATTTACATCATGTCTTAAGACCTTTCTTTTAGTCTGGCTGACCAGATTTTTACCCTTCCCGCCGTGAGATGGCCTTAGTTGCCTGCTCGGCGTTAAACCCAAATAACTAACTAACCCACACCCAAGCACAGCTGAAATCAGCGTGCCCCTCAAATCACTAAGTCAACGGCAACTCAACATAGGCCCACAATTGTCCACTGGATAAGCTCAGGATGGTATGAATCAAAGTACCAAACATGTCTCCTCTCATCTAACCAGAAATTTCCAGCAAATTCCAACATTCAGCCCTACTACAAATTTTTAAACAAGGCAAAAATTATTTTTAAAAACACTGGTCCTCTTACTGCCTCAACTGCCCAGATTTGAATATGTAATATGACCTACTAGCTCACGCAATTTTAGCCTAGGGACCAGTTGTGCTCCCACACAACCCAGGAGGCACTCAGGGATCCCAAAAACAGGGTCATGAGTAGTCTCCTGTGCCCATCCGGTCCCGTGTCGCGTGGCGTGACCAACCAGTCATTCTACTTGGCTCACAGCGTTAGGACGTGTTTTTGGCCTACGGGACTTCTCTATGTTCGGTGTGACTGGTTTCTTCGCCCGGTCGCCTTGGACTTCTTTTCTTGGACTCGGTCTTAGCCTTCTATGTGTGCTTAGTTTCCCGGAGACTTTTTTCCTTTGTGGTGCTTCCCTACTGGAAGAAACGTGTGACTGTGCCGGGTGGTGTTTCGTGTTCTTGGGATTCTTCGGCTTCTGGCCATTTCCCGCGGTTTGTTGGTGGAGTGTATTTCCCCCTGCCCCGCTGAGAAAATGGAAAGGTAAGGCGTCGGTCTTTGCCTGCGTCCCGCCTGGGGGTTGGGCGTTGGCTTCGACCGTGGAATTTTTTGCTTTCCTATGTTTCATTCGCCACTCGTCGCGTTTCGCTCATATTCATGTGTGGGGGCCACGTGGTTCCCGCGCCCGGTCGCTTCTCACGTCTGATGTGTTCGTACCTGCGTTCAGTGCAGCGACTTTTCAGTGGCCAAGCGATCGACACCCAGTGTGCCTCCCTTGTTCTGGCTGCGACTCCGACCACGCTTGCGACGCCTGCGCCTTTTGGCCGGAAGAGTTATGGTCACAGCTGTGGAGTTTTTATTGGCGAGAGCGTCCGACACCAACAGAGGATCGACCGCCTACCATGGCGCCCCCCTCCTAACAGCGAGTAGTGACCGACCGCGCCCGCTCTGACTTGGGGAAACGTGTTGCACATGACCACCTACGTGCTAGGACTGTCTCCGCTTCAGTGATTGCACCGAGAGTGCCCCCTGACTCCCGCGGGGAGTCCCCCAGCCGGCAGCGTGCCCCCCACCATGAGGCTCGGCCGCAGAGACTTTCAAGTAAGTCCGTTGAATCCTACGCTAAGTCACATTGCCGGCAGCGTGCCCCCCTCCTTGAGGCTGGGCCGCTACCATCTTTGTCACACCACTCTCCTTCTTCTAGCGGTTCTGACGTTCCTCCCCCTACTAAGCCTGCCTCTGATGAGGCTTCAAGCCAGCAATGTGCCTCCCTCCTTGAGGCTCGACCGCAGCGACCTTATATTAAGTCCGCTGACTCCCACGTTGTCAACAGGCCGGCAGCATGCCCCCCTTCCTTGAGGCTCGACCGCAGCGACCTTTGTCGCCCACTCGGAGATTACGCGCCCATTCTCCTTACCGCTTGATTCCCGGACCTACCAGCACCTTCGTTCACCGGAAGGCTTCCCCTCGACCATTGCGTGGCACCGCGATGACAGACGCAGCCCTCAGCCCGCTTTCCTCTTGTCGCGCTCCACTTCTTCTTGCGCCTCTGGGCCGCGTTCCCCAGTCCTCTCACCTCGGCGTTCGTCCCTGCAGCAGGTTTGACGTTTGTCTTCCTCTTCCGCCCGCTCGCCGCGCCGGTCCTCTCTCCGCTCTCGTCTTATTGCAGTCACTCCCCTCGGGTTAGGCTTCCACCTCACTCCTGTGCGCCCTCGCCCCGTCGCCCCCGGTGCTCTTAGTTCCGTCGGCACCCATCGAGCCCCCTTGTTTCCCGGCCCCCTTCCTCCCACAGGTCCGTACGTTGTGCCCCTCCTTCCGAGTCTCCCTCCCCTGTAGTTTCCCTGCGCCCTCCTCGCCGGTCTTCGTGCCGCCCTGTTGACGACGAGACCATCAGCCTGCTCCCGGAGGACTCTGTCTCGGCGCTTCTTGGCCCTCATAGTCGATCGCCCTCCCCTTCGGACGACCCTGCGTCTCCTGCAGCTGCCTCGGCCCCCCGCGTGGAAACCCTTCGCTCGCTGGACGAAGCGGCGCGTCTCATCGTGGCCTGTCTACCCCCGGAAGCCTGCCATTTTCTCCGCCACTCAAGAGGAAAGCTTCCACTTTCGTCGACGCTGGCCGCCAGGTTAAGAGATTTAAGTCACTCCCCCAGCCTCCCAAGTTTTCGAGACCTTCTGGATACCTTCTCTACCCACCTTCAGCGGGACACGACCAGCAGCGACGTCTTCTTCTCAGACAGTAGGTGACCTGCCAGACTTGACATCGCCTTCCAACAGGAATGGTACGCCGGGCATTCACAGTCCTTCTCCTGTTCCCTTCCCCCGGTCGACCCCCCCGGCCTTGGTTCAAGCGGGCAGCTCTACGTTCCTGAAGCGTGGTATTCCCCACGGTCATCCATCCGCATACGAAGATCTCTCGACAGAGGGCGCGAAGAGGCTGCGGATTAGGGCACACAAGGTCCGGGCCGTCGCCACGAGCGTCGCGTTGAACCGAAACTGCGTCGTGAGAGACATTGTGGCAGCTGTGGGCTGGTGGGCCGGATCTACCTTCGCCCGTTTCTGCTTTAGAGACCTCTCAGGCCAACGACAAAACCTGGCCCTAGTGGGCGACATTGCTGCGGCGCAACACTCCCTCCCGGTGCTGGATGCGCCGTAGGTAACGCTTAGCTGAAATTGTCGGGAGTGTGCACCTACAGGGGGCCTAGTTAAGCAGTCACACAGGGGTGGAGCTTTGGGCGGCACCCTCCTCTTCGCAATTCTTCCTATCAGTAATGCCATTGGTAACGTTTTTGAAGAAATAAATGTATTTTTCTCTAAAATGTATTTTTTCAAAAAATACTTACCGATGGCATTACTCAAACTTCCCTCCCACCTTCCCCACTTGCCAGCAGTACGCTAAGATATAACTGGCACTAACGGACTCTCGCGAGATTGGGAAGGGAGGCTACTCGGAGGATAGGGAGGTCACTCGGGGGACTAGGTAACTGCTTGCTAGAGTTACGTCGCTGGTTGTGTAACAACACGCAACAATTTTGGAGGCTGAAATTGATAAGCTAAGTATATCTTCCTATCGGTAATGCCATCGGTAACGTTTTTGAAGAAATAAACACTGTTTAATGCATGCAAATTTCTACAAAAAAAATGTACCAGTATTTTTGTTTTTACATGCTTATTTTTTTACACCCTTATGCCTGCACCCGCAGGGACTGTTTACATTCCTGGCAGCTGCATGCACGAGGGGTTAAATTATGATTGCTGAACTGTTCTGTGAATTTGATAACTGTTCCAGGATTTGAAGTGAACTTTATGGATGATGTCGGACAGACCCTTTTGAACTGGGCCTCAGCCTTTGGGACCCAGGAAATGGTAAAGCTGAGTCTGTATGAAAAAAATATGTGTAGTGTATGTGTACACATGTGTATGAGAGATCAGTATCGGAGTGTGACAGTTTTGTTTTTCAGAACCAGGCACGACTTTGTACCGTTTTATTTATATTAACACAGTTTGACCCATTAAGCCCTACAGCAGGAGATGGATCAACCATGATAATTTAAGGGTAGTGCCAGTTTAGCTTGGCACAATCAGGTTGATTTATCTCTTTAAACTGGTATGCAGTGTTTAGGTGATGCCTGTAAATTTTGCTAAATGCGGCTGTGGGGTTAAATGGGTTAATACCCAGTTACCTAGCTTAAAATATTTTATAACAAACGTCGGATAGCACAACTCTTTTTCAGGAGTCCTTGCAACATTTTTTTTTTTGTGTTGCAAATTACTTTGCTGACAGAATAAGTTCGCTGTGTTTTCCATTTGTGTATAATGCATTCTTTAAATCTTTTGATTTTATTCATTTGTCAGGTTGAGTTTCTTTGTGAGCGAGGAGCAGATGTCAATCGTGGCCTTCGGTCGTCATCCTTGCACTATGCAGCTTGCTTTGGGCGGCCTCAGATTGTCAAGGTAATCATTTTAAAAGCGCCATGTATTTTGTTTCTTCAACAACATTACCGATGACATGACTTAGTGGAAGTGTCTACTACTTACTCATTCTAGCTTAAGAACCCGTTGTGTAAACACACAACCCGGGAGGCACTCGGGGAACCCCCAGAGGGGCCGAGAGTTGTCTTCCGCTCTTACCCATCCGGTTCCGAGTCACGTGGTGTCCCAACCAGTCATGCTACTTAGACGAACACGGTCGGACGTGTTTGCCCTAGCCTCTGAACTTCAAGCTCTCGACCGGTTCCCGGCCTTCCAGTCTTTGTGTCTGCGCTGGTCTTCACCTTCGCTCTTTGGCTAGCTTCTACCTCTTCCTTGGCGGCTGCTTCTCCTTTGCTGTGCGAGTGGTTGCTGGCGTTTCTGCAACCAGTCGTCTGGTGGCCATGGACGTTTCGTCTCCCATCCCCGCTCCGGCAGAGAGGTAAGGTAGTTAAGTTGTTCCTCGACCCATTCCCGGGCGGGGCACCGGTTCGAGCGGCGGAATCCACCCTTACTTCTTCGTTTGGCGGCTTTGGGAGGTGGCTTTTTCTGACTTGTGGGCTGACAGGGCAGTGAAAGTTATGGCGGGCTTACTCTTAGCTTGGCGGCGCCCTTTGCGCCTTTGCCCGCACCCGCCTCTTATGGCCTCTAGCTAGCCTCCTTCAACCTGCCGGGCTTACGGCGGTTAACGCTTCTGTTGCGGTTGTGGTCGCTTTGTAGCATTGTTAGACCCTACCCCTTGCTCTTTTGCTAGGTTGCTATGACTTTCGCCCACGTGCCACCATTCTTCTTTTGTTGCAGTGGCCTGCTTATGACTTGCACGCAATGTGGTGGATTCCAGTGGCCCTCAGATAACCACAACGTCTGTCTCCTATGTGCGGGCTGTGCCTCGGACCGTTCGTGTGACGTCTACTCCTCCTGGCCTGAGCTGCGTTGGTCGCAGCATCTTAGTTTCTACAGGCGCGAGCGCCCAACGTCGTTGGCTGCGCCGGATACAGTTGAGACTCCACCCGCTGTGCCTTGTGCAACGAACTCTCGGGACAGACTTGACACTGTGGAGAGGACGCCACGCCGGACGCCGAAAGTTAGTGCGCAGAGTGGTTCTTTGATCGAGGTGGCCACACCCAGGAGGGAGCGCGCCCGGACCAAGCCCTTTGATAGACAGAGAACTCGCCTCACAGAGCCCAGTTTCGGGCTCTCCCTTTCGGTCTCAACCTCAGCCCATGGGTCTTCACCCGCCTCATGGACGCGGTGGTGGCCAAGGCACGTCGGTCATCCTCCAGTCCGACGTCCAACTACTTCGACGACATACTGCTGAGGAATCAAGTAGAGACCTCCTTGGTGACCGACAGGAACGCTCTGATGCGGCTGTTATTGGATTTGGGGTTTTTGATCAACACAGGCAAGTCGGATCTCACTCCCTCCCGTCGCTTCATTCACCTCGGCATGGAGTTCGCTACCGACCTCAACAGAGTCCGACTGCCGGAACCGCGGATCCTGAAGCTGTCCTCCCTTGCGTTACAGTTAGCCCAGCAAGATGCAGCGACCGCCAGAGTCTGGCTTCAGCTCCTTGGGTTGATCAACGCAGCGGTGGACTTGATTCCCCTCGGTCGTCTCTACGCCCGGCCGCTTCAGCTGCATCTGCTTATGATCTGGCGCCCCTCTTCAGGCGATCTCGCCGCCTTGGTTCCGGTGTCACCGCTGATTCGCCCCCATCTACTCTGGACCGACACTACGTGGCTGGCCTCCGGAGTTCCCCTGTCCTCTCCGCCCCCGCATCTCTCCCTGTGTGTTGACGTGAGCCGTACTGGATGGGAAGCCCACCTACTTCCACAGTTCCTCACGACGTCCCACGGAGTTTGCGGACAAGCACAGCAACTGGTTGGAACTGAAAGCGGTATGGCAATCCCTCGTGGTGTGGGAGAGACAACTCTGCGGCCAGCAACTACTTGTACTCTCGGACAATGCGACTGTGGTGACTTACATCCGGAAGCAGGGTGGCACGCGTTCACCAGACCTGTGCATGCTCCTCTACCGTTTGATGCGCTGGTGCGAGGACTGTAACCTTTCCCTCAGTGCTCGACACATTCCCGGCAGTCTGAATGTTTTGGCGGACTCTCGCGCGCGGCGCGGCGCGGCCAGTTGCTACACACGGAGTGGACCTTACGCCAGGATATCTTCCGGATGATCTGCGCCCACTGGGAGACACCGATGATGCTCAAGCAACCGCGCCAAGCGCTGTTCCACCCGTGCCCGGAGCGCCTACTCCTACACGCCTGGAGGTTGTGCGGCAAGCCCTTGCCGCTAGAGGCTTCTCGGGTGCAGCAGTGGAAGCTATCGCTACAGCGCGCAAACCCTCGACCCGACGAGTCTATGAGGGAAAGTGGCGGGTATTTTGCGCCTGGTGCGACGACCACCATCTCCCCCCCACCGATCTGTCACCCCCCCAGCTCGCTGACTTCATCCTCTGGCTCTTCGGAGACCAGGGACTAGCGCCGATCACCATCAGGGGCTACTTGTCCATGATTTCGGACACCTACCGTCACCTTGGCCGCGCGGACCCCAGCTCCAGTAAGGACCTCGCCGACCTTATGGTGCACTTCGGCTTGCAGTGTCCAGTATCACATTCGCTCATTCCGCGCTGGGATCTTTCCTGGGTACTTGCTTGGTTGAACACCCCTCGTTTCGAGCCTCTGCCCCTCGCCACTCTGGCGGATGTGACGAACTTGCTTCCTACTGGCGCTCGCCACCGCGGCAAGAGTTAGCGAGCTACACGCGCTCTCAGCGCATCCTGAATGCCTGCAGTTCAGAGCGGATCGTTCAGTACAGCTGGTCACAGACCCTGCCTTCATTGCCAAAACTAGATCTCCTTTGACGGCCCCACAGGTGATCACCTTACGGCCGCTACGCGGGACAGACTTTCCCCAGGAGACTAGGCGCCAAGATCCTGTTCGAGCCCTACGTGTGTATCTGCGTCGAACCAAAGCCGTCCGGAGAGGACGTTCTCGCCTCTTCCTGCCTTTAAAACGCGGCAGACTCGACATCACAGCCCAGACAATCTCTTCCTGGCTGCGCTGGGTCATTCGCTCAGCCTACGCTCGGCCTACGTGGAGCTATCTCCCCAGGGAGCGAAGAGGCTAAAGATTAGGGCACACGAGATACGAGCCATGGCCACGAGCGTCGCTTTCGACTGGAACTGCTCTGTCAAGGACATCGTAGCGGCTGTGGGCTGGCGGGCAGAATCTACCTTCGCCCATTTCTACCTTCGGGATCTGGCAGGCCAAAGAGAGAACCTCGCTCTGATGGGGACATTACTGCAGCGCAAAACTCCCTCCCGGCGCCACAGGCGCCGTAGGTACGCACCTGGCTTAGGGAGTGAAGGATAGCGGCTGGGAGGAGGAGCCCTTGGCCCTAAGGGTGAGGGGGGGGGGCTTGGGTGCGGCACCCTCCTCCTATTCGATATTCTTCCACTAAGTCATGTCATCGGTAATGTTTTTGAAGAAACAAATTCATTTTTCTCTAAAAGGTATTTTTTCGAAAAATACTTACCGATGACATGACTCGGAGGACCCTCCCACATGCCCCGCTTGCCGCTGGTGACCTAAGTATCATGACTGGTTGGGACACCACGTGACTCGGAACCGGATGGGTAAGAGCGGGAGACAACTCTCGGCCCCTCTGGGGGTTCCCAGAGTGCCTCCCGGGTTGTGTGGTTACACAACGGGTTCTTAGGCTAGAATGAGTAAGTAGTAGACACTTCCACTAAGTCATGTCATCGGTAAGTATTTTTCAAAAATATACCTTTTAGAGAAAAATGCAATAATTGCCTATAACATGGTATATGGCAGGCTGTAGGTGGGCTCTGTAGCTTATCTATTGTGCTGGTCAGATGGATTGTTGCTTAGCACATTGAAAATCTGAAGAATGGTTTACTTACTCACCCTTAACACATTTGAGACATGCTGCATCCGGATACGCGGTATTCCGGATGCTGCATGTCTGAAATGAGTTAACCTCTTAACTGCTGGGGCAAGGTGAATTCTACCTAGCTGCAAGAGAATAAAACCTGATGAGCCCCTGCAGTTGGGAGGGCTCATGAGGATTTAGGTCTCTTGCTAGTCCTGTGTTCTTTATGCTACTTTTGGTCCCAGGTACATCTGTGTTTTTCACACAAACATCAGTCAGTGTGCAGTCAGTTCAGACACAAAATATGTCATCTCTGGCAGTGCAGGGGTTAATCCTTTGGGTGTCGGAAGCGGTTTTTGGCTCACATGCGAAGCAAAAGTGAGTCTGTTTTGGGCCAGTGGTCGTTCCGCCCGCCCATCGCCCGTGGTAAACTTTAACGTTGGCATTTTCTCAGAGACTATTCAAGCCACATTCTTCAAACTTTGCCCAAGAATACTTTGTGGCAAGACCTTTCTAAACATACCAATTTGAGTGACCTCTCACAAAGGTCAAGGTCACAGGGGATCAGAAAATGTCAGAAATAGCTATATTTGACATAATTTATTTTTTCTCAAATACACAAAGGTCAAGGGTCACGAAGGTCTCGGGAAATAGATCCGAAATAGGCATATTTTGACAAAAGATGTTTTTCTCAAATGCTATTAACAACTTTAAACCCAAACGTGCTACAGAGATACCTGATGGGAAGACCTTTCTATGCACACTAATTTGGTTAATCCCTTAGGAAGGTCAAGGTCATGAGAGCTCAGGAAGTAGGTAAAAAATAGCCATATTTTGACAAAAGATGTTTTTTTTCTCAAATACTATTCACAACGGCAAACCCATATTTGGTACGATGGTACAACCTATCTATGCATACTAATCTGGATGACTCCTTGGAAAGGTCAAGGGTCACGAGAGGCTGGCAAATGAGTAAAATGCCGATTTTTTTTTTTTTTTTTTTTTTTTTTTTTTTTTTTAAATATAAAATTTTAGGTATTACCAACATTTTTGCAAATTTGTTTCCTCAAGACACATTACCGATGACATTACGGTATGGAATGGTTCTTAGCTAGACTCATTTTAGCAAAAATTGTTGTGTACGAGTATGGCAGTGTTGGCAGGTGAGGGGCGCCATAGCCTAGTTGGTAACCCGAGTAACCTCCCTTCCATCCCGTGCGGAAGCGCCCAGCAGAAGCTCACCAGTCAGTTTCTTAGCTAGACAGTAGAAGGTTGTGTACGTCAGTGTCTCTAGCTCGGACTGTGTATAGTTGTGGAAATGGTCATAGTGTTTCTGGAGATGTTACCCTATGATGTGCCTTGTGTTAGGCTTGGACGCTTTCCTGTGGGAATTTCCTCGTCGGTGTTTGTGACTTAGCCCTGACGAGACAGTGGCGTCTTGTGAGCTGTGCTCACGTGCTCAGGCTGGTCTGGCTGTAGTGTGGTTCGTACTTTGTGTGTCATGAACTTCCTACTCCGGGATAAGGAACAGTGAAAGACTGAAGAGGCTCTCCTGCTACCCTCGGAGTGCCTGTGTTCGGCTCGGTGCTGTTCCCAGCTTCAGGGACCGGTCGTGCCTGTGATGCTGGCGTGGTCTCCGCTCACGAACCGTGGACTGGGTCGACTCTGCCTTCGCCGCCTTAGCTGTTGGGCTTCGCTGCGGTGAGCTGGTTGGTCTGTGAACCTTTGTGGTTTCCCCTGCTTCTCCATTATCAGGTAAAACCTCGGTTATTGCCTACGACCAGCGCTCCAGGGAGGGGTTAGAGCGCCAGGCGTCGGCATACGCCGTGCACTTAACTTCGTTTGTACGCATTGTCATGCGGATTCGTATTGCTGGCCCGCGGGGGCACGCTTGCTCGCTTTTCTTTATGCACTATGTTACAGTTGGCAAGTCCGCTCCTGCTCACGATGTGGACAGTTCCTTTGGCCTAGTGACAGTCATGCTATTTGCCTACCCTGTTCCGGTTGTGCCTCCACTCACCCGTGCCTGGTCTGCGCCCCTGGCTGGAAGAACAGTGGACCCAGCTATGGAGCTCTGCTCGGCGTTAAACCCAAATACCAAACCAAACCAGCTATGGAGCTTCTACCGCCGATATCGGCCGACGCCAGGACGGATAAGGGGTCCAGCACTGGTAAGCCCCACAGACCCAACAAGTGACCTCTTACCAGGTTGTAGAGCCTCAATGCCGCAGCATAGGCCGCGAGCCCGAGCTCTAGCGCCGGCAGCACCACAGTCCTGTCGAGTGGTCTCTGTCCGGTCGCGGAACCTCAAGCGCCACGATTAGGCCTTGAGACAAAGCTCCAGCACCGGTGGCCGTCGCAGACCCGACGAGTGCTGCTTACCAGGTTGTTGAGACTCGTCCGCCATGCGATGCTTCAGTCATTGCCGCCTCCTCGGCCAAGGCAAGAGGCCAGCGCGGGCACAGGGATGTGGCGCCCCACTCCAGATTAGTGATTGTGGACCATGACTGGACACGTCTGCTGGCCTGATGCACTCCTGCTCCCTGTTATAACGTTGGAGACACAGCACGGGGCGCGCAACGAGACGACATGCCCCATCTTCTCCCCGGCGCGGACAAGCCTTAGCTCTGTAGAACTATCCAAGTGGACAGGTGGACTTGTCGACGGATGGCTTCTTGCGTCTCGGAGGCAAGCCGGCACTCTCGAGCGACCTCCAGGTTGACCTGGCACCTGCTCGTCGTGTTCCCACAGCGTGTCCTCCTGAGACCTCCCTCCGGACCGATGCCCTCTGCAACCTGGGGTATACGCCAACTCTTACAGGATAAGACATCCCGGCCAGGGTGAGTGACTATACTCTCGGCGACACAAGAATGCTGGACCATGCGGCGCTGGCGTGCCTTAACCTGCTGGACGGGGACTATGCTTGGCACTTCGGCTGGTGCTCGCTATCTTGAAGTTCTGATAGGACCCGGTATGAGGATGGCCCACGACATACAGGCTCCCCAGTTCTCGACTTCGTCCAGCACAGATGTTCGGCGCGCCATCCTAGGCAGTGACAGGAGATCACAAGTGGACAAGTCTGCTGGATTACTGTGCTCCCGCTCCTCGGGGAAGGGTAAGCGACGAGTCGGGATCACGTTGAGATTGCTTTTAGCTTCGGCGTCCCACTCCAAGATCAAGTAATATTTGTCGTTATCTGCGGATCAACTCCGCCCAGGCGACTAAGGCCATCTCACGGCGGAGGGTCAGGGAAAGGAGAACATGACCGGACAAGTCTGCTTGGTTACGCGCGCCCGCCCGCCAGGCTTTTCATGGATGAGCCGGGTTCACGTCAACTTCGCTCGCTCTCTACCCTTAGGACGGTGTGGATGGACCACGGAGTGGTAGAATGTTCTAGCGGACGTCCGTTCTTCTGCGGCGGCCGCGCTTGCGGAACAGACTGCCGCTTCTGCAGACTGGTTCCCGCGACCCGGCTCCCACTCGCCACCCTAACCCTGCCGTCAGGACAAGTCTCAGACCAAGATCCTGTCACAGTCCAACGGAAGTGTTCCGCCTCAGGCCCGTTACAAGTACCTTCGTCCTGGACGAAACTACAGGAGCAGCGGCGGCCGCTCGCCTGACGCTCATGGGACAGGTCGTCTAGGCCTACACGGGTTACGCTGTTGGCCTTCCGGCCCAGCACAGCAGTACAGCGTCCAACCCAGGGACGGTGCCTTTACACGGGACAGGATGAGACTGCAGGCAGTGGGCATCCGTGCGGCGCTTAGAATTCTCCGAGCGGAGCCTTGGCAACACCGCCGCCGGAACGGCTTCAACCGCTAGTAGGGTTGGTGGCGTGTACACAGTGTAAGCGCTTACAGCTGGAAGGTAAGTTAAGCACTGTAAACTATGATCCGTTTATTCCTTAGTGGTTCGGCGATGACACAGGGTCCCTGCCGGCACCCCAGGGTTTTAGCTCGGTTATCTACGACCCCGGGTCGTGGCGCGTCTGCTGCAGAAACGGCACTTGGCTACCCTTGTCTCGGCTTCTATCCTTCCCAGCGTCGATGATAGGAGACTCCTTCCTCTAGCCGCGGTTACGAGCTTCTTTGCTGGCCGGTCTTCTCCTACCATGCTGTGTACCACTCCTGGCACGACGCCTTGCCTGCTACCACTTCGTCTGAACAGGGACTTCAGGATGCCCCCGGCGCTTCGACATCCCGACCTTCGTAGCGGCTACGACAGTCGACACACGCACCACGCTGTACAAGTGGATCACTGACCCGTCCTTCGGCGGGGAGACCGCCTGAGACTTCGCCTCGCAGTGCAGACTGGGACTGAGCCTTCAGCCTGGACTCGGCGACTTCCTAGATGATACGGAGCCGATCGGAGACCTCTTTGAACTGCGTTGCGTTCTGGTCGTCCCCAGATAGAGAAGAGGATACCGCCTCCAGCCGTTCCCTTCGCTTTACCTTCGATGGCGTGACCTGCTAGGCTCGAGCGCTTCTGGCGGTGGTTTCGCAGCCTCTGGGGGTTCTACCGTGGCTGTACTCCGTTGCAGACAGGACCAGTCGGACGTCTTCGTGCTCCACATCGACTTCCTTAGTCGATCCCCTCTCGTGCAACTGGTCGGAGTCCTCCTTAGAGTAGGATCTAGATGCACTTGGGTTCCCCACGGCAGGTGGGGTTCCTGGTCTAGTGGGCAAGTTCGACCTCTCGCCTTTGCGCTACTTCTCTACCTGCGGATGGAACCTCGCACCAACCTCACGAACAGCAGCTTCCAAAGCGGTGAACGCAGCTCTTGGCGAACCCAGCTCAGCGGTGGTCTCTAGTGCAGGTGTACTCCGCCAGACGGTGATTTCGGCTGCGGGGATTGGTGAGTACCACAGCAGACCTTCTTCCCCTCGGATGTCTCTACTGCCCCCGCCTCAGTGGCTCCTGCTTCTCCCCGGGCGACCCTCGACAGGCGACCTCAAGTCTCAGGTTCCGGTGCGACCTTTGCTACACCCTCCTTCTTCTTGGGGCGGATCCAGACTGGTGTGTGACAGGAGTTCCTCTTCATCCCCTCCTCCCAGGATGTCCCTCGTGTCTATGCAAGCCTCACCACCGGGAGCGCTCCCCTGTTACTGAGATCCTACCCTGCCTCTGGCGGGGATGGCCTCCGGACTTCCTTGTCCAGCTTCGGGTCACGTTCCTGATGCCAGGAGCTTCTTGTTCCCTCCGACAGCGCCACGGTGGTCGACTACTTCAGAAGCAAGGCGGGACACGCTTCCTCTCCCTGTACTTCCTCCGCTGCCATGGTGCATAGATCGTGACGTCGCTTTCGAGCAAGAGCCTTCCAGGGGCGTCTGCATGACCGGCCGACTGCAACGCGTGTCGCGACCAGCTTCTCCGCACATAGTGGACGGGCCGTCCAGACATCGTTCGGGTGACTTGCGCTGAGGACACTTCCCCATGATCGCGCCGAGGTGGAATCGACAGCTTCCCCGCTTCGTCTCGCCGATTCCAGACTCGCTTGCCTGGGCAGTCGACGCTCTCTCCATCCCATGGGATGGCCTTCCCGCCGCCGATGCTCGTTCCCAAAGTCCTACTCAAGGTCAGAGCCTGCAGTTCGACCATGTTCCTGGTGGCTCCCTTCAGCTGGACCAAGTCGTGGACAAGGACCTCCTGAGCCTTGCCACAGCTCCACGTGGCGGCTTCCCACCCCACGCACGATGCTCAAGCAACCACGGCAGGAGCTGTACCACCCGGGCCATGAACGGCTTCTCCTTCCCGCCCGGAGACTGTGTGGCAAGCCCTCGCCACTAGACGCTTCTCAGGTGCGGCCGTGCAAGCTATCGCTACAGCCTGCAGAATCACGAACGGACGAGGCTACAAAGGGGAGTGGTGAGTCCTGTGCGACTGGTGTGACGACTTGCACCTATCCCCCACGGATTGACAGTTCCTCAGCTGGCGGACTTCTTCCTCTGGCTGTTAACCTGTCAGCGTTCAGCGCCAATCACCTTTGCGGCTACCTGGCCATGGTCGCTGACATGTACCAACACTTGGGACGACCCGACCCTGGTAACTGCAAAGCCCTCGCTGACCTGATGGCCCACTTCGGTCTACAACGTCCCGCCCTTCGCTCCCTGGTGCCGCGATGGGACCTGCCTGCAGGCCTTACATGGCTCAACTATGTCCGCATTGGAACCGATCCAGTTGGCGCGGCTACCGGACATGACGCGGAAGACCTGCTTCTTACTGGCCCTCGCGTCTGCTTCCAGGGTCAGCGAGCTGCACGCCCAGCACGGGTAAGGGGTCCAACACCGGTAAGCCCCACAGACCCGACGAGTGGCCCTTACCAGGTTGTAGAGCCTTCAACGCCGCGGCTTCAGCCACGAGCCTGAGCTTTAGCGCCGGCAGCACCACAGTCCCATCGAGTGGTCTCTGCCCGGTCGCGGAACCTTGAACGCCGCAAAAAGAAAAGACTATCAGCACGTCCCCTCTTGTTGTAGCTCCAGATGGTCGGCTTAGTTGTACTGCTGCCCGACCCGGCGTTTCTCGCCAAGACCCTATCTCCTTGGCTGCCCCGCAGTTGGTCACCTTGCAACATTGAGAGACCCAGGCTCCACCCGGGGGTCCTGACTACAGGACCCGGTGAGGTCTTATGCGTGTACCTGCGCCGGACCAACCTGCTCCGCAGGGGGCACATCCGCCTTTCCTCCCACTGCCCCCAGGTAGAATGACATCTCAGCCCAGACGATATCCTCCTGGCTCTGATGGGTGATACGCTCCGCCTACCAAGATCTCTCCCCTGATGCAGCCAAACGAATGAACTTCAGGGCTCACGAGGTCAGAGCCTCTGCCGCACGCCTTGCATTCGACCGCAACTGTGCTGTCTTAAGACATTGTGGCAGCCGTAAGATGGCGAGCACAGATTACCTTCGCCCGCTTCTACCTGAGGGACCTCTCCAGCCAGCGCCAGAACCTTCGCACATCGGGGCGGCGCAACACTCCCGCCCAGCGCTCTGGGCGCCGTAAGTATCTTAGCTAAAATTATCGGGAGGTTGCTTCGGGAGGGCGGTCCTAGTGACCAGTATTGGCGGTTAGGGGCGTTATAGCGGCACCCGCCTCCTGTTCGGGATTCTTCCATACCGTAATGTCATCGGTAATGTGTTTTGAGGATACAAATGTATTTGTTTCCTCAAAAACATTACCGATGACATTACTGTCTGGAAGTGTCTACTACTTACTCAATTTTAGCCTAAGAACTTGTTGTGTTCCTTCACAACCCGGGAGGCACTCGGGGAACCCTCATTAGGGCTGAGAGTAGCCTCCCGTCCCAGTCCAATCAGGCACCCACTACGTGGCCCAATTACAAATCAGTCGTTTCTACTTAGCTCTGAAGTTCAGACGTGTTAGCCTATCACTCCACAGACCGTTGCTAACGGTTTTTCACTGCTCTTCTTTTTGTGGATTACTGTGTTCCTTCAGACGTTTGTGCTTGGATTTATGTGCCTGTGTGTGTTTTTCAAGGATTGTGCTTCGCGTGAACTGTGTTTTTTCTTCGTTCTGGTGAAAACGGGAAAAAAAAAAAAAAAAAAAAAAAGAAAAAAGAAAAAAAAGAAGGTACTCTGTGGTGTTTACTGCTCCGGCTATGGAGATTCCTCCACCCGTCGCCACGTCACCAGAGAGGTAAGGTCTTGGCCCCTCCCTCAGAAGGCCCCGGCCCGGGTGCCTGTTTTAGTTTGTTTCGTCGGATCGCGCATAGCCTTCGTTCCCGTTTTCGCGCACTCAGAGTGCTTGCGCCCAGTCGCCTGTTATTTCTGTTTTTGATCTTTCCGGTGGCCGTGTGACGACCATGATTTTTGCCTTCCTTGTACGGGATGCATTTCGGACCATACTTGCACCGTCTGCGCCGCCTGGCCCGAGCAGCAATGGTCGTAGCTTTGGAGTTTTTACAGGCGCGAGCATCCGCATACGCCTAGTGACAGGGCTTCCTTCCTAGAGCCCACATCAGTACTTGGCGCTGTTTCCAAACGCGTGGGCGCGGACCGTGAGGATCCACTGAGCTGTCGGCCGCTTGAGCTTCGCTCATCTTCCCTCACTTCTAATCGGACACCGCCTGCTGACTCTTATGGGGAGTCCGCCTTAGGGCTCAGCGTTTGCCTTACGGGGGCACGCATACCGCGACTAACCTCGCGTAGTACGTTGTCCAAAAATAATCGAATTTCTGGGGACCGTGAGGATCAGCTGAGTCATCCTCCGCTTGTGATTTCCTCATCCTCCAAACTCTCTAACCGGACACAGCCTGCTGACTCTTACGGGGAGTCCGCCTTAGGGCTTAGCGTTTGCCTTACGGGGGCACGCATACCGCGACATACTTCGCGTAGTACATTGTCCGCAACTAGTCGCGTTCTAATGGACCGTGGGGATCAACTGCGCTGTCGGCCGCTTCACATGGGCTCATCCTCAAAGATTTCTAAACGGACAACGCCTGCTGGCTCTTACGGGGAGTCCGCCTTAGGGCGTAGCGTTTGCCTTCCGGGGGCACGCATTCCACAACATGCTTCGCGCAGTCCATTGTCCGAAAATCGTCGTATGAGATCTCATTTGCACAAGTCTGCGTGCTCTTACGGAAAGACGCCTATGTGGCAACGTACCTGCCTTACAGAGACTGGCAAGAGATCCAGGTCCAGGCGTCATCGGTTTGATGACCGTGTTCCTCTTTCTCACTTGACCTTCATTACTCCACACTCTCATGCGTCGGGTGACTACCGTCAGGAGCATCGTTCTACTGTCCGTTCCGATTGTCGCAGTCCTCGGCATTCATCATCATCTTCCCTTTCATCTCTTTCTCCCGCTTCGGTTCCCCGTTCGGCTTCCAGCTTGTCTCGGTCTGCTCCTCCCCTTCTGTTCCGTCACCCGTCCCCTTCCCCTCCTCGGCCCCGTATTGGACCTCCGCTGGTAAAGTTCACCGTGACCGCCACTCCCGTTATCGCAGCCGCTCCCGTCATCGCAGTCGTTCTCCCCGTTCACGTCACATGGTTCCCTCTAGGTCCCCCCCCTCCCGTTCATACATTTCCCCTGCACCCGCTTCGCCATCTTCCAGGGGTACGACGATCGCCAGTGGCTACAATTTCTCATCCGGACAGGCTCCGCACCGTTTCTCCCTCACGGACCCTCCATCGGATCTCCCTCCCTACACGCGAAGAGGACACCCTTAGTCTCCTTCCTGAGGATTTGGTCTCTAATCTACTCGACTTTGGCGGCCGCTCCCTTTCGCCGCGCTCTGATGTGTCGGAAGCGCCTGTGTCGACTACACTCCCTTCGTTGTCGCGCACGGAAACGCTTCTTTGCATTAATGAAGCTGCTCGTATTATCGTGGCCGCCCTCCCGAAAGACGAGTGCCCTCCGTCCCCCCCGCTCAAACGGAAGGTGTCCGCCTTTGTTGATTCGGACCGGCAACAGAAGAGATTCAGGTCGCTGCCTCAACCTCCAAAACCCCACCCGGGTCTGCCCTGGGGGACTTGGGTGGGGTTAGGTATTTTTTAGTTCCCAGGGTCACCCTGGTCAGCCCCACAGGGTGGGTTTTTCTCTCTATTCTGGGGCATGTGTTTCTGTCTACCCTTTGTCCATTCGCCTGTATTTGCCTTTTTAAAACTCTCCCTACTGTCTGCACTGCCTGTAGCTCTTGATATTGGATGTGTGTTGCTAAATGGTCTTAGCTTTATTTAGGCCCCATGTGTTAGGTTTATTTAACGTATTTGACCGGCTGGCGACATACATTCAATGTTCTGTTTCTTTTTTATTTTTTCACAAGCAGTGCAGGCACGTCCTGAGAAAGCCTTGTTGCTGTCGGGACGTTAAGCAATGTACAATCAAAATCAATCAAATCCTGGATTTCAAGATCTGCGGGATTCCTTCTCCGCTCATCTACACACGGATTCACAAGAATACTCCTTTTTTGCAGATCGCAAGTGGCCGGCTGACCTTGACATCGCGTTCCGCCAATCTTGGTACGCGGGCCATTCTCAGTCTTTTCAGTGCACACTTCCCACGTTGGACCCTCCGGTTGTGGCGCAGCTTGGCGGCAACTCTAAGCTACGTTACACTTTCCCGCGTGGTTTGGATAAGACGGCGTCCCTAGTGCGGAACACCTTGGCCTGTGAGGGTTTTCTGGAGCTTCTCACGCAAGCTTTTATTCGTCGCATTGAAGACTCACGAGGATCTTCACCCCTTCTTGGTGATCTCCTCGCTCTAGCGGTCGCGGCTAACCGGGCAGCTTATCACTCTTCCGTCAACGCAATGGCGGCTGCTGCTAACTGTGACCTCATGCGTCGGGATGCCGTTCTACAAGCCTGTCATGGATTGCCCCCTGATTTGAAGTCTCAACTGCGTCGGGCTCCTCTTGGTGGACGTCTCCTCTTTGGTGAGACTTGGCAGAAAGTGAAGGACGGAAATTTAGACCGCTGGCCCAACCGCTTTACCACTTCTCGCTTTTACGCCGCCCGCAAGGCCGTGGGTCGCGCCCTGCGGACCTCCAGACCCTCTTCGATCTTCATTCCCCGTCATTCCACCGCGCCCAGAAGGGCTCCCGCTTTCGGCCGCGGTAAACCCGTTCAGACCTCTATCCCCTCCTGGCCCAAGCCTGCCCGCCGCCCTGGTCGAGGGCGCGGCAGGTTTCAATGACTACCTTCCGTCCCAGTTCCCGCCGGCCCCTCGGGAGTCTCCGGTCGGCGGGAGACTGGCCCTTTGCAGCGACGTATGGAGGGCGCTGCTACCGGACGACCCTTGGGTCCTTACTACCATCTCCGAGGGTCTCTCGATTTCGTTCCGTTCACCTCCGCCGTTGAGACGATCTCCATTGTGGACCGACGTTCCATCCGACGAGTTAAAAGCTATCGCCTTGTGCGGAGAGGTAGCCTCGCTTCTACAGAAGGCTGCCACGGAGGTAGTGTCTCGTCTCGACTCCACGGCATTTTACAGCCGCATCTTCGTAGTTCCGAAGCCAGACGGAAAGTGGCGTCCTGTCATCGATCTCTCTGCGCTGAACAAGTTTACAAGTTTATACTGGCTCCGACTTTTCGCATGGAGACCACCCGGACGCTCCGGGCCGCAGTGCAACCCATGGATTTTGCAGTCAGCCTAGATCTTTCCGATGCGTATCTCCATGTTCCCATACATCCGGCATCCAGACGGTATCTCCGCTTTGCTTTCGAAGGCGTGATCTACCAGTTTCGCGCCCTTCCCTTCGGTCTGAACCTCAGCCCGTGGGTTTTCACTCGCATCATGGATGCAGTCGTAGCCAAGGCTCGACAGTCCTCATCCAGTCTGATCTCCAACTACTTAGACGACCTTCTCATGAGGAATGCGTCGGAGTCGGTGCTGCGGATGGACAGGGACACTCTACTCCTGTTCTTGTCCCGCTTGGGATTTCTACTCCATGCCCGCAAGTCGGACCTCTCTCCATCTCGCCGGTTTATTCATCTTGGGATGGAATTTGCGACCGACCTCAACCGTGTATGTTTACCGGAACCTCGGATCACGAAGTTAACCTCCTCACTACTCGGGTTGCCCGGTCGGAATCCGTTCCCACCAGAGTCTGGCTGCAACTCCTCGGCTTGATGAATGCAGCGGCGGATCTCCTCCCCCTGGGTCGTCTTCACTCCCGCCCGCTTCAGTTACATCTCCTGCTTCATTGGAGGCCATCCTCCGGCGACCTCAATGCCCTGGTGCTGGTGTCTCCAATCCTTCACTCTCACCTACGGCGTTGGTTGGACACATCTTGGCTAGCTTCGGGAGTTCCTCTCGCTCTGTGTGGATGCGAGTCTCGCTGGGTGGGGTGCACACCTGCTTCCGAGTTTCCTTTCGACGTCCGGCCTCTGGACACCGGACCTGACAGACAGACACATCAACTGGCTCGAGCTACAAGCAGTGTGGCAAGCGCTCATGGTGTGGAAAGTCCACCTTTGCCACCAGACGCTTCTTGTCCTGTCGGACAACACTACGGTCGTCTCATACATTCAGAAGCAGGGAGGTACACACTCTACCGATCTCTGCATTCTCCTCTACCGCCTGATGTGCTGGTGCGAGGACCGCGGCATCTCTCTCCGAGCTCGACATATCCCCGGACGCTTGACCGTATTGGCCGACTCCCTATCTCGACGCGGCCAACTCCTCCACACGGAATGGACTCTTCACCCGGACATCTTTCAGATGATATGCGCTCACTGGGAGACTCCCATGATCGACTTATTTGCCACGAGGTGGAATCATCAACTTCCCCTCTTCGTCTCCCCCATTCCAGACCCTCTAGCCTGGGCGGTCGATGCGCTATCCATTCCGTGGGACGGAATGATTGCGTATGCCTTTCCCCCGATGGTTCTCGTCCCCAAAGTCCTAATCAAGCTCAGAGGTTGCAACGCGATCCTGTTCTTGATCGCCCCGTTCTCTTGGACCAGGTCTTGGACCACCGACCTTCTCTATCTCGCCACGGGTCCCCCTCTTCGTCTCCCCACGTCGAGGACTATGCTCAAGCAGCCTCGCCAGCCGCTGTTCCACCTGTGCCCGGAGAGGCTCCTTCTTCACGCCTGGAGATTGTCCGGCAAGCCCTCACCGCAAGAGGTTTCTCGGGTTCTGCAGTGGAGGCGATCGCTTCAGCCCGTAGACCCGCGACTCGACGCGTTTACGAGGGCAAGTGGCGAGTGTTCCAGTCATGGTGCTCGGACCAACATCTCTCTCCCCTCGAATTGACTCGCAAACTTCTTCCTCTGGCTCTTTGGAGACCTCGGCCTCGCTCCCATCACGATCTGAGGATACCTGTCCATGATTGCTGACACTTACCGTCATCTAGGCCACCCGGACCCTGGCGCATGTAAAGATCTCGCAGACCTGATGGCACATTTTGGCCTGCAGCGTCCGGTTCCCCGCTCTCTGATTCCTCGCTGGGACCTACCCTGGGTCTTGACGTGGCTTAATTCGGACAGATTTGAACCCCTTTCCCTGGCTCGCTTCGCTGATGTGACACGGAAGACATGCTTCCTTTTGGCCCTAGCCACGGCGGCCAGGGTAAGCGAACTACACGCTCTGTCAGCGAGTTCTACCTGCCTCCAATTCCGAGCGAATGGTTCTGTACAATTACTCACAGACCCGGCCTTCCTCGCAAAGACCCGGTCTCCTTTGACTGCTCCCCAGGTCATAAATATTCGGCCTTTGAAACACGCAACCTTTTCTACGGAGACGCGACAACAGGATCCCGTGCGCGCCTTACGCATTTACCTACGCAGATCCAAGCCCGTCCGCCGAGGACGATCACACCTCTTTCTACCTTTGAACCCCAAAAGAAATGACGTAACAGCTCAGACAATATCTTCCTGGCTACGTTGGGTCATTCAGTCCGCCTATCAGGATCTTTCCCATGACGGGGCGAGGCGGCTCAGGATCCGCGCACACGAGGTTCGAGCCATGGCCACGAGTGTCGCCTTCGATCGCAATTGTGCTGTTCGAGACATCGTGGCAGCAGTGGGCTGGCGGGCAGAGTCAACATTCGCCCGCTTCTACCTCGGGGATCTGTCGGGCCAGCGAGAGAATCTCGCACTGGTGGGGGACATCGCCGCAGCGCAACACTCCCTCCCGGCGCCGGAAGCGCCGTAGGTATGCACTTGGCTAAAATTGTCGGGAGTTTGGCGAATGGGTGTGTGGGGCTCTGTCGTCTGCCCTTTATGATGGTATTTGGGCGCGGCACCCTCCACCTTTTCGCCATTCTTCCAGACAGTAATGTCATCGGTAATGTTTTTGAGGAAACAAATTAATTTTTCTCTAAAATATATTTTTTCGAAAATTACTTACCGATGACATTACTCGAAGGACCCTCCCACCTGCCCCGCTTGCCGCTGGTAAGCTAAGTATCACGACTGATTTGTGATTGGGCCATGTAGTGGGTGCCTGATTGGACTGGGACGGGAGGCTACTCTCAGCCCTAATGAGGGTTCCCCCCGAGTGCCTCCCGGGTTGTGAAGGAACACAAGTTCTTAGGCTAAAATTGAGTAAGTAGTAGACACTTCCAGACAGTATGTCATCGGTAAGTATTTTTCGAAAAAATATATTTTAGAGAAAAATAAATTTTTCTCTAAAATGTATTTTTTCGAAAATACTTACCGATGACATTACTGGAGGGACCCTCCCTCCTGCCCCGCTTGCCGCTGGTCTGCTAAGAAACTAACTGGTGTGCTTCCACTGGGCGCTTCCGGATGGGATGGAAGGGAGGCTACTCGGGTTACCAACTAGGCTATGGCGCCCCTCACCTGCCAACACTGCCATACTCGTACACAATTTTTGCTAAAATTAGTCTAGCTAAGAACCATTCCATACCGTAATGTCATCGGTAAGTATTTGTTTCTTCAAAAACATTACCGATGACATGACCTTATGGGAGATGTCTACTACTTACGCAATTCTAGCCTAAGAGCTCGTTGTGTTACCACACAACCCGGGAGGCACTCGGGGAACCCCGAGGGGGCCGAGAGTTATCGCCCGATACTTCCCATCTGGGACAGAGTACCCATAGTCCTTCAGTCAGTCTACTTAGGCTTACGCTGTTCAGACGTGTTTGCTCTAGCCTCTCTCGTCCGTAACGCCCTAAACTGCGTGGGATCGGGGAGCCCCTTACCCTGCTCTTCGTTCTCCAGTGGACGGCTCCTGGCCCCTGGCAGGTCGTCTGGCTGCGGAAGGACCCCCTGCGCTGACGACTCGGCTGACCCAGGTTCTTTGGAGTTCCTGGCCTTCACTTTGGGGGTGCAGACCGGAGGAGGCTGCTAGGACCTTGGTTTCGCTTATGCTGGTGCCTGATGGCGATGGGATGCGGTCCGCGCAGGTGGTCCTCGGCTCCGCCTCCAGATCTCGGGCTGCGCCTTCTTCCGGAGCTGCCGACCCTTGACTCCAGTTACCCGTGCACTCGGCCTCCACTACGTTCCTCGGTTCTCATGCGAAGGAGGAGTTACCGCTGATGGAGTCTCCGCTCCTGTTTCGGTTTCCGTTGGATTCACCGGGGGTTCCTCAACCTACCCATGGACATTGTGGAACCAAAGCGCCGTCTCCATGGTGCCTAACCTACTCGACGTCCCCTTTGGGAAACCAGTACTCCTCTATGGAGCAGAGACCTGGAGGACCACAGTGTCGGCCACCAAGAAATACAGATGTTCATCAACAACAGTCGGAGAAGGCTCCTCGGGATACGCTGGCCGGACAAAATCAGCAACGAGGTATTGTGGCAGCGGACAAAGCAGAAGCCTGCAGAAGTGGAGCTTCAACAACGCCGCTGGAGATGGATAGGTCACACACTATGCAAGCCAGCAACCAACACCACAAAGCAAGCCCTAAGATGGAACCCACAGGGAAAAGGAAGAGAGGTCGGCCACAAAACACCTGGCGACGTGACCTGGAGACAGATGCCAAGAAGATGGGCCACACCTGGGGACAGCTGGAGAGACTCGCCCAGGACAGAGACGGCTGGAGGGACCTTGTCAGCGGCCTATGCCCCAGGGGGGGTGATGGGCGTAAGTAAGTATCCCCATTGGGCGCACAGGGGTACGCCGGAGTTCGGACAGGTGGTACTGCTGCAGCAGTGCTCGCGGTGGAAGGGCCTAGCCACTGCTCGGAGGTCGGCTCTACTCTCCGTCGGTCGTGTCGCAGCCCGGCTGCTGTAGCTACGCCCCATACTTCCGTGGTTCTTCTCGAGGTCCAGCCTAGCCTCCGGACCTCGCGGACAAGAGCGGGAACGGCTTGGATCTGACAGGACTAGGAGGTCTGCTCGTGGGAGGTCTGAGCCAGCCTTTCCCCGATGGAACCAGTTGCTTCACTCGGAATGCACCAGGATACCTTTGGAGGTTCGGCGCGCTGGCGAGATGGCTTAGTGGACCTGTTCGCCGCAAGGTGGGATCTCTGGCTTTCCCCGCGCCTTCGTGGGGTATAGCCCTCCTGGACGAGTTGCCAACGCTCTGACCTAGCCTGGGATGGATCCTCCTCTTGTCCTGTGGGTCACCCCTTTCCCTGGTACCGGTCCCGAACCTCTCTCTCGCCGCGGACCCCCCGCTACTGCTTCCCGCATTCTATTAGGTCCTCATGCCGCCGCGATGGTCTCTGTTCCGCCTTGCTGGAGCGCCTACCCCTGGGCCTTGGCGGTTGCGACAGACCCTCAACGCTGGAGTCTTCGCATGGGCAGCAGTCGAAGCCTCGCTAGGGCCCGCTTCCCCAACTTGACGCCTCTACGAGGAAGTTGGCGAGGCATTGTGCTCTTGGTCAGCGTCCGTCACCTCTCCCCCACCGACCCTGCTGACCCCAGCTGGTAGACTTATCCCCAGAAGACTAGGCAGGATAGCCTGAGCCTGCCTCACGTATACCTACGACGACATAGCCGTACGGGCGGACGCGCACGCTTCCTGGCCGTGCCCGGCAGCTCTGAAGCTACAGGGCAGTCGATCTCCCTGTCTACGCTCTGCCATACGATCCGAATTCCAGGATCCCTCCCTCAGGGAGCTTAGAGGCTAATTACGTCCAATTAGCTACGTGCAGGGCCACGAACGCCAGGAACTGGGCTGCCCTCTTCGTGGCTATTGGAGGGCTGGCGCGCAGGTGCTCTCGATCGCAGAGTTCTGTCAGTCTAGCGAGGTTACTCGCTCTGGTGGGGGACATCCCGGGGGGGCTCTCCTCACTCCTGGCGCTTCAGCGCCGTCGCTTATACCTACCTAGAGTTGTCGGGAGTTTGCGGTTGGGAGGACGGCCCCTGGGGCCTTAGGTGTGCTAGAGCGCGGCACCCTCCTCCTTTTCGCCATTCTCCCATAAGGTCATGTCATCGGTAATGTTTTTGAAGAAACAAATGCATTTTTCTTTAAAAGGTATTTTTTCGAAAAATACTTACAGATGACATGACTCGGACGACCCTCCCACCTGCCCCGCTTGCCGCTGGTAAGCTAAGTATCCTGACTGAAGGACTATGGGTACTCTGTCCCAGATGGGAAGTATCGGGAGATAACTCTCGGCCCCCTCGGGGTTCCCCGAGTGCCTCCCGGGTTGTGTGGTAACACAATGAGCTCTTAGGCTAGAATTGCGTAAGTAGTAGACATCTCCCATAAGGTCATGTCATCGGTAAGTATTTTTCGAAAAAATACCTTTTAAAGAAAAATGCATTTTTCAAAAAAATACATTTTAAAGAAAAATACATTTTTCAGCCAAATTTGGTACAAAGGTAGCTGATGATAAGACCTTCCTATGCATACTAATTTAGGCAACTCATCACAAAGGTCAAGGGTCACTGGGGGGTGACAGATGTGTGAAAAATGCTTACAATTTGAGAAAACATGGATTTTGCTGCTGCAGAAGCCAGCCCTTGTCACAAAGGTCACACATGTAAATAGGTCATTCACGTGAGCCATAATGACTTTGCCTTTCTTGTTGTCATGATGATTCCCTCATATCATTGTGACTAAAACCAATACCAACACCCAAAGGGTTAACCATTTCGAGACGTGTTGCATCCAGATTCGCGGCTTTACACTGCGAATCCGGTTGCGGCACGTCTCGAAAGAGTTAATGTGACACAGAGATAGATCAAGTATGATAGTTCAAGGGTAGTGCCCAGTTAGCTTGGCACCTGGCTGAAGGAACCACGCTGATCTAGCCCTGCCTTTAAACTATAATATGAAAACTCGGTGCATCACCCACAGATGGTACACAGTGTATTTGGAGGCCTCATGAAGTTGCGAAAGCTAGTGGTGGTAGTTGTGAATGTTCAAATTTACATGAATTGTGCTTTCTTTTGAGTATTCAGTTTATTGTGACAAGCCTTGCTGTTTTAATGTTTGCATTTTGTCACTGTCCTGTGTACCAGACTTTGCTGGCTTATGGAGCCAACCCTGACCTACGGGATGAAGATGGAAAAACACCACTGGACAAAGCGCGAGAACGAGGAGATGAAGGTCATCGTGAGGTTATAGCAATCCTGCAGTCCCCAGGTAATTCCAATTTTTTTCTTAACCTTTTAACTACCATACCGCCCGGTTCTGCCTGTGACAATTCACTCCATGTACGACTGTACCGCCCATACATAGCTACTTTCACTTTCCACTCAGTTCCGGTTCATTTCGCACCCAATCCAACTTTTAACAGAGTCAATGCATTGTGGGATACGCCTACTTCCGTTTCCGCTACTTGTGGGGTGCTTTTCGCGTTTGTTTTGAATCAAAAGTTAGGTGTTTTTCAAGACTGTTTCGCTTACAACGTGACTTGAGCATGGAGAGTGAATGCGACCCTGAATTAACAGCATTACTGGATGATATTTGTTCAAATTCTGTCAGAGAAGATGACTCTGAATCGGACTTCAGCTTCAGTTCAGTGCACATTGAAGATCTCACCAATTTTGAGTCCGATATCAACGATGATGAAGAGCTACCTGTACATACCTGTGTAATGCGGAAGATGACTCTGACCTGTGTAGTACTGGCCACGTGATGGTTTAGACCTATGTTGAGTTTCCTTGACATTTAAAATATTTTTCTCATATCTTCTTCAGATGGAATTACGTCAAAAAGTTCCGAAACCTACCTGACTTTTGAATACAGTTCCAAAACCTACCTGACTTGTCACCTGCGGGTATGTCATGAGATATAATTATGTGCGTGATCAGTATGATGGAATAAGTAGAGTGGTTACCTGTGGGGACTTCCTGACTGCCACTGGTATGTTTCTAACCAGTTTTGTTGTTTTCTGGATTGAATTTCTGACAGAGGTATGGTTTAGCACCTTTTACTGAGATATATGACAGGTAAACAAAGACTGTGGCATGCAGACACTTAAAATGACAAAAGTATGATATACTGTATGTATTTTCCCAAATCATGTCAACATTTGGGCCATTTTGAAGCAGAATTAACATAATACTTAAAGTTTGAATTATGTACCCCATTTATACTTGGTTTGAATGAAAAAAGTTAGGGACACAGTGCTATTTGTAGGAAAATAAGTTGGTAGTTAAAAGGTTAAATGCAGAGTTCTCAGTTGTATTAACCCTTTGGGTTTCGGTGGCGGTTTTTAGTTGCGATGATTCCTGCAGGAATCGTCGCAACTATAATCGCTACCGACAGCCAAAGAGTTAATATATGAAACCTCTTGATTCTGTGAAATATGATTCTGTGGAATGTTTTAGATGGGAGCGGTCCCAGTGAGAAGCATAGATCCTTCTGAGCCCTCGTGGCCATCCATTTGTGAAAAGCATTCTCGGAATCGTTGACTCCCATGAAAAAGTCGATATTGGGATAAAATCAGAGATGTGCTTGTGGCAGCTGGCTTACATAATCTGTGTAAAAGAAAAAGAAAAGGGTGGATAAAACAAGCACATTCGCAAATTAGAGTAATGAGATTGTCCATTCTAAACTTTTGGTAGTGTTTTTGTTGTCACGATTACTAGCGCAGGGTTTGTCGTGACAAAAATGTTATCGACAAAGGGATAAAAATGCTTTACCTCCTTGTACATGCAGCCACCTGTACTGGTTGTTGACAGATCCAGTGATTGCTTGAACAAAGGAGTTAACCCGTTTAACCCCATGGCCATGTTTCCCAAATTTTTTAGGTGTCACTTAATGCCTGTGTACCAGTTGCAGGAGATGGACTGACCATGATAATTCAAGGGTAGTGCCAGATTAGCTTGGTGCTCAGTGGCGCCAAGCTAATCTGGCACTACCCTTGGATTATCATGGTCAGTCCATCTGCTGTAGAGCGTCGGGGCTAAAAAGGTTAGGCTACAGTTGATTACAGAGTGAGTGTTTGGACATGTGATCACATTTTGGAAAATATAAGTAGACATTTTCATTGTTCAAAGTATTTGCTACTAATGTGCAGGTGAGTGGATGGTGCCAGTTAATCGCGAGGCGGCCCACACAGAGGCTGAAAAAGAGAAGAAGGAAGAGATCAATGAAGCAGAAAAGGCTGAATCCAGTGAACCTAAAGGTGACCCGGAAATGGCCCCCACCTACGTGCAGAGGCTCCTGCCTGTTTTCACAGACGTCTTCCATGCTTCTATGCTGGCATCTGTCAGGTAAGGGGTTAATAAATGGAGAACAAATATATTGGTATGGGTTCTAATTGTCGAATCTATACTTATGCCCAGTCAAACATCTATTCACCAGCTATGACCCATAACACTTGATCCTCCTCCCATACCTTCTTCATCCAGCCTGATCCAAGCAGCATAGGTTATCATGAGCAGCTACAGGCAGGGCTTCGTGATAATCTGTGGCTGGCAAAGATCTGCTCCATTTTGTCTTGGTGGCCCCACCTGGGTCTGCCCCGGGGGACTTGGGTGGGGTTGACTTCTTTTTAGTTCCCAGGGTCACCCTGGTCAGCCCGACAGGGTGGGTTTTCCTCTCTATTCTGGGGCATGTGTTTCTGTCTACCCGATGTCCATTCACCTGTCTTTGCCTTTTTAAAACTCTCCCTACTGTCTGCGCTGCCTGTAGCTCTTGATATTGGATGTGTGTTGCTAAATGGTCTTAGCTTTATTTAGGCCCCATGTGTTAGGTTTATTTAACGTATTTGACCGGCTGGCGACATACATTCAATGTTCTGTTTAGTTTTTTTGTTTTTTTTTACAAGCAGTGCAGGCACGTCCTGAGAAAGCCTTGTTGCTGTCGGGACGTTAAGCAATGTACAATCAATCAATCAATCGTCTTGGTGGGTTTGAGTAATGTGGCTGTCCCTGAAATGTCGACAATTNAATGTCGACAATTTTGCTTTCTGAATCAGAGCAGTCCATGTTTAACAGTGCAATATGCGCAAGAGGTTCTGGGTTCGAGTTTGGGTTCAGATCTCTGATTTTTAGGATTGTCAGTGATATTTGTGCCTTTTCTTCAGTTCCTATAGGCCCATCTTAACCCATTTAGCACTGGGGCCCTGCAACAGGAGATGGATTGATCATGATAATTCAGGGGTAGTGCCAGATGAGCTTGGCACCTTCAGGCGCCAAGCTCATCTGGCACTACCCTTGAATTATGATCAGTCTATCTCCTATAACTGGTACACAGTCGTTGCACAATGCCTCCACAATTTTAGAAATATGGCGTGGGGTTAAGAGGGTTAAATGGTTACATTTTTTTTTAATGCAGGAAAGCCAGCCTGTCACTGGTGCGTAAGATGGTGCACTACATGGATGCTGCACTGCTGGTGGAGATGTGTGGTCCAGAGTTCTCTTCTCCGTACTTTGCCTCTTCCCTGACAGAGGTGCTGGGCATTGTCCTGGATGCAGAGGTAACAGGAAGAAAAAGAAACTGAGAAAGAAGCATGCTTAGAAATGGCAGTTACAACACAATTTATTAATATTTCATGTTAAAATAGACAACTATACAATTCAGAGAATTTCTCTTCATTATTCATAGAACGTAATGAAACTATCAATGTTTCTGTGAAGAGTGGAACGTTCCTCGAATCATCTTTAAAAAGAATGAGTGAGTTATTTTTTTGGGGGGAAAACCAAATATAACATAGTCTGACAAGCTAACCAAAGTAAAATAAAGCATGTATCTCTTGAAACTGTATACATGTAATGACGCTCAGTTACACGCAAGCAGAGGCCCAGACACTAATACACAAACCAAATATCGTAATATTCTGAGGCTGACCTGTAGTCTGTGAAACCATTTAGCCCAACACCCTACAGCAGGAGATGGATCGACCATAATTCAAGGATAGTGTCAGATTCGCTTGGCACCTGATGGGAAATGCAGCCATGGGGTTAAATGGTTCATCAGTGTTCACAATAACATAGAATCCCATGTTTCGGTTTGACTAGGAGGACGACGATGGTCATCTGACAGTGTTAAACATCATGACTGACCTGATGGAAAAGGCCCGCAGTGTTTTTCTCGAACACTTTGCTCGACTTGGACTCTTCACTCGAGTGGCATCTTTAGCAGGACCACTTATTGCTGAGGAGGACGGTGCAAAAGCTAAAGATGACAAGGTGTGTATTTATAATTACTGGATAAACACATTGCTGAAAAAAGGAAATGTTTGCTTTTGTTTGTATACTGATGAGCAAAATAAATATGTATTTTCTCTAAAATGTATTTTGTTTCTTCAAAAACATTACCGATGACATGACTGAATGGAAGTGTCTACTACTTACTCATTCTAGCCTAAGAGCCAGTTGTGTTAAGACACAACCCGGGAGGCACTCGGGGAACCCCGAGGGGACCAAGAGTTGTCTCCCTATACCCACCACCCGGAAGCCGGGTACCCATAATCCCTCAGTCTAGTCTACTTAGGCGCACGATTCGGTCGTCTTGCGCTCGGCTCTAGCCTACGGACTTTGGTTTTCGACCGTTCTCGGGTTCGGACTTGCTGTTGGAATGAAGAGCGGGAGATAGGATCGTTTCGTCGGCCCTGCCTGTGCTGCTGCGTGGTTTTCTCGTCCCCGCTGCTTGGCGCCTGCGCTTCGGCCTCTGGTGAGCTGTCCGGTGATCTTCGCCGGTCATGCCAGGCGGGTTTTTGGACGTCTCCCCCCGTTCCCCTTCGGCGGAGAGGTAAGGTAGCAGGATTGACCCTCGGCTGGTTCCCGGGCTGGGCACTGGTTGTGCAGGTACGAAGTTTTTCGTCTTCTTCTCACTGTAATTGCGCCCCCACTCACCTTCGGTGAATCGTAGAGAAGTTTCCTACGCTTTTGTACCTTGGGTGTGGAGAATTCTTTTACTCCGTGGCCTGATTAGCGGAGTGGCACAGCTTGAGTCACGCCTTGTCATCGCGTGGTTTTGTTCGGGACCAGCGCCTGTTCTGTTTTCGCTCACGGGTGATGGATTTAAGCGCACACTCGCATACGCAGGCATACGCGGTAGACAAGTGCTCACGTACCTTAGAGAGTGGATATACGTTCCGGCGGGCAGCTGGGGGGTTTACGCTCCTTGGCTGGGCGGGCCCCTCGTGGCATGTCCACATAAAGTGGTGATTTTCTGCCCCAGGTGTTTTTCTTGTCTTGATTGTCATTGCGTATTGAGTTGTACAGCATGCGGCCGGTGTTGGTTTTTTTTTTTTTTTCCACACACGGGTCACCCTTAGTAATAATGTTTGGGGGCCTGACTCCTTTTGTCACAGGGGTTGGTACATATGTTGTTGCTCACCTTAGCACTTGACGGCAGTGAATCTACCTCGTTACTGCACTGCTAGATTGCAGACGTGCAGTTTGGTACCTCGCTTCCGTCATGACGTATTCGTCTTTTGTGTACATATGTTGTTCCCTCGCCTTAGCGCTTGGCGGCAGTGGGCCTGCTTGCTTACTGCACGGCTAGTTGTCGGCATGCCGTTTGCAGACCTGTTTACCCAAGAATACACTTTTTGGAGAAACTGACAACTCACTGGCTTGGGAATAATTACACATGTGAGGTCCAAAGTACACAATTAGTCAGTTGGAAGTACACTGACTACACCCAGGGGGTAAACAGGTCTGAGTTTGGTACCTCGCTTTTGTCATGACATGTTTGACTTTTGCTACATATGTTGGTTGCTCACCTTAGTGCTTGAGGGCAGTGAGTCTACCTTCTTGCTGCACTGCTGGCGTGCAGGCTTGACAGTCTGTTACCCCGCTTGGTGCTTGTGTGTTTTGTTGTTACGAAGGCTACCTTTCGTGGCTTAGTCCCACAGGACTCGCCCGCAGGCCTTCGGGTGTTATCTGTTGCAGGGATGCGCTACCCATTCACACAGATGACAGTGGCTAGTTCAGCCCCCAGGGGTCTTTCGCCTCTGCACCGGATGCCCCGCCGACCATGCTTGCTTTGCAAGCGATCGGCACCGGTTTAGGCGCCTTCCAGACACTGCGGGTTTCCGCACGACAACGGACTGCCCTGGGAGAGAAGCCACACCGGATGTCGCGACTAGTGCGCGAACATGGATCGTGGAGGCCGCTGCCAGGGGGAGCGCACGGGAACAGCCTCTGGCAAGGCCCGCTCGGAAAGACAATTACGCACACGTCCGACGTCTTAGGACGTTGCAGTACACTACCACCTTGAGAGGACAAGCAGCTTCTCGGCTGTAAGCCCCAGCCCGGCTGCTACTGGTAGGTGTGTTCTTCATGTCCAGGCAGCGCCCATTGGGACTAGGCCTGTCTTCCGACACGGGAGGTGCCTCCTACCACATTGGGATGATTGCGTCACCTGGCCTCAGCAGCGCGGATGGCAGCATTGAAGCGTCTGCAGGCAGGAGCGACCTATGTTGTTGGTGCTTGAAGGATCCCGTTCCGCCCCGATGAAGAAGGGCATGCCGATGTCCTTCACGCAAGGCAGATGTTCCGGTGGCCGTCGGACAACCACTGGGTCGGGTCTCCTATGCGCAGGAGGTGGATACGCCTTCCAACGTATCCTTGGCACCGGTCGCTTGAGACCAGGACGTCCCTGTGGGAATCCCCACACCGGATTCAGTGGACTAGTGCACGAGTGGGCCTGGATCGATGAGGCCGCTTCCAGGAGGGAGCGCGCCCGGACTAAGACTTCCAAGAAGCCATGTCCACTATCTGCCCCACTTGTCTCCAAGAAGCCCGCGGGATCCCGCTGGGGGTCCCCCTTACCGGCAAGAAAGCCCGCCTCCCTCGGAGCCCGGCTCAGAGACATTCACGTGCACGTCCAGGGACTCTAGTAAGAATGCTCGTCTCCAAGGAAGCGGAGACTACTATCAACACAGTTCCGAGCAACCTCTCGTCCCGCTCGCTCTGCGCGGCGCCAGAGTAGGGACCACTATCGGACTGCTGAGGACATGCAAGCTATGCGGAGGCTTCCAGTGGCCGTCGGATAACCATACAGTCTGTCTCCTGTGCGCTGGGTGTGCTTCCGACCACTCTTGTAACGTCTGTGCTACCTGGCCGGAGCTGCGATGGTCTAATCTCTGGAACTTTAGAGGAGGGAGACTCCTACCCTCTCGGGTACTTGAAGATTGCCGAGACGCCTTCCGCTGTGCCCCCGGCACCGGACGTGCGAGACCAGCTGGATCCGACACAGAAAACGCCACTGAGTAATCGAGGGATTAGTGCAGTGTGGGAGTTCGACCGTCAAGACCGCCTCCGTTAGAGAGCGCGCCCGGATACAGCTGGTGGAAAGAACCCGCCTCTCCCAAGAGCCTGGTTTGGTGGGACGCTCGTGGTGTCCCTCCTCCACCGTCGTTCCCCACTCGTCTCTGAAGAAGCCGCCGGGATCCCGCTGGGGGTCCCCTGGCCGGCAAGAAACCCGCCTCTCCCAAGAGCCTGGTTCACAGAGACATTCACGCACTCGTCCGGAACCTCCTGGTTGTGAAGAGCGTAGACACAGGGATTCTACTCGACGTTATCGCTCTCCCTCGCAAGATCATAAGAGGACCTTCACGCTCGGGTGCTTGGAGTTGCCCAAGACGCCTTCCGCTGTGCCCCCGGCACCGGACGCGCGAAACCAACTTGATCCGACACAGAAGACGCCACTTGAGTATTCAACGGATTAGTGCACAGAAACCCGCCTCTCCCAAGAGCCTGGTTCGTTCCCCACTCATCTCTGGCCACAGGGATCCCCTTGCCGGCAAGCAACCCGCCTCTCCCAAGAGCCTGGTTCACAGAGACTTACACGCACTCGTCCGGATCCTCCTGTTCGCGAGGATCGTAGGCGCTGGGATTCTACTCACCGTTATCGCTCTGCTTCGCAAGATCGTAGGAGGACCTTCTCCACTCATCGTTCGACGGATCAGGACTCCCTCGACTGGTTTCGCCTTCTTCGCGTTCCTCATCTCGTTCGGACTCCCGTTCGTCCCGTTCCTCTTCCCATCGACCGGCCACTTCCCCTTCCCTCGTCCTCTCCGTTCCGTTCCTCCTCGTCGCAGCCGTTCTCCTCGTCGGAACCCGCCGTCGGCAAACGGGAGAACCTCGCCGCGTCGCTCCGTCTTCGCTCTCCCCTTCGGAGGGAGTCTTCGACCTGCGGTTCGCCGTCAGCGGGATTCCCCCCCTCGGAGCCCTCCTCGGTCGCCGGTTCCAGACAGCGGGACTTTGACACCCCGAGTTTGACGGCTGACGACCCCTCGGACTGGTTGCTCGGACGTCTCAGCCGTTTCTCCTCTTCCTCTTCTTCGGCTTCCAGTGCTGCGGTTCCTTCAGACCTGTTCTTCTGCGCGGATGGACACTCGGCCGGCGCTGGACGGGACATCCAAGCTCATCGCCGCCGCCCTGCTGCGGAAGTTGCCCGGCATCGCCCCTTGACTCACCGGGGGTTCTCATCCATCGTGGACACTGGGGAACCAAGGCGCAGCCCCTTCTCCCTGACGTCTAACCATCTCGACAACTCTCGTTGGGCACCCGGGGGGTGCCGTACTTCGGACAGGTGGTACCGCTTGGCTGTGCTCGGGGTGGAGGCCTAGCCACTACACGGAGTCGAATCTACTCACCTTAGTCGTCTCTAAGCCCGGCTGCTCAAGCTACGCTTCCTACTTCCGTGATTCTTCTCGAGGTCCAACCCTCCGACCTTCGGACTTCGCGGACAAGAGCGTGCTTAGCTTGGATCTGACGCGGACTACTAGGCCTGCTTCTTCTGCTCGTGGGGGGAAGGATAGGTCACAGGAGCTTCTCCGCTTCGGCTATGCGACAGCGGAGGTGTACTTCCAGGATCAGGGCAGCTGGCGATCCTCCGACCAGTGCATACCCCCTACCCTGGTGCTTGGGGAAAGAACTTCATCTCCCTCCGTGCGTGACGCTACCTGGACCGACGGTAGATCTGGGCCAGTCTTCCCCGGTGGGACCAGTGGCTACACACGGAATACACCAGGACACCTTCGGAGGATCGGCGCATGAGACCAGGATGATCCTACGTTTTCAGTGGACTGGGGCACAGGATGGGGCCTTGACCGAGGCCGTTACCCGGACGGAGCGAGCCCGGACACAGCTTTTGAGAAGCAGAGAACTCGCCTCACAGAGCCCAGTTCAGAGAGTCGCGCTTGGCGACGTCCCACGTACAATCTCGGTACCCACTCGTCTCCAAGTAAGCCGCCGGGATCCTGCTGGGGGTCCACTTGCCGGCAGGAACCCGCCTCTCCTCAGAGCCCGGGTCGGAGAGACTTACACGCGCTCGTCCGGAGCCTCCTGTCGACTCCCCTCGGGAGGAGTCATCGAATGCTACGTCTTGCCCTTGCAGCCATACGGCGCCTGAGGGATGTTGCCGTGGTGGATTGGTTAACGACCTTCAGGAGCTACGTCTCACCCTGTCTGCCTACAGTTCGAGGGAACAATTACGTACAGCTCCTCTCGGACCATACCTTACCTGGACCGCCGCGCCTTGGTCCACAGGTTCACCTTGCGCCCGCTTACGGGGCGCTATTCCACCAGGAGACCACGTAGCAAATCCCTGTACAAGCCTCACGGGTGCCTACGACATAGCCGTTCGCTTCGGACGCGCTCGCCTCTTTGCCGGTTCCGGCAGCACTGACGCTACATGCCGGACGTTCTTCCTGATTAAGCTCAGTCATACGTTCTGAATTACAGGACCCCTCCCTCAGGGAGGTTAGAGGCTACAGGTACGTTATCAAGGCACTTGCAGGGCCACGAACGTCACATTCGTCAGGGACTGTACTGTCTTGCACTTCGTGGCTACTGGAGGCTGGCGGGCAGGATGACTTCGCCCGCCTCGATTGCAGAGCTCTGCCAGGCCAGAGAGACTCCTCGCTCTGGTGGAGGCCTTTTTGCGGGGGGCACAACTCCCTCATGGCGCCTCAGCGCCGTAGGTATTCACCTACCTAGGGTCGTCGGGAGTTTGCGTTAGGGAGGACGGCCCTTGGGCCCTAAGGTGTGCTGGAGCGCGGCACCCACCTCCTGTTCGCAATTCTTCCATTCAGTCATGTCATCGGTAATGTTTTTGAAGAAACAAATTCATTTTTCTTTAAAAGGTATTTTTTTGAAAAATACTTACCGATGACATGACTCAAACGACCCTCCCACCTGCCCCGCTTGCCGCTCGTGCGCCAAGTATCCTGACTGAGGGATTATGGGTACCCGGCTTCCGGGTGGTGGGTATAGGGAGACAACTCTTGGTCCCCTCGGGGTTCCCCGAGTGCCTCCCGGGTTGTGTCTTAACACAACTGGCTCTTAGGCTAGAATGAGTAAGTAGTAGACACTTCCATTCAGTCATGTCATCGGTAAGTATTTTTCGAAAAAATACCTTTTAAAGAAAAATGAATTTTTCGATAAATACTCATCGACCGATTACTGGTGAACAAACCAGGGCTTCCATTTTAGTGTGTCTGTGCGTCTATGACGCATTAAAACTCACGTACTAAAAATGTAACTAAGGGATAGTCAGACGCACTTAAATTAAGTGCATCTGTGTCCGAGACGCATTATCCTTGCGCCACCGTGCGTACCATAACAGTGGTCGGTGACGGTCATTCTATTTTTAGTGATGAGTTGGTTCGTTTAGCCGCTCGCTCAGTCGCGGCTGCGTTCAGAATCGACCCGACTCCGGGGTCCGTGCGAGTGTAACTGGGCGGGCAAACTGTTAGTTTGTGTGGTGTCGGCATGTTATTACAAAGTGCGCGCTACATGTTGAACGCGTTACTTGCTGTGACGTCACCATACATACTATTATGGGATACGGCATCGTGCGTTTCACTTTCGATCTTGAACGAAGTTGTAAATGGCGGAGAAAAAGCAAAGGAAGCTGGAATGCTTCCCGATTCTTCAATCCGGCACCGTCTGATCATGATAATCGCTAAGAAGAAAGTTGCACTTTGACACCGCCATCTCCATCGACAAGCGACAGTACCAGAAATGATACACCTGGGCCGTGTGTGGCACCGCCGCTGGCGGCGACGCAGTTGTTTCCTCAAAAACATTACTGATGACATTACTGTCTGGAAGTGTCAACTACTTACCCAATTTTAGCCTAAGAACTTCTTGTGTTCCTTCACAACTCGGGAGGCACTCGGGGAACCCTCATTAGGGCTGAGAGTAGCCTCCCGTCCCAGTCTATCTGGGCACCCACTACGTGGCCCAATCACAAATCAGTCGTTTCTACTTAGCTCTAAAGTTCAGACGTGTTAGCCTATCGCTCCACAGACCGTTGCTAACGGTTTTTCACTGGACTACTTTTTGTGGATTACTGTGTTCCTTCAGTCTTGTGTGCTTGGATTTATGTGCCTGTGTGTGTTTTTCCAGGATTGTGCTTCGGGTGAACTGTGTTTTTCTTCGTTCTGGTGAACACGAAAAAAAAAAAGAAAAAAAAAAGAGATTCCTCTCCGTGGTGTTTACTGTTCCTGCTATGGAGCTTCCTCCACCCGTCGCCACGTCACAGGAGAGGTAAGGTCTCGGCCCCTCCCTCAGACGGCCCCGGCCCGGATGCCTGTTTTGGTTGGTTTGTTTCGTCGGATCGCACAGAGCCTTCGTTCTCGTTTTCGCAACCTCTGAGTGCTTGCGCCCGGTCGCCTACTATTTCTGTTTTTATGTTGCAGTACCCCTGTGCGTCCTGCCAAAAGTGTGGATCTTTCCAGTGGCCGTGTGATGACCATGATTTATGCCTTCCTTGTACGGGCTGCAACTCGGACCATACTTGCACCGTCTGCGCCGCCTGGCCCGAGCAGCAATGGTCGCAGCTTTGGAGTTTTTACAGGCGCGAGCATCCACATACGCTTAGTGACAAGGCTTCCTTCCTGAAGCCCACATCAGTACTTGGCACTGTTCCCAGCCAGGTGGACGCGGACCTTGAGGATCCACTGAGCCGTCGGCCGCTTGAGCTTCACTCATCCTCCCTCACTTCTAATCGGACACCGCCTGCTGACTCTTACGGGGAGTCCGCCTTAGGGCGCAGCGTTTGCCTTACGGGGGCACGCATACTGCGACATACTTCGCGCAGTAAGTTGTCCAAACATAATCGAATTGGCATTAACCATGAGGACCAACTGAGCCGTCGGCCGCTTGAGATTTCCATATCCTCCACAATTTCTATCCGGACACAGCCTGCTGACTCTTACGGGGAGTCCGCCTTAGGGCTTAGCGTTTGCCTTCCGGGGGCACGCACACCACGACATACTTCGCGCAGTAAGTTGTCCAAACATAATCGAATTGGTGTTCACCGTGAGGATCAACTGAGCCGTCGGCCGCTTGAGATTTCCATATCCTCCAACATTTCTTACCGGACACAGCCTGCTGACTCTTACGGGGAGTCCGCCTTAGGGCTTAGCGTTTGCCTTACGGTGGCACGCATACCGCGACATACTTCGCGCAGTAAGTTGTCCGAAACTAGTCGAGTTAGAATGGACCGTGGGGATCAACTGCGCTGTCGGCCGCTTGAGATTGCTCATCCCCCAAGATTTCTAAACGGACACCGCCTGCAGACTCTTACGGGGAGTCTGCCTTAGGGCGTAGCGTTTGCCTTACGGGGGCACGCATACCGCGACATACTTCGCGCAGTAAATTGGCCGAACATCATCATAAGAGATCTCATTTGCAAAAGCCTGCGTACTCTTACGGAGAGACGCTTATGCGGCAATGTGCCCGCCTTACGGAGGCAGGCGAGAGATCCAGGCACGGCAGTTTAGCCTATGCTCTTTAGTTTTCAGCTCTATGCCCGCCGGCGCGAGCCAGCACACTTAAGAGATCGGCTTCGCAGGAGCACTGAGATAGCGAGGCAGCCTCCTTCCCCTTGCCATCAGCGCGCTAAATACCATCACTGATAATGCACCAGCTATGCGGTCTCGCTTCCGCTGGGGATACGAATAGCGCAGCAGCCGTCTTTGTCTACAGTACTACTGTGCTTGACCCCGATTAGCTCTTAGCCTCTGCTGCATACATCGGCGAATAAGCTGTAAATTACAGATGTTGTCTGTAAACCGGAATTAATTCACCTGCAGTTGTGAGTGATTATTTGAACATACGTCGTCTTGTAGAGGAAATAGATCAGCTTCACTACCGCTATTCTCCGTGCGACTTTGCTAGAAGCTTCCAGACTAAACTTAGCGTATCATAACAAAACTAATTCTGCTATCTGCGCGAACAATAAAGAATCTTACTGAAAAGGTACGTGATTCGCAACCATTATAGCTCAAATAAAAATCGGATCGTTTCCTACGATTAACACTTGCATGCTCTCACAGAACAACACACCCACAATCGTAACAATAGTGAATTTAGACGTGGTTAGTGCGTACATAGCCCGTGAGTGGCAGTCCGATTTGGACAAAAGGAAGCTAACAAGCTGCATGAAGCCCTTCCTAAGTTGTCCGACAGTATACCTTATCGCTGCAGCAGCCGCCGTGAGGAGACTGTCCTTGCTCTGCTCCACATCGGGCACACGTATGTTACGCACTCTTATTTACTAAAACATGAGGAGTGTCCATGGTGTTATGCCTGCGACGAGCAGTACTCTGTTAAACACTTTTTGCTGTCTTGTGCCGATCTAATCAACACAAGGTATAAACATTTTACAGCAGACTCCTTGAAGGTTTTGTTCCAGGATGTGCCCCCGAACAAGATCTTCAGTTTTCTGAGAGAGTGCCATATTTTTAATAAGATTTGAGCATTTATAGACTATATTTCTATTATTTTGACCTTTTTGAGAGTCTGTCGACGTTTTCTTTAAAGACCTGTGCAACATTTTAGCCTGACATATTTTTAAGGTATATTTACATCTGTCTTAAGACCTTTCTTTTAGTCCGGCTGACCAGATTTTTACCCATCCTGCCGTGAGATGGCCTTAGTTGCCTGCTCTTCGTTAAACCCAAATAGCTAACTAACCCGCAGTCTACCGCTCCGCTACGTGAGGTGCATTTTCTGGCGGTTGTGGAAAACCTGGCGTCATACCACGCCTCCACCAACGCGATGGCTGCCGCAATCAACTGTGATTTGATCCGGCTGGATGCTTCGGGGTTGCCTTTGACAGTCAAGTCACAGCTCTGCCAGGCTCCCATCGGCGGTCCCTTGCTGTTTGGCTCCACCTGGCAGACAGTCAAGGAGACCAACTAGGACATCTGGCCTACATCTCGACCAAACCTTCTCTTGCTTTCGTGCGGCCCGCAAGGCCGTGGGTTGTGCCCTGTGGTCCTTCAGACCAGCCTCATGCCCAGCTTCTAGAGTGCCCCTTGGCCCCACCCGTCCCTCCCATTTTGGCCGCTCCCGCGCCCTCCCGGCCCTGGCCCCCGCCTGGCCTGGTAGGGGCTGGCGGCCCGGGCGTGGGAGGGCCTGATGACTCGCATCCCGGACTACCCCCACCGACATCTCTCGGGTCTGCGGTCGGCAGACGGCTCTCCCAGCACACCACCCTTGGCGGTCGCTGTTGCCGGAAGACCCTGGAAGACCCTTGGATCCTCTCTCCCATCTCGGAGGGTCTCCAACTCACTTTTCAATGTCCTCCGCCTGTTCGGCGTTCCCCGCTTTGGATTCGGGTGCCGAGCGATCGGATCAAAGCAGTGGCATTGCAAGGAGAGGTGGACGTCTTGCTTCAGACAAACGCCACGGAGGTCGTACTGCAACAAAACTCTCCCGCCTTCTACAGTCGTCACTTCATTGTACCAAAGTCGGACGGAAGTTGGCGCCCGGTTATCGATCTCTCGGCTTTACACAAGTTCATTGCTGCCCCTTCATTCCAGAGATGTTTACCCTTACGATTTTGGAGTAATTGCTTACGTTTTTTGGCATAGATTACACCACTACGATTTTTTTCACACTATTACGATTATTTAAAACAAAAACTACGATTTTTGAAATCATATTCCAATCCGCTTTTTGTTTCCTCAAAAACATTACCGATGACATTACTGTCTGGAACTGTCTACTACTTACTCAATTTTAGCCTAAGAACTTGTTGTGTTCCTTCACCACCCGGGAGGCACTCGGGGAACCCTCATTAGGGCTGAGAGTAGCCTCCCGTCCCAGTCCAGTCAGGCGTCCACTACGTGGCCCAATCACAAATCAGTCGTTTCTACTTAGCTCTGAAGTTTAGACGTGTTAGCCTATCGCTCCACCGACCGTTGCTACCGGTTTTTCCCTGCTCTTCTTTTTGTGGATTACTGTGTTCCTTCAGATTTGTGTGCTTGGATTTATGTGCCTGTGTGTGTTTTTTCAAGGATTGTACTTCGAGTGAACTGTGTTTTTCTTCGTTCTGGTGATAACGGGAAAAAAAAAAAAAAAAAAAAAAAACCAAACAAACAAACAAAGGAAGGTACTCCCTGTGGTGTTTACTGCTCCGGATATGGAGCTTCCTCCACCCGTCGCCACGTCGCAGGAGAGGTAAGGTCTTGGCCCCTCCCTCACAAGGCCCTGGCCCGGGTGCCTGTTTCCGTTGGTTTCGTCGGATCGCGCATCGCTTTCGTTCTCGTTTTCGCGCATTCCGAGTGCTTGCGCCCAGTCGCCTGCTCTTTCTGTTTGTATGTTGCAGTAACCCCGTGCGTACCTGCGACAAGTGTGGATCTTTCCGGTGGCCGTGTGACGATCATGATTTTTGCCTTCCTTGTACGGGATGCAATTCGGACCATACTTGCACCGTCTGCGCCGCCTGGCCCGAGCAGCAATGGTCGCAGCTTTGGAGTTTTTACAGGCGCGAGCGTCCGCATTCGCCTAGTGACAGGGCTTCTTTCCTAGAGCCCACATCAGTGCTTGGCGCTGTTTCCAAACGCGTGGGCGCGGACCGTGAGGATCCTCGGAGCCGTCGGCCGCTTGAGCTTCGCTCATCTTCCCTCCCTTCTCATCGGACACCGCCTGCTGATTCTTACGGGGAGTCCGCCTTAGGGCGCAGCGTTTGCCTTACGGGGGCACGCATACCGCGACTACCCTCGCGTATTACGTTGTCCAAAATTAATCGAATTTCTGGAGACCGTGAGGATCAGCTGAATCGTTCTCCGCTTGCGATTTCCTCATCCTCTAAACTCTCTAACCGGACACAGCCTGCTGACTCTTACGGGGAGTCCGCCTTAGGGCTTAGCGTTTGCCTTACGGGGGCGCGCATACCGCGACATAATTCGCGTCGTACGTTGTCCGCAACTAGTCGCGTTCTAATGGACCGTGACGATCACCTGCGCTATCGGCCGCTGCACATTGGCTCATCCACAAAGATTTCTAAACGGACAACACCTGCTGGCTCTTACGGGGAGTCCGCCTTAGGGCGTAGCGTTTGCCTTCCGGGGGCACGCATTACACGACATGCTTCGCGCAGTCCATTGTCCGAATATCGTCGTATGCGATCTCATTTACACAAGTCTGCGTGCTCTTACGGAGAGCCGCCTATGCGACAACGTACCCGCCGTACAGAGACTGGCGAGAGATCCCGGTCCCGGCGTCATCGGTTTGATGACCGTGTTTCTCTTTCTCACGTGACCTCCAATACACCACACACTCACGCGTCGGGTGACTACCGTCAGGAGCATCGTTCTACTGTCCGTTCCGATCGCCGCCGTCCTCGGCATTCATCATCATCTTCCCTTTCATCTCCTTCTCCCGCTTCGGTTCCCCGTTCGGCTTCCAGCTTGTCTCGGTCGGCCCCTCCCCTCCCGTCCCGTCACCCGTCCCCTTCCCCTCCTCGGCCCCGTAGTCGGACCTCCACTGGTAAAGTTCACCGTGACCACCACTCCCGTCATCGCAGCCGCTCCCGTCATCGCAGTCGTTCTCCCCGTTCACGTCACACGGTTCCCTCTAGGTCCCCCCCTTCCGTTTATACCTTTCCCCTGCACCCGCTTCGCCATCTTCCCGCGGTACGACGTTCGCCGGTGGCTACAATTTCTCATCCGGACGGGCTCCGCGCCGTTTCTCCCTCACAGACCCTCCATCGGATCTCCCTCCCTACACACGAGGAGGACACCCTTAGTCTACTTCCTGAGGATTCGGTCTCTAATCTCCTCGACTTTGGTGGCCGCTCCCTTTCGCCGCGCTCTGATGTATCGGATGCGCCTGTGTCGACTACACTCCCTTCGTCGTCGCGCACGGAAACGCTTCTTTGCATTAATGAAGCGGCTCGTATTGTCGTGGCCGCCCTACCGAAAGACGAGTGTCCTCCGTCCCCCCCGCTCAAACAGAAGGTGTCTGCCTTTGTTGATTCGGACCGGCAACAGAAGAGATTCAAGTCGCTGCCTCAACCTCCTGGATTTCAAGATATGCGGGATTCATTCTCCGCTCATCTACACACAGATTCACAAGACTCCTCCTTTTTTGCGGATCGCAAGTGGCCGACTGACCTTGACATCGCGTTCCGCCAATCTTGGTACGCGGGCCATTCACAGTCTTTTCAGTGCACACTTCCCACGTTGGACCCTCCAGTTGTGGCGCAACTTGGCGGCAACTCTAAGCTACGTTACACTTTCCCGCGTGGTTTGGATAAGACGGCGTCCCTAGTGCGGAACACCTTGGCCTGTGGGGGTTTTCTGGAGCTTATCACGCAAGCTTTTATTCGTCGCATTGAAGACTCACGAGAATCTTCACCCCTTCTTGGTGATCTCCTCACTTTAGCGGTCGCGGCTAACCGGGCAGCTTATCACTCTTCCGTCAACGCGATGGCGGCTGCTGCTAACTGTGATCTCATGCGTCGGGATGCCGTTCTACAAGCCTGTCATGGATTGCCCCCTGATTTGAAGTCTCAACTGCGTCGGGCTCCTCTTGGTGGACGTCTCCTCTTTGGTGAGACTTGGCAGAAAGTAAAGGACGGAAATTTAGACCGCTGGCCCAAAGGCTTTTCCACTTCTCGCTTTCACGCCGCCCGCAAGGCCGTGAGTCGCGCCCTGTGGAACTCCAGACCCTCTTCGACCTTCATTCCCCGTCATTCCAACGCGTCCCGGAGGGCTCCCACTTTCGGCCGCGGTAAACCCGTTCAGACCTCTATCCCCTCCTGGCCCAAGCCTGCCCGCCGCCCTGGTCGAGGCCACGGCAGGTTTCAATGACTACCTTCCGTTCCAGTTCCCGCCGACCCCTCGGGAGTCTCCGGTCGGCGGGACACTGGCCCTTTGCAGCGACGTATGGCGGGCGCTGCTACCGGACGACCCTTGGGTCCTTACTACCATCTCCGAGGGTCTCTCGATTTCTTTCCGTTCCCCTCCGCCGTTGAGACGATCTCCGGTATGGACAGACGTTCCATCCGACGAGTTAAGAGCTATCGCCTTGCGCGGAGAGGTAGCCTCCCTTCTACAGAAGGCTGCCACGGAGGTAGTGTCTCGTCTCCACTCCCCGGCATTTTACAGCCACATATTCGTAGTTCCGAAGCCAGACGGAAAGTGGCGTCCTGTCATCGATCTCTCGGCGCTGAACAAGTTTATACTGGCTCCGACTTTTCGCATGGAGACCACCCGGACGCTCCGGGTCGCTGTGCAACCTATGGATTTTGCAGTCAGCCTCGATCTTTCAGATGCGTATCTCCATGTTCCCATACATCCGGCATCCAGACGGTATCTCCGCTTCACTTTCGAAGGCGTGATCTACCAGTTTCGCGCCCTTCCCTTCGGTCTGAACCTCAGCCCGTGGGTTTTCACTCGCATCATGGATGCAGTCGTCGCCAAGGCTCGACAGTCCTCCTCCAGTCCGATCTCCAACTACTTCGACGACCTTCTCTTGAGGAATGCGTTGGAGTCGGTGCTGCGGATGGACAGGGACGCTCTACTCCTGCTCTTGTCCCGCTTGGGATTTCTCCTCCATGCCCGCAAGTCGGACCTCTCTCCATCTCGCCGGTTTATTCATCTTGGGATGGAATTTGCGACCGACCTCAACCGTGTGTGTTTACCGGAACCTCGGATCACGAAGTTACCCTCCCTCACTTCTCGGGTTGCCCGGTCGCCTACCCGGCACCGGCCTCCACGTGGCGTAGGTGGGTAGTCCGCTCAGTCCCTGACTGAGTGGGCTAGCGGACGGGTGCCATCTTTGTCCAGGATTAGGACTTGATGTCAGCAGATATGTTGTTCAGCCTTTTCACTGGTCCGGTTTTTAAGGAGCTGTGCTAACCTAGGTCGTACCATGTTGGATTGGTCCTTAAAAATACTCGTGACTTTTTGGTCCTTTGGATCCCAAGTGTTTGCCGTGCTTGGAGACCCGTGTCGGGGGAGAAGAGGATCCTGGTGGCTGAGGTTCCCTTTGGGCTGCGGCTCACTGGTGCCAACACTCCACTTCGGCCTTGACTTCTACCTAAACGGGAGGCTAGTCGTACCGGCCTAGTCAATCGGCTCTTGTCACGTTGAGCCCTATCCCACTGTTGACATGCGGGTTGCTATACGGAGCACCATGCTATAGCTTCTGCTGCTGATTAGGTGCTTTACGCCAGTATTCCCCTGCATTCAACGGTGTGATAGAAGGCGGTGGCTCAAACGGTTCAATCGGGCTTACCCCCTTGAGTATATCTTTCGGGCAGTCTCCATTGTGCGTCGGCTGGAGACCCGCCGACAGTTGCACTTTCCCTTGTTGGGCTCGGTGGCGGGCGGGGACCCCCGGGGGATGAATATCTCTACTAATATAATATGGATAAAACCAAAAAACCAAAACTAGCACAGAAACGGCGCATAGACACCGACATTGCACATGACAGTGATTCAGACTGTGAGGAAGCGACGCCTCAGGCGTCGGCCGTATGGCCTCGCTTCCTCATTGTCCATAGCAAGGTGAAGGAGAAACCAGTTACCAAGCTGCATCCTTTTCTGGTGGGGGAGACCCTCAGGAGCCGTGTTGGCAGGCCTGACGCCCAGCGCCTCAGGTCTGGTGACTTGCTGGTGGAGTGCCATACTCGGGCACACTCCAGCGGGCTACTGGGGCTCTCTTCCATCGGAGACACTCCTGTGGAAGTCACACCCCACAAAACTATGAATTCGTCAAGAGGCGTAATCAAAGATCAAGCTTTGGCAGAACTGTCAGAAGATGAACTTGTAAGGAACCTTAAGTCTCAGGGGGTGACTTGCGTCAGGCGCTTCGCTTCCAAGCGAGGTGGTGGGGAGATCCGTCTCCCTACCATCATCCTGACGTTTAGCACCCCCACCCCTCCTACTACCATCTGGGGAGGTTACTACTCCCTGAGAGTGAAAAAGTACGTCCCTCTTCCCCTCCGGTGCTTTAAGTGCCAAAAGTATGGCCATGGGCAGAAGACATGCCGTCAGGCAGAGGCTTCATGCGCCCGTTGCACTAGGCCCGGACACTCTGCTGAGTCCTGCACAGCCACCCCCCTGTGTGTGAATTGCCAGGGGGCGCATATGGCTTCGGATAAGAAATGCCCTCGTTGGATATCCGAGTGCAAGATTCAGCAGGTGCGTGTGGAGAAGGGGCTGTCCTTTCTGGATGCCAAAAAACTGGTTGAAGGCCCTGGTGCAGCTGCGGCTGCCCCAACCTCTAACACCTCAGTGTATACTTTTAGTGCAGCGGTGGCAGGCAAGCGCCCCACCAAAGACTTTTCATGTCAGACCCCAACTTCTTGGTTGGGGGCGGAGCCTCGGCTCATCTCACCCCTGGAACCCCACCCGGGTCTGCCCTGGGGGACTTGGGTGGGGTTAGGTATTTTTTAGTTCCCAGGGTCACCCTGGTCAGCCCCACAGGGTGGGTTTTTCTCTCTTTTCTGGGGCATGTGTTTCTGTCTACCCTTTGTCCATTCACCTGTATTTGCCTTTTGAAAACTCTCCCTACTGTCTGCACTGCCTGTAGCTCTTGATATTGGATGTGTGTTGCTAAATGGTCTTAGCTTTATTTAGGCCCCATGTGTTAGGTTTATTTAATGTATTTGACCGGCTGGCGACATACATTCAATGTTCTGTTTATTTTTTTTTTTTCACAAGCAGTGCAGGCACGTCCTGAGAAAGCCTTGTTGCTGTCGGGACGTTAAGCAATGTACAATCAATCAATCTCACCCCTGGAGAGTAACCCTCCTCCGGTGGTGACAAGGAACCAGGGAACGCAGAAGGCGGACACTGCCGGTCCGGTTGTGCCGCCTTCTGTTGCCCCTAAGCCTCAGCCCCCACCCAAACCTGTTAGTCAGTCAACTCCAAAGGCTTCTGGCTCTGGTCAGCCTTCTAAGGCCGCTAACTCTAGCGGCAGGAACGCTGCCCAGGACCAGAAGTCTAAGAAATCTATGGGACCGCTGTGCGCACGGGCCCAGAAGGGGAACACAGATGTGCCCCTTCAAAACAAATATGCTGCACTGGAGGAGCGGATGGAGGGAGTGGAAGTTGTTGTTGCTGATGCTGCGGCAGCTCCACCCCCTTCCTCTCCGAAGAACCAGAGGAGGCCCGGGAGCCGGCCCCCCTCTGTTTCTTCAACTCCTTCCAAGGTAAAGGAAAAAGGGGGGAAAAACTCCTTACCCCCAGATCAGACTTAATCATGGACTCTTTGCTTCAGTGGAATTGTCGTGGTTTTCGAGCTAACTTTGAGGAATTACGTCTTTTAGTCAAGTTCTATAACCCCTCAGTCATATCTCTTCAGGAGACTTACCTGAAGACTTCTGACCCTATGTCTTTTAATGGTTTTAATGTTATACATAAAGGCTCTGATTCGGAGAGGCGCTCGGGTGGAGCGGCTCTTCTCATTAGTAGCCAAATTTTATGTAGCCCCGTTAGCATCGACACCTGTCTTCAGGCTGTCGCTGCTCGGGTTACCTTAAAAAAGACCATAACCATATGCAGTATTTACCTGCCACCATCACTACGGGTCTGTAGCAATGATATTTTTCACTTAGTAGATCAACTGCCCCCTCCCTTTATTCTCATGGGGGATTTTAACGGTCATGCTCACCTTTGGGGTAGTGACCACTATGATGGCAGAGGTCAGATGTTAGAAGATGTTTTTTCTCAACTTAACCTATGTGTCTTTAACGATGGCTCACCTACATACTCTAACTCAGGTTCCGGATCTAGTTCTGTTCTAGACCTCACTGTGTGTGATCCTTCTCTCATGCTGGACTTTGACTGGAAGGTTCACGATGACCTGTGTGGTAGTGACCACTTCCCAGTAGTCCTGTCATCGGTCAGCTGTGAGGAGGATTCGCCGGTGGGGCGCTGGAATCTCAAGAAAGCTAACTGGTCTCTGTTTGCCTCTCTCTGTCAGTCTCGTCTTACAGAGGAGGTGGTCATGTCAGCTGAAGAACCTGTTTCTTGTTTTACTTCTATTTTGTTGGAGGTTGCAGGTGAAACCATCCCTAGAACTTCCACATCACTCCCTCGGAAGCCGAGAGTACCATGGTTCAATGAAGAGTGCCGCAAGGCCCAAACAATGCGCAAATCTGCTCAGCGACGTGCATTTCGTAATCCGTCGCAAGCAAATATTTTAACCTTTAAAAGACAGCGGGCGAAAGCCCGTTATATTTTTAAACGTGAACGCCGTGCTTCCTGGAGACGCTTCGTCTCATCTTTATCTTCTAGGACTCCGTCCCAAAAAGTCTGGAAGGCTGTTCGAAGAATTGGGGGCAGGGGTGGCTCGGCTTCTGTCGGCCATCTTAGAGATGGTGCCAGTTTGGTCACAGATAAAAAGGCTGTGGCCAATTTGCTTGCCTCCACCATTGCCCATAATTCTTCAACAGAGCATTATTCACCTTTCTTCCAGAGAGAGAAGGAGAAGCGAGAATCTTGTGCTTGTGATTTTATATCGGATAACTTGGAAGACTATAATGCCCCTTTTACGTTTTCAGAATTGCAGCAAGCCATGCAGAAATGTACTGACTCTGCTGCTGGATTAGATACCATCCATTATCAGCTCATAACACATCTGCCTGAGGATTCACTCCTTGTACTTCTCAAGGCCTTTAACCATATCTGGATAACCGGTCATTTTCCGCCATCTTGGCGCCAGGCTGTGGTTGTGCCAATTCCCAAGCCGGGTAAGGATCCTTCCGACCCGGGCAACTACCGGCCAATAGCTTTGACATCATGTTTATGTAAAACTATGGAACGCTTGGTCAACGCCCGACTGGTGTGGCATCTTGAGTCACAGGGTCTCATCACAGACCTCCAGTGCGGTTTCCGGCGCTTCCGTAGTACAACTGACCATCTAGTCCGCTTTGAGTCTTTTATCCGAGATGCTTTTGTCAACAAGCAGCATGTCTATGCAATTTTCTTTGATCTTGAAAAGGCATATGACACTACCTGGAAGCATGGTATAATGTCTGATTTGTCGGACATGGGTTTTAAAGGGCATCTGCCCGTTTTTATTCACAATTTTTTGTCCAACAGGTCGTTCCATGTCCGTGTGGGCTCCACCCTCTCCGACTCCTTTGAACAGGAGATGGGTGTCCCGCAGGGCAGTATTCTATCTCCTGTTTTATTTAGCATTAAAATAAATAACATTGTAAAGGCCGTCAAGGATGATTCTGAATGCTCTTTGTTTGTGGACGACTTTGCTTTGTGTGCACGAGGTCGAGGACTTGCGTCCCTTGAGAGGCGCTTGCAGCTGTGCATTGATCGCATCCAGGGGTGGGTGTCTCTCAATGGATTCAGATTCTCGCCCTCCAAGACAGTCTGTGTGCATTTTACTAACCAGACGAAATTTTTTCCAGAACCTAGCCTGAGCATTGCTGGAGTGCCAATTAAGGTGGCTGAAAAGGCTAAGTTTTTGGGGGTCATCTTTGACAAAAGATTGACCTTCTGCAACCATGTTAACTACCTTAGAACCTCTTGTCGGAAGGCCCTCGACATTCTTCGTGTCGTTGGTCGTACTGACTGGGGTGCAGACCGCATCGTCTTACTTCGACTGTACCGGGCCCTTGTTCGGTCCAAACTGGATTACGGCTCTGTGGTATATGGCTCGGCTTCCAAGTCTGTTCTGCAGCGTCTGAACACAATTCACCATCAAGGTCTGTGCATATGTCTGGGAGCCTTCAGGACATCTCCAGTTCCTAGTCTGTATGCAGAGGCAGGGGAGCCTTCTCTCAGGCTCCGCCGCATCCGCCTCATGCTCAGCTACGTTCTGAAGCTGAAGGCCCATCCAGAAAATCCTGCCTATGATTGTGTTTTTAACCCGTCGTTTGCAGAGATTTACGATGCCCATCCGGGAGCTGTCCGTCCACTTTCCTTCCGTGTCCGACCTCATCTGCAGGCGGCCGGAGTGGACCTGGACAAAGTTTCGGAATCTCTGCAACACGTCACTCCACCCTGGCTACTACCAGTTCCTGACATCTTGCTGGACTTGACTGCCCACAAGAAGGATTGTACTCCACCAGCCATATACCAACAGAGCCTCAATGAACTCCTTTCAATTTTTCCTGGCTATTGTCGTCTTTATACGGATGGGTCCAAGTCTGAGGATGGAAGAGTGGCTGCGGCTGCAGTGTCCTCTCGCCATCCTAGACGCCCATTTAAGCTCCGTCTCCCTGACCATTCCTCTGTATTTAGTGCAGAACTGCAGGCCATTCTGCTAGCACTCAAGCATGCCTATCAGTCTCGGGAAAGGAACTTCCTGATTCTGTCCGACTCTCTTTCTGCCCTGCAGGCCCTTCAGGGCGCGGGAACAGACCATCCACTGCTGGTGCAGATTAGAGAGCTCTACGCGGACTTGATGAAGGAATATTATGACATCATTTTTATTTGGGTCCCAGGCCATGTGGGCATCGAAGGCAACAGAATCGCAGATTCTGCTGCCAACAGTGCCCGCAGTGACCCTGTCCCTGACACACAGACTGTCTATAGTGATTTTAAACCTGTTATTAGTGCGTACATAGCCCGCGAGTGGCAGTCCGAGTGGGACAAAGAGGAAGGGAACAAGCTTCATGAAGCTCTTCCTAAGTTGTCTGACAGTCTACCTTTCCGCTGCGGCAGCCGCCGTGAGGAGACTGTCCTTGCTCGGCTCCACATCGGGCACACGTATGTTACGCACTCTTACTTACTTAAACAGGATGAGCGTCCATGGTGTTTTGCCTGTGATGAGCAGTTTTCTGTTCGACACTTTTTGCTGTATTGTGCTGACCTAATTGACACCAGATATAAACACTTCACAGCAGACTCCTTGAAGGTTTTGTTCCGGGATGTTCCCCCGGACAAAATCTTCAATTTTTTGAGAGAATGCAATATTTTTAACAAGATCTGAGCATTCATAGACTATGTGAATTTTTTTATTTGCCCTTTTTGAGAGTGTAGACGTTTCTTTTCCAGACATGTGCGACATTTTAGCCTGAGATTTTTAATCTATATTTACATCTTGTCTTAAGACTTTGCTTTTAGTCTGGCTGACCAGATTTTTACCCATCCCGCCGTGAGATGGCCTTAGTCGCCTGCTCGGCGTTAAACCCAAATAACTAACTAACTCGGGTTGCCCGGTCGGAATCCGTTCCCGCCAGAGTCTGGCTGCAACTCCTCGGCTTGATGAATGCAGCGGCGGATCTCCTCCCCCTGGTTCGTCTTCACTCCCGCCCACTTCCGTTACACCTCCTGCTTCATTGGAGGCCATCCTCCGGCGACCTCGATGCCCTGGTGCCGGTGTCTCCAATCCTTCACTCTCACCTACGGCGTTGGATGGACACTTCTTGGCTAGCTTCGGGAGTCCCTCTTGCCTCACCGCCTCCTCAGCTCTCGCTCTGTGTGGATGCGAGTCTCGCTGGGTGGGGTGCACACCTGCTTCCGAGTTTCCTTTCGACGTCCGGCCTCTGGACACCGGACCTGACAGACACATCAACTGGCTCGAGCTACAAGCAGTGTGGCAGGCGCTCATGGTGTGGGAAGTCCACCTTTGCAACCAGACGCTTCTTGTCCTGTCGGACAACACTACGGTCGTCTCATACATTCAGAAGCAGGGAGGTACACACTCTCCGGATCTTTGCATTCTCCTCTACCGCCTGATGTGCTGGTGCGAGGACCGCGGCATCTCTCTCCGAGCTCGACATATCCCCGGACGCTTGAACGTCTTGGCCGACTCCCTCTCTCGACGCGGCCAACTTCTCCACACGGAATGGACTCTTCACCCGGACATCTTTCAGATGATCTGCGCTCACTGGGAGACTCCCATGATCGACTTATTTGCCACAAGGTGGAATCATCAACTTCCCCTCTTCGTCTCCCCCATTCCCGACTCTCTCGCCTGGGCGGTCGATGCGCTATCCATTCCGTGGGATGGACTGATTGCGTATGCCTTTCCACCGACGGTTCTCGTCCCCAAAGTCCTACCCTGGCGCATCTCGCAGACCTGATGGCACATTTTGGACTGCAGCGTCCGGTCCCCCGCTCTCTGATTCCTCGCTGGGACCTACCCTGGGTCTTGACGTGGCTTAATTCGGACAGATTTGAACCCCTTTCCCTGGCTAGCTTCGCGGATGTGACACGGAAGACATGCTTCCTTTTGGCCTTAGCCTCGGCGGCCAGGGTAAGCGAACTACACGCTCTGTCAGCGAGTTCTACCTGCCTCCAATTCCGAGCGAATGGTTCTGTACAATTACTCACAGACCAGCCCTTCCTCGCCAAGACCCGGTCTCCTTTGACTGCCCCCCAGGTCATAAATATTCGACCTTTGAAACACGCGACCTTTTCTAAGGAGACGCGCCAACAGGATCCCGTGCGCGCCTTACGCATTTCCATACGCAGATACAAGCCCGTCCGCCGAGGACGATCACGCCTCTTCTACCTTTGAACCCCAAAAGAAATGACATAACAGCTCAGACAATATCTTCCTGGCTACGTTGGGTCATTCGGTCTGCCTATCAGGATCTTTCCCCTGACGGGGCGAGGCGGCTCAGGATCCGCGCACACGAGGTTCGGGCCATGGCCACGAGTGCCACCTTCGATCGCAATTGTGCAGTTCGATTTCTAAACGGACACCGCCTGCTGACTCTTACGGGGAGTCCACCTTAGGGCGTAGCGTTTGCCTTACGGAGGCACGCATACCGCGACATACTTCGCGCAGTAAATTGTCCGAACATCATCATAAGAGATCTCATTTGCAAAAGCCTGCGTACTCTTACGGAGAGACGCTTATGCGGCAACGTGCCCGCCTTACGGAGGCAGGCGAGAGATCCAGGTCTTGTGGCAGCAGTGGGCTGGCGGGCAGAGTCAACATTCGCCCGCTTCTACCTCAGGGATCTGTCGGGCCAGCGAGAGAATCTCGCACTGGTGGGGGGACATCGCCACAGCGCAACACTCCCTCCCGGCGCCGGAAGCGCCGTAGGTAGGCACTTAGCTAAAATTGTCGGGAGTTTGGCGAATGGGTGTGGGGCTCTGTCGTCTGCCCTTTCGGATGGTATTTGGGCGCGGCACCCTCCACCTTTTCGCCATTCTTCCAGACAGTAATGTCATTGGTAATGTTTTTGAGGAAACAAATTAATTTTTCTCTAAAATATATTTTTTCGAAAAATACTTACCGATGACATTACTCGAAGGACCCTCCCACCTGCCCCGCTTGCCGCTGGTAAGCTAAGTATCATGACCGATTTGTGATTGGGCCACGTAGTGGACGCCTGACTGGACTGGGACGGGAGGCTACTCTCAGCCCTAATGAGGGTTCCCCGAGTGCCTCCCGGGTGGTGAAGGAACACAACAAGTTCTTAGGCTAAAATTGAGTAAGTAGTAGACACTTCCAGACAGTAATGTCATCGGTAAGTATTTTTCGAAAAAATATATTTTAGAGAAAAATTAATTTTTCTTAGAAAGTGATCAAACAAAATCCTACTTCAAAACATAACCGGGTCCATGACCAGATCCAACATTAGTACATAAAATAATAATTTATATGATTTCCTAATTTATCATTAATATTAGTTGCCTTTTAAATCAAGAAATAAAGTAAATGTTGGAGTTAGTCAAATTAAAACAATAACAATGGGAGTAAGCACACTAGGACAATTTGCTCGATTACGTTCCTTTATTTAAACCAACCTGTCAGTGTCTGCTTTCCCTTGGTTGGACCTATCCCCCACCCGGGTCTGCCCTGGGGGACCTGGGTGGGGTTAGGTACTTTTTAGTTCCCAGGGTCACCCTGGTCAGCCCCACAGGGTGAGTTTTTCTCTCTATTCTGGGGCATGTGTTTCTGTCTACCCGAGGTCCATTCACCTGTATTTGCCTTTTTAAAATTCTCCCTACTGTCTGCACTGCCTGTAGCTCTTGATATTGGATGTGTGTTGCTAAATGGTCTTAGCTTTATTTAGGCCCCATGTGTTAGGTTTATTTAACGTATTTGACCGGATGGCGACATACATTCAATGTTCTGTTTATTTTATTTTTTCACAAGCAGTGCAGGCACGTCCTGAGAAAGCCTTGTTGCTGTCGGGACGTTAAGCAATGTACAATCAATCAATCAATCATTGGTTGGACCTAAGTGCAATGATCAGAAAATTTCGCAATGTACAAGTTTTAAAAAAAATTAAGTGGAGGAGGGGGGGGGCGCCCAACCATTATTTAACCCATTGCAGAGATGTGCAAACTATGTGTCCTGGTCAGTGATGTGTGTGTGTGTCATTTTTATTTTTGCGCTCGTGCTAATATAAAAGGCACAATATAAAAAATGGTGCAGAAATAATAGGTAACAATAGTAATAGTATTACTGAAATTTTATTAGTATTACTGAAATTTCAAATAGCTAATACTGAAACTTCAAATTGAGGGTAGGCATGCCTGAATTAACACAGTGATTTTTTTTTTCTTTTCACTTGTATCTCATTTTGAGTGCAAATAAAAACTGCAAGGCTTTGTAAGAACTTGTTGAGTGAGATTGCGTTTGAGAATGATCACATGTGCTGACAGAAAGCATTACTCTTTTTACCCAAGATTACTCTTTCTGGCATAGCTCATTACTCCATTTTTTTGGGGGGGTAAACATCTCTGTCATTCCATATGGAAACAGCCAGAGTCCTCCGTGCCGCGGTCCAGCCCATGGATTTCGCAGTCAGTTTAGATCTGGCCGATGCATACCTTCATGTGCCCATGCACCCTTTGGCTCGCCGTTACCTACGCTTCGCCTTCCGCGGGGTGGTTTATCAGTTCTGAGCCATGCCCTCTCAACCTCAGTCCCTGGGTCTTCACGCGCTCGGCGGTCGTCTCTCGGTCCAACCTCCAACTACCTCGACGACGTGCTCCTCCGGAATCCGGGCGAGACCTGCTTATCTGCCAACTGGGATGTAATGCTCTCCCTACTTCAACAGCTCAGCTTCCTGGTCAACTTCGGAAAGTCGGACCTCTCGCCGCCCCGCAGATTTATCCACCTTGGTATGGATTTTAGGACCGACTTGAACTTGGTGCGACTCCCCCAGGCCCGGATCGAGAAGTTATCGGTTTGGCCCTGCAAGTGTATCAAGCCACGGAGGCTCCGGTGAGGATGTGGTTGCAGTTGTTAGGACTCATGAGCGCAGCGGCGGACTTGCTTCCACTCGGCCGGCTCTACTCGTGGCCGATTCAACTGCATCTCCTCTTTCTCTTGGGGCAGTCTCTTATCTCTTCGGGGGATTTGGAAGCCCGCATGCCTGTGTCTCCGCTGGTTCGGGCACATCTCCTCCAGTGGACGGACCCCTCTGGGTTAGGGTCAGGAGTTCCCCTAGCCTCCCCGCTGCCCTACCTGTGGATCTGCACAGATGCAAGTCTCTCCGATTGGGGGGCAGACCTGCTCCCGGACTTCAGCGAGACAGTGGGCCTTTGGCCGCCGGATCTAGTGGGCAAGCACATCAACTGGTTGGATTTGAAGGCAATTTGGCTCGCCCTCATCGCCTGGGAGGCACGCGTGACACACCAGGAGGTCTTAGTCCTCTCCGACAACACGACGGTTGTGGTGTATTTTCAAAAACAGGGCGGGATGTGTTCTCCTTCGCTGTGCATCCTTCTGTTCCAGCTACTAATGTGGTGCCGGGATCGGGGCATCTCGCTGCAGGCGCGTCACATCCCAGGACAGCTGAATGTGCTAGCGGATTCTCCGCCCCATTAGGGCCAGCTCCTCCATACCGAGTGGGGCTCTGCGCCCCAACCTCTTTCAGCTGATTTGCGCGCACTGGGAGATGCCCATGATCGACCTGTTCGCAACGAGGTGGAACACAAAACTGCCCCTCTTCGTCTCACCCGTTCCGGACCCCCTCGCTTGGGCGGTAGATGCTCTGTCCATTCCCTGGGAGGGTCTACTAGCATCCGCGTACCCTCCCTCCGTGCTGGTACCAAAGATTCTCCTGAAGCTCAAGGGCTGCAACGCGGTGCTGTTCCTGGTAGCCCCATTCTCTTGGGCCAAGAGCTGGACCACAGTCTCATGAGTCTCGCCACGAATCCCCCTCTGCGGCTTCCCACGCCGCGCACGATGCTGAAGCAGCCACAGCAGGATCTCTTTCACCCTTGCCCGGAGATTCTCATATTACACGCCTGGAGATTGTGCGGCTTGCCCTCACCGCTCGAGGTTTCTTGGATGCGGCAGTGGCGGCTATCGCTACAGCACGCAGACCTTCAACCCGGAAAGTCTACGAGGGCAAATGGCGGGTATTGCAGTCATGGTGTGGGACTTGACACCTCTCCTCCACAGCTTTGACTATGCCCCAGCTCGCCGAGTTCTTCCTGTGGCTCTTCAATGATAAGAACCTGGCGCCTATCACCATTAGGGGATATCTGTCTATAGTGGCTGACACTTACCGCCATTGGGCCGGCCAGATCCAGGAGTTTGCAAGGACTTAGCTGACCTCATGGCTCACTTTGACCTCCAGTGGCTGGTGACCCGCTCACTGCTCCCACGATGGGACCTTGCGTGGGTGTTAAGCTGGCTCAACGCTGATCATTTTGAACCTCTGCCCTTGGCGTGGTTCTCCGACGATGAGGAAGACGTGCTTCCTGCTGGCTCTCTCCACAGCCTCTCAGTGCAACCGTCCTGTCTGCAGCTCCGGGCCGATGGCTTGGTTCAACTCCTCACTAGTCCTTCCTTTTTGGCCCAAAACAGGCTCCCCTCAGCCACCCCTCAACCGATCACTCTTCGTCCACTGCGGGGCCATGACCAGTCCTGGGAAGTGCGACAGCAGGATCCGGTCAGGGCGTTAAAAAATCTACGTCCGCCGGTCAAAGCCCCTACGGCAGGGACGTTCCCGCCTCTTCCTGCCCTTGGCTCCGGGCAGGAATGACATATCCTCCCAGACGATCACCGCTTGGCTGCGCGGAGTCATCTGATCCGCATACGAAGACCTCTCAACAAAGGGAGCGAAGAGGCTGCGGATTCGGGCACACGAGGTCCGGGCTGTTTCCACAAGCGTCGCGTTCGACCGCAACTGCACCGTGAGGGATATTGTGGCGGCTGTGGGCTGGTGGGCTGAATCTACCTTTGCCCGTTTCTACTTTAGAGACCTCTCAGGCCAGTGACAAAACCTGGCCCTAGTGGGGTACATTGCTGCGGCACAACACTCCTCCCAGCGCTGGATGCGCCGTTGGTAACGCTTATCTGAAATTGTCGGGAGTGTGCGCCTACAGGGGGTCTAGCTAAGCAGTTACACAGGGGTAGAGCTTTGGGCGGCATCCTCCTCTTCGCAATTCTTCCAATGAAGAAATAATTGTATTTTTCTCTAAAATGTATTTTTTAAAAAAATACTTGCCGATGGGCATTACTCAAACTTCCCTCCCACCTTCCCCACTTGCCACCAGTACGCTAGATAGAACTGGCATTAACGGACTCTCACGAGATTAGGAAGGGAGGCTACTCGGAGGATAGGGAGGCCACTCGGGGGACTAGGTAACTGCTTGCTAGAGTTATGTCCCTGGTTGTGTAGCAACACACGACAATTTGAAGGCTGAAATTGATAAGCTAAGTATATCTTCCTGTCAGTAATGCCATCGGTAAGTATTTTTCCCAAAAATACATTTTAGAGAAAAATACATTTTATTGATGTGAATACTTGTGTATGATTTGCAAAGTGACAGGCTTAGTTTCAGAATGTACTGTGTTGACATTAGTGTTGACAGTACAGGTGGATGCATACACATGGGTGTTAACTTTTTTTCATTTTCTGTCTACAGGATGACGATGAAGCAGCCATAGAGGATGCCACGGAAATCAGCCAAGGCAAACCCTACCACTGGCGCGACTGGTGCCTGGTGCGGGGCCGAGACTGTCTCTACTTGTGGAGCGACGCTGCTGCCTTAGAGTTGTCTAACGGCAGTAATGGTTGGTTCCGCTTCATTCTGGATGGGAAACTGGCCACCATGTACTCCAGCGGCAGTCCAGAAGGCGGCTCTGACAGTTCTGGTGAGAAGAAAATATATTGGCATGGCAGGGCTTGATGTGTGTTTTGATGTCACGTTTGTATAACTGAAGCAGAGGAGGGGTCCTGGGGTGTGCAATCTACAATATTCTGCTGGTCTGTGATTAAGCCATAAGGTCCAAAATCACAGACCAGCACATGAGATTATTTTTGGTTAATTTATGGTAAAGACAATTGAATGATTCCAGTTTGTTTCTGCTGCTTATACAAATGACTCCATGACTTTATATGTTCGGCAGTGACATTTGACATGCCTCGTGAAGATATGGATTGACTGTGATAGTTCAAGGATGGTGCCAAGCTTTTCTTGAACTATCATGGTTGATCTGAACCATGATGCACTCTTAAGAGTACAATGAACAAATTATGAAACATGAGCTTTGGGCTTTCTTTTTTTTTGTTTCTGTATGCAAATCAGATTTGTTTCCTCAAAACACATTACCGATGACATTACGGTATGGAATGGTTCTTAGCTAGACTGATTTTAGCAAAAATTGTTGTGTACGAGTATGGCAGTGTTGGCAGGTGATGGGCGCCATAGCCTAGGTGGTAACTCGAGAGCCTCCCTTCCATCCCATCCGGAATGCACCCAGCGGAAGCTCACCAGTCAGTTTCTTAGCTAGACAGTGGAAGGTTGTGTATGTCAGTGTCTCTAGCTTCGGACTGTGTATAGTTGTGGAAATGGTCGTAGTGTTTCTTGGAGATGTTACCCTACAAGTCTGCTCCTGCTTACGATGTGGACAGTTCCTTTGGCCTAGTGACGGACATGCTATTTGCCTACCCTGTTCCGGCTGTGCCTCCACTCACACGTGCCTGGTCTTCGCCCCTGGCTGGAAGAACAGTGGACCCAGCTATGGAGCTTCTACCGCCGAGATCGGCCGACGCCAGCACGGGTAAGGGGTCCAACACTGGTAAGCCCCACAGACCCGAGTGGCCACTTACCAGGTTGTAGAGCCTTTAACACCGCGGCTTAGGCTGCGAGCCCGAGCTCTAGCGTCGGCAGCCACCACAGTCCCATCGAGTGGTCTCTGCCCGGTTGCGGAACCTCAAGCGCCACTATTAGGCCTTGAGACAAAGCCCCTGCACCGGTAGCCACCACAGTCCCGCCGAGTGGTCTCTACCCAGTTGTGCCGCCTGTTCGGCGAAGATAAGACTCGAGAGCGAGCTCCAGCACCGGCGGCCGTCACAGACCCGACGAGTGCTGCTTACCAGGTTGTGGAGAATCGTCCGCTACGCGATGTTTCAGTCATTGCCGCCTCCTCGGCCAAGGCAAGAGGCCAGCACGGGCACAGGGATGTGGCGCCCTGCTCCAGGTTAGTGATCGGGGACCACGACCGGACAAGTCTACTGGCCTGACGCACTCCCGCTCCCCGGTAGGAAGTAGGAGACACACCACGGGCGCGCAACGAGATGACATGCCCCGTCTTCCCTCCGGTGTGGACAAGCCTTAGCTCTGTAGAACAAACCAAGCGGACTGCCGTAGCTCGATGACGTTCGCGCTCAAGGGACAGGTGGACTCCGTCGATGGACTGCTTTTCGCATCTCGTAGGCAAGCCGGCACTCTCGAGCAACCTCCAGGTTTGACCCGGCACCTGCTGATCGTGTTCCCACGGCGTGTCCTCCTGAGACCTCCCTCCGGACCGACGCCCTCTGCAACCTGGGGTATATGCCAACACATACAGGATAAGATGTCCCGGCCGCGGTGTGTGACTATACTCTCGGTGGCACGAAAATGCTGGACCATGCGGCGCTGGCGTGCCTTAGCCGGCAGGACGGGGACTATACATGGCACATCGGCCGGTGCCCGCTATCTTGAAGTTCTGATAGGACCCGGTATGAGGTTGGCCCACGACGTGCAGGCCCCCTAATTCTCGACTTCGTCCAGCACAGATGTTCGGCGCCCCGTTCTAGGCAGTGACAGGGGACCACGAGTGACAAGACTGCTGGATTATTGTGCTCCCGCTCCTCGGGGAAGGGTAAGCGACGAGTTGGGATCACGTTGAGATTGCTTTTAGCTTCGGCATCCCACTCCAAGATCAAGTAATATTTGTTGTTTTTGAGTGTCAACTCCGCCCAGGCGACTAAGGCCATCTCACGGCAGAGGGTCAGTGAAAGGAAAACATGACCGGACAAGTCTGCTCGGTTATGTGTGCCCGCCCGCCAGGCTATTTAGGGATGAGCCGGGTTCACGTCGACTTCGCTCGCCCGTCTACCCTTATGACGGTGTGGATGGAGCACGGAGTGGTAGAACGATCTAGTGGACATCCGTTCTTCTACAGCGGCCGCGCTTGCGAGACAGACCGCCGCTACTGCAGACTGGTTCCCGCGATCCGGCTCCCACCCATCACCCTAACCCTGCCGTCAAGACAAGACCCTGCCACAGTCCAATGGAAGTGTTCCGCCTCAGGCCCGTTACAAGTACCTTCGCCCCGGGCGAGACTACAGGAGCAGCGGTGGCCACTCGCCTGACGCTCACGGGACAGGTCGTCTGCCTTTACACTGGACAGGATGAGACTGCGGGCAGTGGGCGCCCGCGCGGCGCTTAGAATTCTCCGAGCGCAGCCTCGGTCTCGACTCGCCACACCGCTGCCGGTGCGGCTTCAACCGCTAGTAGGGTTGGTGGCGTGTACACATTGTAAGCGCTTACAGCTGGAAGGTAAGTTAAGCGCTGTAAACTATTCTTTGGTGGTGCGGCGACGACACAGGGTCCCTGCCGGCGCCCCAGTATGTTAGCTCGGTTATCTACGACCCTGGGTCATGGCGAGTCTGCTGCGGAGACGGCACTTGGCTACCCTTGTCTCGGCCTCTGTCGTTCCTAGCGTCGATGATGGGAGACTCCCTCCTCTAGCCACGGTTACAAGCTTTCTGGCTGGCCGGTCTTCTCCTGCCACCCTGCGTACCACTCCTGGCGCGACGCCTTGCCTGCTACCACTTCATCTGAACAGGGACTTCAGGATGCCCCCGGCGCTTCGACATCCCGACCTTCGTAGCGGCTACGACAGTCAACACGCGCACCACACAGTACAAGTGCATCACTGACCCGTCCTTCGGCGGGGAGACCGCCCGAGACTTCGCCTCGCAGTGCAGACTTGGACTGAACCTTCAGCCTGGACTCGGTGACTTCCTAGATGATACGGAGCCGGTCGGAGACCTCCTCGAACTGCATTGCATTCTGGTCATCCCCAGATAGAAAAGAGGACACCGCCTCCAGCCGTTCCCTCCGCTTTACCTTCAACGGCGTGACCTACTAGGCTCGCGCGCTTCTGGTGGTGGCTTCGCAGCCTCTGGGGGTTCTACCGTGGCTGTACTCCGTTGCAGACAGGGCCAGTCGGACGTCTTCGTGCGCCACATCAACTTCCGTAGACGATCCCCTCTCGCGCAACCGGTCGGAATCCTCCTTGGAGAAGGATCGAGATGCACTGGGGATCCCCTCAGCAGGCGTGGTTCCTGGTCTACGTGGGCAAGTTCAACCTCTCGCCTTCGCGCCACTTCTACCTGCGGATGGAACCTCGCACCGACCTCACAAACGGTAGCTTCCGAAGCGACGAACGCAGCACTTGGCAAACCCAGCGTGGCGGTGGTCTATAGAGCAGGCGTACTCCGCCAGACGGGGACTTCGGCTGTGGGGATTGATGAGTACCACAGCGGACCTTCTTCCACTCGGATGTCTCTACTGGCCCCGCCTCAGCGGCTCCTGCTTCTCCCCGGGCGACCCTCAACAGGCGACCTCGAGTCTCAGGTTCCGGTGCGACCTTTGCTATGCCCTCACCTTCTTCATGGGGCAGATCCAGACTGGCGCGCGACGGGAGATCCTCTTCCTCCCCTCCTCCCAGGATGTTTCTCGCGTCGATGCAAGCCTCGCCACCGGGAGCACTCCCCTGTTACCGAGATCTTACCCTGCCTCCGGTGGATGGCCTCCGGACTTCCTTGTCCAGCTTCGAGTGTCACGTTCCTGATGCCAGGAGCTTCTTGTTCCCTCTGACAGCACCACAGTGGTCGACTACTTCAGAAGCAAGGCGGGACACGCTTCCTCTCCCTGTACTTTCTCCGCTGCCACGGGCTCCGTTGGTGCGAAGATCGTGACGTCACTTTCGAGCAAGAGCCTTCCAGGGGCGTCTGCATGACCGGCCGACTTCATCGCGTGTCGCAGCCAGCTTCTCTGCACAGAGTGGACGGGCCGTCCAGACATCGTTCGGGTGATCTGCGCAGTGGTCACTTTCCCATGATCACGCCGAGGTGGAATAGACAGCTTCCCCGCTTCGTCTCGCCGATTCCAGACTCGCTTGCCTGGGCGGTTGACGCTCACTCCATCCCATGGGACGGCCTGGTCGCCTACGCCTTCCCACCGACGATGCTCGTTCCCAAAGTCCTACTCAAGCTCAGAAGGTGCAGTTCGACCATGTTCCTGGTGGCCCCGTTCTGCTGGACCAAGTCGTGGACCAACGACCTCCTGAGCCTCGCCACGGCTCCACCGCGGCGGCTTCCCACCCCACGCACGATGCTCAAGCAACCACGGCAGGAGCTGTACCACCCGTGCCCCGAACGGTTTCTCCTTCCCGCCCAGAGACTGTGCGGCAAACCCTCGCAACTAGATGCTTCTCAGGTGCGGCCGTGAAAGCTATCGCTACAACCCGCAGAATCACGAAGAGACGAGGCTACAAAGGGGAGTGGCGAGTCTGTGTGACTGGTGTGACGGCATGCGCCTATCCCCCACAGATTGACGGTTCCTCAGCTGGCGGACTTCTTCCTCTGGCTGTTCACCTGCCAGCGTTCAGCGCCGATCACCTTCGCGGCTACCTGGCCATGGTCGCTGACACGTACCAACACTTGGGACGACCCAACCCTGGTAACTGCAAAAACCTCGCCGACCTGATGGCTTTTTGCTCCCTGGTACCGCGATGCGACCTGCCTGGGGTCCTTACTTGGCTCAACTCTGTCCGCTTCGAACCGATCCAGTTGGCGAGGCTACCGGACATGACGCGGAAGACCTGCTTCTTACTGGTCCTCATGTCTGCTTCCAGGGTCAGCGAGCTGCACACCCAGCACGGGTAAGGGGTCCAACACCGGTAAGCCCCACAGACCGGACAAGTGGCCCTTACCAGGTTGTGGAGCCTTCAACGCCGCGGCTTAGGCCGCGAGCCCGAGCTCCAGCACCGGCCGCCACCACAGTCCCGTCGAGTGGTCTCTGCCCGGTCGCGGAACCTCAAATGCCGCGAAAGGAAAAGACTATCAGCACGCCCCCTCTTGTTGCAGCTCTGGATGGTCGGCTCAGTTCTACTGCTGCCCGACCCGGCGTTTCTCGCCAAGACCCTATCTCCTTGGCTGCCCCGCAGTTGATCACCATGCAACATTGAGAGACCCAGGCTCCACCCGGGGGTCCAGACAACAGGACCCGGTGAAGGCTTTACACGTGTACCTGCGCCGGACCAAGCCGCTCCGCAGGGGCCTTTCCTCCCACTGTTCCCAGGTAGAATGACATCACAGCCCAGACGATATCCTCCTGGCTCTGATGGGGGTGATACGCTCCGCCTACCAAGATCTCTCCCCTGATGCAGCCAAACGAATGAACTTCAGGGCGCATGAGGTCATAGCCTCGGCCGCAAGCCTTGCATTCGACCGGAACTGTGCTGTCTAAGACATCGTGGCGGCCGTAGGATGGCGAGCACAGATTACCTTCGCCCGCTTCTACCTGAGGGACCTCTCCAGCCAGCGCCAGAACCTTCGCTGGTGGGAGACATCGGGGCGGCGCAACATTCCCGCCCGGCGCTCTGGGCGCCGTACGTATTTTAGCTAAAATTATCGGGAGGTTGCTTCGGGAGGGTGGTCCTAGTGACCAGTATTTGGGGGTTAGGGGCGTTATAGCGGCACCCGCCTCCTGTTCGGGATTCTTCCATACTGTAATGTCATCGGTAATGTGTTTTGAGGAAACAAATGTATTTTTTTTTAAAATGTATTTTTTCGAAAAATACTTACCGATGACATTACTCGAAGGACCCTCCCTCCTGCCCCGCTTGCCGCTGGTCCACTAAGAAACTGACTGGTGAGCTTACGCTGGGCGCATTCCGGATGGGATGGAAGGGAGGCTACTCAGGTTACCATCTAGGCTATGGCGCCCCTCACCTGCCAACACTGCCATACTCGTACACAACAATTTTTGCTAAAATTAGTCTAGCTAAGAACCATTCCATACCGTAATGTCATCGGTAAATATTTTTCCAAAAAATACATTTTAAAGAAAAATACATTTTTACTAACTTTGTTTTTACCTCGTATTCCAGAAAACCGTGGAGAGTTTTTGGATAAGCTGCAGCGTGCGCGAAGCCAGATCAAGGTGGGGACGCCCAGCCAACCCATCTTTACCCACCCCTCTGCCAGTCGCCTGGTGGTGGGCAACTGGTCACTGTACTGCAAGCGTGCTGGGGAGCTCCAGATTCACAACTCTGATGGACAGCAGGTTAGTATTTAGATGTATAAATCTGTGGATGACAACGAAGATGTTGATGAATTGATTATGATAAATTGTTATATTCAGGATAAGTTTTAGGCATTGCAAATTCCTCTCTTCTGGTTGAATGCATTGTATGCAAAATCTTCATTTTCATTTTCAAAGGAAGTGTGCATTAAACCCATTTGAGCCCTGAGACACCTCAGCAAGATGTGGATTGACCAAGGGTGGTGCCAGAATAGTTTACTACTAGCTAAACTATTCTGGAACAACCCTTGAACTAGCATGTTTGATCAGTCTCCTGAATAGTAATGTCGTTAGAGGAAACTCCTAAACTGGGGCATTTTGATCTTTACCCTTTTCATTCTGATACACTACTGCTTGAAATTAATTTGACTATGATAGTTCAAGGGTAGTGTCAGAGTAGTAGTGTAGAGTATGCCAGGCTATTCTGGCACCACCCTTGAACGAAAATGGGTGATTTATCTCCTAATGTGTAATGTAGCCTTCATAGGACAATAAGCAAATTAATAAATATCAGCCTCAGGATGTAATCGTTAAGGCATTGTGTAGTGTGTATTAATTGTACATTTGCCTGCACATTTCTTCTACATTTCATCCCATTTGTTTCCTCAAATACGTTATCGATGGCATTACTGTATGGAAGATACACTTAGCTTAACGATACACTTAGCTTAACGATTTCAGCCTAAAATTCATTGTGTATACATACACAACCAGGGAGGCAACTCCAGGGAGCCGTCCTTACCAAGGGCCCCCGAGTAGCCTCCTTTCCCTCCTCATCCGGGCACACGGGGAGTCACACCATTTCGAACGCTTAGCTTCCTAGTGATAGGCTGTGTTTTCGTGCTCAGCCTTAGATTCCTTGGATTTTCTCTTGGTTCTTCTCCCTTGGATTCATGGATTTCTTCATGGTGCTTTGTGCTTCCGCTCAGACTATGGGTGTAGCGGTTTAGCTTCGTGTGCCTTTGAATTTTCACGTGGTGACTTGTGTTTCCGCGCGGGCTACACGTGGTTGGTGTGGCGGATTACCGGTCCTCCCTGGGTCGGTCTTTTCTCCTCGCTTGTCTTCCGTCGCTTGAGGATATGGCCAGGTAAGGTCTCGGGGCATGCTTCGGCCGCTCAGGTTGCTGACTGGTCGATGCATTACTTGGATAAAGGCTGGTTCGTTCGCAGCCGATTTTTGTGACACCAGTCGTGAATTTCGCCCACGTGGCTCTTTGTTCTTGGGGCCATGTGCTGTTTTCTTTCATGCGTTTTGTTTTCTGTTACAGCGCAAAACTTGGTACTAGCCCTAGGTGTAAGGGGTTCCAGTGGCCCTCGGACTCGCACCTTGTGCCTCCCTTGCCCAGGCTGCTCTTCCGCACGTCCGTGCGAGAGATGTTCTTTGTGGAAGGAAGAACGGTGGTCCTAGTTGTGGAAGTTTTACCAGCGTAACCGGCCTTTTCTCTCCAGGGAACCCCCTCGAACGGCTTCCTCCCAGCCACCTCGGCGGGCGACCTGATATCGTGGGTCTCTGTTCTCGCAACACGCGGCATGCCGCGCCGTACATTGTCCCCTCGTCCGTGCCCCTTCCTCCCCGGGCCGTGGAAATTTTAACCAGCGCCCAGTGCTCGGTGCGCCTTGACTACCGGCCGTCGGTCCGTTCTAAGGTACGCTTGCTTAGACGCTCTCCTTCGGCCTTGGTGTCTCGCTCCCCATGGCCTCATGCGGCGACCCAAGACCTCTCGCTATCGGCCTGTTTTCAAGACAGAGCGGATACTAGAGTCCAGCAGGACCCACTCTGGCTACAGCACAAGTCGGCTCCCTGCGACCGAGAGCAGCCTGCCGATCTGCAGTCCAGGCCAGTGGTCAGCGAGTGACTGGACCCAGCTGTGCTACTGCACAGGCCTTCTTCCCGTGACTTTCAGCGCTCTGCCGTGCTTCAGCGCGGTGCCGCCTCCAGTGACAGACAGGACTTAGCTGTGCTACAGCACAGTTCTTCGTCTTCGCTGGGGAGGTAAGAAGAGTCGTAAACTGCACTCCAAGGCTGATGCTGCTCGCTCGAAAGTGAAGACCCTGGCCCATCAGTTGTATGACGAGTATTTCCGTGAAGCAGAGGCAACTCACCGTGGTCTGGTTGCCAAGCTGAGCAATATTGTGCAGCAGCTGGACTCTGCTCTTGCTCGCACCCGGCTTGCAGATTTCTACCTGTGGCCGTTTCGAGAGAAGAATCTGGCCCCTATTACCATTCGGGGATACCTCTCCATGATTGCGGACACTTACCGCCATTTGGGCCTCCCAGACCCTGGGGCCTGCTCGGACCTTTTGGAACTTATGCGGAATTTTGAGCTGCAGCGACCAGTTTCACACTCTCTGATTCCTCGCTGGGACCTCGCCTGGGTCCTTACCTAGCTAAATTCTAGCAAGTTCGAACCACTGCCCTGAGCCAGCATGGCGAATCTCACCCGGAAGACCTGCTTCTTACTAAAGCTTGCCACGGCGTCCAGAGTTAGTGAGTTACACGCGCTCTCTATGGACCCGACCTGTCTTCAGCTCAGGGCCGATGGCTCTGTAACCTGCTAACGAATCTCGCCTTCTTGGTGAAGAATCGGCTCCCTGTAACCTCCTAACGAATCTCGCTTTCTTGGCGAAGAATTGGCTCCCTTCGGCCAGGGCTCCAGTCATCACCCTGCGTCCCCTTGGGGAACCCGACCAGACTCAGGACTCCTGCCGTCAGGACCCTGTCCGGGCACTTTGAGTCTACCTGCGCAACACAAAACCTATCCGGCGTGGCCGGACCCGCCTCTTCCTGCCACTTTCCCCTTGCAGTTGCAGGCACGACGTATCTTTGCAGACGATCTCCTCGTGGCTCCGTTGGGTCATCCGTTCTGCCTACGACAGTACGATGATCTCTCTCAGGCGGGTGCTAAGACGCTGCGTATATGTGCACATGAGGTCTGTGCTGTCTCCACCAGTGTTGTGTTCGATCGGAACTGCACCGTGAGAGACATTTTGGCAGCTGTTGAGTGGCGGGCCAATTCCACCTTTGCCCGCTTCTACCTCCGGGACCTTACGAGCCAGCGGGACAATCTGGCCTTGGTGGGGGACATCGCTGCAGCGCAACACTCCCTCCCGGCACCACAGACGCCGTAAGGTACGCTTAGCCAAAATCGTCGGGAGGTTGCTCCGGTTCGTGACCATTAAGCACGAGCGATGACGGGTTCTAGCGGACGGCACCCTCCTCCTTTTCACTATTCTTCCATACAGTAATGCCAAAGGTAATGTATTTTGAGGAAACAAATGTATTTTTCTCTAAAATGTATTTTTTCGAAAAATACTTACCGATGGCATTACTCAAATGGCCCTCCTACCTGCCCTGCTTGCCGCCGGAGCGCTATAGCGTTCGAATGGCGTGGCCTACCCGGCACCGGCCTCCACGTGGCGTAGGTGGGTAGTCCGCTCAGTCCCTGACTGAGTGGGCTAGCGGACGGGTGCCATCTTTGTCCAGGATTAGGACTTGATGTCAGCAGATATGTTGTTCAGCCTTTTCACTGGTCCGGTTTTTAAGGAGCTGTGCTAACCTAGGTCGTACCATGTTGGATTGGTCCTTAAAAATACTCGTGACTTTTTGGTCCTTTGGATCCCAAGTGTTTGCCGTGCTTGGAAACCCGTGTCGGGGGAGAAGAGGATCCTGGTGGCTGAGGTTCCCTTTGGGCTGCGGCTCACTGGTGCCAACACTCCACTTCGGCCTTGACTTCTACCTAAACGGGAGGCTAGTCGTACCGGCCTAGTCAATCGGCTCTTGTCACGTTGAGCCCTATCCCACTGTTGACATGCGGGTTGTTATACGGAGCACCATGCTATAGCTTCTGCTGCTGATTAGGTGCTTTACGCCAGTATTCCCCTGCATTCAACGGTGTGATAGAAGGCGGTGGCTCAAACGGTTCAATCGGGCTTACCCCCTTGAGTATATCTTTCGGGCAGTCTCCATTGTGCGTCGGCTGGAGACCCGCCGACAGTTGCACTTTCCCTTGTTGGGCTCGGTGGCGGGCGGGGACCCCCGGGGGATGAATATCTCTACTAATATAATATGGATAAAACCAAAAAACCAAAACTAGCACAGAAACGGCGCATAGACACCGACATTGCACATGACAGTGATTCAGACTGTGAGGAAGCGACGCCTCAGGCGTCGGCCGTATGGCCTCGCTTCCTCATTGTCCATAGCAAGGTGAAGGAGAAACCAGTTACCAAGCTGCATCCTTTTCTGGTGGGGGAGACCCTCAGGAGCCGTGTTGGCAGGCCTGACGCCCAGCGCCTCAGGTCTGGTGACTTGCTGGTGGAGTGCCGTACTCGGGCACACTCCAGCGGGCTACTGGGGCTCTCTTCCATCGGAGACACTCCTGTGGAAGTCACACCCCACAAAACTATGAATTCGTCAAGAGGCGTAATCAAAGATCAAGCTTTGGCAGAACTGTCAGAAGATGAACTTGTAAGGAACCTTAAGTCTCAGGGGGTGACTTGCGTCAGGCGCTTCGCTTCCAAGCGAGGTGGTGGGGAGATCCGTCTCCCTACCATCATCCTGACGTTTGGCACCCCCACCCCTCCTACTACCATCTGGGGAGGTTACTACTCCCTGAGAGTGAAAAAGTACGTCCCTCTTCCCCTCCGGTGCTTTAAGTGCCAAAAGTATGGCCATGGGCAGAAGACATGCCGTCAGGCAGAGGCTTCATGCGCCCGTTGCACTAGGCCCGGACACTCTGCTGAGTCCTGCACAGCCACCCCCCTGTGTGTGAATTGCCAGGGGGCGCATATGGCTTCGGATAAGAAATGCCCTCGTTGGATATCCGAGTGCAAGATTCAGCAGGTGCGTGTGGAGAAGGGGCTGTCCTTTCTGGATGCCAAAAAACTGGTTGAAGGCCCTGGTGCAGCTGCGGCTGCCCCAACCTCTAACACCTCAGTGTATACTTTTAGTGCAGCGGTGGCAGGCAAGCGCCCCACCAAAGACTTTTCATGTCAGACCCCAACTTCTTGGTTGGGGGCGGAGCCTCGGCTCATCTCGCCCCTGGAGAGTAACCCTCCTCCGGTGGTGACAAGGAGCCAGGGAACGCAGAAGGCGGACACTGCCGGTCCGGTTGTGCCGCCTTCTGTTGCCCCTAAGCCTCAGCCCCCACCCAAACCTGTTAGTCAGTCAACTCCAAAGGCTTCTGGCTCTGGTCAGCCTTCTAAGGCCGCTAACTCTAGCGGCAGGAACGCTGCCCAGGACCAGAAGTCTAAGAAATCTATGGGACCGCTGTGCGCACGGGCCCAGAAGGGGAACACAGATGTGCCCCTTCAAAACAAATATGCTGCACTGGAGGAGCGGATGGAGGGAGTGGAAGTTGTTGTTGCTGATGCTGCGGCAGCTCCACCCCCTTCCTCTCCGAAGAACCAGAGGAGGCCCGGGAGCCGGCCCCCCTCTGTTTCTTCAACTCCTTCCAAGGTAAAGGAAAAAGGGGGGAAAAACTCCTTACCCCCAGATCAGACTTAATCATGGACTCTTTGCTTCAGTGGAATTGTCGTGGTTTTCGAGCTAACTTTGAGGAATTACGTCTTTTAGTCAAGTTCTATAACCCCTCAGTCATATCTCTTCAGGAGACTTACCTGAAGACTTCTGACCCTGTGTCTTTTAATGGTTTTAATGTTATACATAAAGGCTCTGATTCGGAGAGGCGCTCGGGTGGAGCGGCTCTTCTCATTAGTAGCCAAATTTTATGTAGCCCCGTTAGCATCGACACCTGTCTTCAGGCTGTCGCTGCTCGGGTTACCTTAAAAAAGACCATAACCATATGCAGTATTTACCTGCCACCATCACTGCGGGTCTGTAGCAATGATATTTTTCACTTAGTAGATCAACTGCCCCCTCCCTTTATTCTCATGGGGGATTTTAACGGTCATGCTCACCTTTGGGGTAGTGACCACTATGATGGCAGAGGTCAGATGTTAGAAGATGTTTTTTCTCAACTTAACCTATGTGTCTTTAACGATGGCTCACCTACATACTCTAACTCAGGTTCCGGATCTAGTTCTGTTCTAGACCTCACTGTGTGTGATCCTTCTCTCATGCTGGACTTTGACTGGAAGGTTCACGACGACCTGTGTGGTAGTGACCACTTCCCAGTAGTCCTGTCATCGGTCAGCTGTGAGGAGGATTCGCCGGTGGGGCGCTGGAATCTCAAGAAAGCTAACTGGTCTCTGTTTGCCTCTCTCTGTCAGTCTCGTCTTACAGAGGAGGTGGTCATGTCAGCTGAAGAACCTGTTTCTTGTTTTACTTCTATTTTGTTGGAGGTTGCAGGTGAAACCATCCCTAGAACTTCCACATCACTCCCTCGGAAGCCGAGAGTACCATGGTTCAATGAAGAGTGCCGCAAGGCCCAAACAATGCGCAAATCTGCTCAGCGACGTGCATTTCGTAATCCGTCGCAAGCAAATATTTTAACCTTTAAAAGACAGCGGGCGAAAGCCCGTTATATTTTTAAACGTGAACGCCGTGCTTCCTGGAGACGCTTCGTCTCATCTTTATCTTCTAGGACTCCGTCCCAAAAAGTCTGGAAGGCTGTTCGAAGAATTAGGGGCAGGGGTGGCTCGGCTTCTGTCGGCCATCTTAGAGATGGTGCCAGTTTGGTCACAGATAAAAAGGCTGTGGCCAATTTGCTTGCCTCCACCATTGCCCATAATTCTTCAACAGAGCATTATTCACCTTTCTTCCAGAGAGAGAAGGAGAAGCGAGAATCTTGTGCTTGTGATTTTATATCGGATAACTTGGAAGACTATAATGCCCCTTTTACGTTTTCAGAATTGCAGCAAGCCATGCAGAAATGTACTGACTCTGCTGCTGGATTAGATACCATCCATTATCAGCTCATAACACATCTGCCTGAGGATTCACTCCTTGTACTTCTCAAGGCCTTTAACCATATCTGGATAACCGGTCATTTTCCGCCATCTTGGCGCCAGGCTGTGGTTGTGCCAATTCCCAAGCCGGGTAAGGATCCTTCCGACCCGGGCAACTACCGGCCAATAGCTTTGACATCATGTTTATGTAAAACTATGGAACGCTTGGTCAACGCCCGACTGGTGTGGCATCTTGAGTCACAGGGTCTCATCACAGACCTCCAGTGCGGTTTCCGGCGCTTCCGTAGTACAACTGACCATCTAGTCCGCTTTGAGTCTTTTATCCGAGATGCTTTTGTCAACAAGCAGCATGTCTATGCAATTTTCTTTGATCTTGAAAAGGCATATGACACTACCTGGAAGCATGGTATAATGTCTGATTTGTCGGACATGGGTTTTAAAGGGCATCTGCCCGTTTTTATTCACAATTTTTTGTCCAACAGGTCGTTCCATGTCCGTGTGGGCTCCACCCTCTCCGACTCCTTTGAACAGGAGATGGGTGTCCCGCAGGGCAGTATTCTATCTCCTGTTTTATTTAGCATTAAAATAAATAACATTGTAAAGGCCGTCAAGGATGATTCTGAATGCTCTTTGTTTGTGGACGACTTTGCTTTGTGTGCACGAGGTCGAGGACTTGCGTCCCTTGAGAGGCGCTTGCAGCTGTGCGTTGATCGCATCCAGGGGTGGGTGTCTCTCAATGGATTCAGATTCTCGCCCTCCAAGACAGTCTGTGTGCATTTTACTAACCAGACGAAATTTTTTCCAGAACCTAGCCTGAGCATTGCTGGAGTGCCAATTAAGGTGGCCGAAGAGGCTAAGTTTTTGGGGGTCATCTTTGACAAAAGATTGACCTTCTGCAACCATGTTAACTACCTTAGAACCTCTTGTCGGAAGGCCCTCGACATTCTTCGTGTCGTTGGTCGTACTGACTGGGGTGCAGACCGCATCGTCTTACTTCGACTGTACCGGGCCCTTGTTCGGTCCAAACTGGATTACGGCTCTGTGGTATATGGCTCGGCTTCCAAGTCTGTTCTGCAGCGTCTGAACACAATTCACCATCAAGGTCTGCGCATATGTCTGGGAGCCTTCAGGACATCTCCAGTTCCTAGTCTGTATGCAGAGGCAGGGGAGCCTTCTCTCAGGCTCCGCCGCATCCGCCTCATGCTCAGCTACGTTCTGAAGCTGAAGGCCCATCCAGAAAATCCTGCCTATGATTGTGTTTTTAACCCGTCGTTTGCAGAGATTTACGATGCCCATCCGGGAGCTGTCCGTCCACTTTCCTTCCGTGTCCGACCTCATCTGCAGGCGGCCGGAGTGGACCTGGACAAAGTTTCGGAATCTCTGCAACACGTCACTCCACCCTGGCTACTACCAGTTCCTGACATCTTGCTGGACTTGACTGCCCACAAGAAGGATTGTACTCCACCAGCCATATACCAACAGAGCCTCAATGAACTCCTTTCAATTTTTCCTGGCTATTGTCGTCTTTATACGGATGGGTCCAAGTCTGAGGATGGAAGAGTGGCTGCGGCTGCAGTGTCCTCTCGCCATCCTAGACGCCCATTTAAGCTCCGTCTCCCTGACCATTCCTCTGTATTTAGTGCAGAACTGCAGGCCATTCTGCTAGCACTCAAGCATGCCTATCAGTCTCGGGAAAGGAACTTCCTGATTCTGTCCGACTCTCTTTCTGCCCTGCAGGCCCTTCAGGGCGCGGGAACAGACCATCCACTGCTGGTGCAGATTAGAGAGCTCTACGCGGACTTGATGAAGGAATATTATGACATCATTTTTATTTGGGTCCCAGGCCATGTGGGCATCGAAGGCAACAGAATCGCAGATTCTGCTGCCAACAGTGCCCGCAGTGACCCTGTCCCTGACACACAGACTGTCTATAGTGATTTTAAACCTGTTATTAGTGCGTACATAGCCCGCGAGTGGCAGTCCGAGTGGGACAAAGAGGAAGGGAACAAGCTTCATGAAGCTCTTCCTAAGTTGTCTGACAGTCTACCTTTCCGCTGCGGCAGCCGCCGTGAGGAGACTGTCCTTGCTCGGCTCCACATCGGGCACACATATGTTACGCACTCTTACTTACTTAAACAGGATGAGCGTCCATGGTGTTTTGCCTGTGATGAGCAGTTTTCTGTTCGACACTTTTTGCTATATTGTGCTGACCTAATTGACACCAGATATAAACACTTCACAGCAGACTCCTTGAAGGTTTTGTTCCGGGATGTTCCCCCGGACAAAATCTTCAATTTCTTGAGAGAATGCAATATTTTTAACAAGATCTGAGCATTCATAGACTATGTGAATTTTTTTATTTGCCCTTTTTGAGAGTCTGTAGACGTTTCTTTTCCAGACATGTGCGACATTTTAGCCTGAGATTTTTAATCTATATTTACATCTTGTCTTAAGACCTTGCTTTTAGTCTGGCTGACCAGATTTTTACCCATCCCGCCGTGAGATGGCCTTAGTCGCCTGCTCGGCGTTAAACCCAAATAACTAATAACTAAAAACTCGAATGGCGTGACTCCCCGGCACCTGTGCCCGGATGAGGAGGGAAGGGAGGCTACTCGGAGGCCCTTGGTAAGGGCGGCTCCCTGTAGTTGCCTCCCTGGTTGTGTTTGTATACACAACGAATTTTAGGCTGAAATCGTTAAGCTAAGTGTAAGTTCCATACAGTACTGCCATTGGTAAGTATTTTTCGAAAAAATACATTTTAGAGAAAAATACATTCTTCTTTCCCACAACAGGCGACCATTCTGCGTGACGATGTGACAGGCTTTATCTTTGAGTCAAACCGTGGCACGAAGCACTCCTTTACAGCAGAGACCTCACTGGGCCCTGAGTTTGCTGTGGGCTGGGGAGGTAAGAAGAGTCGTAAACTGCGCTCCAAGGCTGATGCTGCTCGCTCGAAAGTGAAGACCCTGGCCCGTCAGTTGTACGACGAGTATTTCCGTGAAGCAGAGGCAACTCCCCGTGGTGTGGTTGCCAAGCTAAGCAATATTGTGCAGCAGCTGGACTCGGCTCTTGCTCGCCAGATTAGTCAGCTGAGGGTGAGTTGATATGTACAATCTGCAGGAGGTACAGTTAACCCTTTGTGTGTCGGTAGAGGTTTTTGTCATGATGATTCCTAAGGAATCATCGCAACAAAAACCGCTTCTGACATGCCAAAGGTTAAATGGCTGGCCTATAGAGGGGATATACTGCATTTTACTTTGTTTGCCCGGATGATATCTCTGTAGCCACTGGCCCAATTTGATCCAGATGTGCGTTAGTTAAAATTTTACAGAAGGCAGAGTCGTAAAAAAATGTATGATGTTACTTTCAAGGTCAAGGTCACAGCTGTTAGTGTGAATTAGCTGCACAATGTTTCTGATGAACAAAACTTTGTCTTACTGGAGGGGTATCATGAGAAGCTATGCCTAAATTTCAGGTGGGGCTTTGTTTTTTAACCCCTTTGTATTGTTGAGCTCAGGTTCTTTTATGTCTTTAACTCGTTCGAGATGTGCCTCCTCCGGATACGCGCTTATGCCGCGTATCTGGAGGCGGCATGTCTCGAATGAGTTAAGTTGCCACTAATTAGCCTTGTTTACATCCTCAGACTGAGGAATTATTCCAGGTTATGATGCTAATATAACTAATTTCTTTATTTTTCGTTCAGTCGCCTGATGGAGAGATGACATGGGCACAGGAGATGCACAGCGCCCTTGAAGAACTGGTCATACTCCTGAAAGATGAACACACCATCTCATCCTTTGAACTCTACAACAGCGGCCTCGTCCAAACCCTCCTCAGTATTCTCACCAATGTTAGTGGCTTTTGTCTTTCCATTGTCAACACCAATAATACAGTTAGGTGTCATCCCTGACTTGACCTGTCAAGCCTGATCCATTAACCCATTGACTGTCAGTAGCACTTTTTGTTGTGATAATTCCTGCAGGAATCATTGACAAAAAGCGCTACTGACAGCCAAAGGGTTAATACAGTTTATATTAACCTGTCCAGCTGATGCAGACTGTTTCTGCAATCTTCATTTAAAAAAAAACAGCAACTTGGATTCAAAGTGGTGTCAACAAGAGGTATAGATCCTCATGAGCCCCTGCATCTGTGAACACTTTTTCGGACACTATACCCTGTGTACACTGTGCAGCGTTGAACTGTACACTGTCTGGTGTTAGACTAAGAAGTACCCAACGGAGAAAGAAACACGCTTAGAAAAAACGGGTACAACACAATTTATTAATATTTCGGGTAAATACCCTTTGTCAAAATAGACAAACAAACAGAGAGATTAGCCGCTACTTCTCTTCATTGGCAGAAGGAATGTGGCAAGGAATGTGCTTGTGTCTGCTAACTGTACCTTTACCTGACTGTATCGCTTCTGTTTTACTACTCACTAACCAGATAGGTGTGGTTGGCGCTGGTTGATATGTACATTTCCCTTGGGGACTTTCTCAGCGCTGGCCATACGTGTAGTTGGATCCCTTGCCCTTCCCTGTCGGGCGCCCGGTCTCCGGCTCACGGAGTGATACGTGGTTTTGGGGCGGGGCGATCGTGTGCATCCCTTGGGGATGTATGTGGTCGTCTTGTTGCGTGCCTGTGTGTTTTTCTGTGGGCTGGTGGGTGCCTGTTGGGTGGGGCTGGTGGCTCTGGCTGGTTGTCTTCCGCCCCCACCCCACCTTTTTTTTTTTTCTCTCTCTCTCCTCTCTCTCTCTCTCTATCTCTCTCCCTCTTTCTCCCCCCCCCCCCCACCCTCTTTAACACTTCTCTCTAGCCATCTTTCTTTCTTTACGCTTTTCCCTTTCCCCTTCTTCCCCTTCCTCCTTTCCCCCTCCCCCCCCCCCTTCCCCCCCCCCTTCCCCCCCCCCTCCGCCCCCCTCTCTCACCCTTGAAGACGGTTTCACAACTACCTACTCTCCACTATTACCAATATTCTCTCACTGAATTTGATTATTTGCTTTGTTTTAATGACTTATTATTTGTTGTGTGCCGTGCTAAATGCTGGGTTTTTTTCCCCGGGGTCCTCCCGTTTTTCCCCAGGTAGTCCTCAACTTGAAGGTGATATAAAGTTTGCCTTCGGGTTGGTGTTTAACAGGCTTTGTGTATTAGACACTCTGGCTACTTCGTGCCCAAGGGTACTCCCCGTTCGTTCTCTCTCTCTCTCTCCGTCTCGCTCTCTCTCTCTCTCTCTTTCTCTGGCCTCACCTACACGCCTTTTCTTTTGCTCGCTCCTGCACGTGCTTGCACACTCTCTTGTCTCTCGTGTTCAGGTTCTTTCCGAGTCTCTCTCTTACGATTTTTCGTTGACGTCATTTTTACATTATCCGCACTTTTGTTCTTCCTTTTCTTTTATTTTACATCACCTCCTTCATTTGCCACATTCCTTCTGCCAATGAAGATAAGTAGCGGCTAATCTCTCTGTTTGTTTGTCTATTTTGACAAAGGGTATTTACCCGAAATATTAATAAATTGTGTTGTACCCGTCTTTTCTAAGCGTGTTTCTTTCTCCGTTGGGTACTTCTTTGCATATTACACGCTTGGCAGTCACCTTTTTGGTCTGGATTTCTGGTGTTAGACTGTCCAAGATTTTTCAAGCCTCGGTTTCTATGTGAGTGTCGTCAACGTGGCCAGTTTTCTGGTTTTCCACTCGCTGGATTGGTGTATGCATAAAATATAAAAGAAACACAATAAACTTGACGTGAAAATGGTCTGTTGCCAAAAGAAAGAAATTTTGACAGCAGCCGAAGCTGCACACCAAGAGAAAAGTTGTGCGATGAGCGTGTGTGTGCAGCGTATCTACTTCTGTATAACCCATATACTGAGGCTAAAAGCTTCAAATTTGTACATTGCCATATGCAAGCTACATTATAGTACTTAAGACCAATGGCTTTAGTTCACGGGTGATGCCAGAATAGCTTGGTACCTAGAGACACCAAGCTATTCTAGCACTACCCTTGAATTATTTTAGTCAAACTTATTTCACATACTTGTCTGGTGTATTTTGAATGATAAGCGTTAAGAAAACACAAATAAGGAGCTTTGACAATCGACATCCATTTGTAGTATTACTCTGTAAACGTGTGGTTGTCTAAGAAATTTCCTTTAACTCTTCAATAATCTACACATTTATACATTGCCAACCTTTCTGTTTCATCAAAAACGTTACCGATGGTATTACTGATAGGAAGATATACTTAGCTTGTCAAGTTCAGCCTCCAAAAGTGTTGTGTGTTGCTACACAACCAGGGACGTAATTCTAGCTAGCTCCCCTGAGTGGCCTCCCTATCCCCCGGATAGCCTCCCTTCCTCATCTCGCGAGAGGCCGTTATTTTCCAAGTTCATACTTAGCTGCCATTTTGTCGGTTTCGTTATTTTTCAGTCTTCGTGTTTATTCATGTTTATCATTCGTTTTTGTCGGTTTCGATCATCCCCAATGGCCAGGTAAGGCCTCGGACATTGTCTCGCCCGGCGATTACTGCTTCCTGATGCAATTTCCGTGGAATTACGGCTTTTTGGCCTTTTCTTTCGACTTCGTGATCGGTTGGTTGCAACGGTCGTACTCTTGGCCTTCGTGGCCACGACCCCGAGCGGTTATCCTCTGTTTGCATGATTGGTTGCAGTCACCAACTCAGAACGTGCACCTCCTGCGGCAACTTCCAGTGGCCGTCGGATTCCCATTTGCGCTGCCTTCCGTGCTCGGGCTGCGCATCTGATAGAACTTGCCCTACTTGGACGGTTTGGGAGGAAGACCGTTGGTCTCAGATGTGGAGCTTCTATCAGCGCAAGCGCCCCATTCCTTCTTCTACGGCTCCAGTCCCAACAGCCCCTCCCAATTTGGCCGCAGTCGACAAGTTGTCCAGTCGCTCTCGGTCCCCGGACTCCGTTCGCTCCCTCACCCTACACTCCCATGTCCCGGTTCAAGTACCCTTGCAGGTATCTTCGTCTAACACACCGGACAAGGTTACGGACGCTGTCCCTTCTGCTGTGGGAGGCAAATTTTTTTCCCTCTCATATGCGTTCTCGCTCTCAGGAGCTCTGTTTACTATCGGTCCCGCGCACCCGCTCTACGGAGACGGGTCCCTCGCGGCGACTTCCCTCTATACCTCGGGGGACGGGACACCGGCATCCGATTAACCCTAACACGGTTACCGATCAGACTGGTGTGGCCTTGCCCACCTCCACTTTTCTGCCTAAGCGTCGCCATAACATGTCACTTCATGACTCTTTGCACGGCACGGCGAGGCTCCCGGTGTCCACTAGCGCCCTGGTTTGTCACCGGTCACCGCGCAGCGCCCTGGCTCGTAGCTGGTCACCGCGCATACACATATCAGACACTTTTCCGCCTAAGCGTTGCCATAGATCATCACTTTATGACACTTTGCTCGGTGTGGCGGGTCTTCCGGTGTCCCCTAGCGCCCTGGCTATTAACCGGTCACTGCACATACACCGATCAGATACTTTTCCGCATAAGCGTCGCCATAGCTCATCGCTTCATGACACTTTGCACGGCGCGGCGAGGCTCCCGGTGTCCCCTAGCGTCCCGGTTCATAACCGGACACTGCGCAGCGCCCTGGCTCGTAGCCTGTCACCGCGCATACACCGATCGGACACTTTTCAGCCTAAGCGTCGCCATAGCGCGTCACTTTATGACCCTTTGCTCGGCGCGGCGAGGCTTACGGTGTCCCCTAGCGCCCCGGCTCGTAGCCGGTCACCGCGCAGTGCCCTGGCTCGTAGCCGGTCACTGCGCATACACCAATCAGACACTTTTCTGCCTAAGCGGCGCCATAGCGCGTCACTTTATGACCCTTTGCTCGGCGCGGAGAGGCTTACGGTGTCCCCTAGCACCCCGGCTCGTAGCCGGTCACCGCGCAGCACCCTGGCTCGTAGCCGGTCACCGCGCATACATCGATCAGACACTTTTCCGCCTAAGCGTCGCCATAGCGCATCACTTTATGACCCTCTGCTCGGCGCGGCGAGGCTTACGGTGTCCCCTAGCGCCCCGGCTCGTAGCCGGTCACCGCGCATACACCGATCGGACACTTTTCCGCCTAAGCGTCGCCATAGCGCGTCACTTTATGACCCTTTGCTCGGCGCGGCAGGGCTTACGGTGTCCCCTAGCGCCCCGGCTAGTAGCCGGTCACCGCGCGTACATCGTTCAGGCGAGCAGTCCTCTCGGCGCCGCTCTCGCCTCTCTAGTTTTACACCAGGTGAGATTTTACGCCCTCGCTCCCATGAGCGTCTTTCGCAGCCAGCCCCGCAGACCCGGCCTTTTATGACGGGTCTCCAACAGAGGCAACCCCATCATTTTGGGGGGAGGAGACATCGACCATTGGCAGTCCCTGGCGCGTGCCCTCTCCAGCCCGACGTGACTTTGCCTACTTGCGCTTTTCCACTGCAAATTCTACATTTGTCGTCACATCACGACTTGTTGCTCGGCGCTTCGGCTCATCCACTGTCTCCTCGCGCCCTGGTTCACAGCCAGTCACTGCGCGCTTGTGCCATGCTTGGTACTTCCTCTCGGCGTGTTCTCACCCCTCCCGTCGGTTTTCTTCTCCTTCGTTGTCTCCTATTGCTCTACGGTGACAGGTCCCTCGCGGCGACTTCCCCCTCTCCCTCGGGGGATGAGACACCGGCCCTGATGCGGTTACCGACCAGCCAGGTGTGGCCTTGCCCACCTGCCACTTTGTTCCTCCACGTCGCCTTAGGTCGTTCCATCACGACTTATGCGGCGCGGCGGGTCTTCCTGTGTCTCCTTCCGCCCCGGCTCGGAACCGGTCACCGCGCATCCTCGATCGGACGATCAGCCCTCTCGGCGACGGCCTCTCCACTCTTGTCCGATGGCTTCACCCGGGTCTTCTTGCGCACCACCGACCACTTCATGAGAACAGACAACACGGTCCCTCCCCTGTGAGGCGTCGATCTTCTCCTTTTTCATCTTCGGCTTCTTCCGTGTCTTTCACGTTTGGGCCTACCCGCTGCCGCCGCTTCGGCTCCAACACATTTACCGCTTCTCCCGTCGTCGGCGCCCCATGCCATCACACGGGGCTACAAATCGCCCGTCCACTACCAGATCTACCGCCGTCGGTGTTTCATCTCGGCGCTCCCGGTCCTCGGACACTGTTGCCTCCTATCTCCGCGCTCTCGCTCTACGGAGTCGGGACACTTGCGACTACTTTCCATCCCGGCCATGGTGACGGACGCTGTCCCTTCGGCCGCGGGTTGTGGTGTGCCGGGTGAGCTCTTACACCCCCGCTCCCTCGGGCGTCTTTCACAACCAGCCCCGCACACCCGGCCCTTGAAGGCGGGTCTCTCGTGGAGGTACCCCCATCTCCCTCGGGGGAGGAGACATCGGCCCCCGGCTGTCCCTGGCGTGGCTCCAGGCCGGCCGGGCGTGATATTACATATTTGCGTCTTTATGCCACCGCGTCGCCATGTCGTCGCATCACGATTTGTTGCTCGGCGCCTTGGGGCTCCCATGGTCTCCTTGCGCCCTGGCTAACCGCCAGTCTCCGCGCACACGTTTTACATAGGATACGTCCTCTAGGCGTCCGTCTCACCACTCTGGTCAGATAGCCCTCCTCAGGACATACCCCTTCGGGGTCATACACACATGCGGACCAGCTGCCGCCGTGATCCGCGCAATTTTCTCCACCTTCCATCCCGTCTTACACCGAGAGCTCCGACCCACATCTCCCGGCCGGGCATGGGCCTATGCGTGCCTCGCCACCTTTGGATCTCAGGCTTGCGAGCTCGGTTCCCCCTCATATGGGAATGGCATTTTAACCGTGGTACTGCAATTTTACCCTTTCTTATGTATTGTATGAATAAATGTCTCCCCACAACGTAGGACCGTTGTTTTTAGTTCTTCCTCTCATTTTACTATATTTTTCACCTCGCTGCGTCTGGTAGGCCCTGGGCCAAGACCAATCTTTGATTGCTAAACCTTTCCCACCTTGTCGGATTGGTACATGCTATAGATAGGTCCTGGGCCTTGATCTGGAAAACCCCCCACCCGGGTCTGCCCTGGGGGACTTGGGTGGGGTTAGGTATTTTTTAGTTCCCAGGGTCACCCTGGTCAGCCCCACAGGGTGGGTTTTTCTCTCTATTCTGGGGCATGTGTTTCTGTCTACCCTTTGCCCATTCACCTGTATTTGCCTTTTAAAAACTCTCCCTACTGTCTGCACTGCCTGTAGCTCTTGATATTGGATGTGTGTTGCTAAATGGTCTTAGCTTTATTTAGCCCCATGTGTTAGGTTTATTTAACGTATTTGACCGGCTGGCGACATACATTCAATGTTCTGTTTTTTTTTTTTTTTCACAAGCAGTGCAGGCACGTCCTGAGAAAGCCTTGTTGCTGTCGGGACATTAAGCAATGTACAATCAATCAATCAATTGATCTGGAAAAAAAAAAAAAAAAAAAAAATTACAAACATTTCTTTCGTCTTTCCGGTTGGTGAGACCTTGTAGCCTTACTGCTATAGTCCAACCCACAGTTCGCCGGCTAGTCCCTGATCATCCCTGATGCCATAGGAACATTAACTAATAAACGAACGTCCTCCCTCACGGACTTTGTTGGGTCTCCTGCATACCTCTATGCTTCGGAGTACCCGGCGGCAGGAGTGGGGGACCGCCCCTTGGCGACGCCAGCTACCTTTTGCCTTATGCCGGTCAGCCAACGGCCGTACCGCGTTGATGAAACCGGTTTTCGTCTGGATTTGGATTTCCGGATATTGCAAGAGCTCTCCATGCCGCGGTCAGGCCCTTGGATTTCGCTGTCCGTCTCGATCTGGCCGATGCATATCTTCATGTGCTCTTGCATCCTTCGGCTCGCCGTTACCTGCGCTTCGCCTTCCGCGGGGTGGTTTATCAGTTCCGAACCATGCCTTTCGGTCTGAGCATCAGTCCCTGGGTCTTCACCAGGATCATGGACACAGTGGTCGCACACGCTCGGCGGTCCTCTCTCAGTCCGACCTCGCCCTATCTCGACGATCTGCTGCTCGGCATTCGGTGAGTCCCGCTTGTACTCCGACAGGGATGCGCTACTCTTCCTTCTTTTACCATCTTGGCTTCCTGGTCAACTTCGGCAAGTTGGACCTCTTACCGTCCTGCAGCTTTCTTCATCTGGGTATGGAGACACCCATGATCGACCTGTTAGCGACGCGGTGGAATACGCAACTCCCCCTCTTTGTCTCTCCCTTTCCAGACCCGCTGGCGTGGGCGGTAGACGCTCTCTCCATTCCTTGGGAGGGTCTCCTGGCCTCTGCATACCCTCCCTCGGTCCTGATCCCCAAGATTCTCCTCAAACTCCGCGGCTGCAACACGTTGCTGTTCTTGGTAGCCGAGTCTCCTGAGTCTCGCCACAGATCCCCCGCTCCGGCTTCCAACGCCGCGGACGATGCTGAAGAAGCCCCGACGAGATCTTTTTCACCCTTGCCCGGAGAACCTCCTCTTACACGCCTGGAGGTTGTGCGGCGTGCCCTCACAGCTCGCGGTTTCTCGGATGCAGCGGTGGCGGCTATTGCTTCAGCGCGACGCCCTTCGAACCGGAAAGTTTATGAGGGACAATGGAGAGTTCTGCATGCTTGGTGCGGTACTAGACAACTTTCCCCCACTGCTTTGACTATGCCTCAGCTGGCTGAATTCTTTCTGTGCCTCTTTCAGGATCAGTCTCTAGCACCCATTACCATTCGGGGATATCTTTCTATGGTGGCTGTTACGTACCGCCATTTGGGACTACCCGATCCTGGTTCATGCAAAGATCTCGCCGACCTTATGGCTCATTTTGACCTTCAGCGACCTGTCACGTGCTCCCTACTACCTCGCTGGGACCTCACGTGGGTCTTAACATGGCTGAACACTGCCCGTTTTGAGCCCCTGCACTTGGCGCGGTTCTCTGACTTGACTCGACAAACGTGCTTCTTACTGGCTCTGGCCACTGCCTCTCGCATGAGTGACCTCCATGCTTTTTCAGTACACCCGTCTTGCCTACAACTCTGGGCCGATGGCTCTGTTCAACTCCTCACTAGTCCTTCCTTTTTGGCCAAAAACAGGCTCCCTTCCGCTGTCCCTTAACCGATCACTATTCGTCCATTGCGGAGCCCAAATACGCTCCAGGATGTCTGCCAACAAGACCCGGTCAGGGCGTTAAAAATTTCCCTCCGCCAGTCGAAACCTCTACGGCGAGGTCGTTTACGCCTTTTTCCTGCCCTTAGCTATGGGCAAGAATGATATTTCTGCTCAGACGATTTCCGCTTGGCTGCACAGAATCATTCGATCCGCTTACGACCACCTCTCTACAGAGGGAGCAAAGAGGTTGAAAATTCGAGCGCGCGAAGTCCGGGCTGTCTCCACGAGCGTAGCATTCGACCGCAAGTGCCCCGTGCGGGACATTGTGGCGGCGGTGGGCTGGAGGGCCGAATCTACTTTCGCCCGTTTTTACTTCCGTGACCTGTCTGGCCATAGGCAAAACCTGGCACTAGTGGGGGACATTGCCGCGGCGCAACACTCCCTCCCGGCGCTGGATGCGCCATAGGTAATACTTAACTGAAATTGTCGGGAGTGTGCGCTTGAACGGGACCTAGCTAAGCAGTTACCCCATGGCCGAGTCTTTGCAATGGCACCCTCCTCCTCTTCGCCATTCTTCCTATCAGTAATACCATCGGTAACGTTTTTGATGAAACAAATGTATTTTTCCTTAAAATAAATTTTTTCGAAAAATACTTACCGATGGTATTACTCAGATTTTCCTCCCACCTTCCCCGCTTGCCGTCTGTCTGCTAAGATAGAACTTGGAAATAACGGCCTCTCGCGAGATCAGGAAGGGAGGCTATCCGGAGGATAGGGAGGCCACTCAGGGGATGGGGTAGCTGCTAGCTAGAATTACATCCCTGGTTGTGTAGCAACACACAACACTTTTGGAGGCTGAAATTGACAAGCTAAGTATATCTTCCTATCAGTAATACCATCGGTAAGTATTTTTGGAAAAAAATTATTTTAAGGAAAAATACATTTTTCCTGCATATTTGAGTACTGAAGCAGAAGTCATGATTGTTGGCCTATTTACGTGACCTCTCTCCCAAAACTTGAAAAGTCTTTGACAGGTTAACACTGGACAGTATACACGGAGTACAGTTTAACACTGGAAAGTGTATATGGGGAATGGTGTATGAAAAAGTATACTGTATTGACCACTTCAGCATGACTGGCGATATCACTTGGTGCAAAAGAAGCGTAACTATTTGTCTTTTCAAGCAGACAGTATCGTTAGTAGCAGTCAGGGGCGAGGGTGGTAGCAGAATACTTTATGGTGCCTTTACCATGGTAGACAGCATAATAGCTGGCTGTTTCACTTTGTATTTCAGTTTATGCTGAAAATTTAGACTTTCTTTAATTTAGTTAGCCTAACTTTTAATATAATATTTACTTGTTTATCATTATGTCTGTTTGATTTTGCAGAACTGTGATGAGCTGTCCTTCAAGGAGAGCAAGAAGAAAACCAAAAACAGAATCAACATCTTTAAGAGCGTCTTTCATGAGAAAGACAGGTAATTTGTCATTTGTTGTGTGATTGTGGTTTTCTACTTCACTTTTCCTCTCCTTTGTTATAACCCCCTCCCCCATCTCCCCCCCTCTACTGTAAGGGGGTTGCAGAGAATGCATTATCTTTGTGCAGACGATAGCTCCAAATATGCCCACGAGCATAAGAAATGTGACATTTTTGGAATCATCGGAAATGCTTTAGTGTTTCCGATGATTCCAGAAATGTCACATTTCTTTTGCTCATCAGTGTATTAGGTGATTATCCTTAATACGGAATGTTAAGATGCTGTTGCTACATTCAAGATGATGGTATAGAGTGCCATCAACCAGAGCATTTGCTGATGCATGATTTCCATTAACAGAGTATTCTGTTTTTGATGGACAAATTTCAACAAGGACAAAAAAAATAGAAGGCCGTCACTTGGGCGGACAAATCTTGAGGAAAAGGAGCATCCAGTTACTTATCCCAGCCATGTTTCAGGTTATTGAAAAACTACAGAGCGTCTGGGACAGATGTTTTGTCATGCTGTCCGTGCTGTCCATCCTGATGACAAATTTAAATCCTAGCCTGTGGTGTATACTTACAGTCTGCAAATGCCAGTCCCATTACAGACATTAACCCTTTGCATGTCAGTAGTGGTTTTAGTCGCAATGATTCCGACAGAAATCATTGTGACTAAAACCACTACTGACACCCTTTGCGTGTCCATAGCAGTATTCAATTGCAATGATTCCTACAGGAATCAAGACTAAACCACTGCCAACATGCAAAGGGTTAAGATACTTACCATGTGTGTGCAGTGGTGTTACCCCAGCTGTAGAGCTAACCCGCAAGTTGATCTCCGCCCTGGAGGCCATTGAAAAACTGCCTGTCTTCACGTACGACCTGCCTGGTTCTGGATATGGACTGCAGGTGAATATCTGTTGTCACACACTGATCATCTGGTAAAACTGTTTTAACCCATTTAGCCCCAACGCACTTTAGCAGCAGACAGTCCGTCTGACCTTTGTAATTCAGTGGTAGTGCCAGATTACATTGGTGCCATCAGGTGCCAAGCTAATCTGACATTTTCCTTTAAGCCACCTAAATTATGTTCTAAAAACACTACTGTATTAGAACTTGTTTGTCTTGCAGATTAAGGGTGTTTGCTTTAGGAGTGCTTAGAGTTCTGAGGATAAAGCGTTTTTAATGTTTTGGCTCTTGGTACCACTTTTTGTTGCGATGATTCCTGCCAAAATCATCGCAACAGAAAGTGCTGCCAAAGGGTTCAAGCTTTGTTTTTTTTGGCACAGTCATTTGCGATGATTTTACACTTACAGAGCAGTGTTCCCCATAGACGTTTTAAGTGAGGGTCACTATAACTGTTCGTGAGTCAGAATTGAAACCTGTGCTTAATAGACCCTCAGTTGTGAGTCGTGAGGAATACTGCATAGACTAGTATAACTTTAGCTGCCAGATTTGGGTTATGTAGATAACGTAGTTTAACATATTTAGTTTGCATTTGTTCAATTTAAGGGGTTTCTAGACTGGCATCCATGGTTATTTTCTTGAGTTTTTTTTAATGTATTTTCTCCATTGCAGATCCTAACACGAAGACTTCGGTTCAGACTAGAGAGGGCGCAGGGTGAGACGACCCTGATTGACCGCACAGGCAAATGCCTGAAAATGGAGCCACTCACAACGGTTGCAGACCTAGAGCGTTACCTACTCAAGATGGTGGCCAAGCAGTGGTATGATTTTGATCGACAAACATTCAACATGGTGAAAATCCTGAAGGAGCCAGGTGCCCACATGACCTTCACACACCAATCAGACTTTGATGAGAACGGGCTGATCTACTGGATTGGCACAAACGCAAGGTAAATTTGCTAATTAATCCCCTTGTGCAGGCAGCCACTGGTACTGTTTACTGGTACTGTAATTTTTTTATAATGTAATTTCTGAATTGCTAAAGTAATCTAGTAAATCTTTTGCTCTGTGTTAATATTTAACACATTCACTGCCAGAAAAATTGGAACACCATCCAACTGCAGGTGGTACAGATTTTCACGTGTCCCCACTGTTGCGGGGGCTCGTGAGGGTCTATGCAACTTGCTGAAACCACTTTGTATCCATGTTCCTCTGCTGGTTAGGGATCTTTGCCATTCAGTTTACAGTGATTTCAAAAACACAGTCTTCCACTGGAAGTAAATGTGTTAGAGAGAGAACAATAGAGACCCGTAAGACAATGAATTCAATAGAGCCGCATCAGTCATTAATTTACGCCATTTTTAATATCAAAATTTTGACCCCAATTTTACCCCCGTTAATTTTGAATCAACCCTTTGATTTTTAAAAAGTGATGAGTATGACTGATGCGGCCTTATTGATCTGATTATCTTACGGGTCTCTATTGTTCTCTCTCTATAACTATTGTCTCTGTCAATACCCAATCATTTACCTGATCAAGTGAAGCCAAGTGAAACTTAATACTTATTAACAAGTTGCAACTAACTTTTAGGAACCTGCAGAGGTAACCTTTAAGTGTGTTGTCATAAGAACTTATTAATTACTTACCCTAAGTTCTTACAAGTACTTACCCTAAGTTCTTACAAGTACTTACCCCAAGTTCTTACAACAACTTGACTCAAGTCCCAAGACACTGAGACAGTTTTATCAAGATACATGGACAATAAAAAAACTTTTTTTTCTCAGTAGTACTCTGGTGGTGGTGCAGATGGGACTAAATAATCAGGCACAAGTGGTGTAAATGACGTGTCATCTCTCTGTGAAGTGTATGACATTAATAAATGATTACCAAATCTGATTTTTATTTGTTTAAAAGATTGTGTAGTTTTTCTGTGGTTTCCTGTACCCCTATCTTTTTTCCCTCTGCTAAAAAACTAGCCTTTAGTTCTTCAACATTCACGGGTGATTGACTACGCATTTTATTCTGTATTTCTGACTTCTGTTTTTTGTAATTATTTAAATCATCCTGGACTCGCTTAAATTCTTCATCATCAATAAAATTATCATTCAATGCCTTACTGATAATAAGTTTCATACTGCTCAGCTTTGCACCAGCAAGCGAACTCAATGCTTCATGTTTCTGTAATTTCGTGTGAAACCTCTTGTTCAAAGCTTCCAAACCAAAGCAAGCCAGGCATGTAGCAACGCTAACACCCTCAACTGCTATTCCAGCCAAACTTCCAATTCCTGTGGCGAACAGAACAATACCCCCTACAGAACATGAAGCTGAAACTGCACCAATAGCCATAGAAGTGTTTTGAACAGAATTAAATACTGACTTATACCTCCTTTTGCACCGTGAGTATTTCGCCTCCTCACTCTCCAAATATTTCAAAGCTTCTGTAATATTATTTAATCTGAATGCATCTGCCTGTAATGTTTTATCTGAAGCAATTGGCATATGTGGATCAGGCGCAAGTGTTGTTTTAGTCATCTCATTTGTTTCAGTCGGATCAAGCGTTGGTAGTTGCGGATAGAAGTTTACCATTTTTTTATTCACAAATATTTTTTTTAAATTTAATCAGCAATTACATTTTGCAACTCTTCAAAAGTATACAATTTGCTGGCATAATAAAATGCAACAAGATCAATGTGTTCAAGGTTTATGTAAGTTAGACGAACAAAAGTTGTTTTGTCAACCACCACCTTGACAGCTGGAACACTGCTCGAAACATTAATAACATCATTATTTTTTGTAATGGCAATAAAGACCTTTGATGATTCTGTTACTGTTTCGTCCCATGTAAGTTTAATTCCCTGTGCAATTTGAGCCTCTTTAGCAGTAGCAACAGATTTCATGATAATTTCAAATACTATTGCCGCTTCTCTAGCCACGACTAAGCTTGCTGGCATAAACACAACAGAAGTATCTGATCTACCCTTTCTAGTTGTAAGAAGATACCGCCGTCTCTCATAATTTTCAACTTTCAGTTTTTCTCTGCTATTGTTGTCTGGGGCAAAGCTTGGAACAAGACTTACAATAAGCGGCCCAGAATTAACAACCTTCCTAAACACTAAGGCACCTTCGTCATCAGTGTATACATAAGGACTAATAAATTCCAACTTTATGTCCCAGTCAATTGTGGGTGGTGGAACAGGTACAGGTGAAACCACCCACTTATTTCCCACATGTATTAAGTTGTAGGGCGAATTATTTACAGGTGGAGTAGGTACAGTAACATCACGTAGCTGACCAAGTTTAGGAATCTGTTTTTCACCGTCTTTCATGTCAACAATTACTTTCCTCTTGTACATGCCATTTGAATCAAGTTCAAAACCATATATTTCTCCAACATCCCCCTCCTTCTCAAAATCCTGTACGTCTGCCAAATCTTTCAATTCTGTTACTGGACATGCAACTGGTATGATTCTCAACTTTGGACCACCACTCATTTTTTATAAACAAAAATAAAATTATTTAATTTCCAACACAACACTAAAATCATGCATAAGAACTGGTTTGTCATCCTGATTAGTTACAGATATACTCAGTGACTCAAAGAAACTGGAACCTAATTTCTTAAACTTCAAATTAGGAAATCTAACAACCACACTTTCACAATACGGAGCAGTTCCAGTAGGTAAGCATCTCAACAAAGTTGAAGGCTTTCCATTGTGAACATTCTCAGATGTGTTTAGTTCTTTCAAATAAACATTTAGCACTCTGTGTACTGACAAATTGACAGGACGTTTTCCAGTTATTTTAAGTTTTTTTGTCTTCATTGTTATAATACCAAACTTAAATTCACCTAAATCATCTGTTCTCCACCAATCTTCGTCAATATAAAATCCAAGTAAATATGCAAATCTATCTGAGATACTTAACCAATCTTGTGTCGGAGATTCTAATGTAACAAGTAGGTTAGCTGGATTTAAAGTTGCTTTGATTTTAAATTTACTTTGAAACCATTCAGCTATAGTACAAAAGTCATAATACCCAGGAGGTATAGCTTCAGTCTTACCATCAAAAATTACTTTATTATATATGTCATCTTCTACATTAAACCATTTTACTGTGTAGAACATTTCATGGATAGCTGCAGCCTTGCTACCATCACGATTATCAATCCCATTAGTTAACCACACTGGTTTGCTTGTGTCAAGATTTGTTAAGGTAATAAACATTTTTATTATCTCATATAAAAAAGGATGGAATTTAAATCACCAACCATTACCACTACAAACGCATTTCAATTTAATGTGGATGCCAAATACAATGTCGCACCTACTTATGAACAGAAAATAATTCAACTAAATCAGCTTGACATAGCTGTGTCTGACGCAAGCGTACAAGACCTATTTCAAGTCAAAGTACCGAATCCGTTTGACCATTACCTAAACCCTCCAATAACAGATGACTCAACTGCAAGAAAGTGGTCTTCAAGTCCACTACAGATGTTTCAAAACCAACTCAATTTTGCCATACTATGTTCAACTACAGGCTGTGGTGTTTCATTTACAGACCACTTGAATCACTCAAACAAACTGATTAGATCTGTGTATCGTTTCCATGTTTATTACCAGCTTAGACGTATACTGTCAGAACTTCATACACCACTGCCCACTGAATCCAGTTTCAACAGGTATAACAACCCCATGGATATGAAAGCGTTTGAACGCATCTGTAATGAATTTAACATCAGCCCCTGGTATGACTTTTCACAAAAACTTGATGATCACAATGGTATGGGCACATTGTATTATGCTATGAGTCACAGACAATACCCTCAAGATTACTACCCTGGGTACACTTCATTCTCATCAAAATCACAAGTCTGGATAGGATCAATAGAGCAGAAGCAGTCTAACGCCTGGACCACATTTGTCTTAGATAAATCTGACGGGTTTACTCAAGCGGGAGTCGAGCGCGTCAATGAATCTATCAGAACATATGTCTGGTGTTTACTAGGTGCACAATCACTAACAAAATCAAACATTTTGAATGGAAGTGGAAAATTTGAAGCACAAAAACAGTTTCTTGCAAATCTTGAAGATTCAATTAATTCAGTGGTTGATCTCCCATCAAGCATACAGCGCTACCAAGATGTTTTAAGATATGCCAGATCAAAAGTTGACTTTGTAGTTGGCACTGGGTTATACATGTTACCATCTGATCTTCAACTCCAAATGGGGACAATCACAAATTATAACAATGAAATCATTGTTGCAGGTGTTGGTCAAAAACTCGGTCTCAATCAATCTGTAAACTTAGGAGGAACAACCACACATATTCAGTCATTAAAATCATTACAGACGGTAACACCCCCGGCCCCGGCCCCGGCCCCGGCCCCAACACCGGCACTCATACAACCAGTACAGTCAACACCAACCCCTGACACACATGAGTCAGAGAGAACTGCATTGGTAATAGGTCTAACAGGATTAGGGGTTTTACTTCTTTATCTGTTTCATTAAATAACCCACCATCAACCCTCCTACTGTAACCAAAAAGACCCACACATGTTCTGCCATAAACCCTACTGCCTTTGCCGCTGTACTAATCAGCCAACTGACAACAGTGCCTATAATGCCAGGCAAAGCGTCCACTGCTTTCACAGCCAATTTTTTAAGCAAGTCTGAAATGTGAGACAGTTGTTTCTTTACCCATGACTGTAAATCTTTTGGGTTTGTTGGAGTCGGGGGGCCCGGGGTTGGTGGTGCCGGTGCCGGGGGTGCTCCACCACCAGCACCGGAGACAGCCAACACAAAAGTACTGATAATAAATCCCAGAGCAGTAATTAAACTAGCAATTGTAATACCCTGTTCTCTGAAAAGTGTTTTTAGTCTCTCAGCCAGAGTAGTGTCTTCGTGAAGTATTTTCTGAATAGTTTCTCTAATTCTGTTAACTTGGGTTTTAAGTTTTTGTCTTCCAATACTAATTGTTTCTAACCGTCCTGATCTTTCTATCTGCAAATCATTTAATCTGTGTTGGATTCTTTCTTTCATTTCTGTGTCAAGATTTCCATTGTCTGCGGTAGCCAGTTTCTCTTTTTCACGTTCTATGTGTTTATCAAGCTCACCTAGTTTGGCAAGATTATTAACCATCTCACCTCTTATTGTCTGCAGTGATTTATCCAATCCCATAATCTCCCTCATTGACAAAGGTGGATCATCTATTGTTTTCAAAGCGTCATTTATTTGCCCTTCAGTAAATGAGGTTTCTTGTATCACAGTGTTTGCTATTTCTGGTAGGCTTGTTACTGGTGCCATTTCAATTTGTTGCCCTGTTGGCAACTTTGTTTGCGTGTCGTGAAGAACACTAACCAGTCTTGGGGGAACGGGAGACCCTCCAATTCCAAGGTACCTTGCCAACCCAGAGTTACCACCGACTTCACCTTTAATTGTACTTAAAGCTCTAAACTTAGAAGGATTATTTTTATGTGTTAGATATATTTTCCCTCTGTCCGTATTTACAAATAAGTGCCCTTTATCATATTCAAACTGGTTAGGATCCAAGACATCTGGGCGCGCTCCAACACTTTCATAAAATGAGTTTACTTTATCTTTTAACAGTTCGTGATACATACTAGAACTAGTTACCATTCCAGTCATATCTGTGATACTGGTATCTGAGGCATCCATGTCATCCATTTTAAAATCTTCATGATTAAATCCTCCCGCTGCCATTGTTTTATTAATTTATTATTTTTTATTGTGCATAATAAAAATGACACAGTCTTACGGATCAAAGTTAGACCCATACAGAAAACTACGTGAGCCCCTGGGTGTTAAGGGCATAAGACAATCAATCGTCATCACGAACAATCCAAGTACAATAGACCAGAATCAAACACTTACAGTCAAGTTTCCAAACCTAGGTCCCAGTGACGTTATTGTTCCTGGCACTGCACGCCTAGCATTTAATATTGAACTATCATCAGACGCAGATGTGAACAGAACACTGGTTGACAATCTTGGCAGAGCAATTGTTAGAACTATTAAAGTAAAACTTGAAGGACAGGAAGTGTTTAGTCTTGATGACTCAGATGTGTTCTACTGTTACAAGGATCTTTGGCTCACAAGAGAAGAACGAGAAGACCGTGTTTACCAAGGCATACAGTCTGATAACGTTGGTAAACTTCGAATCAATGCCGGAGACAAAACAACTACTGGGGTACCAAAGGAAGTTATTATAGCAGAAACATATGGAACCAGATTCTACATTCCACTTGAGTTTGAAATCCTAACAGCTCATTTGCCTTATTATCAAGGGGCACTGAATGACCGTCTGAGCTTTGAACTAACTTTCAATGACTACTCCAAAGTTATAAAATCATCTGCCACAGATGCAACATATAAGATCTCTAACATTTCCTTGGAATATGAAATTGTCACACATATTGAACTAGCCAGACTCATACAAAATCAGTACCAGTCAAGACTTCCAATTTATTATGACCGTGTGATTAGGCATAGTTTAATACCCAAAGACAAAAGCGACCCAATGTGGAACATAAACTTGAACACGCCTGCCAGGTCACTGAAAGGTATTCTTATGTTGTTTGTTGAACCGGTGAGTCCATACAAAAGAGATTCAGAAAAATTCTACAATCCTAAGATTACACATTTGTCCTGTACAATTGAAGGCCGCCCTAATCAAGTGTACGCTTCAGGAATGTTACCTTATCAGCACTATGACGAAACCACAAAGTATTTTGCAGGAGGAAGGATTAGAGATAAACCTGCAAACATTGCGTGCAAAGATCTACATCTGTATGATGTTAGGATCGGACAATACCTTACAAACAAGTATGCACTGTGGCTAGACCTTCGCAGTACAGATGATGATTATCTTCATGGGTCAGGACGAACTGTCGAGAACGGTAGTGATGGAATAACAATTCAGATACAAAAGAAGGTTGAAACTGCTGCAGCCATAAACATATATTTGTACCTGATATATGACGCACAACTCAATATACAAGACAGTAGACTAAGTGGACACATATATTAAAATTATATTGTGTATTAAAATGAACCGGAGCTTAATGACCCTTGACCCACACTGTGGATTGTTTTGTGGTGCCACAGGGTGTGGTAAAACTGAATTTGTACTTAACCTCTTACAAACAAGATACATACACCACTTTGAAAACATTGTAATATTTTGTCCAACAATAAAACACAACAAAGCTTATCACAACCGTTTATTCATTTGGACTGACAGCAACATATACTTAGTCGACCCTGAGAAAAAACTGAATGACTACCTACAATATTTTTACAAGCAATTTGAAGGACAGCCAACATTGTTTATTGTTGATGACTGTTCTGCAGAGAAAGACATTGTCAAGAAGAGAAACACTCTAGCAGAACTTGCCTTCAGTGGCAGACACGCAAATGTCAGTGTATGGATTCTCACTCAAAAATATAATGCTGTACTAAAAGATTTTCGTGAACAGTTAAAGTTTATCTGTTTGTTTTACTGTAAGGATCGTGACAGCTTTGAAGACTGTCTCAGAGAAAACGATGTCATCCCAAATAAGCATGAACGTGATGATGTGAAAAATAAACTGAAATCAACTAAGCATCTAAAGCTCATTTTAAAGACAGATCAGCCCACAGGGTATGGGTTAGTAAATTAATTTTTGTTTTTTAAAAATAACAATATAAATGAACCCTGATGAAATCCTTCTATTGAATGATATCAATGCTGTTGAGAACAAAGACTTAGACTCTAAAAAACAGCGTCTTCTTTCTGTAATTGTCTCAGGCAAGTCAAAGACTTATCTCGGGAAACAATACACAACAGAGGATATTGAATCTCTTACCTCTGACGAGCTAATCAAGCTTCATTCAAAATATGAAAACCACATTGCCTCACTAATGACACGCGATTTGAGTCGATCTCTAGTATGCCTATACACAAAAGCAGTGAGTCACTTTCTACCTGTGGATAGTGACAGTCTTTCACACGACCTTGAAAGCAATCCTATTGTTTCAAGTTCAATTGGCAAATTAGCATGTGTCATGTTTTACAAGTTTGGAAATTACCTTGCACCTGTAGTAACCCTTCTTGTTACTGGGAGACATATTGATTTTTCAAAAATAAATTTTACTGCAGAAGAAAATGGACGAAACCCAGACGACTCCACAACCGAACCCCAGTCCAGTTTTGACGCAGGTTCAAACTGTGACTAAGACTAAAAGTCCAGGCCGCGTTGATGCAGGAAAAAGATTAGCCGAATGGAACAGGCAAAAAAAATTACAGCTTCAAACACAAACAGAAAAGGCTCATGTGACCGACCCACCATCAACAGCACCAGTGTCACTACCGTCAGGACCGACAGGACCATCACACCCTCATCAAAGTGAGAGACAAACAACTAAGCCTGACCCCCGCCCTGACCCCGACCCCGAACCTCAATCAACAAAATATATAATTGCCGGATTTGTTGTCGGATTTGGTTACGTAGGTTATCAATTATACAAAAAATACAAACCACAGACTCGTACAGTGACCAAAAAATCAGACACTCCAAAAACAAAACCAGAAGTCGCCACATTACCAGTAACATCCAAAGCCGTTGACCCATTTTATATGCAGTAAATAAAAATATTATTTTAATTTTTCTTGCCTTAGAAAATGAATGACTCAAAGAACATGATGAACCTTGTGTATCACTCTGCCGTAATCAGTGGATTAGCAGTAGCTTATTCTATGCTGGGGAAAAGTCTACTCAAAATGAAATCAGCAGACTTGAGTAGACTCGATTTCGAAGACAGCACTAAGCTAATTGTAGTTGTTACAGCGTCGATTGCGACAAAAGACTTTCTTGTCAAGCAGGGAATTATTCCTGAAAATGTTTCTATGTAAATAAAAATATTATGGCGACGATAGCTATTATGATTGGTGGGGCAGTTGTTAACGCCCTCGCATTCAGTGGCTCTAATTATCTCTTTTCAAAAATGGGTAGAGAAGAATCTGCAGAAGAAATGAAACGTCACAATGAAGCGTCTGAGAAACTTGCTCAAGCCCAACAGGATTATGAGAAGCAAAGAATTGAGAAACTTGATTTCATCAATGAAAAACTCAGGCTTGAAGGCCACGCACAACATACGTTTTCAAATACAGACGAAGCAATCAGGGAATACTATCTTGTCACAGGTGAAGACATGTCTATCCCGAAACCAAAACTAAGTGACTATTACAAACCAAGCACACAACAAAGAAACGGGGAGATAATCTTTGTTCTAGTGGGAATGACATTTGTTTATTTTACAGGAGTTTTCATTGCTAGAAAAAATGGCAGCCAAAAATAAACTATCGAAAATATATTACTCACCATCAGGTTATTGGAAAGGGCAAACAGCTATTCAGAAATTACATGCCGCTGTGGGCGGAGATATATCACTCAATCAGGTCAAACAATGGTTACAGAGACAAGCAATTTGGCAAATATATCTTCCTGCTCCAAGAAAGATAACGAGGCCCCATTTTGAGAACACTACCCCAAATGACACACACCAAATGGACCTCCTGTTCTTACCACATGACACAATAAGAAAGAAACGATACAAGTATGCACTGACTGTTGTAGACATTGCTTCAAGGTACAAAGACGCTGAACCCATATCTGACAAAACAGCCAGTACAGTTGCTACTGCTTTATCTAGTATCTATAAAAGAGGCCCTTTAAGATACCCCAGACTAGTGCAGGTTGATGATGGATCAGAATTCAAAGGTGCAGTAACCCCCACCCGGGTCTGCCCTGGGGGACTTGGGTGGGGTTAGGTATTTTTTAGTTCCCAGGGTCACCCTGGTCAGCCCCACAGGGTGGGTTTTTCTCTCTATTCTGGGGCATGTGTTTCTGTCTACCCTTTGTCCATTCACCTGTATTTGCCTTTTTAAAACTCTCCCTACTGTCTGCACTGCCTGTAGCTCTTGATATTGGATGTGTGTTGCTAAATGGTCTTAGCTTTATTTAGGCCCCATGTGTTAGGTTTATTTAATGTATTTGACCGGCTGGCGACATACATTCAATGTTCTGTTTAGTTTTTTTTTTCACAAGCAGTGCAGGCACGTCCTGAGAAAGCCTTGTTGCTGTCGGGACGTTAAGCAATGTACAATCAATCAATCAAAGGTGCAGTTAATCAGTTATTTGCTAAGCATGGTGTACTGGTCAGACGAGGCATTCCAGGTGTGCACAGATCACAGGCAATTGTAGAGAACTTTAACAAACAGTTGTCAGAGAGACTTTTCAGTTACCAGTATTCTAAGGAACTCATGCATGACACCCGGAACACTGAGTGGGTAAAGAGATTACCACATGTGATAAAAGCAATGAACAACGAAGGACACCCAAAACCTGCTGACGCTATTAAATTGAAAACAATTACAGAGCCAAAAACAACCCCAACCCCACCTCCAGACACAAGCTTGTTTACTAAACAGGTGAGATATTTATATCAACCAGGGGAGGCTGAGAACGACGACAGACGCAGGGCAACAGACCCTATCTGGTCAACGTCTGTACACAATATAAAAAAAATAGTCCCCGGTCCAGACGCAACAATATATTATCTGTATGACCCTGCACCCCAGAGGGCATTTGTCAGAGAAGAATTACAGATTATTCCCCCAGACACCATTACTCATTTCAGTAACTAAGTCGTCAATTAATTCATCAACCAGTTCATCACAAATGTCTTCAGATAACTTGAGCCTGTAATGACCTGGTGCATAAGCTTTTTCCTTAGTGTGAAAAACACGTTTCGTGTCCCCAACTGCAAGTGATTTCTTATGTGTTTGGATCATTTCAAGATTATGTTTATTTGATCTCAGTGACTTGTTTGGATAATCAGGCATCAATGCACCATCTAACACTTGCTTGTAATGTTCATGACGTATGTCTTTATTTTTTATTGCTGTTTTTTTAATTCCTTTGGCTTTCGACTGACTACCTTTCTGGTGCAGTATAGAATACATTTTTGATCTCAGTCCAACGTACTCAACTATTGGCACACCATTCAGTTCATCCTTAAACTTACCAGGCACTTTTTTATTCTGTGTGCTAAACAGTGGATGGTCTTTTGGGTAGTCAGATGTGTCATACATGTGTAACTCTGTTTTCATGTCTTCATAAAAGTCTTCAGTACACACGTCAATGATCATAGAGTCAGTGTCAGTGTATAACAGACGACACTCAGGATACTTTGGTTTGAAGTAATCATAATAAAATTCAAGCATCAACAGTTTTGACAACTCAAGAATTGCCATACCAATGAATACTGGCTTGTCCAGTTTGACAATCTTTTTTTTGAGTGACACTGCATACAATGATGAATGAAACTCTTTGTATCCTGTGTACTGAGGCTTACCTGTAAGTTTAATTGCGCCCAATTCAGTTGTGACCAGTCTCACATCTTTGCGGTGATGAGGATTTTCCATAGTCTTGCCAAAACAGGCATTGTTCATAAGCTTAAAGAAGTCTTTGTCAAATGCAGTGTTGCCGTCTCTGGCACGAAGGGTTGTGTTCTTCATTATGTAATCTTTCATGAAAGCACTCTGATCAAATTGAATTCCTCTGTGAACTTTCTTTAGTACTAACCCGTGTCTGATGTAAAACTGCAGCAAGCGGTAGTGACAAACGTAATTAAATTTGTCATTTAAATTTGGCACAAGTTTAGTGTCTTCTTTTTTTCCTGTCATACTCATTTTTTCAACAGCTAATGGATAATCATTATGGTAATCATGTAGATGGTGTGGGTACTCCAGGTCTACTTCAAAGATCCAACCCTTCGCGTCGTTTCGGTCAAGATTCATAATATTGTTAGTTAACCCTGACTCTGTTACATCATACTGTGACAAATCATACAGACAAAAGTTTTTCAAGGGCAATAATTCACACATCGCCCAGCCATAAAGGTTATTAGCGTCCAAATACGTAATGAATGACCTTGACCCAGGGTTTGAGGGGTCAAAGTCCCGGCCAAGGTCAAAGTTGTCCAGATATTTATTATTTGCCTTTGCGTAATTGTTCGATGCAATACTAATGCCTCCCCTCAATCCACGTTCCACCATTTCACCCATCGTCCGATCAGACAACAGGTCTATAGATATCTTACTGGATTTCAAAAATGCATCCCATGTCATGCCAGGACTAGTTATGTAACAAGCAGGGTCAAGTCTGTAGTGCAACAAACCCTTTTCACGGTAACTTTCAAATACATCTGCTAGCAAACAAACGTCAGCCTTCAAGTACTGATCGTGGTAGTCACCAATTGTCTGACATCCTAACTTCCCCCATGCATCAAGTGCATGTTGATATTCAGAGTCAGAAATACCTTTTCCAGTTAGTGTAGAATAAAATTTCTCTTTTGGTGGCAGTCTTGTTTCTTCAAACACAACCCAGTGATCAATGTACTCATACGGATAGACACCTTTCTTAATCAAGTCTGGCTCAAAATATTTACTTGTTATTGGATACTCAGTCAGTCCTTCTGCCAGACTAGCAAGACCTAAAGACAAATGTTGCATGGAGTCATAAAATGCTAATTTATCTAACCTAAAAGTTAAGTATTTCTCAGTTGTCTGGGCAATACAACTAATGTTTTTGTACGACTCATCTACAGCCTGCATGATAATGTGTGAATCATATCCTTTAAGATTGTGGAAAAAGATTGGCAGTTTGTATGTCTTGGGATCTATTTTTAATAATAAGTTACAATTGTTATGTGCAGCACCTCTGTAACGACCAGTTATGTGATCGTGGTCACGAACTTTATCACATCCTAAAGGCTGTTCACAAATCCAACATGTCTCAGCTGTATCAAAATTTAGTTTGTCTTCTTCTGTCATCCCCCCACCTGGGTCTGCCCTGGGGGACTTGGGTGGGGTTAGGTATTTTTTAGTTCCCAGGGTCACCCTGGTCAGCCCCACAGGGTGGGTTTTTCTCTCTATTCTGGGGCATGTGTTTCTGTCTACCCTTTGTCCATTCACCTGTATTTGCCTTTTTAAAACTCTCCCTACTGTCTGCACTGCCTGTAGCTCTTGACATTAGATGTGTGTTGCTAAATGGTCTTAGCTTTATTTAGGCCCCATGTGTTAGGTTTATTTAACGTGTTTGACCGGCTGGCGACATACATTCAATGTTCTGTTTATTTATTTTTTTCACAAGCAGTGCAGGCACGTCCTGAGAAAGCCTTGTTGCTGTCGGGACGTTAAGCAATGTACAATCAATCAATCAATCTTCTGTCATCACCAGAGGCATCTGACATGTGAGATATTGTACTACCTGACTATACAGATGTCTCATTTCTGTTAAAAACAAACATGCTGCATTTTCACCCCTGTAGATAACAGGTTCTGAATGAAGACCGTCTGACCTAACAATAATGTATCCAAAAGAACACACCACTTGGTCACTCAACTTTATAGTCTTCGGTAATGACTCTGGAACAGGACCCTCATATGGTACAACCAATGATTCAAAATCAGCATACACTACAAACGGCAACTTTTGCTGATTCCCATAGTTCTTAAAATACACTTGACTACCAGGATCTGGGTACTTAAGTACAGTTTGTATGTCATCAGCTGACCTGCAGTGTAAAACATGTTTGTGTGCCACTGCAATAGAAGAGAATCCTTGTAAACATTTTTTACAAACTTCCTGTTTCCCATTGTGCTTTGTAGTATGACCATGAATTAGACGTGACATATTTCTGATAATTGTGTAGTGAAAGTTATTGTCATCACAGGTAGGACCGATTAGCAACATGTCAACATGTTTATCTTCTGACTGTCCGTAGGTTGGTGCCAGTGGGGACACTCTAATTGGTTGCAACTTGTTCTCAGATTCATTATCCCACACATACACATTTACAGATATACCAGGATTTAATTTTTCAAACAAATCTATGTCCTCTATTTTAACAGGGAACTCAATGCCACTAAAAACGAGTTCGTTTACAAATTTAGTGTAGTTAGATACACGTTCAGGTTTTGATTTCACAAAGTGTAGTTTAGCAAGCACACACCACATGAAACAATAGTTGTCATTGTTCTGTATGTTGACGACAGCCTTTTTGTTCGAAACTTCTGTTGGCAGTGGCAACCATGCTTTACCTAATATAGGATGATACCTTGACTGCTTTAGTTGCAGTTCATGTACATGTCCTTCGTGCCAGCCAGACCCCTTCATTCTTGCACTGTCAATCGCCTGTAGAAAGTCTGGTAATAGTCTGTCTCTAAACACGTTCTCTACCTCCGGTTCTCTTCTTGTGTTAACTGTGTGTTGTCTTGTTGATATATACGATACAATCACCTCACCGTCCACCCTAGTGAATTCGATTTTAGCAACAATCTGAATCTTCACACTGCCTGTGAGAAGATTTTGCTGTATGACAGAAAAAGAGTTTTCTATTGATTGATAGACATTATTAGTATTGCTTATAGGCAAGTTTGTTGTGTGAAACACGTTTCTTAAACCAGATGAGCCAGGGTTTTGAACATTGTCCGTCATTTTTATTTGTCCGACAAAATAATAAATGAAAAAATATTACTGCTGGCTCACCTTGTGTAATACCACTTTATTAATTGTAACACTGTCAATATAAACATTTAGTTTGCGTAGTTGTTTAAATATGCTATAACAAATTTCCCCTAACCAACCATAGTCGGTATCATTAACTTTAAAAGTAGGTGTCTTTAAATCAACTGTCATGCACTCCACATCTGGATGCTCATCGACATAATCCAAAGTCACACTGTATGTAACATATATTTCTGATGGTGCTGAAAGGCTTATGTAAGTCTGTTTGGGTGTTATTAAGTCAGTAAAATGCATAACATCTTTGAAACAGTGTGAGATATCAAGCACTTGTATGATTTGTCCGTCTGTCATTTTTATTGGACAAACAAATGTATAAATTGTTATCAAGCAGAATCATGTTTCTAGAAAATTACACTGAGCAGTAACCTTTTACGTTTGCATCACTCCAGCAATATTGTCAGTAACGTTTTACGCTTACACTGTGTTACCGCTTCTATGTAAGCTAGATAGATTTAGATTCAAACCACAGATACATTCACTCAGGGATAAAACACTATGTATTTTCTGCTCATGATCAATGTCATAAGGGATATAATCACTTGAAGATTGAACCACTATACAGAGTTGTCTCCCATAGACTATATATGGCATACCCCAAGAAGACCTTGGCTGTCCAGTAGGCATAAAGCTGGTTACAGCTGGAATACAGCATGCGCTAAAATCATGCTTTTCCTGCTGCCTTTCTACTGTATTCCAGCTGTATTCATGCTGGGCTATTAAATGATTTGGGTGGGTTTATGAATGGCTTGCTTCACAGATTTCAATTGCAGTGTCATGTACATTGACCCTGTCCCTTAAAGCGAACAGACCTGGCACAGTATTTGGCGATTATTGGCTTTGCAGTAAATTATAAATCACACTCTGGTCAAGTGAGAGCCAAATGAAACATCAGACGTTACATACAGGTTGCCGCACCATACGCGGCATGTGTGCGGCATGTGTGCAGCATACGCGGCATGTGCCGCACCATACGCGGCATGTGTGCGGCATGTGTGCGGCATACGCGGCATGTGCCGCACCATACGCGGCATGTGTGCGGCATGTGCCGCACCATACGCGGCATGTGTGCGGCATGTGTGCGGCATACGCGGCATGTGCCGCACCATACGCGGCATGTGTGCGGCATACGCGGCATGTGCCGCACCATACGCGGCATGTGCCGCACCATACGCGGCATGTGTGCGGCATGTGTGCGGCATACGCGGCATGTGCCGCACCATACGCGGCATGTGTGCGGCATGTACGCGGCATGTGCCGCACCATACGCGGCATGTGCCGCACCATACGCGGCATGTGCCGCACCATACGCGGCATGTGTGTGGCATGTGTGCGGCATGTGTGCGGCATGTGTGCGGCATACGCGACATGTGTGGCATTATGGCAACATGTGCCACACATTTACAAAGATTTTTTCAGATTTCAACTACCAGCAAACTCTTTTGCCTCAAGGTGGGTAAACAAGTCTCGTCAACTAGTCTAGAGTGTCGTCAAAAAGAGGAAAGTGCGACCTAACTGTCGTTAACGTGACACACTTAATAGGGAGTTCCGAGGAGTGCTACGTTAGGTTATGCCATGACAAGTTGTAAATGTTCATAGTAAAGTCTAGTCAACCTACTCAAAAGAGAGACCAGAAAGTAGAGCTGAATAAAACGTTGTAAACGGGAGTCAAGCCCGGGCTCGGGGCTCTTGAGGATCTGTTGTTTATGTACTCAGTCGGGTGTCTGTTTAAAGCATATGATTTTAATGTGCCTTTCACAGACACCCACCAGTATGTACACCAGATCGACTCACAGGTGTGCTTACAAATTGCACGCGTCAGACATGTTTAATCAGGCATGCTCCCGAAAGGAATATCTTACAATGATATTGCATTGATGTGAGGCCGTATTTAAAGGATTTGTGCTTTTGGAGACGGGTGTCATGTTGGGTAAGATTGTGTTAGTGTGCGTGTGTTTGCGTGCGTGTCTGTGTGTGTGCGTGTGTGTGTGTGTGTGTGTGTGTGTGTGTGTGTGTGTTTGCGTGCGTGTTTGCGTGTGTTACCACCTCTAACAAAATCTGTTTTGTTCAAGATATAACATATGTCATTTATTTCAAAGTGACGGCTGACACACACATGACAGTTGACTTGAAATGTCTTACGAAACGATTACAGTGGTGCAGTGTCCCACCCCCCTAGCAACTAAAAACCAATAACACGCTACGCACTACACAATGGAAGCCTATATAATAATACATACAGTTTTGTTAAGACTGAGATCGCACCACTGATTTAGGCTTGTACAAAATCAGATGAGATGTTATAATTGTATATGTGTGTGTATGTATGTCTGTTTATGTGTATATGTGTCTGTTCATGTGTGTGTGTGTCTATGTGTGTGTGTGTGTGTCAGTGCGTGCGTGTGTGTGTAAGATATCACTTGTTAGTTTTCCAACTGGCTGTTTTTAGTGCAGAGTATGACCTCCGTTTTGATTTCTCGGGAACCAGTCATAAGTATATATAAAGTCGACTTCACAAAGCCTTAGAGCCTGCTTATTCATAGAGTGTCAGGTCTCGTGGCGCGCTACTGTGCCAGCGCGTAGCAACGATAAGGCAACACAGGTGAGCTGGCTTGCAACGCGTCGTGTCCTGCCTAGAGTGCTGGCGACGGGCTGTGTTTACGTACATAGTGGCATTGCGACATTAGTCATATGAGCTAATTAAGAGAGAAAGGAATACTGAGTAAACTGAAGTATTATTAACACAATGACTGAGTTAACCCCTTAAGTATTATTTTTGATTTTCATAAAAATGTGGCTGTTTAAATAATAATGATTTAGGGGTAACTTCCAATGGTATTTACTCTGTGCGGGAGACATGGAAAATGAAGGGTCAAAAACTTATAATCAAGGGGGTTAACTCAGTCATTGTGTTAATGCTGGTTCAGACCACTCAGTATTTATATCTCTTGTGTTAGATAAACATATTTGTTCCTTTATCATATCAAATAATCGTGCTGTGGATCAGCTGTAATAGCACAAGAGTCGTGCATGCGAGCCAGTGTTAGATAGATTTGCCTGTGGTTTGACCTGGAAGGGTACAGTCATACCAGCGATCAGAAAGAATCTGTAAATGAAAAAGTTGTTTAACCCTTATCATCCTGATACACTCATTGCTTGAAATCAATTTGACTGATAGTTCAAGAGTGGTGCCAGAATAGCTTGGCGCCTCTGGCGCAAAGCTATTTTGGCACCACCCTTGAACTAAAACAGTTGACCTATCTCCTTAATCTGTAATGTAGCCTTCATAGGACAGTAAGCACATTTGACAAAGTCAGCCTCAGGATGTAATGGGGTAATGTGCGGTGGTTGTTTTGTCTGCTGCAGGACTGTGGTGGAGTGGGTGAACCCTGCTCAGTATGGCCTGGTTGTTGTCACCTCATCTGAAGGTCGCAGTTTACCCTACGGCAAACTGGAGGACATCCTGAGTCGTGAAACTGCTGCCCTCAACTGCCACACTAATGATGACAAGTAGGGGTATAGTTACTGCGTGTGCTTATCTCTCTTTCAGTACAGTTGATAAGCCCTCGTGCATGCAGCTACTGTTCCTGTTTACAGAACCTTTTGCTGTGTACACAAGGGGATTAACCCATTTAACTCAAAGGCCAAGTTTCCCAAATTTAGAGTTATTTCTTCAAAAACGTTACCGATGGCATTACTGATAGGAAGACATACTTAGCCTGTCAATTTCAGCCTCCAAAATTGTTGTGTGTTGCTACACAACCAGGGACTAGCAAGCAGTTACCTAATCCCCTGAGTGGCCTCCCTATCCACCAGATAGCCTCCCTTTCCAATCTCGCGAGAGTCCGTTATTGCCAGTTCTATACTTAGCTTCCATTTTGTTCGGTTCCGTTGTTTTCAGTCTCCGCGTTTCTTCGTCTTCTTCGTTTGTTTTTGTCGGTTTTGATCTTCTTCCGATGGCCAGGTAAGGCCTCGGACATTGTCTCGCCCGGCGATTACAGCTTACTGGGGCAATTTCCATGGATTTACAGCGTTTTGGCCATTTTTTTCGACTTCGTTTCTGATGGTCGCTTACAACGGTTGTGTACTTGGCATCGTGGCCCCGGGTCATGCGCGGTTATCTTCTGTTTTCATGACTTGTTGCAGTAGCCAGCTCAGGACTTGTCCCACCTGCGGCGACTTCCAGTGGCCGACTGATTTGCATCTTCACTGCCTTCCTTGCTCGGGCTGCGCATCCGATAAGACCTGCGCTACTTGCGCCGTTTGGGAAGAGGACCATTGGTCTCAGATGTGGAGTTTCTATCGCCGCAAGCACCCCATCCCTTCTTCTGCGACATCAGCTCCACTGGCCCCTCCCAACTCAGACACAGTTGATGGTTTTTCCCAGCGTTCTCGGGACCCGGACTCCGGTCGCTCTCTCACACCGCACTCCCAATCACCGGTGACGGGACCCTTGCGGCTATTTTCTCCCAACCCCCCGGCCAAGGTGACGGACGCTGTCCCTTCTGCTGTGGGAGGTCAGTTCTTTACCAATTCAATGCGCTCTCGCTCTATGGAGCGCTGTTCAGTATCAGTCCCACGTACCCGCTCTACGGAGACGGGTCCCTCGCGGCGACTTCCCCCTCTCTCTCGGGGGACGGGACACCGGCACCCAACAGACCCTGGCGCAGTTACCGATCAGCCAGGTGTGGCCTTGCCCACCTGCACTTTCGCGCCTCAGCGTCGCCATAGGTCGTCACTCCATGACTACTCGGCGCTGCGAGTCTTCCGGTGTTCCCTAGCGCACCGGCTCGGAGCCGGTCACCGCACATAATAATAATAATAAAAAATAATAATTACGGTATTTATAATGCGCTTATCTTATAATAATTATAACTCTAAGCGCGCACTCACAACTCGCACACGCATGCGCACGCTTTAGACAATGACTCACGTAACACAAATAGTGAAGATACATTAGGACGGTCAGCTTGGGCTGGGGAGTGTGGTGATATAGTGCTAGAACTGTTGAAAGAGATGAGTTTTGAGGGCAGACTGGAAGGAGGAGAGCGAGTGTTTCTGACGGAGAGAGAGTGGGAGAATGTTCCAGGTGGTTGGACCGTATACTGAGAAAGAGCGGGGGCCGAAAGTGCTGAGTTTGGTGCGGGGGATGAGGAGGCGGAGAGGGTCAGAGGCGGAGCGGAGGGAGCGGGGAGGAGTGTAGGGGTGAAGTAAGTTGGAGAGATACGCAGGAGCGTAGTTGTTAAGGGATTTGTAGCAGAGAGACAGAATCTTGTATTGGATGCGTTGGGGGATGGGGAGCCAGTGAAGGAGCTTGAGCAGGGAGTGATGTGGTCGGATTTTTTTCTTTCTGAGGACGAGGCGGGCAGCATTGTTCTGGACGCGCTGGAGAGTGAGAGTGGTGGAGTGAGGAAGGCCAGAAAGGAGAGAGTTGCAGTAGTCGATGCGAGATAAGATGAGAGAGACAGCGAGTTTGGTGGCAGCTTCGGTAGTGAGGTATTTTCTGATCTGACTGATGCGGCGGAGGTGGAAATAACATGCCTGGGCCGTGGCGGAGACGAAGCTGGTCATGGAAAGAGAGGAATCGAGGATAACGCCAAGGTTCTTGACCGAGTCAGAGAGGGAGATGGGGGTGCTGTCGAGTTGAAGGTGGAGAGAGGGAAAGTTTCTGGCGAGTGCCTACCAGCATGGCTTCCGTTTTGTCGTCGTTCAGTTTGAGCTTGTTTGCTGTCATCCAGTTTTTCACGTCCTCGTAGCAGTCAGCCGTGCGAGTCAGTAGTGTCTGAGTGTTGTCGAGTTTGTCTTTGTCTAGTAGTTGTGAGTCATCAGCGTAGAGGTGGTGGTGTATGTGGTGAGACTGGATGATGTTGGACAGTGGGGAGATGTAGAGTGTAAAAAGGACCCGAGCCCAGGACGGACCCCTGAGGAACGCCGCAGGAGAGCCTGACTGGGTTGGAGGAGACGCCGTCGATGGTGACGGACTGCTGTCTGTCGGAGAGGTAGGAGAGAAACCAGGAGTGAGCAGAGTCAGTGATGCCAAAGGAGTGGTGGAGGCGGTGGAGGAGGATAGAGTGGTCACATCCATCGATCAGACGAGCAGCCCTCTTGGCGCTGCTCTCGCCACTCTCGTCTGATGGATTCGCCTTCCTCCCGGGCCGTTCAATCTCGTGGTCGCCCTCGGAAACGGATGAAACTTGGCCACCCTATCCCATTTGCGTGCTTCTTCCCACCGCGCTGCGCATCGTCGACCGCTTCCGGAGAACAGACTTCACAGTCACTCCCCTGTGAGGCGTCGGTCTTCTCCCTTTTCATCTTCTGCTTCCTCGTGGGCAGTCCACACACTCGGGGCCGTTTGCGCGAACACTCCTTGCCCACCCTTCGGCGGAGTTCTCCTCCATTCTGTTCACATCCTGTTCCTCTGGCCGTTCCCCGTCACGTGGACAGTCGTCCGGCTCTCGTCGGTCACTCACTCTCCGATATTCCGTATATTCCTCAACAAGTGCCAGCGGCTATCGATGACAACGTCCTCAGTCTTCACTCTGATGATTCTATCTCCACTTTCGGACTTTTTGGACACCATTCCGCATCCCAGCTTTCACTGCCGACGGACTCTCCATACGACGGTTTGGACTATTCTTCCCGAGTCGCTCCGGGTATCGCGACGCGGCGGTCGATTGAGGCGGCCTCGGGACTCATTCTTCGTTTCCTTCCTCCTGAAGTTTGTCCGCCCGCTCCTCCTATCAAGCGCAAGGCTTTGGCTTCGGTGGATGCTACCCTTCCTCCTAAGCGCCTTAAATGTCTCCCACAACTGCCCGGTTTTCGCGATCGTCACGGACGTCTTTTCGGCACAGTTGCCTCTCGCCAATGTGAAGGACTCTGTTTTCTTTTCTGATACCAGATGGCCGGAGGGCATTGATATCCGTTTTCGCCAGAGCTGGTACGCAGGTCACTCTCAGGCGTTTTCATGCCCTTTGCCCTCGCTGGATGCCGCCGCGGATTTTCAGGCGGGTGGTCGCCGCACCACCTTTTCTCGGGTTCGTAGGGGTGTTGATAAGACTGCTGTCCTAATTCGCAACACCCTGGCATGTTCGGGGTTCCTAGACCTCGCGACGCAGGCGATTGTTCATGCGCTGGAGGATAATTGGGACCCTCAGTCTACCGCTCCGCTTTGTGAGGTCCATTCCTTGGCCGTGGTGGCAAACCGGGCATCTTACCATGCCTCTACCAACGTGATGGCTGCTGCCATCAACTGCGACTTAATCCGGCGGGATGCTGTGCTAGAGGCTGTGAAATCCCAACTCCAACAGGCTCCCATCGGGGGTCTTTTGCTTTTTGGCTCCACCACCTGGCAGGCTGTTAAGGAGTCCCACAAGGATATCTGGCCGACGTCTCGCTCTTTCTCGCGCTTTCGTTCGGCCCGCAAGGCCGTGGGTCGCGCCCTGTGGTCCTTCAGACACGCCACACGTCCCACTCCCAGTGTGCCTTTCGGCCCTGCCTGTCCCCCCCCCCCCCCCCCGCCCCCCCCCCCCCCTCCCCCCCAGTTTGGCCGCTCCTGCGCCCTTCCAGCCCCGGCCTCCTCCTGGCCTGGTCGGGACTGGCGACCAGGCCAGGGGAGGTCCGATGACTCACTTCCATCCCTGCCCCCGCTGACTCCGCTCGGATCTCCGGTCGGCGGGCGGCTCTCCCGGCACAGCGACGCGTGGCGATCACTGTTCCCGCACGATCCTTGGATACTCTCTACAGTTACGGCGGGACTCTACCTCACTTTTCAACACCCTCCGCCTCTGCGACGCTCCCCGCTTTGGACTCGGGTCCCGAGCGATCGGGTCAAAGCGGCGGCGTTGCAGGGAAAGGTGGCTGCTTTACTTCAGAAATCAGCCACAGAAGTTGTCATTTGACACGACTCTCCGGCTTTCTACCAAAATCGGACGGCACTTGGCGTCCAGTGGTCAATCTCTCGGCTTTGAAGAAGTTTCTGGCTGCTCCTTTCCGTATGGAGACCACAAGAGCTCTCCGCGCCGCGGTCCAGTCCATGGATTTCGCCGTCAGTCTCAATCTGGCCGATGCATACCTACATGTGCTCATGCATCCCTCGGCTCGCCGTTACCTGTGCTTCGCCTTCCGCGGTGTGGTTTATCAGTTCCGGTCCATGCCATTTAGTCTAAACATCAGCCCCTGGATCTTCACCAGGATCATGGATGCAGTGGTCGCACACGCTTGGCGGTCGTCTTTCAGTCTGACCTCACACTACCTCGATGATCTGCTGCTCCGAAATCAGGACGAGTCCCGCTTGTCTACCGAAAGGGACGCGCTACTCTCCCTTCTTCACCGTCTTGGCTTTCTGGTCAACTTCGGCAAGTCGGACCTGTTACCGTCCTGCAGTTTTTTTCATCTGGGTGTGGATTTTCGGACCGACTTGACCCTGGTCCGACTCCCTCCGGCTCGGATCGAGAAGTTGGCGACTTGGCTCTGCAGATGTATCATGCCCAGGATGCTCCGGCGTGGACGTGGTTGCAGTTGTTGGGCCTCATGAGCGCTGCCGCGAACTTACTTCCTCTCGGTTGGCTCTACTCGCGACCGATTCAACTGCACCTACTTCTCCTTTGGCGGCCGTTCTCGGGGGACTTAGAAGCCCGCGTGCCTGTGTCTTCCCTGGTCTCGTTTGCATCTCCTCCGGTGGACAGACCCCTCTTGGTTAGTGTCAGGAGCTCCCCTAGCATCCCCGCTACCCTACCTGTCGATCTGCACTGATGCCAGTCTCTCTGGTTGGGGGCACTCCTCCTCCCGGACTTCCACGAGTCAGCGGGCCTTTGGCCACCAGATATAGTGGGCAAGCACATCAACTGGTTGGAGTTGAAGGCAGTTTGGCTCACTCTCATCGCCTGGGAGACGCGCGTGACACACCAGGAGGTCTTAGTCCTCTCTGACAACTCGACGGTTGTGGCGTATATTCAGAAGCAGGGCAGGACGCGTTCTTCTCTGTGCATCCTTCTGTTCCAGCTCCTAGTGTGGTGCCAGGATCGGGACATATTGCTGCGGGCGCGTCACATTCCAGGATGGCTAAATGTGCTAGCAGATTCTCTGTCCCGTCACGACCAGCTTCTGCATACCGAGTGGACTCTCCGCCCTGACCTTTTTCGATTGATTTGTGTACACTGGGAGACACCCATGATCGACCTGTTCGCGACATGGTGGAATACACAACTACCCCTCTTCGTCTCTCCAGTTCCAGACCCGTTCGCGTGGGTGGTAGCCCTCTCTCCATTCCTTGGGAGGGTCTCCTGGCCTACGCGTACCCTCTGTCAGTGCTGATATCAAAGATTCTCCACAAGCTCAGAGGCTGCACCACGGTGCTGTTCCTGGTCGACCCATTCTCTTGGACCAAGAGCTGGACCACAGATCTCCTGAGTCTTGCCACGGATCCCCATCTCCGTCTTCCAACGCCGCGCACGATACTGAAGCAGCCCCGCCGAGTTCTTTATCACCCTTGCCCGGAGAACCTTCTCTTACACCTTTCCCCCACCGCTTTGACTATGCCTCAGCTAGCCAAATTCTTTCTGTGGCTCTTCGAAGATCGGTCCCTGGCACCCATCACCATTCGGGGATATCTTTCTATGGTGGCTGATACTTACCGCCATTTGGGACGACCAGATCCCAGTTCTTGCAAGGATCTCGTCGAACTCATGGCTCACTTTGACCTACAGCAACCTGTGACACGCTCCCTACTGCCTCAATGGGACCTCGCGTGGGTCTTAACATGGCTTAACACTGTTCGTTTTGAACCTCTGCACTTGGCGCGGTTCCCTGACTTGACTCGAAAGACGTGCTTCTTGCTGTCTCTGGCCACTGCCTCTCGCGTGAGTGAACTCCACGCTCTATCCGTACACCCGTCTTGCCTGCAGCTCTGGGCCGACGGCTCTGCCCAACTCCTCACTAGTCCTTCTTTTTGGCCAAGAACAGGCTCCCTTCAGCCGCCCCTCACCCGATCACTATTCGTCCATTGCGGGGCCCAGATACACCCCCGGACGTACGCCAACAACACCCGGTCAGGGCGTTAAAAAGTTACCTCCGCCGGTCGAAACCCCTACGGCGAGGACGTTTATGCCTCTTCCTACCCTTAGCTCTGGGAGGAATGATATTTCTGCCCAGACGATTTCCGCTTGGCTGCGTGGAATCATCAGATCCGCTTACGAAGACCTCTCGACAGAGGGAGCGAAGAGGTTGCGGATTCGGGCGCACGAAGTACCGGCTGTCTCCATGAGCGTCGCGTTCGACCACAACTGCGCTGTGAGGGACATTGTGGCGGCTGTGGGCTGGAGGGCCGAATATACTTTCGCCCGTTTGTTTCCTCAAAAACATTACCGATGACATTACTGTCTGGAAGTGTCTACTACTTACTCAATTTTAGCCTAAGAACCTGTTGTGTTCCTACACAACCCGGGAGGCACTCGGGCAACCCTATATAGGGCCGAGAGTAGCCTCCCGTCCCGGCCCATCCGGGCACTCACCACGTGGCCCAATCAGTCGTTTCTACTTAGCTGTACTGTTCAGACGTGCATAGCCTATAGGACCCGGGCCTACCCGGCACCGGCCTCCACGTGGCGTGGGTGGGTAGTCCCCTCAGTCCCTGACTGAGTGGGCTAGCAGACGGGTGCCATCTTTGTCCAGGATTAGGACTTGATGTCAGCAGATATGTTGTTCAGTCTTTTTCACTGGTCCAGTTTTTAAGGAGCTGTGCTAACCCAGGTCTTACCATGTTGGATTGGTCCTTAAAAATACTCATGTGCTTTTGGTCCTTTGGATCCCAAGTGTTTGCCGTGCTTGGAGACCCGTGTCGGGGGAGAAGAGGATCCTGGTGGCTGAAACACTCCACTTTGGCCTTGACTTCTGCCTAAACGGGAGGCTAGTCGTACCGGCCTAGTCAATCGGCTCTTGTCACGTCGAGCCCTATCCCCCTGTTGACATGCGGGTTGTTATACGGAGCACCATGCTATAGCCTCTGATGCTGATTAGGTGCTTTACGCCAGTATTCCCCTGTATTCAACAGTGTGATAGAAGGCGGTGGCTCAAACGGTTCAATCAGGCTTACCCCCTTGAGTATATCTTTCGGGCAGTCTCCATTGTGCGTCGGCTGGAGACCCGCCGACAGTTGCACTTTCCCTTGTTGGGCTCGGTGACGGGCGGGGACCCCCGGGGGATGAATATCTATCATACTATAATATGGAAAATATCAAAAAACCAAAACTAGCACCAAAGCGGCACATAGCCGCCGACATTGTCATTGAGAACGATAGTGACTCTGACTGTGAGGAAGCGACACCTCAGGCGTCGGCCGCCTGGCCTCGCTTTCTCATTATCCACAGCAAAGTTAAAGAGAAGCCTGTTTCAAAGCTGCACCCTTTCCTGGTAAGGGAGACCCTCAGGAGCCGTGTTGGCAGGCCTGAGGCCCAGCGCCTCAGGTCTGGTGACTTGTTGGTAGAGTGCCGTACCCAGGCACACTCCAATGGGCTACTGAGGCTCTCCTCCATCGGAGACACTCCAGTGGAGGTCACTCCCCACAAAACAATGAATTCCTCTAGAGGAGTGATTAAAGATCAAGCATTGGCCGAACTGTCTGAAGATGAACTTGTACGGAACCTTAAGTCACAGGGGGTGACCTACGTCAGGCGCTTCATTTCCAAACGAGGTGGTAGGGAGATCCGTCTCCCTACCATCATCCTGACGTTTGGCACCCCCACAGCTACTACTACCATCTGGGGAGGTTACTACTCCCTAAAAGTGAAAAAGTACGTCCCTCTCCCCCTTCGGTGCTTTAAGTGCCAAAAGTATGGCCATGGGCAGAAGACATGCCGCCAGGCAGAGGCTCTATGCGCCCGTTGCACTAAGCCCGGACACTCTGCCGAGTCCTGCACAGCCATCCCCCTGTGTGTGAATTGCCAGGGGGCGCATATGGCTTCGGACAAGAAGTGCCCTCGTTGGATCTCCGAGTGCAGGATTCAGCAGGTGCGTGTGGAGAAGGGGCTGTCCTTTGCGGACGCAAAAAAACTGGTTGACGGTCCTGGTGCAGCTGAGGCGGCGCCAAACTCAAATAACAACTTTGTGTATACTTTCAGTGCTGCGGTGGCAGGCAAGCGCCCCACCAAAGACTTCTCTTGTCAAACCCCAACTTCTTGGTTGGGGGCGGAGCCTCGGATCCTCTCAGAGAAAGATAATAGGAGACCCGTAAGACAATGAATTCAATAGAGCCGCATCCATCATTAATTTACATCATTTTTTAATATCAAAATTTTGACCCCAATTTTACCCCCGTTAATTCTGAATCAACCCTTTGATTTTAAAAAAGTGATGAGTATGACTGATGCGGCCTTATTGATCTGATTATCTTACGGGTCTCCTATTATCTTTCTCTATAACTATTGTCTCTGACAATACCTAATCATTTACCTGATCAAGTGATGCCAAGTGAAACTTAATACTTATTAACAAGTTGCAACTAACTTTTAGGAACCTGCAGAGGTAACCTTTAAGTGTGTTGCCATAAGAACTTATTAATTACTTACCATAAGTTCTTACAAGTACTTACCCTAAGTTCTTACAACAACTTGACTTAAGTCACAACTTACTCGGTCAGATTTAACAAGATACAAGGACAATAAAAAAACTTTTTTTTCTCAGTAATACTCTGGCGGTGGTGCAGATGGGGTTAAATAATCAGGTACAAGTGGTGTAAGTGGCATGGCATTTTTCTGTGAAGTGTATGACATTAATAAACGATTACCAAATCTGATTTTTATTTGTTTAAAAGATTGTGTAGTTTTTCTGTGGTTTCCTGTACCCCTATCTTTTTTCCCTCTGCTAAAAAACTAGCCTTTAGTTCTTCAACATTCACGGGTGATTGACTACGCATTTTATTCTGTATTTCAGACTTCTGTTTCTTGTAATTATTTAAATCATCCTGGACCCGCTTAAATTCTTCGTCATCAATAAAATTATCATTTAATGCCTTACTGATAATAAGTTTCATACTGCTCAGCTTTGCACCGGCCAGCGTACTCAATGCTTCATGTTTCTGTAATTTTGTGTGAAACCTCTTGTTCAAGGCCTCCAAACCAAAGCAAGCCAGACATGTAGCAACGCTAACACCCTCAACTGCTATTCCAGCCAAACTCCCAATTCCTGTGGCGAACAGAACGATACCCCCTACAGAACATGAAGCTGAAACTGCACCAATAGCCATAGAAGTGTTTTGAACAGAATTAAAAACGGTCTTATACCGTCTTTTGCACCGTGAGTATTTCGCCTCCTCACTCTCCAAATATTTCAAAGCTTCTGTAATATTATTTAATCTGAATGCATCTGCCTGTAATGTTTTATCTGATGCAATTGGCACAGCTGTCACCTGTGTATCAGGCGCAAGTGTTGTTTTAGTCATCACATTTGTTTCAGTCGGATCAAGCGTTGGTAGTTGCGGATAGAAGTTTACCATTTTTTTATTCACAAATATTTTTTTTTATTTAATCAGCAATTACATTTTGCAACTCTTCAAAAGTATACAATTTGCTGGCATAATAAAATGCAACAAGATCAATGTGTTCAAGGTTTATGTAAGTTAGACGAACAAAAGTTGTTTTGTCAACCACCACCTTGACAGCGGGAATACTGCTTGAAACATTAATAACATTATTATTTTTTGTAATGGCAATAAAGACCTTTGATGATTCTGTTACTGTTTCATTCCATGTAAGTTTAATTCCTTGTGCTATATTTGCCTCTTTTGCAGAAGCAACAGATTTCATGATAATTTCAAATACTATTGTCACTTCTCTAGCCACGACTAAGCTTGCTGGCATAAACACAACAGAAGTATCTGATCTACCCTTTCTAGTTGTAAGAAGATACCGCCGTCTCTCATAATTTTCAACTTTCAGTTTTTCTCTGCTATTGTTGTCTGGGGCAAAACTTGGAACAAGGCTTACAATAAGCGGCCCTGAGTTAACAACCTTCCTAAACACTAAGGCACCTTCATCATTAGTGTATACCCCCCACCCGGGTCTGCCCTGGGGGACTTGGGTGGGGTTAGGTATTTTTTAGTTCCCAGGGTCACCCTGGTCAGCCCCACAGGGTGGGTTTTTCTCTCTATTCTGGGGCATGCGTTTCTGTCTACCCTTAGTCCATTCACCTGTATTTGCCTTTTTAAAACTCTCCCTACTGTCTGCACTGCCTGTAGCTCTTGATATTGGATGTGTGTTGCTAGATGGTCTTAGCTTTATTTAGGCCCCATGTTGTTGGTTTATTTAACGTATTTGACCGGCTGGCGACATACATTCAATTTTCTGTTTAGTTTTTTTTCACAAGCAGTGCAGGCACGTCCTGAGAAAGCCTTGTTGCTGTCGGGACGTTAAGCAATGTACAATCAATCAATCAGTGTATACATAAGGACTAATAAATTCAATCTTTATGTCCCAGTCAATTGTTGGTGCTGGTGCCGGTACAGGTGAAACCACCCACTTATTTCCCACATGTATTAAGTTGTAAGGCGCATTATTTACAGGTGGAGTAGGTACAGTAACATCACGTAGCTGACCAAGTTTAGGAATCTGTCTTTCACCGTCTTTCATGTCAACAATTACTTTCCTCTTGTACATGCCATTTAAATCAAGTTCAAAACCATATATTTCTCCAATTTCCAATTTCCCCTTCCTTCTCAACCCCCACCCGGGTCTGCCCTGGGGGACTTGGGTGGGGTTAGGTATTTTTTAGTTCCCAGGGTCACCCTGGTCAGCCCCACAGGGTGGGTTTTTCTCTCTATTCTGGGGCATGTGTTTCTGTCTACCCTTTGCCCATTCACCTGTATTTGCCTTTTAAAAACTCTCCCTACTGTCTGCACTGCCTGTAGCTCTTGATATTGGATGTGTGTTGCTAAATGGTCTTAGCTTTATTTAGCCCCATGTGTTAGGTTTATTTAACGTATTTGACCGGCTGGCGACATACATTCAATGTTCTGGGTTTTTTTTTTTTTTTTTTTTTTTTTTTATTGTTTTTTTTTTTTTTTTCACAAGCAGTGCAGGCACGTCCTGAGAAAGCCTTGTTGCTGTCGGGACGTTAAGCAATGTACAATCAATCAATCAATCAACCTTCCTTCTCAAAATCCTGTACGTCTGCCAAATCTTTCAATTCTGTTACTGGACATGCAACTGGTATGATTCTAGGCTTTGGACCAAGACCACTCATTTTTATAAACAAAAATAAAATTATTTAATTTCCAACACAACACTAAAATCATGCATAAGAACTGGTTTGTCATCCTGATTAGTTACAGATATACTCAGTGACTCGAAGAAACTAGAACCTAATTTCTTAAACTGCAAATTAGGAAATCTAACAACTACACTTTCACAATACGGAGCAGTTCCAGTAGGTAAGCATCTCAACAAAGTTGAAGGCTTTCCATTGTGAACATTCTCAGATGTGTTTAGTTCTTTCAAATAAACATTTAGTACTGTGTGTACTGACAAATTGACAGGGCGTTTTCCAGTTATTTTAAGTTTTTTTGTCTTCATTGTTATAATACCAGACATAGCTTCATCTAAATCATCTGATCTCCACCAATCTTCGTCAATATAAAATCCAAGTAAATATGCAAATCTATCTGAAATTTTTAACCAATCTTGTTTCAGAAATTCTAATGTAACAAGTAGGTTAGCTGGATTTAAAGTTGCTTTAATTTTAAAATTACTTTGAAACCATTCAGCTATAGTACAAAAGTCATAATACCCGGGTGGTATAGCTTCAATCTTACCATCAAAAATTACTTTATTATATATATTATCTTCTACATTAAACCATTTTACTGTATAGAACATTTCATGGATAGCTGCAGCCTTGCTACCATCACGATTATCAATCCCATTAGTTAACCACACTGGTTTGCTTGTATCAAGATTTGTTAAGGTAATAAACATTTTTATTATCTCATATAAAAAAGGATGGAATTTAAATCACCAACCATTACCACTACAAACGCATTTCAATTTAATGTGAATGCCAAATATAATGTTGCACCTACTTATGAACAGAAAATAATTCAACTAAACCAGCTTGACATAGCTGTGTCTGACGCAAGCGTACAAGATCTATTCCAAGTGAAAGTACCAAATCCGTTTGACCATTACCTAAACCCTCCAATAACAGATGACTCAACTGCAAGAAAGTGGTCTTCAAGTCCACTACAGATGTTTCAAAACCAACTTAACTTTGCTATTCTATGTTCTACTACAGGCTGTGGTGTTTCATTCACAGACCATTTGAATCACTCAAACAAACTGATTAGGTCTGTGTATCGTTTCCATGTTTATTACCAGCTTAGACGTATACTGTCAGAACTGCATACCCCACTGCCCACTGAATCCAGTTTCAACAGGTATAACAACCCCATGGATATGAAAGCGTTTGAACGCATCTGTAATGAATTTAACATAAGCACTAAGTATGACTTCACACAAAAACTTGATGATCACCACGGCATGGGTACATTGTATTACGCTTTGAGTCACAGACAATACCCTCAAGATTACTACCCTGGTTACACTTCATTCTCATCAAAATCTGAAGTCTGGTTAGGATCAATAGAGCAAAAGCAGTCTAACGCCTGGACCACATTTGTCTTAGATAAATCTGACGGGTTTACTCAAGCGGGAGTCGAGCGCGTCAATGAGTCTATCAGAACATATGTCTGGTGTATACTAGGAGCACAATCACTAACAAAATCAAACATTTTGAATGGAAGTGGTAAATTTGAAGCACAAAAACAGTTTCTCGCAAACTTAGAAGATTCAGTAAATTCAACAGTTGATCTCCCATCAAGCATACAACGCTATCAAGACGTACTCAGATATGCCAGATCAAAAGTTGACTTTGTAGTTGGCATCGGGTTATACATGTTACCATCTGACCTTCAACTCCAAATGGGTACAATAACAAATTATAATAATGAAATAATTGTTGCAGGTGTTGGTCAAAAACTCGGACTCAATCAATCTGTAAACTTGGGGGCCACAACCACACATGTACAGTCATTAAAATCATTACAGACGGTAACACCCCCGGCCCTGGCCCCGGCCCCAACACCGACACTCATACAACCAGTACAGTCAACCCCTGACACACATGAGTCGGAAAGAACTGCATTGGTAATAGGTCTAACAGGATTAGGGGTTTTACTTCTTTATCTGTTTCATTAAATAACCCACCATCAACCCTCCTACTGTAACCAAAAAGACCCACACATGTTCTGCCATAAACCCTACTGCCTTTGCTGTAGTAGTAATCAGCCAACTGACAACTGTGCCAATTATGCCAGGCAAAGCGTCCATTGCTTTCAGAGCCAATTTTTTAAGCAAGTCTGATATGTGAGACAACTGTTTCTTTACCCATGACTGTAAATCTTTTGGGTCTGTTGGAGTCGGGGGGCCCGGGGTTGGTGGTGCTGGGGCCGAGGGTGCACCCCCACCACTGCCGGAGACAGCCAGCACTACAGTACTGATAATAAACCCAAGAGCAGTAATTAAACTAGCAATTGTGATACCCTGTTCTCTGAAAAGTGTTTTTAGTCTCTCAGCCAGAGTAGTGTCTTCGTGAAGTATTTTCTGAATAGTTTCTCTAATTCTGTTGACCTGTGATTTCAGTTTTTGTCTTCCAATACTAATTGTTTCTAACCGTCCTGATCTTTCTATCTGCAAATCATTTAATCTGTGCTGTATTCTTTCTTTCATTTCTGTGTCAAGATTCCCATTGTCTGCGGTAGCCAGTTTCTCTTTTTCACGTTCAATGTGTTTATCAAGCTCACCTAGTTTGGCAAGATTATTAACCATCTCACCTCTTATTGTCTGCAGTGATTTATCCAATCCCATAATCTCCCTCATTGACAAAGGTGGGTCGTCTATTGTTTTAATAGCGTCATTTAATTGCCCTTCAGTAAATGGGGTTTCTTGTGTCACTGTGTTTGCTATTTCTGGTAGGCTTGTTACAGGTGCCATTTCAATCTCTTGTCCTGTTGGCAACTTTGTTTGCGTGTCGTGAAGAACACTAGCCAGTCTTGGCGTGACAGGAGACCCTCCAATTCCAAGTTGACGCAAGGCACCAACACCACCTTCATTTTTTATTGTACTTAAAGCCCTAAACCTACTAGGGTCTTTTTTGTTAGTCAATAGTACTTTTCCTTTGTCAACAGTATTTAAATATAAATGACCCTTGCCATCAAGTTCAAACTGGTTAGGGTCTATGTTGTCTGGGCGATTACCAACATGATCATAAAATGAGTTCACTTTGGTTTCTAAAAGTTCATGACGTAAACTGTAAATATTTCTTGTACCAGTCATATCTGCCATATCTGTCATATCTGTTGTATTACCAAAATCATACGTGTCATCCATTTCAAAATCTTCATGATTAAATCCTCCTGCTGCCATTGTTTTATTAATTTATTATTTTTTATTGTGCATAATAAAAATGACACAGTCTTACGGATCAAAGTTAGACCCATACAGAAAACTACGTGAGCCTCTGGGTGTTAAGGGCATAAGACAATCAATCGTCATCACAAACAATCCAAGTACTATAGACCAGAACCAAACACTTACAGTCAAGTTTCCAAACCTAGGCCCCAGTGACGTTATCGTTCCTGGCACTGCACGCCTAGCATTTAATATTGAACTATCATCAGACGCAGATGTGAACAGAACACTGGTTGACAATCTTGGCAGAGCAATTGTTAGGACTATTAAAGTAAAACTTGAAGGACAGGAAGTGTTTAGTCTTGATGACTCAGATGTGTTCTACTGTTACAAAGACCTTTGGCTCACAAGAGAAGAACGAGAGGATCGTATTTACCAAGGCATACAGTCTGATAATGTTGGTAAACTTCGAATCAATGCTGGAGATAAATCAACGTCAGCAGCCAATGACGTTATTATAGCAGAAACATATGGAACCAGATTTTACATTCCACTTGAGTTTGAAATCCTAACAGCTCATTTGCCTTATTATCAAGGGGCACTGAATGACCGTCTGAGCTTTGAACTAACTTTCAATGACTACTCCAAAGTTATAAAATCATCTGCCACAGATGCAACATACAAGATCTCTAACATATCCTTGGAATATGAAATTGTCACACACACTGAATTAGCCAGACTTATTCAAAATCAGTATCAGTCAAGACTTCCAATTTATTATGACAGGGTGATTAGACATAGTTTAATACCCAAAGACAAAAGCGACCCAATGTGGAACATAAACTTGAACACGCCTGCCAGGTCACTGAAAGGTATTCTTATGTTTGTTGAACCGGTGAGTCCATACAAAAGAGATTCAGAAAAATTCTACAATCCTAAGATTACACATTTGTCCTGCACAATCGAAGGCCGTCCTAATCAAGTGTACGCGTCTGGAATGTTACCTTATCAACACTATGACGAAACCACAAAGTATTTTGCGGGTGGAAGGATTAGAGATAAACCAGCAAACATTGCGTGCAAAGATCTACATCTGTATGATGTTAGGATTGGACAATACCTTACAAACAAGTATGCACTGTGGCTAGACCTTCGTAGTACAGATGACGATTATCTTCATGGGTCAGGACGAACTGTCGAGAATGGTAGTGATGGAATAACAATTCAGATACAAAAGAAGGTTGAAACTGCTGCAGCCATAAACATATATTTGTACCTGATATATGACGCACAACTCAATATTGCAGAAAGCAGACTGAGTGGACACATATATTAAAATTATATTGTATATTAAAATGAACCGTAGCTTAATGACACTCGATCCACACTGTGGCTTATTTGTTGGTGCCACAGGGTGTGGAAAAACTGAATTTGTTCTTAACCTATTACAAACAAGATACATACACCACTTTGAAAACATTGTCATATTTTGTCCAACAATAAAACACAACAAAGCTTATCACAACCGTTTATTCATTTGGGCTGACAACAACATATATTTAGTCGACTCTGAGAAAAAACTGAATGACTACCTACAATATTTTTACAAGCAATTTGAAGGACAGCCAACATTGTTTATTGTTGATGACTGCTCAGCAGAGAAAGACATTGTCAAGAAGAGAAACACTCAGAACTTGCCTTCAGTGGCAGACATGCAAATGTCAGTGTATGGATTCTCACTCAGAAATATAATGCTGTACTGAAAGATTTTCGAGAACAGTTAAAGTTTATCTGTTTGTTTTACTGCAAGGATCGTGACAGCTTTGAAGACTGTCTCAGAGAGAATGATGTCATACCAAATAAACATGAACGAGATGATGTAAAAAATAAACTGAAATCAACTAAGCATCTAAAGCTCATTTTAAAGACAGATCAGCCCACAGGGTATGGGTTAGTAAATTGATGTAAATTAATTTATACATTTGTTTGTCCAATAAAAATGACAGACGGACAAATCATACAAGTGCTTGATATCTCACACTGTTTCAAAGATGTTATGCATTTTACTGACTTAATATTACCCAAACAGACTAACATAAGCCTTTCAGCACCATCAGAAATATATGCTACATATAGTGTGACTTTGGATTATGTCGATGAGCATCCAGATGTGGAGTGCATGACAGTTGATTTAAAGACACCTACTTTTAAAGTTGATGATACCAACTATGGCTGGTTAGGAGACGTTTGTTATAGCATATTTAAACAACTACGCAAACTAAATGTTTATATTGACAGTGTTACAGTTAATAAAGTGGTATTACACAAGGTGAGCCAGCAGAGTTAACGTTAATATTTTTTCATTTATTATTTTGTCGGACAAATAAAAATGACGGACAATGTTCAAAACCCTGGCTCATCTAGTTTAAGAAACGTGTTTCACACAACAAACTTACCCATATCCAATACTAATAATGTTTACGAATCAATAGAAAACTCTTTTTCTGTCATACAACAAAATCTTCTGACAGGCAGTGTTAAGATTCAGATTGTTGCAAAAATCGAATTCACTAGGGTGGACGGTGAATTAATTGTGTCGTACATATCAACAAGACAACACACTGTTAACACAAGAAGAGAATTGGAGAACGTGTTTAGAGACAGACTATTACCAGACTTTCTACAGGCAATTGACAGTGCAAAAATGAAGGGGTCTGGCTGGCACGAAGGACATGTACATGAACTACAACTAAAGCAGTCTAGGTATCATCCTATATTAGGTAAAGCATGGTTGCCACTGCCAACAGAAGTAGTAAACAAAAAGGCTGTCGTCAACATACAGAACAATGACAACTATTGTTTCATGTAGTGTGTGCTTGCTAAACTACACTTTGTGAAAGCAAAACCTGAACGTGTATCTAACTACACCAAATTTGTAAATGAACTCGTTTTTAGTGGCATTGAGTTCCCTGTTAAAATAGAGGACATAGATTTGTTTGAAAAACTAAATCCTGATATATCCGTGAATGTGTTTGTGTGGGATAATAATGCTGAGAACAAGTTACAGCCAATTAGAGTGTCCCCACTGGCTCCAACCTACGGTCAGTCAGAAGATAAACATGTTGACATGTTGCTAATAGGCCCTGCCGGTGATAACAATAACTTTCACTACACAATTATTAGAAATATGTCACGTCTAATTCATGGACATACAACAAAACACAATGGCAAACAGGAAGTTTGTAAAAAATGCTTACAAAGATTTTCTTCTATTGCAGTGGCACACAAACATGTTTTACACTGCAGGTCACCTGATGACATACAAACTGTACTTAAGTACCCAGATCCTGGTAGTCAAGTGTATTTTAAGAACTATGGAAATCAGCAAAAGTTGCCGTTTGTAGTGTACGCAGATTTTGAATCACTGGTTGTTCCGTATGAAGGTCCTGTTCCAGAGTCATTACCAAAGACTATAAAGTTGAGTGACCAAGTGGTGTGTTCTTTTGGATACATTCTTGTTAGGTCAGACGGTTTGCATTCAGAACCTGTTATCTACAGGGGTGAAAATGCAGCATGTCTGTTTTTAACAGAAATGAGACATCTGTATAGTCAGGTAGTACAGTATCTCACAACAAGTCAGATGCCTTTGGTGATGACAGAAGAAGACAAACTGAAATTTGATACAGCTGAGACGTGTTGGATTTGTGAACAACCTTTAGGTGGTGATAAAGTTCGTGACCATGATCACATAACTGGTCATTACAGAGGCGCTGCACATAGCAATTGTAACTTATTATTAAAAATAGATCCCAAGACATACAAACTGCCAATCTTTTTCCACAATCTCAAAGGTTATGATTCACACATTATCATGCAGGCTGTAGATGAGTCGTACAAAAGCATAAGTTGTATTGCCCAGACAACTGAGAAATACTTAACTTTTAGATTAGATAAATTAGCATTTTATGACTCCATGCAACATTTGTCTTTAGGATTGGCTAGTCTGGCAGAAGGACTGACTGAGTATCCAATAACAAGTAAATATTTTGAACCAGACTTGATTAAGAAAGGTGTCTATCCGTATGAGTACATTGATCACTGGGTTGTGTTTGAAGAAACAAGACTGCCACCAAAAGAAAAATTTTATTCTACACTAACTGGAAAAGGTATTTCTGACTCTGAATATCAACATGCACTTGATGCGTGGGGGAAGTTAGGATGTCAGACAATTGGTGACTACCACGACCAGTACTTGAAAGCAGACGTTTTGCTTACTAGCAGACGTGTTTGAAAGTTACCGTGAAAAGGGTTTGTTGCACTACAGTCTTGACCCTGCCTGTTACATAACTAGTCCTGGCATGACATGGGATGCATTTTTGAAATCCAGTAAGATGATCTATAGACCTGTTGTCTGATCGTACGATGGGTGAAATGGTGGAACGTGGATTGAGGGGAGGCATTAGTATAGCTTCAAATAACTACGCCAGAGCCAACAATAAATATATGGACGCCCATGGTGACCTTGGCCGGGGGTTTGACCCCTCGAGGTCAAGGTCATTCATTATGTACCTTGACGCTAACAATTTGTATGGCTGGGCAATGTGTGAGTTATTGCCCTTGAAAAACTTTTGTCTGTATGATTTGTCACAGTATGACATAACAGGGTTAACTAACAATATTATGAATCTTGACCGAAACGACGCGAAGGGTTGGATCTTTGAAGTAGACCTAGAGTACCCACATCACCTTCATGATTACCATAATGATTATCCATTGGCTGTTGAGAAAATGAGTATGACAGGGAAAAAAGAAGACACCAAACTTGTACCAAATTTAAATGACAAATTTAATTACGTTTGTCACTATCGCTTGTTGCAGTTTTACATCAGACACGGGTTAGTACTAAAGAAAGTTCACAGAGGCATTCAATTTGATCAAAGTGCTTTCATGAAAGATTACATAATGAAGAACACAACCCTTCGTGCCAGAGACGGCAACACTGCATTTGACAAAGACTTTTTTAAGCTTATGAACAATGCCTGTTTTGGCAAGACAATGGAAAATCCTCATCACAGAAAAGATGTGAGACTGGTCACAACTGAATTGGGTGCAATTAAACTTACAGGTAAGCCCCAGTACACAGGGTACAAAGAATTTCATTCATCATTGTATGCTGTGTCACTCAAAAAAAAGATTGTTAAACTGGACAAGCCAGTATTCATTGGTATGGCAATTCTTGAGTTGTCAAAACTGTTGATGCTTGAATTTTATTATGATTACTTCAAACCAAAGTATCCTGAGTGTCGTCTGCTATACACTGACACTGACTCTATGATCATTGATGTGTGTACTGAAGACTTTTACGAAGACATGAAAACAGAGTTACACATGTATGACACGTCTGACTACCCTAAAGACCATCCACTGTTCAGCACACAAAACAAGAAAGTGCCTGGGAAGTTTAAAGATGAACTAAATGGTGTGCCTATAGTTGAGTACGTTGGACTGAGATCAAAAATGTATTCTATACTGCACCAAAAGGGAAGTCAGTCGAAAGCCAAAGGAATTAAAAAAACAGCAATAAAAAATAAAGACATACGTCATGAACATTACAAGCAAGTGTTAGATGGTGCATTGATGCCTGATTATCCAAACAAGTCACTGAGATCAAATAAACATAATCTTGAAATGATCCAAACACACAAGAAATCACTTGCAGTTGGAGACACGAAAAGAGTGTTTCACACTAAGGAAAAAGCTTATGCACCAGGTCATTACAGGCTCAAGTTATCTGAAGACATTTGTGATGAACTGGTTGATGAATTAATTGATGAGTTAGTTACTGAAATGAGTAACGGTGTCTGGGGGAATAATCTGTAATTCTTCTCTGACAAATGCCCTCTGGGGTGCAGGGTCGTACAGGTAATATATTGTTGCGTCAGGACCGGGAATTATTTTTTTTATATTGTGTACGGATGTTGACCAGATGGGGTCTGTCGCCCTGCGTCTGTCGTCGTTCTCGGCCTCTCCGGGTTGATATAAATATCTTACCTGTTTAGTAAATAAACTTGTGTCGGGGGTTGGGGTTGGGGTTGGTCCTGTTTTTTGGTTCTGTAATTGTTTTCAATTTAATAGCATCAGCAGGCTTAGGATGTCCTTCATTGATACCCCACCCGGGTCTGCCCTGGGGGACTTGGGTGGGGTTAGGTATTTTTTAGTTCCCAGGGTCACCCTGGTCAGCCCCACAGGGTGGGTTTTTCTCTCTATTCTGGGGCATGTGTTTCTGTCTACCCTTTGTCCATTCACCTGTATTTGCCTTTTTAAAACTCTCCCTACTGTCTGCACTGCCTGTAGCTCTTGATATTGGATGTGTGTTGCTAAATGGTCTTAGCTTTATTTAGGCCCATGTGTTAGGTTTATTTAACGTATTTGACCGGCTGGCGACATACATTCAATGTTCTGTTTCTTTTTTATTTTTTCACAAGCAGTGCAGGCACGTCCTGAGAAAGCCTTGTTGCTGTCGGGACGTTAAGCAATGTACAATCAATCAATCAATCAGTCCTTCATTGTTCATTGCTTTTATCACATGTGGTAATCTCTTTACCCACTCAGTGTTCCGGGTGTCATGCATGAGTTCCTTAGAATACTGGTAACTGAAAAGTCTCTCTGATAACTGTTTGTTAAAGTTCTCTACAATTGCCTGTGATCTGTGTACACCTGGAATACCGCGTCTGACCAGTACACCATGCTTAGCAAATAACTGATTAACTGCGCCCTTAAATTCTGATCCATCATCAACTTGTACAAGTCTGGGGTATCTTAAAGGGCCTCGACTATATATTTTTGATAAAGCAGTAGCAACTGTACTGGCTGTTTTGTCAGATATGGGTTCAGCGTCTTTATATCTTGAAGCTATGTCTACAACAGTTAATGCATACTTGTATCGTTTCTTTCTTATTGTGTCATGCGGAAGAAATAGAAGGTCCATTTGGTGTGTGTCATTTGGGGTAGTGTTTTCAAAATGGGGTCTTCTTATTTTTCTTGGAGCAGGTAAATATATCTGCCAAATTGCTTGTCTCTGTAACCATTGCTTGACTTGATTGAGTGTTATATCTCCGCCCACAGCGGCATGTAATTTTTCAATAGCTGTTGCTCCTTTCCAATAGCCTGATGGCGAGTAATATATTTTTGATAGTTTATTTTCGGCTGCCATTTTTTCTAGCAATGAAAACTCCTGTAAAATAAACAAATGTCATTCCTACTAGAACAAAGATTATCTCTCCGTTTCTTTGTTGTGTGCTTGGTTTGTAATAGTCACTTAGTTTTGGTTTCGGGATAGACATGTCTTCACCTGTGACAAGAAAATATTCCCTGATTGCTTCGTCTGTATTTGAAAACGTATGTTGTGCGTGACCTTCTAGCCTGAGTTTTTCATTGATGAAATCAAGTTTCTCAATTCTATTCTTTTCATATTCCTGCTGGGCTTGTGCTAATTTTTCTGACGCCTCATTGTGTCGTCTCATCTCCAGAGCAGATTCTTCTCTACCCATTTTTGAAAAGAGATAATTAGAGCCACTGAAAGCCAATGCATTAACCATAGCACCTCCAATCATAATAGCTATCGTCGCCATATTATTTTTATTTACATAGAAACATTTTCAGGAATAATTCCTTGCTTAACAAGAAAATCTTTTGTCGCAATCGACGCTGTGACAACTACAATTAGCTTAGCGCTGTCTTCGAAATCGAGTCTACTGAGGTCTGCTGATTTCATTTTGAGTAGACTTTTCCCCAGCATAGAATAAGCTACTGCTAATCCACTGATTACGGCAGAGTGATAGACAAGGTTCATCAAGTTCTTTGTGTCATTCATTTCTTAGGCAAGAAAAATTAAAATAATATTTTTATTTACTGCATATAAAATGGGTCAACGGCTTTGGGTGTTACTGGTAATGTGGCGACTTCTGGTTTTGTTTTTGGAGTGTCTGATTTTTTGGTCACTGTACGAGTCTGTGGTTTGTATTTTTTGTATAATTGATACCCTACGTAACCAAATCCGACAACAAATCCGACAATTATATATTTTGTTGATTGAGGTTCGGGGTCAGGGCGGGGGTCAGGCTTAGTTGTTTGTCTCTCACTTTGATGAGAGTGTGATGTGGTAGTGATGGTAGTGACACTGGTCCTGACGGTCCTGACAGTCCTGACGCCTGGTCAGTCACATGAGCCTTTTCTGTTTGCGCTTGAAGCTGTAATTTTTTTTGTCTGTTATATTCGGCTAATCTTTTACCAGCCTCAACGCGGCCTGGGCTTTTAGCCTTAGTCACAGTTTGAACCTGCGTCAAGACCGGACTGGGGTTCGGTTGTGTAGTCATCTTGTTCTCGTCCATTTGATCCTTCTTTTTCTTTCTCTAGAAAATTTATTTTCGAAAAATCGATGTGACTCCCAGTTACCAGCAAAGTTACGACAGGAGCAAGGTAATTTCCAAACTTGTAAAACATGACACATGCTAATTTACCAATTGAACTTGAAACAATAGGATTGCTTTCAAGGTCGTGTGATAGGCTGTCACAATCCACAGGTAGAAAGTGACTCACTGCTTTTGTGTATAGGCATACAAGAGATCGACTTAAATCACGTGTCATTAGTGAGGCAATGTGGTTTTCATATTTTAAATGAAGCTTGATTAGTTCGTCAGAGGTTAAAGATTCTATATCCTCTGTCATGTATTGTCTTCCTAGATAAGTCTTTGATTTGCCTGAGACAATCACAGACAAAAGCCGCTGTTTTTTGGAGTCTAAGTCTTTGTTCTCTACAGCATTGATATCATTTAGAAGGAGTAATTCGTCTTGATTCATTTTATTATAATTTTTAAAAAAAAGATAATATTGTTTTTTGTTATCAAGCAAAATCATGTTTTCTAGGAAATGACACTGAATAGTAACTTTTTACGTTTGCACCATTCAGCATGTATTTTCTGCTCATGACATAAGGGACGTAATCACTTGGTAAGATTCAACCTCTATACATAGTTGTCTCCCATAGACTATATGTGACTATATGTTTGCAATGGAGTATTCATTGAGGATATTGTTCCGGTTGTGACAGTGTACAGTGTTTGTGTGCCAGGTATGTTCATTTGTAGTCTTAGCTCAGTGACATGTCTCTGTGTGTGTGTGTGTGTGTGTGTGTGTGTGTGTGTGTGTGTCATTGGATTATGCAGAGATTCAAAAATCTTTACAGTTGACTCAAACCCGATTAAAAACAGTGGCTCTTGAGAATCGCGCCATGCTCGTAAAAATCTGTGATCGAGTGGGCTACATGTGAGAACATGTTCTGTGTGTTTGTGTATACATGTTCTGTGTGTTTGTGTGTGTGTGTGTCAGTGCGTTTGTCAGTGCGTGTGTCAGTGCGTGTGTCAGTGCGTGCGTGTGTTTGTCTGTGTGTCAGTGTCAGTGTGTGTGTGTGTGTGTTATGTACCTCTAACAAAACCTGTTTGGCTCAAATAGAATGTTTTCAAAGTGACAGTTGACACACATGGCACTGGAATTGAAACACCTCCAGCTGGAAACTGAAAGCCGCTAAGCAGTACAGCACACAAATACTCACCCAGATAGTAAACATTAGGGCAGCATGGTTGAGAAAAGTGTGTTATGTTATTATTGTGTGTGTGTGCATATGTTTGTTTGTTTGTTTGTTTGTTTGTTTGTGTGTGTGTGTGTGTGTGTTTGTTTGTTTATGTGTATGTATGTGTGTTTGTTTGTGTGTGTGCATATGTTTGTTTGTGTTTGTTTGTTTGTTTGTTTGTTTGTTTGTTTGTGTGTGTGTGTGTGTGTGTGTGTTTTTGATTGTTTGTTTGTTTGTTTGTGTTTGTTTGTTTGTTTGTTTGTTTGTGTGAGTGTGTGACTAGGCTGATTTCGGTGCTAACAGGCAGGTGATCGTGACATGTAATAGCACACACAACTATAGACTTTAAAATCAGGCCTCTCTCTGTTTGAAGTGGCTATGAGTCATGTAATGCGTAATTCATGTTACCTACAGACGGTACGAAGGGTAACCGCAAAACAAGTAAGCAGACGACAGGAGCGACGACAAATATCACTTAAAAATTATGTCGTTACAAATATTCATAAATCTTGGAGCCGGCCCTGAGCTCGGTAGAAATATTCAAAACTGAATTGTCAATCTACGCATTGCTCGTGGCAAATTATCACAGTCAAATCCCTCAGTCTACTCATAATGTGAGTCCTGAGAGACAGCTGACTGAAACGTTTTACAACGGAAGTCAAGCCTGGAGTCTTGGCGGCTCTTGAGGATCTGTTGTTTATGTACTCAGTCAGGCGACTGTTTAAAGCAGTGAGTAATGTGTCTATTTTCAACTTGAAAGCGCAGTTACATGTACACCACCCACGGGCGCGTGAACTATAGCTCGAGTCAGGCATCAGTTATGCACCCAAAAGAAATATCTTACAATCTGTGTGTGTGCGTGTGAGTGTGTCCGTGCGTGTGTGTGTGTGTGTAGTTATATGTGTCTGAGTGTGTCTGTGTGTGTGTGCGTGCGTGCGCGTGCGTCTGAGTGTGTCCGTGCGTGTGCGTGTGTGCGTGCGTGCGCGTGCGTGTGTGCGTGTGTGTGTGTGTAAGATATCACTTGTTAGTTTTCCAACTGGCTGTTTTTAGTGCAGAGTATGACCTCCGTTTTGATTTCTCGGGAACCAGTCATAAGTATATATGAAGTCGACTTCACAAAGCCTTAGGCTTATTCATAGAGTGTCAGGTCTCGTGGCGCGCTACTGTGTCAGCGCGTAGCAACGATAAGGCAACACAGGTGAGCTGGCTTGCAACGCGTCGTGTCCTGCCTAGAGTACTGGCGACGGGCTGTGTTTACGTATATAGTGGCATTGCGACATCGGTCATATGTGCTAATTAAGAGAGATATAAATACTGAGTGGATTGAAGTATTATTAACACAATGACTGAGTTAACCCCTTAAGTATTATTTTTGATTTTCATAAAAATGTGGCTGTTTAAATAATAATGATTTAGGGGTAACTTCCAATAGTATTTACTCTGTGCGGGAGACATGGAAAATGAAGGGTCAAAAACTTATAATCAAGGGGGTTAACTCAGTCATTGTGTTAATGCTGGTTCAGACCACTCAGTATTTATATCTCTCTCTCACCCCTGGAGAGTAACCCTCCTCCGGTGGTGACGAGGAGCCAGGGAACGCAGAGGACGGACGCTACCGGTCCGGTGGCACCGCCTTCTGCTGCCCCTAAGCCTCAGCCCCCACCCAAACCTGCTAGTTTGTCAACACCAAAGGTTTCTGGCTCTGGTCAGCCTTCTAAGGCCGCTAACTCTAGCGGCAGGAACGCTGCCCAGGACCAGAAGTCGAAGAAATCTATGGGACCGCCGTGCGCACGGGCCCAGAAGGGGAACACTGATGTCCCCCTTCAAAACAAATATGCTGCATTGGAGGAGCAGATGGAGGGAGTGGAAGTTGCCGATGCTGCGGCAGCTCCACCCCCTTCATCTCCTAAGAACCAGAGGAGGCCCGGGAGCCGGCCTCCCTCTGTTTCTCCGACTCCTTCCAAGGCAAAGGAAAAAGGGGGGAAAAACTCCGCACCCCCAGATAAGACATAATCATGGACTCTCTGCTTCAGTGGAATTGTCGTGGTTTTCAAGCTAACTTTGAGGAATTGCGTCTTTAGTCAAGTGCTATAACCCCTCAGTAATATCTCTTCAGGAGACTTACCTGAAGACTTCTGACCCTGTGTCCTTTAATGGTTTTAACGCTATACATAAAGGCTCTGATTCGGAGAGGCGCTCGGGTGGAGTGGCTCTTCTCATTAGTAGCCAAATTTTATGTAGCCCCGTTAGCATCGACACCTGTCTTCAGGCTGTCGCAGCTCGGGTTACCTTGAAGAAGACCATAACTATATGCAGTATTTACCTGCCACCATCCCTGCGGGTCTGTAGTAATGATTTTAATTTAGTTGATCAACTGCCCCCTCCCTTTATTCTCATGGGGGATTTTAACGGTCATGCTCACCTTTGGGGTAGTGACCACTATGATGGCAGAGGTCAGATGTTAGAAGATGTTTTTTCTCAACTTAACCTATGTGTCTTTAACGATGGTTCACCTACATACTCTAACCCAGGTTCAGGATCTAGTTCTGTTCTAGACCTCACTGTGTGTGATCCTTCTCTCATGCTGGCTTTTGACTGGAAGGTTCACGATGACCTGTGTGGTAGTGACCACTTCCCAGTAGTCCTGTCATCGGTCAGCTGTGGGGAGGATCCGCCGGTGGGGCGCTGGAATCTTAAGAAAGCTAACTGGCCTCTGTTCGCCTCCCTCTGTCAGTCTCGTATTACAGAGGAGGTGGTCATGTCATCTGAAGAACCTATTTCTTCTTTTACTACTATTTTGTTGGACGTAGCGGGTGAAACCATCCCTAAAACTTAGCATCAGTCCCTCGAAAGCCGAGAGTACCATGGTTCAACGAAGAGTGCCGCAAGGCCCAAATAGCGCGCAAATCTGCTCAGCGACGTGCTTTCCGTAATCCGTCGCAAGTAAATATTTTAACCTTTAAAAGACAGAGGGCGAAAGCCCGTTACATTTTTAAACGTGAACGCCGTGCTTCCTGGAGACACTTCGTCTCATCTTTAACTTCTCGGACTCCGTCCCAGAAAGTATGGAAGGCTGTTCGGAGAATTAGGGGCAGAGGTGGCTCGGCTTCTGTTGGCCATCTTAAAGATGGTGCCAGTTTGGTTACAGATAAAAAAGCTGTGGCCAATTTGCTTGCCTCCACCATTGCCCATAATTCTTCAACGGAGCATTATTCACCTTTCTTCCAGAGAGAGAAGGAGAAGCGAGAGTCTCGTATTTGTGATTTTAAGTCCGATAACTCAGAAGACTATAATGTCCCGTTTACATTATCAGAATTGCAGCAAGCTTTGCAGAAATGTAATGACTCTGCTGCTGGCCTAGATACCGTCCACTATCAATTCCTAACGCATCTGCCTGAGAGGTCACTCCTTGTACTTCTCAAGGCCTTTACCCATATCTGGGGAACTGGTCATTTTCCGCCGTCTTGGCGCCAGGCTGTGGTTGTACCGATCCCCAAGCCGGGTAAGGATCCTTCCGACCCGGGCAACTACCGGCCTATCGCTTTGACATCATGTTTATGTAAAACTATGGAGCGCCTGGTCAACGCCCGCCTGGTGTGGCATCTTGAGTCACAGGGTCTCCTCACAGACCTCCAGTGCGGTTTCCGGCGCTTCCGTAGTACAACTGACCATTTAGTCCGCTTTGAATCATTTATTCGAGATTCTTTTGTCAACAAGCAGCATGTCTATGCAATTTTCTTCGATCTTGAGAAAGCGTATGACACTACCTGGAAGTATGGCATAATGTCTGACTTGTTGGACATGGGTTTTAAAGGGCACCTGCCCGTTTTTATTCACAATTTTTTGACTAACCGGTCGTTCCATGTCCGTGTGGGCTCCACCCTCTCCGACTCCTTTGAACAGGAGATGGGTGTCCCACAGGGCAGCATTCTATCTCCTGTTTTATTTAGTATTAAAATTAAGAACATTGTAAAGGCCGTCAAGGATGATTCTGAATGCTCTTTGTTTGTTGACGACTTTGCTTTGTGCGCACGTGGTCGAGGACTTGCGTCCCTTGAGAGGCGCTTGCAGCTGTGCGTTGATCGCATCCAGCGGTGGGTGTCTCTCAATGGATTCAAGTTCTCGCCCTCCAAGACTGTTTGTGTGCATTTTACTAACCAGACGAAAATTTTTCCAGAACCTAGCCTGAGCATTGCTGGAGTGCCAATTAAGGTGGCCGAGGAGGCAAAGTTTCTGGGGGTCATTTTTGACAAAAGACTTACCTTCCGCAACCATATTAATTACCTTAGAACCTCTTGTCAGAAGGCTCTCGACATTCTTCGTGTCGTCGGTCGTACTGACTGGGGTGCGGACCGTACTGTCTTACTTCGTCTGTACCGGGCCCTTGTTCGGTCCAACCCCCACCCGGGTCTGCCCTGGGGGACTTGGGTGGGGTTAGGTACTTTTTAGTTCCCAGGGTCATCCTGGTCAGCCCCACAGGGTGAGTTTTTCTCTCTATTCTGGGGCATGTGTTTCTGTCTACCCGAGGTCCATTCACCTGTATTTGCCTTTTTAAAACTCTCCCTACTGTCTGCACTGCCTGTAGCTCTTGATATTGGATGTGTGTTGCTAAATGGTCTTAGCTTTATTTGGGCCCCGTGTGTTGGGTTTATTTGATGTATTGGACCGGCTGGCGACATACATTCAATGTTCTGTTTAGTTTGTTTTTTTTTCACAAGCAGTGCAGGCACGTCCTGAGAAAGCCTTGTTGCTGTCGGGACGTTAAGCAATGTACAATCAATCAATCAATTGTTCGGTCCAAACTGGATTACGGCTTTGTGGTGTATGGCTCAGCTTCCAAGTCTGTGCTACAGCGTCTGAACACAATTCACCATCAGGGTCTGCGGATATGTCTTGGGACCTTCAGGACGTCTCCAGTTCCTAGTCTGTATGCCGAGGCAGGGGAGCCTTCTCTCAAGCTCCGCCGCATCCGCCTCATGCTCAGCTACGTTCTGAAACTGAAGGCCCATCCAGACAATCCTGCCTATGATTGTGTTTTTAAACCATCGTTTGCAGAGATTTACGATACCCATCCGGGAGCTGTCCGTCCACTTTCTTTCCGTGTCCGACCTCATCTGCAGGCGGCCGGATTGGACCTGGACAGAGTTTCGGAATCCCTGCAACACATCACTCCACCTTGGCTCTTACCAGTTCCTGACATCTTGCTGGACTTGACTGCCCACAAGAAAGACTCTACTCCACCAGCCATATACCAACAGAGCCTCAATGAACTGCTTTCAATTTTTCCTGGCTATTGTCGCATCTATACCGATGGGTCAAAGTCTGAGGATGGGAGAGTGGCTGCGGCCGCAGTGTCCTCTCGCCATCCTAGACGCCCATTTAAGCACCGCCTCCCAGACCACTCATCTGTATTTAGTGCGGAACTGCAGGCGGTTCTGCTGGCACTCAGGCATGCTTATCGATCTAGAGAAAGAACTTCCTGATTCTGTCTGACTCTCTTTCTGCCCTGCAGGCCCTTCAGGGCACGGGAAATGACCACCCACTGCTGGTGCAGATCAGAGAGCTCCACGCGGACTTGATGAAGGAATATTATGATATCATTTTTATTTGGGTGCCAGGGCATGTGGGCATCGAGGGCAACAGGATCGCAGATTCTGCTGCCAACGATGCCCGCAATGACCCTGTCCCTGACACACAGACTGTTTATAGTGATTTTAGACATGTGGCTAGTGCGTACATAGCCCATGAGTGGCAGTCCGAGTGAGACAAAGAGGAAGCTAACAAGCTGCATGAAGCCCTTCCTAAGTTGTCCGACGGTCTACCTTATCGCTGCGGCAGCCGCCGTGAGGAGACTGTCCTGGCTCGGCTCCACATCGGCCACACGTATGTTACGCACTCTTATTTACTTAAACAGGAGGAGCGTCCATGGTGTTATGCCTGCGACGAGCAGTACTCTGTTCAACATTTTTTGTTGTGCTGATCTAATCGACACAAGGTATAAACATTTCACAGCAGACTCCTTGAAGGTTTTGTTCCCTGGATGTGCCACCGGACAAGATCTTCAGTTTTCTGAGAGAGTGCCATATTTTTAATAAGATTTGAGCGTTGTAGATTATGATGTTTTTATTATTTTGACCTTTTTGAGAGTCTTCCGACGTTTTCTTTAAAGACCTGTGCGACATTTTAGCCTGACATATTTTTAAGGTATATTTACATCATGTCTTAAGACCTTTCTTTTAGTCTGGCTGACCAGATTTTTACCCTTCCCGCCGTGAGATGGCCTTAGTTGCCTGCTCGGCGTTAAACCCAAATAACTGTCACGTCGAGCCCTATCCCCCTGTTGACATGCGGGTTGTTATACGGAGCACCATGCTATAGCCTCTGATGCTGATTAGGTGCTCTACGCCAGTATTCCCCTGCATTCAAAAGTGTGATAGAAGGCGGTGGCTCAAACGGTTCAATCGGGCTTACCCACTTGAGTATATCTTTCGGGCAGTCTCCATTGTGCGTCGGCTGGAGACCCGCCGACAATTGCACTTTCCCTTGTTGGGCTCGGTGGCGGGCGGGGACCCCCGGGGGATGAATATCTATCATACTATAATATGGAAAATATCAAAAAACCAAAACTGGCACCAAAGCGGCACATAGCCACTGACATTGACCTTGAAAATGATAGCGACTCTGATTGTGGGGAAGCGACGCCTCAGGTTTCGGCCGTCTGGCCTCGCTTTCTCATTATCCACAGCAAAGTTAAAGAGAAGCCTGTTTCCAAGCTGCACCCTTTCCTGGTAGGGGAGACCCTCAGGAGCCGTGTTGGCAGGCCTGAGGCCCAGCGCCTCAGGTCTGGTGACTTGTTGGTAGAGTGCCGTACCCGGGCACACTCCAATGGGCTACTGAGGCTCTCCTCCATCGGAGACACTCCAGTGGAGGTCACTCCCCACAAAACAATGAATTCCTCTAGAGGAGTGATTAAAGATAAAGCATTGGCCGAACTGTCTGAAGATGAACTTGTACGGAACCTTAAGTCACAGGGGGTGACCTACGTCAGGCGCTTCATTTCCAAACGAGGTGGTAGGGAAATCCGTCTCCCTACCATCATCCTGACGTTTGGCACCCCCACAGCTCCTACTACCATCTGGGGAGGTTACTACTCCCTAAAAGTGAAAAAGTACGTCCCTCTCCCCCTCCGGTGCTTTAAGTGCCAAAAGTATGGCCATGGGCAGAAGACATGCCGCCAGGCAGAGGCTCTATGCGCCCGTTGCACTAAGACCGGACACTCTGCTGAGTCCTGCACAGCCATCCCCCTGTGTGTGAATTGCCAGGGGGCGCATATGGCTTCGGATAAGAAATGCCCTCGTTGGATCTCCGAGTGCAGGATTCAGCAGGTGCGTGTGGAGAAGGGGCTGTCCTTTGCAGACGCAAAAAAACTGGTTGACGGTCCTGGTACAGCTGAGGCTGCGCCAAACTCAAATAACAACTTTGTGTATACTTTCAGTGCTGCGGTGGTAGGCAAGCGCCCCACCAAAGACTTCTCTTGTCAAACCCCAACTTCTTGGTTGGGGGCGGAGCCTCGGATCCACTCGCCCCTGGAGAGTAACCCTCCTCCGGTGGTGACGAGGAGCCAGGGAACGCAGAGGGCGGACGCTACCGGTCCGGTGGCACCGCCTTCTGCTGCCCCTAAGCCTCAGCCCCCACCCAAACCTGCTAGTTTGTCAACGCCAAAGGTTTCTGGCTCAGGTCAGCCTTCTAAGGCCGCTAACTCTAGCGGCAGGACCGCTGCCCAGGACCAGAAGTCTAAGAAATCTATGGGACCGCCGTGCGCACGGGCCCAGAAGGGGAACACTGATGTCCCCCTTCAAAACAAATATGCTGCATTGGAGGAGCAGATGGAGGGAGTGGAAGTTGCCGATGCTGCGGCAGCTCCACCCCCTTCATCTCCTAAGAACCAGAGGAGGCCCGGGAGCCGGCCCCCCTCTGTTTCTCCGACTCCTTCCAAGGCAAAGGAAAAAGGGGGGAAAAACTCCGCACCCCCAGATAAGACATAATCATGGACTCTCTGCTTCAGTGGAATTGTCGTGGTTTTCAAGCTAACTTTGAGGAATTACGTCTTTTAGTAAGTGCTATAACCCCTCAGTAATATCTCTTCAGGAGACTTACCTAAAGACTTCTGACCCTGTGTCCTTTAATGGTTTTAACGTTATACATAAAGGCTCTGATTCGGAGAGGCGCTCGGGTGGAGTGGCTCTTCTCATTAGTAGCCAAATTTTATGTAGCCCCGTTAGCATCGACACCTGTCTTCAGGCTGTCGCAGCTCGGGTTACCTTGAAGAAGACCATAACCATATGCAGTATTTACCTGCCACCATCCCTGCGGGTCTGTAGTAATGATTTTAATTTAGTTGATCAACTGCCCCCTCCCTTTATTCTCATGGGGGATTTTAACGGTCACGCTCACCTTTGGGGTAGTGACCACTATGATGGCAGAGGTCAGATGTTAGAAGATGTTTTTTCTCAACTTAACCTGTGTGTCTTTAACGATGGTTCACCTACATACTCTAACCCAGGTTCAGGATCTAGTTCTGTTCTAGACCTCACTGTGTGTGATCCTTCTCTCATGCTGGACTTTGACTGGAAGGTTCACGATGATGACCCTGTCCCTGACACACAGACTGTTTATAGTGATTTTAGACATGTGGCTAGTGCGTACATAGCCCGTGAGTGGCAGTCCGAGTGGGACAAAGAGGAAGCTAACAAGCTGCATGAAGCCCTTCCTAAGTTGTCCGTCGGTCTACCTTATCGCTGCGGCAGCCGCCGTGAGGAGACTGTCCTGGCTCGGCTCCACATCGGCCACACGTATGTTACGCACTCTTATTTACTTAAACAGGAGGAGCGTCCATGGTGTTATGCCTGCGACGAGCAGTACTCTGTTCAACACTTTTTGTTGTCTTGTGCTGATCTAATCGACACAAGGTATAAACATTTCACGGCAGACTCCTTGAAGGTTTTGTTCCGGGATGTGCCCCCGGACAAGATCTTCAGTTTTCTGAGAGAGTGCCATATTTTTAATAAGATTTGAGCATTTATAGATAATGATGTTTTCTATTATTTTGACCTTTTTGAGAGCCTTTCGACGTTTTCTTTAAAGACCTGTGCGACATTTTAGCCTGACATATTTTTAAGGTATATTTACATCATGTCTTAAGACCTTTCTTTTAGTCTGGCTGACCAGATTTTTACCCTTCCCGCCGTGAGAAGGCCTTAGTTGCCTGCTCGGCGTTAAACCCAAATAACTAACTAACTCTCCCCTTCCCCACCTGTCCCTCCGCTCGGACGCGAGCCTCTTGGGTTGGGGCGCTTACCTCCTCCCGGACTAATGCACTGTAGCCGGTGAGTGGCCACCGGACCTGGTCGGGCGACATATCACCTGGCTGGAATTGAAGGCGGTGTGGTTCGCTCTTGTCACATGGAAAACTCGCCTCAGACAACAGGCGGTTCTGATTCTCTCCGACAACGTGACGGTGGTCTCCTACATCCAAAAGCAGGGAGGGACTCGCTCAGCTTTGCTCTGCATCCTCCTTTATCACGTTGGTGTGGTGCAGGGACCGCGGCATTTCGCTTCGCGCGTGACACATTCCGGGCCACTTGAACGTCCTAGCGAGCTCCCTCTCGAGGCAGGGCCAACTACTGCACGCCGAGTGGACCCTCCGCCGCGACCTTTTCCGGATGATCTGCACACACTGGGAGACACCCATGATCGACCTGTTCGCGATGAGGTGGAACACGCAGCTTCCCCTCTTCGTTTCGCCAGTACCCGATCCAATTGCTTGGGCGGTGGACGCCATCTCCATCCCCTGGGACGGCCTCCTGGCTTATGCATATCCCCCGGCAGTGCTGGTACCCAAGGTCCTCCAAAAACTCAAGGGATGCCAAACAGTGCTATTTCTGTTGGCCTCGTTCAATTGGACCCGGAGCTGGACCACCGATCTACGCCTCGCCACGGACCCTCCCCTGAGACTCCCTCCACCATACACAATGCTGAAACAGCCACGGCAGGATCTCTTTCATCCTTGCCCAGAGCGACTCCTCTTACACGCATGGAGATTGTGCGGAGTGCCCTCGCCAATAGAGGCTTCTCGGGTGCGGCGGTGGAGGCTATCGCTACAGCACGCAGACCTTCAACCCTGAAAGTCTACGAGGGAAAGTGGAGGGTCTTGCAGTCCTGGTGCAGCGGCAAGCTCCTCTCTCCCACAGTTCTTCCTGTGGCTCTTTGCAGAACAGCACTTGGCACCTATCACCATCCGGCGCTACCTGTCTATGGTGGCTGACACTTACCGGCACTTGGGCCGGACGGACCCGGGAACTTGTAAGGATCTAGCCGACCTAATGGTCCATTTCGACCTTCAACGACCTGTGTCTCGCTCGCTGATCCCAAGATGGGATTTACCATGGGTCTTAACTAGGCTAAACTCTGACCATTTTGAGCCTCTGCCCTTGGCTCGGTTCGCTGATTTGACTCGGAAGACGTGCTTCCTGTTGGCCCTCGCCACAGCGTCACGAGTGAGCGAGCTGCATGCTCTCTCTGTGCATCCCTCCTGTCTGCAGCTCCGGGCCGATGGCTCAGTTCAACTTCTCACCAGCCCAAAGTTTTTGGCCAAAAATAGAACCCCCTCCGCAGCTCCTCAGCTGATCACTATTCGTCCTCTCAGAGGCCGTGACCAGTCCCGGGAATCCTGACAGCAGGACCTGGTCAGGGCTTTGAAAATCTACTTTCGCTGGTCAAAGCCCCGTCGGAGGGGACGTTATCGCCTATTTCTGCCCTTGACACTGGGCTGGGGAAGACATCTTCGCCCAGACTATATCCACCTGGCTCTGAGGAGTCATACGTTCCGCTTATGAAGACCTCTTCCCGCAGGGTGCTATGAGGCTACTGATAAAGACGCATGTGGTCAGAGCCGTTGCTGCCGCAACTGCGCTGTCAAGGACATTGTGGCAGCAGTGGGCTGGCAGACAGACTCTACCTTTGCACAGTTCTACTTCCGAGACCTCTCTGGCCAACGAGCGAATCTGGTGCTAGTGGGGGAAATTGCTGCGGTGCAACACTCCCTCCCGGCGCCGAAGGCGCCATAGGTAACCCTTAGCTGAAATCATCGGGAGTTTGCGCCTAAGGGGCATTGACTAAGCGTTCCTGCTGGGGTAGGCAATAGGGGCGGCACCCTCCTCCTCTTCGCTATTCTTCCGTTTAGTAATGCCATTGGTAATGTTTTTGAAGAAACAAATGTATTTTTCTTTAAAATGAATTTTTTCGAAAAATACTTGCCGATGGCATTACTCAAAGCTCCCTCCCACCTGCCCCTCTTGCCGCCAGTCGCTAATCGTAGGAATGATGGGAAGGCGCCACGTCATGAGGAAGGGAGGCTACTCAGGAGACAGGGAGAGTTATTTCCCTGGTTGTGTAGCATCGCACAACAAACTTTGAGGCTGAAATCGATGTTAAGAGTATCTTCCTTATAGTAATGCCATCGGTAAGTATTTTTCAAAAAAATTCATTTTAAAGAAAAATACATGTTTTGTAACTTTTTCAAACCTAACAAAACAACATTTGACATATAAACAAAAGAGAGAAAAAAATAGATTGATGCATAAATGAACATACAGCTAACAAACATTAAAAGAGGTATTCCGTCTATCAGAAGTAGGTAAAAAAATCGTGCATCTTTTGACAGAAATATAGTGGATTAAAAGCCCAGACAGATATGCGACATCAATTTGGAGGGGAGGTGGGGGTGGACTTTTAAGTCCTCCGTTTTATTCCAGACATGCAATTTTGACCTATTTTATTCCCGAACAAGGTCTATTGACAAAGAACTAAGACATGCATGTTGCTGACAATTCTCCCTACCACCCCTACCCCTGTGCAAGCTGAAGAAGGTTGTTTTACATTGTAACTTTGTATTGTGTTTTTCAGGAAAGCCTGGTTTGCCATTGACCTTGGAGTGTGGATCATCCCTGCATGTTACACACTGCGACACGCTCGGGGATATGGGAAGTAAGTGATTTGTTTCCTCAAAATACATTACCGATGGCATTACTGTATGGAAGATAACTTAACGATTTCAGCCTAAAAATCGTTGTGTATACATACACAACCAGGGAGGCAACTCCTGGAGCTGTTACCAGGGCCCGAGTAGCCCTCCCTTCCCTCCTCATCCGGGCACATGTGCCGGTGTCACGCCAGTTGAACACTTAGCTTAGTTGCAATACGTCGTGTCGCCAACGTGCTCAGCCTACCTTTAGTCCCTTGGAATTTTCTCGGATTTCTCTTGGAGTTCCTCCTCCTTCTCCACCGGTGCCTTGTGCTCGCGTGTGTTTCCTTGGAATTACGTGGTGTATTGTGCTTTCACTTGGACTGTTTGTGTTTGGTGTGGTGGTGTGCTTCATATTCTTGCGGGACCACGTGGCACCATTTTGCTTCTGCGGGACCACGTGGCGCCATTTGCTTCGGCGGGACTGTGGCACCATTTTGCTTCGGCGGGACCATGTGGCGCCATTTGCTTCGGCGCGGACTACTTGTGGTGTGTCGTTTCCGAGCCTCCTTGCTTACCTTCCGTTGCTTGAGATATGGCCAGGTAATGTCTCGGGGCGTGCTTCGGCCCGGTAGGTTTCTGACCGGCCGGCGCACTCCTTGAATACGTATCGTTCATTCACAGAGACTACCCTGTATGGCACCGGTCGTGAGTTTCGCTCATGTGGCCCTTTCTTCGATCGGGCCACGTGCCTTATCTCTCATGCCTTTTGTTTTCTGTTCCAGCGCACAGCTTGGTACCTGCCGGCGATGTAAAGGGTTTCAATGGCCCTCAGATACTCACGCCTTGTGCCTTCCTTGCTCGGGCTGCTCCTCGGCACGACCGTGCGAGAGATGCGCTTCGTGGAAGGAGGAACGGTGGTCCCAGTTGTGGGAGTTCTACCGAAGTGAACGCCCATCTACTCCCCGAGAGCCACTACTTCCGCCGGCTTCCCCACCCTCTGGGCGGGCGACTTCGGACATCGTGGGACTCGCTTCCCGCCATGCGCGGCCTGCAATGTCTGTTTTAGCCCCCACGATCTTGCCTCCTTCGAAACGCCGAGCCATGGAGACCTTGCCCAACGACCGTTCGGACCTTCGGTCGTCGGTTTATTCTACGGTTCGCTCGATTCGATGCTTTCGCTCTCCGTTGGTCTCGGTGTCTCGTTCCCCGGTCCGTTTGGACAATTACTGGCACCAAGCGGGGGCCCGAGACCCCTCTCACCCGGCTCACCTTCCGGACCCCCTGCACTACGTACTGGATGCCGGAGCTCAATGGGACCCACTTTGGCATCAGCACAGGTCGGTGCCCTGCGATCGAGAGTGGACTGCTGGTCTTCAGACCAGGTCAGTGGTTGATGAGTGACGGGACTCGGCTGTGCTTCAGCACAGACCATCGTCCCGTGACGTGCGGCGCTCCGCCATGCTTTAGCGCTGTGCCGCCGCCAGCGACCAGCGATGGGACCCGGCTGTGCTTCAGCACAGACCTTCCCGTGATGTCTGGCGCTCCTCCGTTCTTCAGCGCGGTGCCGCGCAGCCTTAAGGACAGATCATTGTCCCGCCTTTCAGCGCCCTTCAGGGCTTCGCTGCATTGTCCCTGCCTCTCCTAGTGTCATTCGTCCCCGCCTCTCTGCCCAAGGACGCCATTGACACCCTCAGCCTCCACCCGGAGGATTCGGCTTCTGCTCTTCTCTCTCCCTCCCGCTCGGACCGTTCTGTGTCTCCGGATTCCCGTGGCAGCGTCCGGTCCTGTGCATCCTCATGTGACCATTCCCCTACGCCTGCCCCCTCCGGTGGGCTCGGAGACGTTGCGCGCCCTTGATGTGGCGTCTCGACTCATTGCCCATTTTCTGCCTCCGGACCTCTGCCCCCCGTCACCGCCGATGAAAAGGATGGCTTCCGCCCTTGTGGACACGCTGCGGTTAACCAAGAAGTTTAAGTCCCTTCCTCAACCCACTGGGTTTCGGGATTTGACGGACGCGATCAACGCTCAGCTTCAACAGGGTTGGCACTCGGGGACAAGGGCTCCTTCTCCGACGCCCGCTGGCCGGCGGGCGTGGATATCCGCTTCCGACAGCACTGGTATGCGGGTCACTCCCAGTCGTTTGTCTGCCCCCTCCCGCCGGTGGACCCGGCCGCAGAGACTTTCCCTCTGCACCGACGACAGCCGCCTCAGGCCTGTGGTCCCCGGAGTTCTCGGACAGACACATCAATTGGTTAAAGTTGAAGGCGGTTTGGTTGGCCCTCGACCATTGGCAGTCTCGGCTTCGCCGTCAAGAAGTCCTAATCATGTCCGACAATGCCACGGTAGTCGCGTACATCCAGAAGCAGGGGGGCACCCTCTCCCCGACTCTCTGCATGCTCCTTTACCAGCTGCTCCTGTGGTGCAGGGACCGCAACATCTCACTCCGGGCTTGACACATTCCGGGCTGTCTGAACGTCCTCGCCGACTCCCTCTCGCGGAAGGGCCAGCGCCTACATACCGAGTGGTCACTGAGTCCAGAGATCTTCCTCATGATTTGCAAGCATTGGGAGACCCCGATGATCGACCTGTTCGCGACTCGGAACAGGCAGCTCCCCATCTTCGTCTCCCCCTTCCTGGAGCCTCTAGCGTGGGCGGTAGACGCCCTCTCCGTGGATTGGGAGGGCCTGGTCGCCTACACATACCCTCCGGTCCGTGCTGGTGCCCAAAGTTCTACAGAAACTCTGGGGGTGCAACACGATCCTTCTCCTGGTCGTCCCCTTCAGCTGGAACAGGAGTTGGACCACTGATCTCCTCAACCTTGCCACCAATCCCCTGCTCGCCTTGCCCATGCCTTGCATGATGCTGAAGCAGCCCCGACAGCCACTCTTTCACCCGTGCCCGGAGCGGCTCCTCTTACATGCCTGGCGATTGTGCGGCAAGCCCTCTCCTCCAGAGGTTTCTCGAGTGCGGCGGTGGAGGCTATCGCTGCAGCCCGCAGATCTTCCACCCTCTGAGTGTATGAAACGAAGTCGCGAGTCTTCTGGGATTGGTGCGAGACGGAGCGACTTCCCCCAGCAGCGCTGACGTTGCCCCAGCTTGCAGATTTCTTCCTGTGGCTTTTTCGAGAGAAGAATCTGGCCCCCATTAACATTCGAGGATACTTCTCCATGATCGCGGACACTTAGTGCCATTTGGGCCTCCCTGACCCTGGGGCCTGCTCAGACCTCTCGGATCTTATGCGCAATTTCGAGCTGCAGCGACCAGTTCCACACTCTCTGATTCCTCGCTGGTACCTCACCTGGGTCCTTACCTGGCTAAATTCTAGCAAATTCGAGCCACTGCCCTTGGCTAGCGTGGTGAATCTCACCCGGAAGACCTGCTTCCTACTAGCGCTTGCCACGGCGTCCAGAGTTAGTGAATTACACGCGCTCTCTATGGATGATGGCTCTCAGGGCTGATGGCTCTGTACACTTCCTAACGAATCCTGCCTTCTTGGCGAAGAATCGGCTCCCTTCGACCAGGGCTCCAGTCACCTCAGGGACCCCAACCAGACTCAGGACTCCCGCCGTCAGGACCCTGTCCGGGCGCTTCGAGTCTACCTGCGCAGGACAAAACCTATCCGGCGTGGCTGGACCCGCCTCTTCCTGCCACTTTCTCGTGGCAGGCACGACATTTCGGCGCAGACAATCTCCTCGTGGCTGCGTTGGGTCATCCGTTCTGCCTATGAGGAGCTCTCTCCGGCGGGCGCTAAGACGCTGTGTATTCGTGCACATGAGGTCCGTGCTGTCTCCACCAGTGTTGCGTTCGATCAAAACTGCGCCGTGAGAGACATTGTGGCGGCTGTTGGGTGGTGGGCCAATTCCACCTTTGCCCGCTTCTACCTCCATGACCTTACGAGCCAAGGGGACAATCTGGCCATGGTGGGGGACATCGCTGCGGCGCAACACTTCCTTCTGGCGCCGTAAGGTATGCTTAGCCGAAATCGTCGGGAGGTTGCTCCGGTTTGTGACCGGCACCCTCCTCCTTTTCACTATTCTTCCATACAGTAATGCCATCGGTAATGTATTTTGAGAAAACAAATGTATTTTTCTCTAAAATGTATTTTTTCGAAAAATACTTACCGATGGCATTACTCGAATGGCCCTCCCGCCTGCCCTGCTTGCTGCCGGAGAGCTTTAGCGTTCAACTGGCGTGACACCGGCACATGTGCCCAGATGAGGAGGGAAGGGAGGCTACTCGGGCCCTGGTAACGGCTCCAGGAGTCGCCTCCCTGGTTGTGTATGTATACACAACGCTTTTTAGGCTGAAATCGTTAAGCTAAGTGTATCTTCCATGCAGTAATGCCATCGGTAAGTATTTTTCGAAAAAATACATTTTAGAGAAAAATACATTTTACAATGGACTAAAGAGACTCATATAGAACCATGTAGAATCTAATATATATGTTTGATGAGGTTAGTATCAAAGCCTTATGATTACTGTGCTGTAAATATAGTACTTTTACCCTTTCACTGCCAGTGATTGCAGATCTTGTTTCTCAACTCTTTGTCAATTCAATGCTAAATAGCCCTAGCCATCCAGGGAGCATAATGGAAAGAGTCACAAATCCTCGTGAGCCCCTGCAGCAGCTCTTGTAGTTGGATCATGTTTTTCTTGGTATTGAACGGGTTAACCCTTTTAGCCCCGGGACCCTGCAGCAAGAGATAGATTGATCATGATAATTCAAGGGTAGTGCCAGATGAGCTAGGCACCTTTAGGCGCCAAGCTCATCTGGCCCTACCCTTGAATTATCATGGTCAATCGATCTCCTACAACTGGTGCATTGTCGTTGGGCAACACCTCCAAAATTTGAGAAATAGGACCTTGGGACTAAGATGGCAAGTTAGTAATGCTTTGAAACTTCATGTCAAAGGGGCAGGCTGTGAACTGATTTCTACCATAATGAATAGTGGTGGTTTGTCCATCGACCTTGGGCCATTAAAATTTTGCAGTCATCTCAATTGAATGCTTTTGCCCCAACAACCGGGATGGATTGCATTCCAATGTGTCCATTGTCAGTACTGACGTATCACTCATAAGCTGCTGTGACACATTGTGCCCCAGGACCGAACCCCCAGATTTTGAAGTTGCCCTCCGAAGGACTGTATTACAATTCTAGAGCCAGATTGAGCATGATAGTTCAAGGGTGGTGCCAGAATAGCTTGGTGCCTATGGACGCCAAGCTATTCTGGCACCACCCTTGAACTATCATGCTCGATCCATGTCTGTGGTGTGTCGGGGCTGAATGAGTTCTTCTCCTTCTCCTTCTTGGCTTGACTTCGCAAACGAAGATTCTACAGGGCTTGCCCACGTCGTCTGCAGGCATGTTCGTGGCTGCGGAGGCCAATCCTGGACAGGCAGGTTTGACCGCAGTGGCTGCAGGGGAAGGTCTGGTCAGGGTTCTGAGTTACGACAACGCTGTTTTTTCTCCTCAGCCGCTTGTTCTTAAGGTTAGCTCTGCGAGAGTCCTCAAAGGAGACGGCTGCCTTGTAAATGGTGGAGCACCAGGTGTCGCGGTCCACAGCAAGCGAAGACCACTGGCGGTGGTCGATTTGGCAGGCACTAAGTGACTTCTTGAGACCGTCTTTTTATCTCTTCTTTGGTGCCCCTCTGTCTCGGTGTCCAGTGGCGAGCTCGCCGAACGGAGTGATTTTGGGTAGGCGATGATCCTCCATCCTGGAGATGCGCCCTGTCCAGCGAAGCTGTGTCTGCAGCAGCAAAGCCTCGATGCTTTACAGTTTCCGCCTGTTCAAGGACCTCGACGTTGGTGACATAGTCACTCCAGTGAATGCTGAGGATGGTACGCAGGCAGCGCTGGTGAAAGCGTTCGAGGAGTCGTAGTTGGCTGCGGTAGAGGGCCCAGGACTCGGAACCATACAGCAGAGTGGTGAGGACGACAGCTCTGTACACGCTGATCTTGGTGCCTTTTTTCAGCTGTTGATTGTGCCACACCCGCTTGAATAGTCGCCCGAAAGCACTGTTCGCTTTTGCCAGCCTGTTGTCCAGCTCCTTGTTTAGCTTGGCGTCTGACGTGATGATGCAGCCGAGGTAGGTAAACTGGTGTACAGACTTCAGTTCGGACTTGCCGATGGTGATGTGGGGAGGGCGATGCTCTTCCTTGGGTGCCGGCTGATGAAGGACCTCTGTCTTTTTCAGACTGACCTCGAGTCCAAAGAGCTGGGCAGCATCTGCAAAGCAGGACGTGATGCGCTGCAGGGCTCTCTCTGTGTGTGCCTACCCGGCACCGGCCTCCACGTGGCGTAGGTGGGTAGTCCGCTCAGTCCCTGACTGAGTGGGCTAGCGGACGGGTGCCATCTTTGTCCAGGATTAGGACTTGATGTCAGCAGATATGTTGTTCAGCCTTTTCACTGGTCCGGTTTTTAAGGAGCTGTGCTAACCTAGGTCGTACCATGTTGGATTGGTCCTTAAAAATACTCGTGACTTTTTGGTCCTTTGGATCCCAAGTGTTTGCCGTGCTTGGAGACCCGTGTCGGGGGAGAAGAGGATCCTGGTGGCTGAGGTTCCCTTTGGGCTGCGGCTCACTGGTGCCAACACTCCACTTCGGCCTTGACTTCTACCTAAACGGGAGGCTAGTCGTACCGGCCTAGTCAATCGGCTCTTGTCACGTTGAGCCCTATCCCACTGTTGACATGCGGGTTGCTATACGGAGCACCATGCTATAGCTTCTGCTGCTGATTAGGTGCTTTACGCCAGTATTCCCCTGCATTCAACGGTGTGATAGAAGGCGGTGGCTCAAACGGTTCAATCGGGCTTACCCCCTTGAGTATATCTTTCGGGCAGTCTCCATTGTGCGTCGGCTGGAGACCCGCCGACAGTTGCACTTTCCCTTGTTGGGCTCGGTGGCGGGCGGGGACCCCCGGGGGATGAATATCTCTACTAATATAATATGGATAAAACCAAAAAACCAAAACTAGCACAGAAACGGCACATAGACGCCGACATTGAACACGACAGTGATTCAGACTGTGAGGAAGCGACACCTCAGGCGTCGGCCGTATGGCCTCGCTTCCTCATTGTCCATAGCAAGGTGAAGGAGAAACCAGTTACCAAGCTGCATCCTTTTCTGGTGGGGGAGACCCTCAGGAGCCGTGTTGGCAGGCCTGACGCCCAGCGCCTCAGGTCTGGTGACTTGCTGGTGGAGTGCCGTACTCGGGCACACTCCAGCGGGCTACTGGGGCTCTCTTCCATCGGAGACACTCCTGTGGAAGTCACACCCCACAAAACTATGAATTCGTCAAGAGGCGTAATCAAAGATCAAGCTTTGGCAGAACTGTCAGAAGATGAACTTGTAAGGAACCTTAAGTCTCAGGGGGTGACTTGCGTCAGGCGCTTCGCTTCCAAGCGAGGTGGTGGGGAGATCCGTCTCCCTACCATCATCCTGACGTTTGGCACCCCCACCCCTCCTACTACCATCTGGGGAGGTTACTACTCCCTGAGAGTGAAAAAGTACGTCCCTCTTCCCCTCCGGTGCTTTAAGTGCCAAAAGTATGGCCATGGGCAGAAGACATGCCGTCAGGCAGAGGCTTCATGCGCCCGTTGCACTAGGCCCGGACACTCTGCTGAGTCCTGCACAGCCACCCCCCTGTGTGTGAATTGCCAGGGGGCGCATATGGCTTCGGATAAGAAATGCCCTCGTTGGATATCCGAGTGCAAGATTCAGCAGGTGCGTGTGGAGAAGGGGCTGTCCTTTCTGGATGCCAAAAAACTGGTTGAAGGCCCTGGAGCAGCTGCGGCTGCCCCAACCTCTAACACCTCAGTGTATACTTTTAGTGCAGCGGTGGCAGGCAAGCGCCCCACCAAAGACTTTTCATGTCAGACCCCAACTTCTTGGTTGGGGGCGGAGCCTCGGCTCCTCTCGCCCCTGGAGAGTAACCCTCCTCCGGTGGTGACAAGGAGCCAGGGAACGCAGAAGGCGGACACTGCCGGTCCGGTTGTGCCGCCTTCTGTTGCCCCTAAGCCTCAGCCCCCACCCAAACCTGTTAGTCAGTCAACTCCAAAGGCTTCTGGCTCTGGTCAGCCTTCTAAGGCCGCTAACTCTAGCGGCAGGAACGCTGCCCAGGACCAGAAGTCTAAGAAATCTATGGGACCGCTGTGCGCACGGGCCCAGAAGGGGAACACAGATGTCCCCCTTCAAAACAAATATGCTGCACTGGAGGAGCGGATGGAGGGAGTGGAAGTTGTTGTTGCTGATGCTGCGGCAGCTCCACCCCCTTCCTCTCCGAGGAACCAGAGGAGGCCCGGGAGCCGGCCCCCCTCTGTTTCTTCAACTCCTTCCAAGGTAAAGGAAAAAGGGGGGAAAAACTCCTTACCCCCAGATAAGACTTAATCATGGACTCTTTGCTTCAGTGGAATTGTCGTGGTTTTCGAGCTAACTTTGAGGAATTACGTCTTTTAGTCAAGTTCTATAACCCCTCAGTAATATCTCTTCAGGAGACTTACCTGAAGACTTCTGACCCTGTGTCTTTTAATGGTTTTAATGTTATACATAAAGGCTCTGATTCGGAGAGGCGCTCGGGTGGAGCGGCTCTTCTCATTAGTAGCCAAATTTTATGTAGCCCCGTTAGCATCGACACCTGTCTTCAGGCTGTCGCTGCTCGGGTTACCTTAAAAAAGACCATAACCATATGTAGTATTTACCTGCCACCATCACTGCGGGTCTGTAGCAATGATATTTTTAACTTAGTAGATCAACTGCCCCCTCCCTTTATTCTCATGGGGGATTTTAACGGTCATGCTCACCTTTGGGGTAGTGACCACTATGATGGCAGAGGTCAGATGTTAGAAGATGTTTTTTCTCAACTTAACCTATGTGTCTTTAACGATGGCTCACCTACATACTCTAACTCAGGTTCCGGATCTAGTTCTGTTCTAGACCTCACTGTGTGTGATCCTTCTCTCATGCTGGACTTTGACTGGAAGGTTCACGACGACCTGTGTGGTAGTGACCACTTCCCAGTAGTCCTGTCATCGGTCAGCTGTGAGGAGGATTCGCCGGTGGGGCGCTGGAATCTCAAGAAAGCTAACTGGTCTCTGTTTGCCTCTCTCTGTCAGTCTCGTCTTACAGAGGAGGTGGTCATGTCAGCTGAAGAACCTGTTTCTTGTTTTACTTCTATTTTGTTGGAGGTTGCAGGTGAAACCATCCCTAGAACTTCCACATCACTCCCTCGGAAGCCGAGAGTACCATGGTTCAATGAAGAGTGCCGCAAGGCCCAAACAATGCGCAAATCTGCTCAGCGACGTGCTTTTCGTAATCCGTCGCAAGCAAATATTTTAACCTTTAAAAGACAGCGGGCGAAAGCCCGTTACATTTTTAAACGTGAACGCCGTGCTTCCTGGAGACGCTTCGTCTCATCTTTATCTTCTAGGACTCCGTCCCAAAAAGTCTGGAAGGCTGTTCGAAGAATTAGGGGCAGGGGTGGCTCGGCTTCTGTCGGCCATCTTAGAGATGGTGCCAGTTTGGTCACAGATAAAAAGGCTGTGGCCAATTTGCTTGCCTCCACCATTGCCCATAATTCTTCAACAGAGCATTATTCACCTTTCTTCCAGAGAGAGAAGGAGAAGCGAGAATCTTGTGCTTGTGATTTTATATCGGATAACTTGGAAGACTATAATGCCCCTTTTACGTTTTCAGAATTGCAGCAAGCCTTGCAGAAATGTACTGACTCTGCTGCTGGATTAGATACCATCCATTATCAGCTCATAACACATCTGCCTGAGGATTCACTCCTTGTACTTCTCAAGGCCTTTAACCATATCTGGATAACCGGTCATTTTCCGCCATCTTGGCGCCAGGCTGTGGTTGTGCCAATTCCCAAGCCGGGTAAGGATCCTTCCGACCCGGGCAACTACCGGCCAATAGCTTTGACATCATGTTTATGTAAAACTATGGAACGCTTGGTCAACGCCCGACTGGTGTGGCATCTTGAGTCACAGGGTCTCATCACAGACCTCCAGTGCGGTTTCCGGCGCTTCCGTAGTACAACTGACCATCTAGTCCGCTTTGAGTCTTTTATCCGAGATGCTTTTGTCAACAAGCAGCATGTCTATGCAATTTTCTTTGATCTTGAAAAGGCATATGACACTACCTGGAAGCATGGTATAATGTCTGATTTGTCGGACATGGGTTTTAAAGGGCATCTGCCCGTTTTTATTCACAATTTTTTGTCCAACAGGTCGTTCCATGTCCGTGTGGGCTCCACCCTCTCCGACTCCTTTGAACAGGAGATGGGTGTCCCGCAGGGCAGTATTCTATCTCCTGTTTTATTTAGCATTAAAATAAATAACATTGTAAAGGCCGTCAAGGATGATTCTGAATGCTCTTTGTTTGTGGACGACTTTGCTTTGTGTGCACGAGGTCGAGGACTTGCGTCCCTTGAGAGGCGCTTGCAGCTGTGTGTTGATCGAATCCAGGGGTGGGTGTCTCTCAATGGATTCAGATTCTCGCCCTCCAAGACAGTCTGTGTGCATTTTACTAACCAGACGAAATTTTTTCCAGAACCTAGCCTGAGCATTGCTGGTGTGCCAATTAAGGTGGCCGAAGAGGCAAAGTTTTTGGGGGTCATCTTTGACAAAAGATTGACCTTCTGCAACCATGTTAACTACCTTAGAACCTCTTGTTGGAAGGCCATCGACATTCTTCGTGTCGTTGGTCGTACTGACTGGGGTGCAGACCGCATCGTCTTACTTCGACTGTACCGGGCCCTTGTTCGGTCCAAACTGGATTACGGCTCTGTGGTATATGGCTCGGCTTCCAAGTCTGTTCTGCAGCGTCTGAACACAATTCACCATCAAGGTCTGCGCATATGTCTGGGAGCCTTCAGGACATCTCCAGTTCCTAGTCTGTATGCAGAGGCAGGGGAGCCTTCTCTCAGGCTCCGCCGCATCCGCCTCATGCTCAGCTATGTTCTGAAGCTGAAGGCCCATCCAGAAAATCCTGCCTATGATTGTGTTTTTAACCCGTCGTTTGCAGAGATTTACGATGCCCATCCGGGAGCTGTCTGTCCACTTTCCTTCCGTGTCCGACCTCATCTGCAGGCGGCCGGAGTGGACCTGGACAAAGTTTCGGAATCTCTGCAACACGTCACTCCACCCTGGCTACTACCAGTTCCTGACATCTTGCTGGACTTGACTGCCCACAAGAAGGATTGTACTCCACCAGCCATATACCAACAGAGCCTCAATGAACTCCTTTCAATTTTTCCTGGCTATTGTCGTCTTTATACGGATGGGTCCAAGTCTGAGGATGGAAGAGTGGCTGCGGCTGCAGTGTCCTCTCGCCATCCTAGACGCCCATTTAAGCTCCGTCTCCCTGACCATTCCTCTGTATTTAGTGCAGAACTGCAGGCCATTCTGCTAGCACTCAAGCATGCCTATCAGTCTCGGGAAAGGAACTTCCTGATTCTGTCTGACTCTCTTTCTGCCCTGCAGGCCCTTCAGGGCGCGGGAACAGACCATCCACTGCTGGTGCAGATTAGAGAGCTCTACGCGGACTTGATGAAGGAATATTATGACATCATTTTTATTTGGGTCCCAGGCCATGTGGGCATCGAAGGCAACAGAATCGCAGATTCTGCTGCCAACAGTGCCCGCAGTGACCCTGTCCCTGACACACAGACTGTCTATAGTGATTTTAAACCTGTGATTAGTGCGTACGTGGCCCGCGAGTGGCAGTTCGAGTGGGACAAAGAGGAAGGGAACAAGCTTCATGAAGCTCTTCCTAAGTTGTCTGACAGTCTACCTTTCCGCTGCGGCAGCCGCCGTGAGGAGACTGTCCTTGCTCGGCTCCACATCGGGCACACGTATGTTACGCACTCTTACTTATTTAAACAGGATGAGCGTCCATGGTGTTTTGCCTGTGATGAGCAGTTTTCTGTTCGACACTTTTTGCTGTATTGTGCTGACCTAATTGACACCAGATATAAACACTTTACAGCAGACTCCTTGAAGGTTTTGTTCCGGGATGTTCCCCCGGACAAAATCTTCAATTTCTTGCGAGCATGCAATATTTTTAACAAGATTTGAGCATTCATAGACTATGTGAATCTTTTTTATTTGCCCTTTTTGAGAGTCTGTAGACATTTCTTTTAAAGACATGTGCGACATTTTAGCCTGAGATTTTTAATCTATATTTACATCTTGTCTTAAGACCTTGCTTTTAGTCTGGCTGACCAGATTTTTACCCATCCCACCGTGAGATGGCCTTAGTCGCCTGCTCGGCGTTAAACCCAAATAACTAACTAATCTCTCTGTGTGTGCAACGAGGGCAGCGTCATCAGCAAAGAGCAGCTCACGAATCAGTCGGTCTAGGGTTTTGGTGTGGGCCTGCAGTCGTCTGAGGTTGAATAGGTTGCCATCGAGACGATACCTGATGTACATTGCATCGTCATCGTCGAGGTCCACTGTGGCCTGCTTCAACATCATGCTAAAGAAGATGGTGAAGAGGGTCGGTGCCCGCACGCAGCCCTGCTTCACGCCGTTGAGAATGGGGAATGGTTCTGATAGGTCACTGTTGAGTCTGACCTGGCCTTGCTGGTCCTCGTGGAGCTGGACGATCATGTTGAGGAACTTTGGGGAACAGCCAGGTCGCTCCAGGATCTGCCACATGCCTTGCCTGCTCACAGTGTCGAATGCTTTTGTTAGATTGACAAACATCACGTACAGCCCTTTGTTCTGCTCGCGGCACTTCTCCTGAAGCTGTCTCAGCACAAAGACCATGTCGGTGGTACTCATGTTCGCTCTGAAGCCACACTGGCCCTCTGGGAGGTGGTCTTCAGCGATGGCAGGTACCAGCTGATTCAGGAGCAGCCTTGCGAGAATTTTCCCGGCAATGGACAGCAGGGTAATTCCATGATAATTAGAGCAGGCAGACTTCTCTCCTTTGTTCTTGTACAGGGTGATGATGACTGCATCACGGAGATCCTTTGGTAGTGTTCCTTTCTCCCAGCAGCAGAGAAAGAGGTCGTGGAGCTTGTTGTGCAGTGCTGGACCTCCATGCTTCCAGATCTCTGGCGGGATTCCGTCAATGCCTGCTGCTTTGCCACTCTTGAGCTGGTGGATGGCTGTGAGGGTCTCATTGGTGCTGGGCGGTTTGTCCAATTCAACCTTTAGTGGGAGGTGTAGGATTTGGAGGATGACTGTTTCTTGAACAGTGCGCTCAGCGCTGAAGAGGTCCTGAAAGTATTCCGACCAGCGATTCAGGATGTAGGTATTAACTGTGAGGAGTGCCTGTCTATCAGCGCTTCGCAGGGGACTTTGTACCAGGTGCCTGGGGCCATACACTGCTTTCAGTGCTTCGTAGAAGCCCCTGTAGTCACCATTGTCAGCGCAAAGCTGGGTCCTCTGTGCGAGTCTGGACCACCACTCGTTCTGGAGCTCTCTAAGCTTGCGCTGGAGACTGCTGCAGATGAGGCGGAAGGCAGACTTCTTCACAGGGCAGGAAGGCTGGGCTAGGTGGGCCTGGTAGGCGGCTCTTATTTTTGCTAGAAGTTCCTGGATCTCTGTGTCGTTTTCGTCAAACCAGTCTTTGTTCCTCTTTCTAACGAAGCCCAAGACTTCCACAGAAGATTTTACAATAGCAGTTTTCAGTTGTTCCCAGAGTGTTTCAGGGGAGGAGTCTGCTGGATCAACTGTGTCTTTGAGCATGCGCTGTAAATCTGTCTGAAGGGCAGCTTTCTTGTCACGCTGAAGGCTGGCAACGTCAAGCTTTTTCTTGGGGGGGGGGCCCTTTCTTGGGTTTCAGCTTGAGGCGAAGCCTGAGTTTGCAGCGGACAAGGCGGTGGTCAGTATGGCACTCAATGCTGGGCATCACTATGGTGAGGAGGACGTCACTGCGGTCCCTCTGACGCACTAGGACATAGTCGATAAGGTGCCAGTGCTTGGAGCGTGGATGCATCCAGGTGGTCTTTCGACTGTCCTTTTGCTGGAAAGTAGTGTTGGTGATAAGTTGCTGCTCTGCACAGAACTCCAACAGAAGGCGGCCATTGTCATTGCAGTTCCCAACGCCATGTTTGCCGATGACTCCTTTCCAGGCTTCAGAGTCTTGGCCCACTCTGGCGTTGAAGTCGCCAAGGATGATGACTTTGTCATCTGCAGGGGTGCTCTGTAGGAGGCTGCGCAGGTCAGAGTAGAACTTGTCTTATTCTGCAGGCTCTGCCAGGAGGGTTGGGGAGTACACACTGAGAAGGGTGACGTATTGCTGGTGTCTCAGTGGGAGGCGCATGGACATGATGCGGTCGGAGTGACGCGTTGGTAGGTTTTCCAGCTTAGCCGCAATGGGGGTCTTGACCATGAAGCCCACGCCGTCTTTCTGATGCACGTCTGCCTGACCAGTAGAGGGTGTAGCCAGCGCCAAGCTCTTGGAGGCTGCCTTCCTCTGGGAGGCGTACTTTGCTGAGCGTGGCGATGTCGATGCTTAACCTCCGCAATTCATGGGCAATGAGGGCGGAGCGACGTTCAGGGCGTCCGCTGTCTGCTGTGTCGAGCATGGTTCGGATGTTCCAGCATGCTACGTTGAGTCCGGTCGTGATCATCATGAGAGTGGATCCGTTGTTTTTTCTTGTTTTCTGACCGCAGGAGAAGATACCCGTTGACCGCAGCTAGCCATCTGGGGTTACGAGGGGATGAGCTTTGGTTAGGCCACCTTTTCTAGGTCCCTCTCCATGTGGAGCAAGCAGTGCTGTCCCTAGAGAAGGCTGCTTGGTCGTTCAGGGTGTGCTGAGTGACGTTGTCATCCCCAGGTCAACATCAGGCGACCAATATCCTGAACCGCCTGCATGCAGGTTTGAGACTGTGGCTTCCAGTGACATCTTTCACCTGCCGTTTTGCCCCTTGCCCATCGCTACAGGACTTGGAAAGGTCGGTGTCATGGTCCGTGGGCGTTTCCTAAAGCCTGCGCGGTGGAGCTTTTTGGTGGAGTGCAGTGTGCGCAGTACTGGCCCCACCCTTTAAACCCTTGGTTCGTCTGCCATGGCCTAGCAAGCTGGGATGGTGGCATCGAGGTCCTCGGGTCATAGGTTTTATATCAGACTGTCCTTGTCCTAGTCTCTGGCTCAAAAACCTTCCCCGCAGACACGGGGGCTTTGATGTCAGGGTTTTCCTCCCTTAGCCTTTCCGCAGCCAAGCGGCCAGGCCTGCAAGGCAGCAGGACAATGATTTATTTTCAAGGTTCTCTCCTCTAGATCCACCGTGTTTAGCCTGGGGGCTAGTGCTGCCCAGTTTTTGGGGTCACCTCGGAGAGGATATGGCCAGGGACCACGCACGGACGGTCTTGGGATAGAGGGATGCTATGCTAGTCCGGTGGGATTACACACGAGGGTGTCTCACAGAAGCCCAGAGGCCCTAGACTAGGGTGATCCCGGGGGAGGTGCCGTAAGAGTTCCCCACTACCCGCACCACCAACGCAACTCGTCCCCTGGGGCCTCCACCCTTTGAGTCAGGCAGAGACCCCTTGACCCCCTGAATGAGTTAAGCCAGAACTAAATGACTTCCATTTGTAGAATTAGTATTGGGAGCTAAAGGGTTAAAATGTTCAGCTCATGTTAGACTTTTTCTAGCTTTGTGGTGTAAATGGCATGGTGTGATGTAACCGTAGTGACTGCAGAAGATAAGTGTAGTGGTGCTTGCAGGTCTGCGCTGCGCAACTGGCAGTTCCAGATGTCGAGAGACGGCATGACATGGACAACCCTCTACAACCACGAAAACGACTGCTCTCTCAACGAACCAGGGTGGGTAGTTTAACCTTTTCACTGCTGCTGACTCTACCACTCAGCGGAAATGATACGTAGCTACACATATTTTCCATTTAACGGTCAGCAGTCAGGGGAGGGGTGGGGGGGCTAACACTATAAATACCTTGCTCACACCTAATGACATTCTGAAGTTTTGGAAGCATCTGTAAGGGTTGTGAACTTACTGTGGGAGATGGATCGGTCATGATAGTTCAAGGGCGATTTTAGCTTTGTGGCTGGAAAGACTACCATTAGTTCTAGAGAAATCAGTCAGTCAAAGTTGAACCCATTGAGCCCCAACACACTACAGCAGGAGATGGATTGACCACGATAATTCAAGGGTAGTGCCAGATGAGCTTGGTGCCTTCAGGCGCCAAGCTCATCTGGCACTACCCTTGAATTATCATGGTCGATCCATCTCCTGCAGCTAGTACAAAGTTGTTGGGCAGCACCTCTAAAATTTAGAAACGCAGACCTGGGTTAAGAGTAGTTTCAGATTAGCATGTGCTTCTAGGCACAAAGCTATCACCTTTGAACTACTTTGACGGATTTATCTTCTGTTGTGTATAGAGTGACAGGGTTGATTCTCAGAGCCAAATTTATGTGTTCAACACGACAGTTTTGATGACAAATATGAGGTTGATACACTGCTAGTCATACAAATGTGCATGTCTTCCTCCAGCATAAAAGCAGAATATTGTGACACCTTATCAGAAGGGGATTAGTAAAAATAATCTTTTATTTAAAGTAATCTTTTATTTAAAATTATCACAATCTTTTGACTGATTTGAACAAATTGTTTACAGATCGACCATGACATGGCCACTTGACACTGATACAGATGAAAAGCAGGGCTGGCGCCATGTTCGCATCCAACAGATGGGCAAGAACGCTAGCGGACAGACGCATTACCTGTCGCTGTCAGGATTTGAGATCTATGGCACTGTCACAGGCGTCTGTGATGACATTGGTAAGAAATCCATTCTGAATAGCCAAGTGTATAGGAGGCAAATACAATTTCAAGAAAGAAATAAACGTGCTGAGAAAGGACTAGTATAACACTTTTTAACAGTGTTTCTTTCTTTCTTGGGATTTTCTTGACAGTTGTAAGGTTCATACCTCAAAACGGTCAACTACACTTATTGCAAGGTTGTATGAGTCTGAAATAACAAAGCCATGGCCAAGTCCAGGAAACTGATTCCATTTTGCAAAATTCCCCAAAGCTGAATTTCAGCTTTTTGGTTCGGACAGAATAGACCCTCGGTCAACCTATTCCATATGCAAGAGACATAAATCTTCATGAGCCCCTGCATCTGCAGGGGCTCATCAGTATTTCTATCTCTTGCTGGCCGTGAATTGTGGGTCATTGTTAGTCCGTGGATTCTTTTTTGTAATTTCAGACTGTTCGCACGATGTGAATGTGCCATGTTTTGTCTTTTACTGTATTTGTCTTCAGAGTTAATGTGTGTGTTTCATGTGAGCGTGCATGTTGGGTTCAGTTTGTGGCGCTTTGAGCCGATTCGCAGCATTGGGTAAAACGTCTATATAATGACTGGTATTATTATTTTTTTAATTTTTCGCACTGTCACCCTTGAACAAGGCTTTTTCAGAGGTCCCAACCACACTGTTAATGTAAATAACTTTGCTTGTAATAAACTTGGGATATGACATCAGCTGAAATGTCTATATATAACTGAAGTTGACTGTACAGTATTTTATGGTGTGTTCTCAGGCAAGGCAGCACGTGAAGCGGAAGCGACATTACGCAGACAGCGGCGCATGATGCGTACACAGGTGCTGAAGCAGATGGTTCCTGGGGCACGAGTGGTGAGGGGGATGGACTGGAAATGGCGAGACCAAGATGGAAGTCCACCCGGCGAGGGCACCGTCACTGGCGATCTGCACAATGGTAGGCACTAGAGGCCACACTTGTAGTTTTGTATCAACAGGGATTAAACTTACAATATCTATTTGTTTTAACCTTTGGGTGTTGGTATCGCTTTTTGTCTTGATGATTCCTGCAGGAATCATCTCAACAAAAACTGCTACCGACACCTGAAGGGTTAAAAGAAAGCATTTGATAGCTGTTTTGAGGTTTCTTGCGCTCTAAACTTTCTAAGTTAGGAGTTAATCATGTTCAGTTGCTGGTTTATGACTGAGAATTCTTTTAGTGCAGTTAATACAGAGTGTGTCAGCAGTCTTTGTTAATTCAATGCCAAAGCGTCCCAGTCATCCAGAAACACAAATTCAAAGTGGTGTCAGCAAGAGGTATAGATCCTCAGGAGCCCCTGATACTGTGGGGGCCCATAAGGATAATTATATATCTTGCAGTTGTGTCATGTTCATTTTTATTTTGGCAGGGAAGGGGTTAATAAAGCTATTTGTTTTTTCAAAATACATTACCGATGGCATTACTATTTGGGAATACACTATTGCCTATAGATTTCAGCAAAAATTGTGTGTAGCACACAACTGGGGAGGAGACACCGGGGATCCAAGCACTATGACCCCGGGTGGCCTCCCCTTACTACCCTATCCCGGCGAGCACAGGGCGACCTCGTCAGTTTTCACTCATAGCTCGACCGGGGACGGTCGAGTTTTTGCCTTTCTCCGTTCTACGGGTTTCAGTGGTTTTTGACTTTGGGCTTGAATTGGAGTCTTCGATTCAGCCCTGGACTCACTACATTCGTGGTTTTTCCTTTGGCAATTGGACTCATTGTGACCTGTGCGCCGACCGGTTTTACCGGCTCTGACTTTGTGAGTTCACCCTTGGCTTGGCCTTGGGGTTCGACGACGCACGTGACTTGTGCCCGGCTGTTTTGTGCACGGTTGACTTTCTTCGCCGGCGTATCTGGGTTTAGGGCCTTATGGCTTCTTCTGTGTCGAAGACTTGCCGCCGTGCGGGGACTTCCAGTGGTCGGATGATGCACACGTCTCTTGCTTGCCGTGTTCGGGCTGTGCTTCGGACGGAACGTGTGACGGTGGCGCCGCTTGGACGGAAGACCGGTGTTCGCGCAGGTGGGACTTCTTCAGGCGTAATAGACCGGTCCCCTCGCCCGCTTCGGTCTCCACGGGATCCTCCACGGGTGGACGTACTTCCCTCGGCGCATCGGGCTTTCCGGCCCACAGGTAAGTCCCCTTCTTGTACCGTTACCTCGCAGGTTCTCCCTCCCCTCTCCGAGTCTTCGGAGCAGGGTAGGCGAGTTTCGGAGTCACGCTCCCCACGCTCTGCTTCGTTAGCGCGTGGCTTGAGCCCATTTTGGTTCCCACCCCCCGCTCTGCTTCGGGCGAGCGGTCTGGGAGAGGTGAGCGTTCGTCGGCCACCCCCGGCTCTAGGTCTCCGGAGCGGGGACGGGTGACGGAACGCAAGCATAAGAAAGAGTTAAACGTGATAAGAAATGCTCTCGCTCACGCACCGAGGCTTCGGAACGTGACGAGACCGTTAGTAATGCTGCCTCCCCGCTCTGTATTTTCCGAACGGGCAAGGCATGCTTCGCTTTCTTCCCCCCCCCCCCCCCCCCCCCCCCGCCCGCCCCGTCTCGCCTGGGCGGGCCCGGGGTGTGGTTGACTCTCGCCCCCCACGCTCCGAGGAGTCGGAGCAGGGGTCGCGTGCACATAATGGTCCCCTCCCCGCTTCGCTTCGCCTGAGCGGGCTTGGCGTGACCGTAGACTGTCCCCCCCCCCCCCCCCCGTCTCGTATCGCCCGGACGGGCCCGGTGTGACTTGGACCCTCGCCCCCCCCCTCGCTCCGAGGCTTCGGAGCTGGGGCAGCGGGCTCATAAATCGTCCCCTCCCCGCTCCGCCTTTCCTGAGCGGGCTTGGCGTGACCCTAGACTGTCCCCCCCCCCGCCTCGTATCGACCAGGCGGGCCCGGTGTGACATCGCGTGTCCACCACGGTCCGACACATCGGACGGGGGGCCGCGTGCCCGGTATTTGTCCCCTCCCCGCTCCGCCTTTCCTGAGCGGGCTAGGGGAGACTATTGGCGGTCCCCCCCCCCCCCCCCTCGCACCGGTTCTCCCGGGCGGGCCAGGGGTGACCAGGCCACTTCCTCGGTATTCCGATCGCGGTTTGTCGCTCACGTCGGCTGCCGCGTGCGGATCCCGACTTCGAGGTGGACCGTCGCTTTGCCACAGTCCCTCCGTCGCCGCGGCGCGCCTCTTTGCGTGCGTCGCGGGCGGCTGCGTCTACCTCGCGCGCGGCGGTGCGGCGCTCTCGTAGCCGCTCGCCCCTTTCGTCTTTGCCGCGAGAAGATCAGTTTTGGAACGGACGTCCTCAGCCTTCATCCGTCGGACTCGGCCTCGGCGATCTTCTTGCAGGACTCGGCGGCGGGTTCTCCTTCCCGCCTTTTCCGCTGGCGCGTCGGCCTCCGCCTCGTCAGACGTTGCCGGCCCTTCGCTCGGATCACAGACGGTCCACGCTCTGGGTGAGGCTTCAAGGCTTATCGCCAAGTCCCTACCGCCTGACGTCTGTCCGCCTTCGCCTCCTCCGAAGAGACAGGCTTCGGCCATGGTCGACGCGCAGAGGCAAGTCCAGCGCCGCAAGTCCCTCCCGCAAGCCGGCTTCCGGGACCTCACCGATGCTTCTCCGCCCAGCTGCGTAACGACGCTTTCGGCGACACGGGATACTTTACCGCCGCTCGATCGCCGGTGGGAATCAACTTAAGCTTCCGCCAGGCCTAGTACGCTGGACACTCCCAAGCCTTCGCCATACCTTTTCCAGCGGTGGATGCGGCGGCCTTACTACAGGCGGGCGGCCGCAGGCTCGTCCAGAACTCGTGGCCTCGGCCTCGCGACAGGATCGCCTCCTTAGCGCGGAACTCGCTGGCGTGCTCGGGTTTGGAACTGGCTACCCAGGCAGCACTGCAGTGCCTACAGGATACGTGGGACCTGGAGGCTCAGTCCCCGCTTCGTGACGTGCAGTCCATCCTGATAGCGGCCAACCGGTCCGCCTACCATTCTTCCGCCACCGCCAGGGCAGCAGCTGCCAAATGCGACCTCTGGAGGAGGGATACCCTTTTGCGCCTCTGCTCGGACCTTCCCTTGTCAGTGAAGACCCAGCTCCGTCAAGCCCCCTTAGGTGGTCCTCAGCTGTTCGGCGACACTTGGCATACCTTTAAGGAATCTTCCAAGGACTTGTGGCCCAAGCCTACATCTAACCCAGCCTCGACCCGCTTTCGCGCCCCCCGCACGGCGGGGGTCGTGCCCAGCGGTCTTTCAGGCCCTCCTTTCCTACAGTCGGATCTTCACGAGGTCGGGCCCGTCCATTCCAGGCTACTCAGGCCGGCCCCGCCCCTCGCCCTGCTTGGCCCCGCGGTGCCCGTAGATCGGGCCGCGGTCGGGCTCATTGACTCGCCCCCGCCTCCGCCCCCGCCTCCGCCCCCGCCTCAGTAATCGAGCCTCCCGTCGGCGGGCGGCCGTCGCTCTTCAGCGATCTTGGAGATCGCTGTTCCCGGACGACCCCTGGATTCTTTCCACCGTTACCGCAGGCCTGCAACGTTCGTTCCTGTCGCCTCCGCCTCTTCGCAGAGCACCTATGTGGACCCAGGAACCGCTCGACGGCACACAGGCGGACGCTCTGCGCGGGGAAGTGGCGACCCTCCTCACCAAAGCGGCGACAGAGGTGGTTTCGCGGCAGGACTCTCCGGCGTTCTACAGCCGACTCTTCTAGCTCCCAAACCAGGCGGCAAGTGGCGTCCAGTTATCGACTTATCAGCTTGGCCCCTCTTATCAGCTTGGCCCCTCTTATCAGCTTGGCCCCTCTTATCAGCTTGGCCCCTCGATTCAGGATGGAGACGGCCAGGACACTCCGTGCGGCCCTCCGGCCGATGGACTTTGCGATCAGCCTCGATCTGTCAGACGCCTATCTGCACGTCCCGATTCATCCGTCGTTTCGCCGGTACCTTCGGTTTGACTTGGGGGGATCGTCTACCAGTTCTGCGCCCTTCCGTTCGGCCTCAACATCAGTCCGTGGGTGTTTACAAGACTGCTCGACGCCGTGATAGCCTATTTCCGTCAGCGCTCCTTGAGCCCGGCCTCCAATTACTTGGACGACCTTCTACTGCGCAACTTGGTTTCCGCAGCCCTCCAGACGGACAGGGATGCCCTGCTTCCCTTCTGCGTCGTCTAGGTTTCCTACTCAATTGGGGAAATCCGATCTTCTCCCTCTCGACGTTTCTACATCGGGGGATGGAATTCCTGACCGACCTCAACCTTGCCCGCCTGCCTCTGGCCAGGCGACAGAAGATCGTCGACTTAGCGACTTCGATGGGGATGGGATCCTCCTTCACCGCCAGGGTCTGGCTTCAACTCCTGGGCCTCCTCAGTGCGGCTGCAGACCTGCTTCCCTTGGGCAGACTTTATGCTCGGCCTCTCCAGCTACGTCTCCTTCTTCACTGGCGACCCTCGGGCGCTCTGTTGGATCTAGTACCTGTCACGCCTCTGGCTCGTCCTCACCTCGAGAGGTGGGCGGACCTCGCTTGGCTGGCTTCGGGGGTGCCCTACACTCCCCGCCGCCTCGGTGGTCTCTCTGTACAGAGGCGAGCCAGGCCGGCTGGGGCGCGCACCTGTTACCGGATTTCTCTCGGCCTCGGGTGTTGGCTTCAGGAGCTGTTCGGGAATCACGTCAACTGGCTGGAGCTGAAGGCAGTTGGGTTGGCATTCGACGTTTGGCAGGAGACCTTGGCCAATCAGGAAGTCCTCGGGCTCTCCGACAACTCGACGGTGGTGGCTTACATACAGAATCAGGGTGGCACTCACTCGTCCTCCCTTTGCATTCTTCGGTACCACCTTCTCCTCTGGTGCAGGGATCGAGGCATTGCCCTACGAGCCCGCCACATCCCTGGCCACCTCAACGTGATGGCGGACGCCCTGTCTCGTCGCGGACAGTTGCTCCACTCGGAGCGGTCCCTATGCCCGGATATTTTTCGCCTGCTCTGCTCTCACTGGAAAACGCCGCTAGTGGATCTGTTTGCCACCAGATGAAACAGCCAGCTCCCGGTCTACATCTCGCCAGTCCTGGATCCACTCGCTTGGGCAGTGGACGCGCTCCCCATTCCTTGGGTCGGCCTGATTGCTTACGCCTACCCCCCGTCAGTCCTCGTTCCGAAGGTACTGCGGAAGCTTCTGGGATGCTCGGCGGTCCTCCTGCTGGTGGCCCCGTTCAACTGGACCAAGAGCTGGACCACGGACCTCCTCGCGCTTGCGACGGACCCTCCTCTGGAGCTTCCTACCCCTTCCACGATGCTCAAGCAGCCCCGTCAGCGGCTTTTCCATCCGGGCCCCGAACGCCTCCGCCTACACGCTTGGAGGTTGTCCGGCACGCCTGCGCCGCTAGAGGTTCTCGGATGCGGCAGTGGCGGCAATTGCATCAGCCCGCAGACTCTCTACAAGGAAGGTGTACGAAGGCAAGTGGAGGGTCTTTCCGACCTGGTGCACCTCCCATGGGCTCCCTCCCACTAACCTAGCCTCCCACCAACTGGCGGAGTTCTTCCTGTGGCTCTTCGACGACCGGGGCTTAGCCCCGGTCGCCATCAAGGGCTACCGCGCTATGATCGCGGACATCTACCGTCACCGGTGTCTTCCGGACCCAGGCGCCTGCAAGGATCTGTCGAATTTCTGGCTCACTTTGAACTCCGACGTCCGGTTTCAAGTTCCCTAGTACCCCGGTGTGATCTTGCCTGGGTACTGACGTGGCTGAATACAGACCGGTTGAGCCCCTCCCCTTGGCTCGGTTCTCAGACTTGACCCGGAAAACCTGTTTCCTTCTGGCTCTCGTTACAGCGTCCCGAGTCAGCGAGCTTCACGCGCTCTCGATGCTCCCAGCCTGTTTGCGGTTCGTTCCGACGGCTCTGCGCAGAGGCTCTCCGATCCGTCCTTCCTGGCCAAGAACCGCCGCCCGCGGCGGCTCCTCAGGTGCTAACGATACGGCCCCTCCGTGGAGCGGGCCTCTCCCCTGGATCGCGGCAACAGGACCCAGTGCGGGCGCTAATGATTTACCTGCGCCGCTCTCAGCCGCAGCGCCGGGGGCGCTTGCGCCTCTTCTTACCTTGTCCGCGGGCAGACGCCACATCTCGGCCCAGATCGTGTCATCCTGGCTGCGGTGGGTGTTTAGGTCAGACTACCTAGACCTCTCCCCACGCGGCGCTGAGCCTTTACAAATCCGGGCGCATGAAGTGAGAGCAGTAGCCGCCAGTCTAGCCCTGGACCGCAACTGCTCGGTCAAAGATATTGTGGCAGCGGGTGGCTGCCGCTCAGACTCCACTTTCGCACGCTTCTACCTTAAGAGACCTATCCGGCCGACGTGACTCCCGGGCACGGGTGGGCGACATCTCCGCGGCCCAGCACTCCCTCCGAGCGCTGCTGGCGTCTTAGGCACATCATAGCTGAAATCGTCGGGAGTTCTCTCTCGAGGGGGCCGGCGGAGTGGTTGGGTTATGGTTAGATACGGCACCCTCCGCCTGTTCGCCATTCTCCCAGATAGTAATGCCATCGGTAATGTATTTTGAAAAAACAAATGAATTTTTTTTCTAAAATGTATTTTTTTGAAAAATACTTACCGATGGCATTACTCGGATGGCCCTCCCGCCTGCCCCGCTTGCCTCTTGTGGCTATGTGTGAAACTGACGAGGTCGCCCTGTGCTCGCCGGGATAGGGTAGTAAGGGGAGGCCACCCGGGGTCATAGTGCTTGGATCCCCGGTGTCTCCTCCCCAGTTGTGTGCTACACACAATTTTTGCTGAAATCTATAGGCAATAGAGTGTATTCCCAGATAGTAATGCCATCGGTAAGTATTTTTCAAAAAAATACATTTTAGAAAAAAAATTCATTTTGCTTCCAAGATAAACGGCTTTTGAATAATATTTTAAAATGATCCGATTGCTGTTTGTGAGTACACTAGGAACAGGGGTCAAAGCCAAGGTGGCGTTCCTTCATTGATATTACTTTTGTCAGTCTTACACAGTTGTGGCAGGAAATTTACAAGAAGTCTTTTATACCCTCTCCACAGGTTGGGTGGATGTGACATGGGATGCTGGAGGCTCAAACTCGTACCGCATGGGGGCTGAAGGCAAGTTTGACTTGGCCCTGGCACCGTCGCACGATGCAGACAAACTGCGGCCAGGCAGCGCTAAGGCGGAAGGAGGGGCAGTGGGGGGTGTCAAACAGAAGGCAGTGGGGACCTCTACCGACAAAGTCAAGGTGAGTGCCGTTCCAGTGCGCAAAAGGTCCTCAGGCTGATGTCAGCGGCAGTTGGCTCACGCATAATTGCTAGGCCAACTGCTGCCGACATTGGCCCGAGGAAATTATGCGCGCTGCATTGATACCTATTTTGTGTTCACCTTATGTCTTGGGCAGGAAACTGGCACAGGGAATGAAAAGTGCTGTCCTCTGCAGGAATTACAGATTATATTTTTCAAAATGTGTTCGAAAGGGGTCCGTGTAAAAGGTTTCCTTATGTGTGCGATTTTGGGCCTTGTGGCATCATGTACATGAGTGCAGGCATGTGACTTTGGACCTTACAGAAGATGCCGTAAGGTCCAAAATGTCATACATGCTCACATGCGCATAATAAGTTGTGATTTTGTGCTGGTGAGATTTAGACTTTGAAATGTAAGTGATGTGCATAATAAGTTGTGATTTTGTGCTGGTGAGATTTAGACTTTGAAATGTAAGTGATGCTTCAGGGGTGGTGGGGCTGGTTCTGTAACGGTGTAAAAATGTATTTTTCTCTAAAATGTACTTTTTTGAGAAAATACTTACTGATGGCATTACTATATGGAAGTAGCACAGCCTATCGATTTCAACCCAGGAATCGTTGTGTACAGCAAAGCCACCGGGGAACCACCCGAGTGAGTTGTACCAACATCCCTGAGTAGCTTCCCTTTGCTGAGTAGCTTCCCTTACCTCATATGGGTAAGTGCGCAGCGTCACCAGTTTCGCTCTTAGCTTACTGGCGGCGAGTGGGGCAGGTGGGAGGGCCCTCTGAGTAATGCCATCGTTAAGTATTTTAGAGAAAAAATACATTTTAGAGAAAAATACATTTGTTTCCTCGAAAAACATTACCGATGGCATTACTATGTGGAAGAATAACGAAAAGGAGGAGGGCGCCGCCAAATTACCCCGCCACTGTGGAAGCCTTAGTGAAAAAGGCTGGGATCAACACCTCACAATTTCAGCTAAGCGTTGCCTAAGGCGCCTGGCGTGCCGGTAGGGAGTGTTGAGCCGCCGAAACATCGCCCACCAGGGCCAGGTTGTCCCGCTGGCTTGAGAGGTCGCGCAGATAGAAACGCGCAGATAGAAACGGGCAAAGGTGGATTCTGCTCTCCATCCTACTGCGGCGACAATGTCCCGTACTGCGCAGTTGCGGTCAAAGGCGAGGCTGGTCGAGACAGCTCTGACTTTGTGTGCCCAAATTCGCATCCGCTTGTCCCCTGCGGGGGAGAGGTCCTCGTAAGTGGAACGGATGACCCACCGCAACCATGAAGAGATAGTCTGCGCAGTAATGTCAGCCCTGCCACGATACAAGGGCAGAAAAAGGCGGGATTTGCCTCTCCAGAAAGGTTTCGTCCTTCGGAGGTAAATCTTTAAGGCCCGGACATGGTCCTGTTGGCGGGACTCCTAGGACTGAGAAGCGTCCGGCAGCGACCGGAGGTTGATCACTTGTGTCCTGGCCGAGGGGAGTCTGTTCTTGGCAAGAAAGGCCGAGTTTGTGAGGAGCTGCATGGAGCCATCCGTCCTGAACTGCAGGCAGGCGGGCTCTATGGAGGGGGCATGCAGTTCACTAACTTGCGCTGCTGTGGCGAGTGCAAGGAGGAAGCAAGTCTTCCTGGTAACGTCGGCCAGACGGGCCAGGGGCAAGGGCTCAAACTGCTCGGAGTTGAGCCAAATGAGCACCCAGGGAAGGTCCCAGCGAGGCACCAGCGAGCGCGGAACCGGACAACGGAGCTCAAAATGAGCCATCGGGTCCGTAAGATCCTTGCACATGTCTGGGTCGCTACGCTCCAAGTGTCGGTATGTGTCGGCGATCATAGCCAGGTAGCCCCGGATGGTGATGGGCGCGAAATGCTGGTCCTCAAAAAGCCATAAGAAAAATTTGGCCAGGCACGGCATAGTCGGCGTCGTGGGGGGAAAGTGTTGAGTCGTGCACCAGGACTGGAGGACATGCCACTTCCCTTCGTACACTCTGCGGGTAGAGAGTCTGCAGGCTGCAGTGATAGCTTCCACCGCTGCATGCGAGTAATCTCGAGCTGCGAGGGCCACCCACACAACCGCCAGGCGTGTAAGGCTAGCCTCTCCGGGCACGGGTGGAAGAGGGCTTGTCGGGGCTGTTTCAACATCGTGCGAGGCGACGGAAGCGTCACTGGGGGCTCAGTGGCGAGGCTTAACAGGTCGGTTGTCCAGCTCTTGGCCCAGTTGAACGGGGCGACCAGGAGGAGGTCTGCGTTGCACCCCCGGAGCTTCTGAATGATCTTGGGGATCAGAACAGTGGGGGGATAGGCGTAGGCCACAAAGCCGTCCCAGGGAATGGTACAGCCGTCCACGCCCCAAGCGAGGGGGTCCGGGATGGGAGACACAAAGACCGGTAGCTGTCTGTTCCACCTCGTCGCAAAAAGGTCAATCACGGGAGTCTCACAGTGGGCACAAATCATCTTGAAAATCTCCTGGCTGAGGGACCACTTGGTGTGGAGGGGCTGGCCCTGACGGGATAGGGAGTATGACAACACGTTCAGGTGTCCTGGGATGTGGTGAGCCTTGATGGAGATCCCGCGGTCCCGGCACCAAAGCATCAACTGGTACAGGAGCATGCAAAGAGGCGGCAAGCGCATCCCTCCCATCTTCTGGATGTACGAAACCGTCAAGTTGTTTGGACAGCACTAACACGAGATTCCCAGTGATGGAGAGCCAACCAGACGGCCTGAAGTCAGCAAGTCCAGCCAGTTGATGTGCTTGTCTGCGAAGCTCTGCAGCCACTGACCCGAAATCGAAGCAAAGCTCGGCAGGAGATGTGTGCTCCAACCCTCGCGGCTGGCATCTGTGCAGAGGGAAAGCAGCGGCGGGGGCGAGTACAGTGGAACACCCGTCCGGAGCCACTCTGGGTCCATCCAATGGAGGAGGTGGGTCCTGATCAAGGGGGGAACCGGTATCAAGGCATTGAGGTCGCCCGAGGAGGGGCGCCAGTGCATGAGCAGATGGAGCTGGAGAGGTTGCATGTACAGCCTGCCGAGGGGCAGGAGATCCACCGCTGCGCTCAGGAGACCCAGAAGCTGGAGCCAGGTCCAGGCTGACACCGAGTTGGCAAGGTACACAAGGCGGGAAAGGTCCGTCAACTTCTGAACGCGGGGCTCGGGTAACCGCACATTGTTGAAATCGGTCAGAAATTCCATGCCCAGGTGAACAAATCGACGAGACGGCAAGAAGTCTGACTTCCCCTCATTGACCTGGAAACCTAGGCGCAGAAGGAGACCCATGAGCGAATCCCTGTCCCACTCGAGGGCGGCAGAGTCCTGGTTCTGCAGTAGGAGATCGTCCAAGTAGTTGGACAAGGGGCTGGAGGCTGACCAACGGGCCCTGGCCATGACGGCATCCATAAGTCTCGTGAAGACCCAGGGGCTGAGGTTGAGTCCGAAGGGGAGGGCGCGGAACTGAAAAACCTGTCCGTCGAAGGCGAAGCGGAGGAAGCGTCGCGCTGATGGATGGATCGGGACATGGAAGTAAGTGTCTGCAAGTTCGAGACCGACGGCAAAGTCCAGGGGCTGAATGGCGGCTCGCAGCACCTGTGCGGTCTCCATGCGGAAGGGGGGGGGGGGGGAGAGAGGGGCGAGTGTCAGAGCGGAGGCAACTGCCGGAACGTCGGGCGCAGTCTGTCCGTGACTACAGAAAGTATCCAAGGGTCGTCCGGCAGCAGCAACCGCCACTCGTCGCTGTGCAGTGCTAACCTCCCGCTGACTGGAGACCCAACAGGCGTCGGCAGGGGCCAAGACAGGATGGCGTCACTGGATGCGGCCACGCCCGGGCCGCCGAGAACCCCGGGACCAGGCAGGGGCGGAAGAGGACGGGGCCGCATGGGGGTGACCGAACTGGGGCTGTCGACCTAAACTTGGAAGCGCTTCCGGCTGGGGTCCGTAAGGCGGGTCTGGGGAACTGCAGGGCATGACCCCCCGTCCTGCGGGTGGGGGCAAAGCGATGGCTGTCACTTCTAGGGTCGCTAGGCCACAGGTCCTTGGAGGATTCCTTCACTAGCCACCACGTTGGGCCGAAGAGCTGAGATCCAACGGGGGCCTGGCGAAGTTGTGTCTTTACAGAGGGAGGTAAGCTGGGACAACATCGAAGGAGGTTGTCGCGGTGCATCAGATCACAATTGACTGCGCCCATCAAGGCGTTAGCAGAGGCGTGGTAAGCTGCCCGATTGGCTGCCGTGGCAATGGTGCAGATATCCTGTAACTGGGAGTCGCTGGAGCGCTCGGACTCCTGAGTGCAATGAACGATAGCCTGCGTGGCCAGCTCCAGAAAACCGGAACACGTGAGGGTATTCCAGGTGCAAACTGCCGTAATTATGGGAACATGCTAGTACTTACCATGAAGTATGAAGCACTGTTCTCGATTTGACCGAGAACTGAAGCAGGAACAGTTGTGTCAAATGAAGAAGAGGTCACGCATGCGCACTGGTTCACACTTTAGAGAGTTTGGACACTAATGTTATAATAAACCAATAATATAATTTAAACTCAGTGGGAGGGCACTTGCTCTAAGACAAAGGGTGGGATTTGACACAACTGTTCCTGCTTCAGTTCTCGGTCAAATCGAGAACAGTGCTTCATACTTCCATGGTAAGTACTCGCATGTTCCCATAATTTAACCTCAAACTGGCGGAACAGTTGGTCAAATGAAGCTTTTAGAGAGGCATTAGGGTGCAAACTAATTTGCTCTCAAGTAAGTCTATAACACTCACTTTAAACACCCCCAGCCATTGAGAAATAAGCATCAAGCAGAGCTTGGCTCATCTCAGTGACAGGAGACAACTGTAGAATTTGGTGAAGTTGGACATACTGGCCCAGCCAGCCGCTTCCATTACATCAACAGGAGGCCCACGGCCGACTGCTGCCGATGTGCTTGCAGCGCGAGTTGAATGTGCCCCAAATTGTTGCATGTCTATGCCAGCTCATATGAGAACATCCCGAATTCATCGGCATACAGTTTCTGGACCCACTAGTCTTTGAGGTTTTTGCACGCTTAAGGAAAGTTGACGTGCATTGTGGCGTATGGTTTCTGTCCTATGTAAATAGTCATTTAACACTGATGATGCACACACTTTAGTCACATGTGTATGCCAACCGCTCAATAAGAGCTAAATGTCTGCCCTTATGAGACTGTTTAACACAAAAGACAATGTGGAAGACTACACGCTTCTCTGAGAGTTTCATAGATTCTACAGCCAGATTAGCAATAGTCTAGCATCGTTGTCCTGACAGCAATGCAATTAATATCTCAAGTTTTTGTGTCAATTCTTTGAGTGACAGTTTGTCATGTGGCATTAGTACTGAATTTGATGTAGTCAAACACAACATCAACATTCCATGTAGTTGCATATTTTGGAAAAGTGGGTCTTCGTTCATAAACTCCCTTGATGAACTTTTTTACCATTTTGTTTTCCCCGAATGACTCGCAATCACTAACCTCAATTAAACCTGAAAGAGCTGATCTTGCAATACAAATTGCACTGTACCCTGCACCAGTCTTGAAGAGGAATGCCAGAAAATTTATTCCATCTGTTAAACTTAAAGATGGCGAAATTGGATCAACACTGTGTCTACTCACATACCTTTTCCATTTGCGAGTGTAAGTTGCATATGCTTTTGAAGTATTACTTCTCCCAGAAGAGCACCTGCTGTTTGGACTTCGGCATGAAAAGCCCTGTTTTCTGGGTCTACGCCAGAAATCTTGCAAGTGAGGAATTTGAGATTTGTGCAGGCGATGAAGTTAAGATGAATTCTGAGGCATTCTCAGCAGGTTTTGCCTGGCCTAGACTAGAGAAGTACACGCTGCTCCATGAGTAGACGTGCCAGTTGTGGATACCAGAATTGACTTGGCCATTCTGGAACTATTAATGTTTTCCTGCGCTTCATCTTTCATTATTTTCCTCAGAACTAGAGGAATGAGGCTACAAGGGCGCCATCTTGTTTGTGCGACCTGCCACGTGTTTTCGCTCCCAGTGTTTTAGTGATTTTTCATTGGATGTACTGTGTTTCGTGTGCTGAAAGTTGGCTGAGTATGGTATAAGAGTGCGCTGGTGAGGATTATGCTTGTGTTTCGTCGGATCCGGTTGCTGTTTGAGTGGTATCGTATTGAATTGTGTCTGTCATTTGAATTTTTGTTTACGTTGCCATTTTGCTTCTTCCGCAACGTGGGTTCGCCGGGCCTTTCCGCGCCCTGTTTTTCATGTGCTGCGTGCTAGTGTGTGATATGTTTACTGTGTGAGTCTGTTTGCCACCCGTGGTTGCATCTGCTGCTTGGTTGTTGTAGACTCGTTCGTGTTCCTACCGTTCTATAGGTTTTCGTGTGCTCTCTCGTCGACATCTCACTCTCCCCACGTTCGGCGCCATTGCCCGATCTCGCCGCTGACCGACCAGAAATCAGGTCGCTCCCCTACCACACCGCTCACACACACACCGGCACACACACACACACACACACACACACACACACACACTCACACTCACACTCACACTCACACTTACTCACACACACTACTGAACCCTCTTCTTGTCTTCCTCTTTCTTGTCCTCACAAACAATCATGCTCATCAAATACACACGCCAACAACTGCTATCTCTACGTCGCCACGCCACCTACTGCGCGGCGGTGCCGCTGACAGTGTTGCAGATGCCTTACGCGGCATCCGATCGCGAAAGAGAGGCCACAGGAGCGGAATTAGCAAAAGGCGGGACTCCCCACCACAAACACAACCACACACTTCTTCCCCTTTTCCTATGCCCTTCCACCCCTTCCGCCTCCTCGATTTCTCCACCTCCCTTCCTTTTTCTCCCATTTCCTTTCCTCTCTTGCTCATCTACTGCTCCCTGCTTTCCTCGGCCACCCCCTCCCCCCGCCCTCCTCCCCCTTCCTCCCCTCACCCCCTCCTCCTTCGCCTGCTTTTTCCTCCTCGTCCCCTCTCCCCCTTTCTCCTCCCCTTCGCCCTCCCCCTCCCTCTACTTCAGCTTTTCCTACTCTTCCTCCTCCTCCCCTCCTCCCCCCCCCCCCCCCCCCCCTCACCCTCCTCTCGCATCCTCTTTCTTGCCTGGCCTACCCGGCACCGGCCTCCACGTGGCGTAGGTGGGTAGTCCGCTCAGTCCCTGACTGAGTGGGCTAGCGGACGGGTGCCATCTTTGTCCAGGATTAGGACTTGATGTCAGCAGATATGTTGTTCAGCCTTTTCACTGGTCCGGTTTTTAAGGAGCTGTGCTAACCTAGGTCGTACCATGTTGGATTGGTCCTTAAAAATACTCGTGACTTTTTGGTCCTTTGGATCCCAAGTGTTTGCCGTGCTTGGAGACCCGTGTCGGGGGAGAAGAGGATCCTGGTGGCTGAGGTTCCCTTTGGGCTGTGGCTCACTGGTGCCAACACTTCATTTCGGCCTTGACTTCTACCTAAACGGGAGGCTAGTCGTACCGGCCTAGTCAATCGGCTCTTGTCACGTTGAGCCCTATCCCACTGTTGACATGCGGGTTGCTATACGGAGCACCATGCTATAGCTTCTGCTGCTGATTAGGTGCTTTACGCCAGTATTCCCCTGCATTCAACGGTGTGATAGAAGGCGGTGGCTCAAACGGTTCAATCGGGCTTACCCCCTTGAGTATATCTTTCGGGCAGTCTCCATTGTGCGTCGGCTGGAGACCCGCCGACAGTTGCACTTTCCCTTGTTGGGCTCGGTGGCGGGCGGGGACCCCCGGGGGATGAATATCTCTACTAATATAATATGGATAAAACCAAAAAACCAAAACTAGCACAGAAACGGCGCATAGACACCGACATTGCACATGACAGTGATTCAGACTGTGAGGAAGCGACGCCTCAGGTGTCGGCCGTATGGCCTCGCTTCCTCATTGTCCATAGCAAGGTGAAGGAGAAACCAGTTACCAAGCTGCATCCTTTTCTGGTGGGGGAGACCCTCAGGAGCCGTGTTGGCAGGCCTGACGCCCAGCGCCTCAGGTCTGGTGACTTGCTGGTGGAGTGCCGTACTCGGGCACACTCCAGCGGGCTACTGGGGCTCTCTTCCATCGGAGACACTCCTGTGGAAGTCACACCCCACAAAACTATGAATTCGTCAAGAGGCGTAATCAAAGATCAAGCTTTGGCAGAACTGTCAGAAGATGAACTTGTAAGGAACCTTAAGTCTCAGGGGGTGACTTGCGTCAGGCGCTTCGCTTCCAAGCGAGGTGGTGGGGAGATCCGTCTCCCTACCATCATCCTGACGTTTGGCACCCCCACCCCTCCTACTACCATCTGGGGAGGTTACTACTCCCTGAGAGTGAAAAAGTACGTCCCTCTTCCCCTCCGGTGCTTTAAGTGCCAAAAGTATGGCCATGGGCAGAAGACATGCCGTCAGGCAGAGGCTTCATGCGCCCGTTGCACTAGGCCCGGACACTCTGCTGAGTCCTGCACAGCCACCCCCCTGTGTGTGAATTGCCAGGGGGCGCATATGGCTTCGGATAAGAAATGCCCTCGTTGGATATCCGAGTGCAAGATTCAGCAGGTGCGTGTGGAGAAGGGGCTGTCCTTTCTGGATGCCAAAAAACTGGTTGAAGGCCCTGGTGCAGCTGCGGCTGCCCCAACCTCTAACACCTCAGTGTATACTTTTAGTGCAGCGGTGGCAGGCAAGCGCCCCACCAAAGACTTTTCATGTCAGACCCCAACTTCTTGGTTGGGGGCGGAGCCTTGGCTCATCTCGCCCCTGGAGAGTAACCCTCCTCCGGTGGTGACAAGGAGCCAGGGAACGCAGAAGGCGGACACTGCCGGTCCGGTTGTGCCGCCTTCTGTTGCCCCTAAGCCTCAGCCCCCACCCAAACCTGTTAGTCAACTCCAAAGGCTTCTGGCTCTGGTCAGCCTTCTAAGGCCGCTAACTCTAGCGGCAGGAACGCTGCCCAGGACCAGAAGTCTAAGAAATCTATGGGACCGCTGTGCGCACGGGCCCAGAAGGGGAACACAGATGTGCCCCTTCAAAACAAATATGCTGCACTGGAGGAGCGGATGGAGGGAGTGGAAGTTGTTGTTGCTGATGCTGCGGCAGCTCCACCCCCTTCCTCTCCGAAGAACCAGAGGAGGCCCGGGAGCCGGCCCCCCTCTGTTTCTTCAACTCCTTCCAAGGTAAAGGAAAAAGGGGGGAAAAACTCCTTACCCCCAGATCAGACTTAATCATGGACTCTTTGCTTCAGTGGAATTGTCGTGGTTTTCGAGCTAACTTTGAGGAATTACGTCTTTTAGTCAAGTTCTATAACCCCTCAGTCATATCTCTTCAGGAGACTTACCTGAAGACTTCTGACCCTGTGTCTTTTAATGGTTTTAATGTTATACATAAAGGCTCTGATTCGGAGAGGCGCTCGGGTGGAGCGGCTCTTCTCATTAGTAGCCAAATTTTATGTAGCCCCGTTAGCATCGACACCTGTCTTCAGGCTGTCGCTGCTCGGGTTACCTTAAAAAAGACCATAACCATATGCAGTATTTACCTGCCACCATCACTGCGGGTCTGTAGCAATGATATTTTTCACTTAGTAGATCAACTGCCCCCTCCCTTTATTCTCATGGGGGATTTTAACGGTCATGCTCACCTTTGGGGTAGTGACCACTATGATGGCAGAGGTCAGATGTTAGAAGATGTTTTTTCTCAACTTAACCTATGTGTCTTTAACGATGGCTCACCTACATACTCTAACTCAGGTTCCGGATCTAGTTCTGTTCTAGACCTCACTGTGTGTGATCCTTCTCTCATGCTGGACTTTGACTGGAAGGTTCACGACGACCTGTGTGGTAGTGACCACTTCCCAGTAGTCCTGTCATCGGTCAGCTGTGAGGAGGATTCGCCGGTGGGGCGCTGGAATCTCAAGAAAGCTAACTGGTCTCTGTTTGCCTCTCTCTGTCAGTCTCGTCTTACAGAGGAGGTGGTCATGTCAGCTGAAGAACCTGTTTCTTGTTTTACTTCTATTTTGTTGGAGGTTGCAGGTGAAACCATCCCTAGAACTTCCACATCACTCCCTCGGAAGCCGAGAGTACCATGGTTCAATGAAGAGTGCCGCAAGGCCCAAACAATGCGCAAATCTGCTCAGCGACGTGCATTTCGTAATCCGTCGCAAGCAAATATTTTAACCTTTAAAAGACAGCGGGCGAAAGCCCGTTATGTTTTTAAACGTGAACGCCGTGCTTCCTGGAGACGCTTCGTCTCATCTTTATCTTCTAGGACTCCGTCCCAAAAAGTCTGGAAGGCTGTTCGAAGAATTAGGGGCAGGGGTGGCTCGGCTTCTGTCGGCCATCTTAGAGATGGTGCCAGTTTGGTCACAGATAAAAAGGCTGTGGCCAATTTGCTTGCCTCCACCATTGCCCATAATTCTTCAACAGAGCATTATTCACCTTTCTTCCAGAGAGAGAAGGAGAAGCGAGAATCTTGTGCTTGTGATTTTATATCGGATAACTTGGAAGACTATAATGCCCCTTTTACGTTTTCAGAATTGCAGCAAGCCATGCAGAAATGTACTGACTCTGCTGCTGGATTAGATACCATCCATTATAAGCTCATAACACATCTGCCTGAGGATTCACTCCTTGTACTTCTCAAGGCCTTTAACCATATCTGGATAACCGGTCATTTTCCGCCATCTTGGCGCCAGGCTGTGGTTGTGCCAATTCCCAAGCCGGGTAAGGATCCTTCCGACCCGGGCAACTACCGGCCAATAGCTTTGACATCATGTTTATGTAAAACTATGGAACGCTTGGTCAACGCCCGACTGGTGTGGCATCTTGAGTCACAGGGTCTCATCACAGACCTCCAGTGCGGTTTCCGGCGCTTCCGTAGTACAACTGACCATCTAGTCCGCTTTGAGTCTTTTATCCGAGATGCTTTTGTCAACAAGCAGCATGTCTATGCAATTTTCTTTGATCTTGAAAAGGCATATGACACTACCTGGAAGCATGGTATAATGTCTGATTTGTCGGACATGGGTTTTAAAGGGCATCTGCCCGTTTTTATTCACAATTTTTTGTCCAACAGGTCGTTCCATGTCCGTGTGGGCTCCACCCTCTCCGACTCCTTTGAACAGGAGATGGGTGTCCCGCAGGGCAGTATTCTATCTCCTGTTTTATTTAGCATTAAAATAAATAACATTGTAAAGGCCGTCAAGGATGATTCTGAATGCTCTTTGTTTGTGGACGACTTTGCTTTGTGTGCACGAGGTCGAGGACTTGCGTCCCTTGAGAGGCGCTTGCAGCTGTGCGTTGATCGCATCCAGGGGTGGGTGTCTCTCAATGGATTCAGATTCTCGCCCTCCAAGACAGTCTGTGTGCATTTTACTAACCAGACGAAATTTTTTCCAGAACCTAGCCTGAGCATTGCTGGAGTGCCAATTAAGGTGGCTGAAGAGGCTAAGTTTTTGGGGGTCATCTTTGACAAAAGATTGACCTTCTGCAACCATGTTAACTACCTTAGAACCTCTTGTCGGAAGGCCCTCGACATTCTTCGTGTCGTTGGTCGTACTGACTGGGGTGCAGACCGCATCGTCTTACTTCGACTGTACCGGGCCCTTGTTCGGTCCAAACTGGATTATGGCTCTGTGGTATATGGCTCGGCTTCCAAGTCTGTTCTGCAGCGTCTGAACACAATTCACCATCAAGGTCTGCGCATATGTCTGGGAGCCTTCAGGACATCTCCAGTTCCTAGTCTGTATGCAGAGGCAGGGGAGCCTTCTCTCAGGCTCCGCCGCATCCGCCTCATGCTCAGCTACGTTCTGAAGCTGAAGGCCCATCCAGAAAATCCTGCCTATGATTGTGTTTTTAACCCGTCGTTTGCAGAGATTTACGATGCCCATCCGGGAGCTGTCCGTCCACTTTCCTTCCGTGTCCGACCTCATCTGCAGGCGGCCGGAGTGGACCTGGACAAAGTTTCGGAATCTCTGCAACACGTCACTCCACCCTGGCTACTACCAGTTCCTGACATCTTGCTGGACTTGACTGCCCACAAGAAGGATTGTACTCCACCAGCCATATACCAACAGAGCCTCAATGAACTCCTTTCAATTTTTCCTGGCTATTGTCGTCTTTATACGGATGGGTCCAAGTCTGAGGATGGAAGAGTGGCTGCGGCTGCAGTGTCCTCTCGCCATCCTAGACGCCCATTTAAGCTCCGTCTCCCTGACCATTCCTCTGTATTTAGTGCAGAACTGCAGGCCATTCTGCTAGCACTCAAGCATGCCTATCAGTCTCGGGAAAGGAACTTCCTGATTCTGTCTGACTCTCTTTCTGCCCTGCAGGCCCTTCAGGGCGCGGGAACAGACCATCCACTGCTGGTGCAGATTAGAGAGCTCTACGCGGACTTGATGAAGGAATATTATGACATCATTTTTATTTGGGTCCCAGGCCATGTGGGCATCGAAGGCAACAGAATCGCAGATTCTGCTGCCAACAGTGCCCGCAGTGACCCTGTCCCTGACACACAGACTGTCTATAGTGATTTTAAACCTGTTATTAGTGCGTACATAGCCCGCGAGTGGCAGTCCGAGTGGGACAAAGAGGAAGGGAACAAGCTTCATGAAGCTCTTCCTAAGTTGTCTGACAGTCTACCTTTCCGCTGCGGCAGCCGCCGTGAGGAGACTGTCCTTGCTCGGCTCCACATCGGGCACACATATGTTACGCACTCTTACTTACTTAAACAGGATGAGCGTCCATGGTGTTTTGCCTGTGATGAGCAGTTTTCTGTTCGACACTTTTTGCTGTATTGTGCTGACCTAATTGACACCAGATATAAACACTTCACAGCAGACTCCTTGAAGGTTTTGTTCCGGGATGTTCCCCCGGACAAAATCTTCAATTTTTTGAGAGAATGCAATATTTTTAACAAGATCTGAGCATTCATAGACTATGTGAATTTTTTATTTGCCCTTTTTGAGAGTCTGTAGACGTTTCTTTTCCAGACATGTGCGACATTTTAGCCTGAGATTTTTAATCTATATTTACATCTTGTCTTAAGACCTTGCTTTTAGTCTGGCTGACCAGATTTTTACCCATCCCGCCGTGAGATGGCCTTAGTCGCCTGCTCGGCGTTAAACCCAAATAACCAATAACCAATCTTTCTTGCCTGGTTCTCCTTCCCCGTCTTTTCCTCCTCCCCCCTCTCCCCTCCCCCTCCTTCCCCCCTCCATCCTCTTTCCCCCTCCCCACCCTCCTCTTCCTTTGTCCTCTTCTCCGTCCGTTTCTTCTCCCTCTTCCTCTTCTGGCTCATCCAACCTAAAACTGTGTCTGTTCAATGCACAGTCTGTCTGCAAAGATGGCAAAGCCGACATGATTTCAGATTTCATCCTAGACAATGACCTAGATGTTGTCGTGATCACCGAAACGTGGCTCCGCTCAGCTGGCGATGAACCCATCATCGCCAGCGTCACTCCGAGTGGCTACCGCCTGGCCTCCTTCCCGCGTGCTTCCAGAGAGGGTGGCATTGCCATCATCTACAGGGACTGTCTTTCTGCTCACCTCTCCTTCTCTCAGTCTCTCCCTTTTGCTCATCCCTCCTTTGAATCTGTCGAGGCCGTAGCAACACTCCCTGGCCAGTCCCTCATCTTCTCATGTATCTATCGCCCCCCTCCAAGCTCTCAAAACAAACTCACAAACTCCATGTTCCTCACCGAGTTCGATCTCCTTCTTGACCACTACAGCACACGACCCGGAAAACACATCCTTCTTGGCGACTTTAACTTCCACTTCGACCAACCCGACCACCCCGACACAAAACGCCTTTGCACGTCACTTTCAAACCACAATCTTACACAACACATCACTAAACCCACCCACCGACTCGGCCACACGCTCGACTGGATCATCACCCGCACCTCCAATCAACTCTTCCTCGACTCTGACACCTCTCCTGTGCTTCCCTCCGACCACCTCGCTATTCTCGTCGCCCTCAACCTACCTCCCCCGAAAAAACCCAAGCTCTTTGTCCCTCGTCGCAAACTAAAATCTGTCAACCGAGAGAACTTCTTCGACGAAGCTGTCGACCTTCTCTTGGACCCCGCCTCCTCCCCCGATCTTGTCCCCCCCCACCCGGGTCTGCCCTGGGGGACTTGGGTGGGGTTAGGTATTTTTTAGTTCCCAGGGTCACCCTGGTCAGCCCCACAGGGTGGGTTTTTCTCTCCATTCTGGGCATGTGTTTCTGTCTACCCTTTGTCCATTCACCTGTATTTGCCTTTTTAAAACTCTCCCTACTGTCTGCACTGCCTGTAGCTCTTGACTGTATTTGCCTTTTTAAAACTCTCCCTACTGTCTGCACTGCCTGTAGCTCTTGATGTTGGATGTGTGTTGCTAAATGGTCTTAGCTTTATTTAGGCCCCATGTTGTAGGTTTATTTAACGTATTTGACCGGCTGGCGACATACATTCAATTTTCTGTTTAGTTTTTTTTTTTCACAAGCAGTGCAGGCACGTCCTGCGAAAGCCTTGTTGCTGTCGGGACGTTAAGCAATTTACAATCATTCAATGTAGCTCTTGATATTGGATGTGTGTTGCTAAATGGTCTTAGCTTTATTTAGGCCCCATGTGTTAGGTTTATTTAATGTATTTGACCGGCTGGCGACATACATTCAATGTTCTGTTTATTTTTTTTTTTCACAAGCAGTGCAGGCACGTCCTGAGAAAGCCTTGTTGCTGTCGGGACGTTAAGCAATGTACAATCAATCAATCAATCTCGATCTTGCATCCCATTTCGATTCCTCCCTTCAAAAACTTCTAGACACCCATGCCCCTGTCACCACCTGTTCCATACCCAACCGACTCCCCTTCCCCTGGCTCACTGACGACATAGCTGAGGCCAAGCACGAGCGTCGACAAGCGGAACGCTGCTGGCGCTCATCTGACCTCACCGTTCACAGAGAGATCTTCCAAACAACCAGATCCAAAGTCTGCAGAATGATCTCCGACTCCAAACGCAAACACCTTCAAAACAAAATCCTGGAATCCACTTCTTCCAAAGCCCTCTACGCTACCATGAACACACTCCTAGGCACTTCTAAAGACTCCCCTCTTCCCAACACACACAGCAAAGAAGAACTTCCGTCCGCTTTTTCCTCCTTTTTCTCCGACAAAATCCAAACTCTGCGCAACACACTCGACACTCTGCCTTCTTCGCCTTGCCTTCCTGTCCCCCCCTTTTCCGGCACTCCCCTCTCGTCCTTCCGCCCCATCTCTCAGGATGAAGTCCTCAAGACCATAAAGTCCATGCCTTTCAAAACCTGCGAACTAGACCCCCTCCCAGCTTCCCTCTACCGGGACGGCCTCCCAAAACTTTTGCCCTTCATTACCGACATCATCAACACATCTCTAGAGAATGGCTCCATCCCGATATCTTCAAGTCCGCCATCGTCTGTCCTCTCCTAAAAAAACACAACCTCGACCCAAACGAACTCAAAAACTACCGCCCAGTCTCCAATCTCTCTTTCCTGTCCAAGCTTCTTGAGAAGGTTGTCCTCAACCAACTCAACCTCCACCTCGCCTACAACAACCTCCTCAGTCCCTTCCAGTCTGCCTATCACAAACATCACAGCACTGAAACAGCCCTTCTACATATCCTTAACGGCCTGCTCCTGTCCAGCCCCACCCGGGTCTGCCCTGGGGGACTTGGGTGGGGTTAGGTATTTTTTAGTTCCCAGGGTCACCCTGGTCAGCCCCACAGGGTGGGTTTTTCTCTCTATTCTGGGGCATGTGTTTCTGTCTACCCTTTGTCCATTCACCTGTATTTGCCTTTTTAAAACTCTCCCTACTGTCTGCACTGCCTGTAGCTCTTGATGTTGGATGTGTGTTGCTAAATGGTCTTAGCTTTATTTAGGCCCCATGTTGTAGGTTTATTTAACGTATTTGACCGGCTGGCGACATACATTCAATTTTCTGTTTAGTTTTTTTTTTTTCACAAGCAGTGCAGGCACGTCCTGAGAAAGCCTTGTTGCTGTCGGGACGTTAAGCAATGTACAATCAATCAATGCTCCTGTCCACTGACTCGGGCAACATCTCCCTTCTTACGCTACTCGATCTCTCTGCCGCCTTCGACACCATAGACCACTCTATCCTCCTCCACCGCCTTCACCACTCCTTTGGCATCACTGACTCTGCTCACTCCTGGTTTCTCTCCTACCTCTCCGACAGACAGCAGTCCGTCACCATCGACGGCGTCTCCTCCAACCCAGTCACGCTCTCCTGCGGCGTTCCACAGGGGTCCGTCCTGGGCCCGGTCCTTTTCACACTCTACACCTCCCCCCTGTCCAACATCATCCAGTCTCACCACATACACCACCACCTCTACGCTGACGACTCACAACTACTAGACAAAGACAAACTCGACAACACTCAGACACTACTGACTCGCACGGCTGACTGCTATGAAGACGTGAAAAACTGGATGACAGCAAACAAGCTCAAACTGAAAGACGACAAAACGGAAGCCATGCTGGTAGGCACTCGCCAGAAACTTTCCCAGCTCCCTCCCTCTCTCCACCTTCAACTCGACAGCAACCCCATCTCCCTCTCTGACTCGGTCAAGAACCTTGGCGTTATCCTCGATTCCTCTCCTTCCATGACCAGCTTCGTCTCCGCCACGGCCCAGGCATGTTATTTCCACCTCCGCCGCATCAGTCAGATCAGAAAATACCTCACTACCGAAGCTGCCACCAAACTCGCCGTCTCTCTCATCTCGTATCGACTACTGCAACTCTCTCCTTTCCGGCCTTCCCCACTCCACCACTTTCACTCTCCAGCGCGTCCAGAACAATGCTGCCCGCCTTGTCCTCAGAAAGAAAAAATCCGACCACATCACTCCCCTGCTCAAGCTCCTTCACTGGCTCCCCATCCCCCAACGCGTCCAATACAAGATTCTGTCTCTCTGCTACAAATCCCTGAACAACTACGCTCCTGCCTCTCTCTCCAACTTACTTCACCCCTACACTCCTCCCCGCTCCCTCCGCTCCGCCTCTGACCCTCTCCGCCTCCTCATCCCCCGCACCAAACTCAGCACTTTCGGCCCCCGCTCCTTCTCAGTAAACGGTCCATCCACCTGGAACACTCTCCCACTCTCTCTCTGTCAGAAACACTTGCTCTCCTCCTTCCAGTCCGCCCTCAAAACTCACCTCTTTCAACAGTTCTAGCACTATATCACCACACTCCCCACCCCAAGCTGACCGTCGTAATGTATTTTCACTATTTGTGTTACGTGAGTCATTGTCTAAAGCGTGCGCATGCGTGTGCGAGTTGTGAGTGCGCGCTTAGAGTTATAATTATTATAAGATAAGCGCATTATAAATACCGTAATTATTAATTATTATTATAAGGAGAAAAAAGCATAAAGGGATTTATCAGCCCAAGTAATGTCAAATGCATTAACAGCAACCGCCTCTGGTCTGTAAGACACATAGTCCATTTGTTGACCCGTGAAGCAAAGAGGTCACTGTGGGGCTCAAACCTTAACACTCTCATCGCCTCCTTTAACAAGTCAGGGTTTAACTGCCATTCTGCATCTAAGTTTAACTGTCTCGGATTGCTCGTCTGCTTCAACATTAGCCTTACCAGGAATGTAAATTTCACTAAACCAGATATTTCTTTCTTTGCAAAACAACCAAAGCTGCTTAGTTACTGAATTTCAGGCTTGTGAATGGTTTGTGCCCATTTTATTTATGTACGCAACTGCTGTTGTATTGTCTAACACAAGTCTGATGTGCACATCATGCATCTCAGCTGCATATATCTGTAAGCCAACCGTTGCAGCCATCTGTTTTAGCACATTGATGCTCTGACTTGATTCTTCTGAGGTCCAATGTCCCCCTGTTTTTTTCTGTTTTTACAGAAACATCCCCAATCAGTCCATGAGGCATCTGAATTGATAATGAAAACAGGTTCCTTACCTCTTTATTATAAGCAATGCTGATATTAGTTTCCTATCAGAGTATTCCTTCAGGGCATCTTCTGAAATAACAACCATAGCATCAAATGTACGAGCATTGGCTTTTATTGCCTTAATTTTATCATCCTCCATATTCATGCAGTAAAAAGATCAGTATTTACCCCTGGGAAGCTAGCCACTTCCAAACCTATCAAACTAGCCAATTCTTTACACTTTAAAGTTGTTTTGTCCTGACTAAGGATTGTTGATAACATATGTGAGATTTTCTCTTTCTTTTCTTCAGTCAAAGACACAGTCATGTGTCTTGAGTTTATCTCAAACCCCAGATAAGAAATAGACTGTGTTGGCACAAAGACTGATTTATCAGGATGTAGAACAAACCCCAGATTTTGCAAACAAGTCATGGTTTGCACAACATTATGTGCACACTCTTCTTGGGAATCTCCCAACAAAAGTGAGTCATCAATGAACCTGTTGATAAACCCCAAGTCTATGCAAATGTGCAAACACGGGCTATATGGTGAACAATTTTGTTAACAGTCTTGGACAAGCTAAATCATTGAAAAAAGTTGTAACCATGAACTTTAAGGAATTTTGAGATTCTCATCAACATGCACAGAAGAGTAGGAGTCTTTTAAGTCAAGAGAAACAAACCAGCAATTTTTTCTGACCAGAGTAATGGTTTTTTGAAACATATCCATTTTTAAATAACATTCAACATCTTGATTTAGCTTTTTCAGGCTGAGATTAAATGAGAATCATTTTCAACTTTTTGTTTTTCTTTGGGCGTACAAAAAACGCTGATACATACTCTCCTTCCAATTGGTTGAAAGGTACAATAACTCCATTTCCTAACAACTCTTGTATTTCTAATTCTATAGCCTGTGTTCGCTCATCTGTGAAATGAAGCTCAGGGGATGGTTTATCGTCCTGTGGGATTTCTGAAACCTCTTTCACTGCTCCTTGAACTAATCTAAGGATGTCTTTATCAGTTGTGAATTTTTTCCCACTGCTCTAAATGCAACCTTATTTAGCCGGCTTGAAATTTATTTGCCTCTTCGTGCAAAGATGCTTTCTTAGATTCAATGACTGAGAGAACCTTCTCACCGTAATCTCCCATGGTATCGGAGCAGCTGAAACACTGGGCGCTTCGTTTACTTTCGGTACCCCTGTCCGCCTCCCTTCTGGGAAAGGAACGGCCGACGAAAGCCCCGATTTTCTTGTCCTAAAACAGCAATGGAAGAACCCGGCATTCCGCATCTATAGGATTTGAAACGGTGGGCATTCTTGCTTGCACTCTGTTGTTCTCTCACTGACCTCATAGCTTTTCCCCCCATCTTCACCAGAACTTCCGACCGTAACTTTTGTAATATCAATTCCCTGAATGTCTTTCGGCAGCGAATTGTGCATTTGGTACCTTGTTCGAATGGAAACTTCCTGTTCCGCAGCATTTCCAAGAAGCGCGAAGAGGCCCCAACACTGAATTCCGAGGTTTTCATTGGTTGCTTGAACCACATGCTTATTATGCACATTCCTGGACTCTTTAGCTGTGCGCGTAGCGAATTCATGTAAATTCACTGATACTTTCACCGCTGCAGCCGCAGCTTGTGCATTTGCAATTGCACATAAGATACGCCCTTTTTCTTTTCGCATTTCATTTGCCTCTGACTGAGCTTCATTGAGTGTGGGTAGTGCCAGTATTTTACAACTTCTCATGAATGGGGTACTTCTTGAGAAGTTCTGACAGCGATGCATCCTGCATTCATTTCAGCTTTCCCGCAAGGAAGTCAAGCAAAGAATTTTCCCCCTGGGATTCTTCAACTGCCCCTGGCAGTGTGACAGTAAATTTCAGATCATCACTCACAGAGCCGGCCTCCGGCTCGATCTGACTGGGATCCCTGATCCCCGCCATCGTAGCGTCGCCACGCTCGCTGTCACTTTCAAACTCTACTTCACCCTGTGAAGTGTCAAACTGTCCTGTTCTAACCACGAAAGTCTGCTTTTGATATCTTTCCTGCAAGCCATAATGTCTGTCAGTGTAATGCTCTCTTTACTAGAGTCAGTTTTGTTTTACTAGTTCCTGCCACAGGGTCCGCCATAACGATGCCGCGAGAAACCTAGACCGAGAAGCGTAACTGAAAACAGTTCTTGAAACCCTATCTCCAGAGTTAAGAGTAATATCCTGAAAGAAAAGAAAAAGTTGTATCCTACCTCAGTGTATCATCAGAAAATCTGAGGCAAATCCCATCAATGATCAAAGGAAACCCACAAAAAGATTAGGATCTCGCGTAGCACATGGTGTGTACCGTACGACCGCGTTCCCAAAAGTGAACCAGTGCGCATGCGTGACCTCTTCTTCATTTGACCAGCTGTTCCGCCACTTACTTACTTACTTACGCCTGTCACCCCTACCCGGGTATAGGCCGTCGACGAGAGACCTCCAGCAACTCCTGTCCTGTGCTTCTCCTTCGATTCTACTCCAGGTGGTTCCCAGTCTCTTGATGTCTGCTTGGAGGTCTCGACGCCAGGAGTTTCTCGGCCTACCTCTTTTCCTCTTTCCCTGGGGGTATGGTTGTATCCCTGGATAGAGAGAGGCGGCTCGGTCCTGTGGCTTCCGAAGACTTCCGGCTTTCACCACAGGACGTCATAAGTCTTCTAGTAGAAGAACCTTCCTCCTCCAGGAAAGGAATTACTGTTAGTCTTTTCGTCGGCGTTTTTGTAGCTATTTCCTTTTTTGCAGGGTGGGGAAGCTACCCCCACGCCCAACCCCCTTACTAGGAGGACCAGGGGTTTTCTGTCGGGGTCACCTTCCCTTAGACCATGTTGGTTCACGGCACCTTATTTCATTCGGTGCACCCCTCTCACGAGGGACCCCCTATCCACCACCCAGGGGACGCGCCTCAACGCCGTATGGTCCCAGCGCGAGGAGCTGTTCCGCCAGTTTGAGGTTAAATATCAAGGCTGGGAGGCATGTGTCGACGAACTGTCATTCTGCCACCCGCTAGGGCCTCCGCATCCAAGTCCACTGCCGGAATGGGACAGAGGAAGAAGGGCGAGTGTCTATTATACCAGCGCTGTCGAAAAGTAAGATCGAAGTCCTTCAAACAGCAAAAGTCCGAGAAAAAGTGCCTGTTGCCAAGACGTCCTTTGTCCCAGGTGCGTATTAAAGGCCTCCGTGATATCGCGAAATCCGGGGGGCTGCGGGAGCGACTTCCCACACTCATCAACAAATGCAGGACAAGACCACGAGGCTTGCTGACATCTCGTCCCAAGTGGGCCTCACCATTCACAAACAGAAAACAAAGACAATGAGGCTGAACGCAACCAGGGAAGAACCAGTCTTGCTTGCTGGCACCCCGTTGGAGGAGGTGGAGTCCTTCACCTATCTCGGGAGCATCATAGACAAAAAAGGCGGCACTGATGCAGATGTCAGAGTACGAATCGGTAAAGCCAGAGCAGCCTTTCTCCAGTTGAAAAAAGTGTGGAGTTCCAGAGAGCTGTCACAACACACCAAAGTCCGGATTTTCAACTCCAATGTAAAAGCAGTTCTCCTATATGGAGCAGAGACATGGAGATTGACAAAAACCACAGTCAACAGAGTACAGACCTTCATGAACAGTTGCCTTAGAAGAATTTTGAAAATCCACTGGCCAGAGAAGATCAGCAACGTCAGACTCTGGGAGAGAACAGAGCAGATAACAGCAGAGAATGAAATTGGGCGAAGAAGATGGGGATGGATCGGTCACAGTCTGAGAAAGCCAGCTTCCAGTATCACTAGGCAGGCATTGTCATGGAACCCCCAGGGAAAGAGGAAAAGAGGTAGGCCGAGAAACTCCTGGCGTCGAGACCTCCAAGCAGACATCAAGAGACTGGGAACCACCTGGAGTAGAATCGAAGGAGAAGCACAGGACAGGAGTTGCTGGAGGTCTCTCGTCGACGGCCTATACCCGGGTAGGGGTGACAGGCGTAAGTAAGTAACGTAAGCGGGAGCGACTTAAACCGCTTGGGCTGGAGGTGGGCATCCACGAGGGCCGAGGACTTGCGCTTGAAGGGGGGCACGGGGGTGGGGGGGGGGGGCACACGTCCTTAGGGAGGAAGGCCAAAATTAGTCTAGCAGCCGCGTCCAAGGCCGCACACACATCGGACCCAGAAGCACCGCAGGCGGGAGGGGAGTAGCCGCGGGGGGTGGGTGGGGGTGGGGGGGGGGGGGCGGGGGGTGGGGGGGGGCGGGGGGGGTGGGGGGGGGGGTGGGGTGGGGGGGGGGGTTGGGGGGGGGTGCTACCTCCTCACGCTCAGAAGAGTAAGAGCGGTCGCCAGGGGACCACAAGACAGAAGCAAGCTAATCATGTCCTCCATGGAGGCCGCATCTGGGGAGACGCTCGAGTGCGGTGAGGGGGAACGGGAGGCCAAGTCAACAACATGAGGATCAAAGGCGCCTACCTCAGAACGAGAATCTCGAGCGGGAGCGGCGATAGTCCCGCAAAGACTCACGTGAAGGCGGAGCGACGCGGGAGGGGTGACCCCTCCGGGAACAACGAGGTGAGGAGTGGCGGAGGCGCGCGTGGGAAAGGCGATCTTTGGAGGAGAGGCGTCGCACTGAGGAAGCAAAGGAATGGTCCACGGAAGAGGTCCGCAAAGCCGCCGAGCCCCGGCGGGCCGAGGAGGAAAGTCGCACTCGCCGAGCGTCCAAGGGAGAGGACGACCGAAGGTGTCGAGTCGTGGTACTCATAACCGTTGCAGAAGGTCTAGAGGAGGAAGGAATAGACAAAAAACGGCGTTTACTCATGTGTGCTCACCACCGTTGCTCGGTCACGTTGCCGCTGTGCGCTGGAGTGCCTCTCACCTCTACCGGTACGTCCGGAGGGGAGGGGTGGCATAGCACTCTGTTGCCCACGAACTGTCACAGAGAGTGGGGGAAACAAGGCGGCCAAGAAGACTGGGCACTGAGATGGCGGCTGGGCCGAGCGGGTCACGGACATCACAATATCAGACGACGCATGCCGTTGGCCAGTGATGACAGAAGGCGTAATAGCAGTACGGGTGTTCCTAGCAGACAGACTACCCAACTGCGAGTGTGGGTCCTGGGGGGTAGCGGGTCGTTCCCTGCGGTAAAATCCCCATAACTGCGACCATTGGAGCTCCCGCCACGGGACACACACGTTGCACGTCCAAGAAGAAGAGCAGCTGGAACACAGCAGGCAGACAGAATGCGTGTCAGTGGGCCACTGAAAGTCTCCACACTGCCGGCATGTCTGAACTTGCATACTGCAACAAACAGAGGAGAGGTACGGGGTAAGAGGAACACGACCGGCCACGTGGTCGGACACAAACGTGCCGCAAATTTTTTGAAGTACGAGCCAGACAAATATCCACAGGGCAGTGCCATGGCTGATCCGGTAAATTCCTGGACTCCTGGCTGGAGCAGTACCCGAGGCCTTACCTCGTCATGTCAAGAAGGTTTTAATCAAGTTGTATTCGTAGTAGGAGCCATAGGCTGAAGACAGCCTGCTTGCAGGAAGCTAAGCACGAAACTGGTGACGCTGCGCACTTACCCGTATGAGGTAAGGGAAGCTACTCAGCGAAGGGAAGCTACTCAGGGTGGTTTCCCAGTGGCTTTGCTGTACACAACGATCCCTGGGCTGAAATTGATAGGCTAACCATTCTCCTTCCACATAGTAATGCCATCGGTAATGTTTTTCGAGGAAACAATGTTGACCTCACAGAAGCTTGTTGTATGCAGTATATTTATGCTCTGATGTAACTGACTGAAGTGTCCCTTGCCATGTTAGTTGGTGAGTGTGTTAAATGTGGATTCTGTAGGAGTTTGCTTGCATTCCATCTAATCATGCCTTGTGATGTATCTGACATAAGCTTTACTTGACACCTGAGCAGGTGAGCGTTTTGACGAGTCGCAAAAGCAGCTCCACGCCCAGCCTGAGTGAAGTCAATGATGCACGATCTGTTGCCAGCACCGAACAGGCCTCCTCTGCTGAGAACCTCTCCTCCAGTGTCAAAGCCGTGAGTTTAACCCTTTTGAGTTTTACTGCTGAGTAAACGTCAGCACAATGCAACTGCAAGAGACTTAGATCCTCATTAGCCCCTGCAATTGCAGGGGCTCAGGATGGCTTCTTGCTGATGCCAGTGTGTGTTGTTTGAGAGTCTCTCTGGTATCTGTCATCCATTGTCTGTGCTAAACTTTAACCCTGGCATTTGTTTCCTCAAAACTCTTACCGATGGCATTACTGATAGGAAGAGAGAAAGGCCAGGCCAGGTCAAGGAGCCACGTCTCCCTACTGCCGCCTCCGCCGTCCTCGCACCACAGAGGCGAGCTACCTCAGATATTGTGGCTCTGCGAATGTCGTGTGTCGCACCAGGGTCGTTAGGTGGAAGAGCCGGAACGGGGAGGGGAGTGCTCCCTGCGTGACCGTTGTCTCTGTCTCTGCGAGGTAAGGCCTGGTCCCACGGAATGCATGAGCTGGGTCGGAGAACCCGAACGGTGTCCTGTCCCTCCTCGTTAACGTTTCTGGGTCAAGGCTGTGAGACTTCTCTCCGCGGGGGGGGTCCTGGTCGGCAAGGTTGTCTTGGGTTCCAGCAGTCTGTACACGCCACACGTCGGGTTGGAGGCTGACAGGCCGTTTGTTGTGCGCTTGGTGGCTCCAAGAGGCCTGGGCGCAACGGATGGGTCGATTGCTGACATCGTGCTGTCGGAGGCTGACAGGTGTTCTCTTTGTCGATGCTGAGGCCTGGACGCGACGCTCGTCCGGTCGGAGGCAGACTGGCCTTATAATCTCTGCCTACCCAGCACCGGCCTCCACGTGGCGTGGGTGGGTAGTCCACTCGGTCCCTGACTGAGTGGGCTAGCAGACGGGTGCCATCTTTGTCCAGGATTAGGACTTGATGTCAGCAGATATGTTGTTCAGTCTTTTTCACTGGTCCGGTTTTTAAGGAGCTGTGCTTACCCAGGTCTTACCATGTTGGATTGGTCCTTAAAAATACGCGTGAGCTTTTGGTCCTTTGGATCCCAAGTGTTTGCCGTGCTTGGAGACCCGTGTCGGGGGAGAAGAGGATCCTGGTGGCTGAAACACTCCACTTTGGCCTTGACTTCTGCCTAAACGGGAGGCTAGTCGTACTGGCCTAGTCAATCGGCTCTTGTCACGTCGAGCCCTATCCCCCTGTTGACATGCGGGTTGTTATACGGAGCACCATGCTATAGCCTCTGATGCTGATTAGGTGCTTTACGCCAGTATTCCCCTGTATTCAACAGTGTGATAGAAGGCGGTGGCTCAAACGGTTCAATCAGGCTTACCCCCTTGAGTATATCTTTCGGGCAGTCTCCATTGTGCGTCGGCTGGAGACCCGCCGACAATTGCACTTTCCCTTGTTGGGCTCGGTGGCGGGCGGGGACCCCCGGGGGATGAATATCTATCATGGAAAATATATATGGAAAATATCAAAAAACCAAAACTAGCACCAAAGCGGCACATAGCCGCCGACATTGTCATTGAGAACGATAGTGACTCTGACTGTGAGGAAGCGACACCTCAGGCGTCGGCCGCCTGGCCTCGCTTTCTCATTATCCACAGCAAAGTTAAAGAGAAGCCTGTTTCAAAGCTGCACCCTTTCCTGGTAGGGGAGACCCTCAGGAGCCGTGTTGGCAGGCCTGAGGCCCAGCGCCTCAGGTCTGGTGACTTGTTGGTAGAGTGCCGTACCCGGGCACACTCCAATGGGCTACTGAGGCTCTCCTCCATCGGAGACACTCCAGTGGAGGTCACTCCCCACAAAACAATGAATTCCTCTAGAGGAGTGATTAAAGATCAAGCATTGGCCGAACTGTCTGAAGATGAACTTGTACGGAACCTTAAGTCACAGGGGGTGACCTACGTCAGGCGCTTCATTTCCAAACGAGGTGGTAGGGAGATCCGTCTCCCTACCATCATCCTGACGTTTGGCACCCCCACAGCTCCTACTACCATCTGAGGAGGTTACTACTCCCTAAAAGTGAAAAAGTACGTCCCTCTCCCCCTTCGGTGCTTTAAGTGCCAAAAGTATGGCCATGGGCAGAAGACATGCCGCCAGGCAGAGGCTCTATGCGCCCGTTGCACTAAGCCCGGACACTCTGCTGAGTCCTGCACAGCCATCCCCCTGTGTGTGAATTGCCAGGGGGCGCATATGGCTTCGGACAAGAAGTGCCCTCGTTGGATCTCCGAGTGCAGGATTCAGCAGGTACGTGTGGAGAAGGGGCTGTCCTTTGCGGACGCAAAAAAACTGGTTGACGGTCCTGGTGCAGCTGAGGCGGCGCCAAACTCAAATAACAACTTTGTGTATACTTTCAGTGCTGCGGTGGCAGGCAAGCGCCCCACCAAAGACTACTCTTGTCAAACCCCAACTTCTTGGTTGGGGGCGGAGCCTCGGATCCTCTCACCCCTGGAGAGTAACCCTCCTCCGGTGGTGACGAGCCAGGGAACGCAGAGGGCGGACGCTACCGGTCCGGTGGCACCGCCTTCTGCTGCCCCTAAGCCTCAGCCCCCACCCAAACCTGCTAGTTTGTCAACACCAAAGGTTTCTGGCTCTGGTCAGCCTTCTAAGGCCGCTAACTCTAGCGGCAGGAACGCTGCCCAGGACCAGAAGTCGAAGAAATCTATGGGACCGCCGTGCGCACGGGCCCAGAAGGGGAACACTGATGTCCCCCTTCAAAACAAATATGCTGCATTGGAGGAGCAAATGGAGGGAGTGGAAGTTGCCGATGCTGCGGCAGCTCCAACCCCTTCATCTCCTAAGAACCAGAGGAGGCCCGGGAGCCGGCCCCCCTCTGTTTCTCCGACTCCTTCCAACTTATTTACTTACGCCTGTCACCCCTACCCGGGTATAGGCCGTCGACGAGAGACCTCCAGCAACTCCTGTCCTGTGCTTCTCCTTCGATTCTACTCCAGGTGGTTCCCAGTCTCTTGATGTCTGCTTGGAGGTCTCGACGCCAGGAGTTTCTCGGCCTACCTCTTTTCCTCTTTCCCTGGGGGTTCCATGACAATGCCTGCCTAGTGATACTGGAAGCTGGCTTTCTCAGACTGTGACCGATCCATCCCCATCTTCTTCGCCCAATTTCATTCTCTGCTGTTATCTGCTCTGTTCTCTCCCAGAGTCTGACGTTGCTGATCTTCTCTGGCCAGTGGATTTTCAAAATTCTTCTAAGGCAACTGTTCATGAAGGTCTGTACTCTGTTGACTGTGGTTTTTGTCAATCTCCATGTCTCTGCTCCATATAGGAGAACTGCTTTTACATTGGAGTTGAAAATCCGGACTTTGGTGTGTTGTGACAGCTCTCTGGAACTCCACACTTTTTTCAACTGGAGAAAGGCTGCTCTGGCTTTACCGATTCGTGCTCTGACATCTGCATCAGTGCCGCCTTTTTTGTCTATGATGCTCCCGAGATAGGTGAAGGACTCCACCTCCTCCAACGGGGTGCCAGCAAGCAAGACTGGTTCTTCCCTGGTTGCGTTCAGCCTCATTGTCTTTGTTTTCTGTTTGTGAATGGTGAGGCCCACTTGGGACGAGATGTCAGCAAGCCTCGTGGTCTTGTCCTGCATTTGTTGATGAGTGTGGGACAGTAATGCCAAGTCGTCTGCAAATCGAGGTCGTCAAGCTGTGTCCACAGTGTCCACTGTATTCCACTTCGTCTGTGCTCTGTGGTCATCTTCATGACCCAGTCTATGGCCAGTAGGAAGAGGAACGGAGACAGCAGACACCCCTGCCTGACACCAGTTCTGACCTGGAGCTCTCTGGTGAACTGCCCTTCGTGGATCACGCAACATGTCATGCCATCATAGCTGCTCTTGATCAGGCGGACGAGCTTTGTGGGTACACCGTAGTGTCGTAGGAGTTTCCACAGAGTCTCTCGGTCCACGCTGTCAAATGCTTTCTCTTAATCCACAAAGTTGACATACAGCAGGGAGCTCCACTCCAGAGACTGTTCCACGATGATGCGGAGAGTGGCGATCTGGTCTGTACATGATCGGTTCTTCCTGAATCCTGCTTGCTGGTCTCTCAGCTGGGGGTCAACGGAGCTCTTCATTCTCTCTAGGATGATCCTGTTGAAGACCTTTCCTGGTACTGACAGCAAGGTGATTCCTCTGTAGTTGGAGACTCCTTCCAAGGCAAAGGAAAAAGGGGGGAAAAACTCCGCACCCCCAGATAAGACATAATCATGGACTCTCTGCTTCAGTGGAATTGTCGTGGTTTTCAAGCTAACTTTGAGGAATTACATCTTTTAGTCAAGTGCTATAACCCCTCAGTAATATCTCTTCAGGAGACTTACCTGAAGACTTCTGACCCTGTGTCCTTTAATGGTTTTAACGCTATACATAAAGGCTCTGATTCGGAGAGGCGCTCGGGTGGAGTGGCTCTTCTCATTAGTAGCCAAATTTTATGTAGCCCCGTTAGCATCGACACCTGTCTTCAGGCTGTCGCAGCTCGGGTTACCTTGAAGAAGACCATAACTATATGCAGTATTTACCTGCCACCATCCCTGCGGGTCTGTAGTAATGATTTTTTTAATTTAGTTGATCAACTGCCCCCTCCCTTTATTCTCATGGGGGATTTTAACGGTCACGCTCACCTTTGGGGTAGTGACCACTATGATGGCAGAGGTCAGATGTTAGAAGATGTTTTTTCTCAACTTAACCTATGTGTCTTTAACGATGGTTCACCTACATACTCTAACCCAGGTTCAGGATCTAGTTCTGTTCTAGACCTCACTGTGTGTGATCCTTCTCTCATGCTGGACTTTGACTGGAAGGTTCACGATGACCTGTGTGGTAGTGACCACTTCCCAGTAGTCCTGTCATCGGTCAGCTGTGGGGAGGATCCGCCGGTGGGGCGCTGGAATCTTAAGAAAGCTAACTGGCCTCTGTTCGCCTCCCTCTGTCAGTCTCGTATTACAGAGGAGGTGGTCATGTCATCTGAAGAACCTATTTCTTCTTTTACTACTATTTTGTTGGAGCCTACCCGGCACCGGCCTCCACGTGGCGTGGGTGGGTAGTCCACTCGGTCCCTGACTGAGTGGGCTAGCAGACGGGTGCCATCTTTGTCCAGGATTAGGACTTGATGTCAGCAGATATGTTGTTCAGTCTTTTTCACTGGTCCGGTTTTTAAGGAGCTGTGCTTACCCAGGTCTTACCATGTTGGATTGGTCCTTAAAAATACGCGTGAGCTTTTGGTCCTTTGGATCCCAAGTGTTTGCCGTGCTTGGAGACCCGTGTCGGGGGAGAAGAGGATCCTGGTGGCTGAAACACTCCACTTTGGCCTTGACTTCTGCCTAAACGGGAGGCTAGTCGTACCGGCCTAGTCAATCGGCTCTTGTCACGTCGAGCCCCATCCCCCTGTTGACATGCGGGTTGTTATACGGAGCACCATGCTATAGCCTCTGATGCTGATTGGGTGCTTTACGCCAGTATTCCCCTGTATTCATCAGTGTGATAGAAGGCGGTGGCTCAAACGGTTCAATCGGGCTTACCCCCTTGAGTATATCTTTCGGGCAGTCTCCATTGTGCGTCGGCTGGAGACCCGCCGACAATTGCACTTTCCCTTGTTGGGCTCGGTGGCGGGCGGGGACCCCCGGGGGATGAATATCTATCATACTATAATATGGAAAATATCAAAAAACCAACACTGGCACCAAAGCGGCACATAGCCACTGACATTGACCTTGAAAATGATAGCGACTCTGATTGTGGGGAAGCGACGCCTCAGGTTTCGGCCGTCTGGCCTCGCTTTCTCATTATCCACAGCAAAGTTAAAGAGAAGCCTGTTTCCAAGCTGCACCCTTTCCTGGTGGGGGAGACCCTCAGGAGCCGTGTTGGCAGGCCTGAGGCCCAGCGCCTCAGGTCTGGTGACTTGTTGGTAGAGTGCCGTACCCGGGCACACTCCAATGGGCTACTGAGGCTCTCCTCCATCGGAGACACTCCAGTGGAGGTCGCTCCCCACAAAACAATGAATTCCTCTAGAGGAGTGATTAAAGATCAAGCATTGGCCGAACTGTCTGAAGATGAACTTGTACGGAACCTTAAGTCACAGGGGGTGACCTACGTCAGGCGCTTCATTTCCAAACGAGGTGGTAGGGAGATCCGTCTCCCTACCATCATCCTGACGTTTGGCACCCCCACAGCTCCTACTACCATCTGGGGAGGTTACTACTCCCTAAAAGTGAAAAAGTACGTCCCTCTCCCCCTTCGGTGCTTTAAGTGCCAAAAGTATGGCCATGGGCAGAAGACATGCCGCCAGGCAGAGGCCCTATGCGCCCGTTGCACTAAGCCCGGACACTCTGCTGAGTCCTGCACAGCCATCCCCCTGTGTGTGAATTGCCAGGGGGCGCATATGGCTTCGGACAAGAAGTGCCCTCGTTGGATCTCCGAGTGCAGGATTCAGCAGGTGCGTGTGGAGAAGGGGCTGTCCTTTGCGGACACAAAAAAACTGGTTGACGGTCCTGGTGCAGCTGAGGCGGCGCCAAACTCAAATAACAACTTTGTGTATACTTTCAGTGCTGCGGTGGCAGGCAAGCGCCCCACCAAAGACTTCTCTTGTCAAACCCCAACTTCTTGGTTGGGGGCGGAGCCTCGGATCCTCTCACCCCTGGAGAGTAATCCTCCTCCGGTGGTGACGAGGAGCCAGGGAACGCAGAGGGCGGACGCTACCGGTCCGGTGGCACCGCCTTCTGCTGCCCCTAAGCCTCAGCCCCCACCCAAACCTGCTAGTTTGTCAACACCAAAGGTTTCTGGCTCTGGTCAGCCTTCTAAGGCCGCTAACTCTAGCGGCAGGAACGCTGCCCAGGACCAGAAGTCAAAGAAATCTATGGGACCGCCGTGCGCACGGGCCCAGAAGGGGAACATTGATGTCCCCCTTCAAAACAAATATGCTGCGTTGGAGGAGCAGATGGAGGGAGTGGAAGTTGTCGATGCTGCGGCAGCTCCACCCCCTTCATCTCCTAGGAACCAGAGGAGGCCCGGGAGCCGGCCCCCCTCTGTTTCTCCGACTCCTTCCAAGGCAAAGGACAAAGGGGGGAAAAACTCCGCACCCCCAGATAAGACATAATCATGGACTCTCTGCTTCAGTGGAATTGTCGTGGTTTTCAAGCTAACTTTGAGGAATTACGTCTTTTAGTCAAGTGCTATAACCCCTCAGTAATATCTCTTCAGGAGACTTACCTGAAGACTTCTGACCCTGTGTCCTTTAATGGTTTTAACGCTATACATAAAGGCTCTGATTCGGAGAGGCGCTCGGGTGGAGTGGCTCTTCTCATTAGTAGCCAAATTTTATGTAGCCCCGTTAGCATCGACACCTGTCTTCAGGCTGTCGCAGCTCGGGTTACCTTGAAGAAGACCATAACTATATGCAGTATTTACCTGCCACCATCCCTGCGGGTCTGTAGTAATGATTTTTTTAATTTAGTTGATCAACTGCCCCCTCCCTTTATTCTCATGGGGGATTTTAACGGTCACGCTCACCTTTGGGGTAGTGACCACTGTGATGGCAGAGGTCAGATGTTAGAAGATGTTTTTTCTCAACTTAATCTATGTGTCTTTAACGATGGTTCACCTACATACTCTAACCCAGGTTCAGGATCTAGTTCTGTTCTAGACCTCACTGTGTGTGATCCTTCTCTCATGCTGGACTTTGACTGGAAGGTTCACGATGACCTGTGTGGTAGTGACCACTTCCCAGTAGTCCTGTCATCGGTCAGCTGTGGGGAGGATCCGCCGGTGGGGCGCTGGAATCTTAAGAAAGCTAACTGGCCTCTGTTCGCCTCCCTCTGTCAGTCTCGTCTTACAGAGGAGGTGGTCATGTCATCTGAAGAACCTATTTCTTCTTTTACTACTATTTTGTTGGACGTAGCGGGTGAAACCATCCCTAAAACTTCCGCATCAGTCCCTCGAAAGCCGAGAGTACCATGGTTCAACGAAGAGTGCCGCAAGGCCCAAATAGCGCGCAAATCTGCTCAGCGACGTGCTTTCCGTAATCCGTCGCAAGTAAATATTTTAACCTTTAAAAGACAGAGGGCGAAAGCCCGTTACATTTTTAAACGTGAACGCCGTGCTTCCTGGAGACGCTTCGTCTCATCTTTAACTTCTCGGACTCCGTCCCAGAAAGTATGGAAGGCTGTTCAGAGAATTAGGGGCAGAGGTGGCTCGGCTTCTGTTGGCCATCTTAGAGATGGTGTCAGTTTGGTTACAGATAAAAAAAAGCTGTGGCCAATTTGCTTGCCTCCACCATTGCCCATAATTCTTCAACGGAGCATTATTCACCTTTCTTCCAGAGAGAGAAGGAGAAACGAGAGTCTCGTATTTGTGATTTTGAGTCCGATAACTCAGAAGACTATAATGTCCCGTTTACATTATCAGAATTGCAGCAAGCTTTGCAGAAATGTAATGACTCTGCTGCTGGCCTAGATACCGTCCACTATCAATTCCTAACGCATCTGCCTGAGAGGTCACTCCTTGTACTTCTCAAGGCCTTTAACCATATCTGGAGAACTGGTCATTTTCCGACGTCTTGGCGCCAGGCTGTGGTTGTACCGATCCCCAAGCCGGGTAAGGATCCTTCCGACCCGGGCAACTACCGGCCTATCGCTTTGACATCATGTTTATGTAAAACTATGGAGCGCCTGGTCAACGCCCACCTGGTGTGGCATCTTGAGTCACAGGGTCTCCTCACAGACCTCCAGTGCGGTTTCCGGCGCTTCCGTAGTACAACTGACCATTTAGTCCGCTTTGAATCATTTATTCGAGATTCTTTTGTCAACAAGCAGCATGTCTATGCAATTTTTTTCGATCTTGAGAAGGCGTATGACACTACCTGGAAGTATGGCATAATGTCTGACTTGTTGGACATGGGTTTTAAAGGGCACCTGCCCGTTTTTATTCACAATTTTTTGACTAACCGGTCGTTCCATGTCCGTGTGGGCTCCACCCTCTCCGACTCCTTTGAACAGGAGATGGGTGTCCCACAGGGCAGCATTCTATCTCCTGTTTTATTTAGTATTAAAATTAATAACATTGTAAAGGCCGTCAAGGATGATTCTGAATGCTCTTTGTTTGTTGACGACTTTGCTTTGTGCGCACGTGGTCGAGGACTTGCGTCCCTTGAGAGGCGCTTGCAGCTGTGCGTTGATCGCATCCAGCGGTGGGTGTCTCTCAATGGATTCAAGTTCTCGCCCTCCAAGACTGTTTGTGTGCATTTTACTAACCAGACGAAATTTTTTCCAGAACCTAGCCTGAGCATTGCTGGAGTGCCAATTAAGGTGGCCGAGGAGGCAAAGTTTCTGGGGGTCATTTTTGACAAAAGACTTACCTTCCGCAACCATATTAATTACCTTAGAACCTCTTGTCAGAAGGCTCTCGACATTCTTCGTGTCGTCGGTCGTACTGACTGGGGTGCGGACCGTACTGTCTTACTTCGTCTGTACCGGGCCCTTGTTCGGATCCAAACTGGATTACGGCTCTGTGGTGTATGGCTCAGCTTCCAAGTCTGTGCTACAGCGTCTGAACACAATTCACCATCAGGGTCTGCGGATATGTCTTGGGGCCTTCAGGACGTCTCCAGTTCCTAGTCTGTATGCCGAGGCAGGGGAGCCTTCTCTCAAGCTCCGCCGCATCCGCCTCATGCTCAGCTACGTTCTGAAACTGAAGGCCCATCCAGACAATCCTGCCTATGATTGTGTTTTTAAACCATCGTTTGCAGAGATTTACGATACCCATCCGGGAGCTGTCCGTCCACTTTCTTTCCGTGTCCGACCTCATCTGCAGGCGGCCGGATTGGACCTGGACAGAGTTTCGGAATCCCTGCAACACATCACTCCACCTTGGCTCTTACCAGTTCCTGACATCTTGCTGGACTTGACTGCCCACAAGAAAGACTCTACTCCACCAGCCATATACCAACAGAGCCTCAATGAACTGCTTTCAATTTTTCCTGGCTATTGTCGCATCTATACCGATGGGTCAAAGTCTGAGGATGGGAGAGTGGCTGCGGCCGCAGTATCCTCTCGCCATCCTAGACGCCCATTTAAGCACCGCCTCCCAGACCACTCATCTGTATTTAGTGCGGAACTGCAGGCGGTTCTGCTGGCACTCAAGCATGCTTATCGATCTAGAGAAAGGAACTTCCTGATTCTGTCTGACTCTCTTTCTGCCCTGCAGGCCCTTCAGGGCACGGGAAATGACCACCCACTGCTGGTGCAGATCAGAGAGCTCCACGCGGACTTGATGAAGGAATATTATGATATCATTTTTATTTGGGTGCCAGGGCATGTGGGCATCGAAGGCAACAGGATCGCAGATTCTGCTGCCAACGATGCCCGCAATGACCCTGTCCCTGACACACAGACTGTTTATAGTGATTTTAGACATGTGGCTAGTGCGTACATAGCCCGTGAGTGGCAGTCCGAGTGGGACAAAGAGGAAGCTAACAAGCTGCATGAAGCCCTTCCTAAGTTGTCCGACGGTCTACCTTATCGCTGCGGCAGCCGCCGTGAGGAGACTGTCCTGGCTCGGCTCCACATCGGCCACACGTATGTTACGCACTCTTATTTACTTAAACAGGAGGAGCGTCCATGGTGTTATGCCTGCGACGAGCAGTACTCTGTTCAACACTTTTTGTTGTCTTGTGCTGATCTAATCGACACAAGGTATAAACATTTCACAGCAGACTCCTTGAAGGTTTTGTTCCGGGATGTGCCCCCGGACAAGATCTTCAGTTTTCTGAGAGAGTGCCATATTTTTAATAAGATTTGAGCGTTTATAGATTATGATGTTTCTATTATTTTGACCTTTTTGAGAGTCTTCCGACGTTTTCTTTAAAGACCTGTGCGACATTTTAGCCTGACATATTTTTAAGGTATATTTACATCATGTCTTAAGACCTTTCTTTTAGTCTGGCTGACCAGATTTTTACCCTTCCCGCCGTGAGATGGCCTTAGTTGCCTGCTCGGCGTTAAACCCAAATAACTAACTAACTATTTTGTTGGACGTAGCGGGTGAAACCATCCCTAAAACTTCCGCATCAGTCCCTCGAAAGCAGAGAGTACCATGGTTCAACGAAGAGTGCCGCAAGGCCCAAATAGCGCGCAAATCTGCTCTTAAACGTTCGTGCAAATTTTATGCATTTTGACTGCGCAACAGGTAAATGGTTAAAAATACACAGAACTAGTGCATGTGTTAACAAATTATAGACATGTAATATATCAGTTGAAAGCAAATTGAATTCTGTTTCAAACAGGCACCTTCACAACTAGAAATAATTACACTGTAAATCATTAAGAAGGGTTCAGTGTCTAAATTTTATTATTTTACCGCAAAATATTAAACATTCACTAGTCTCAAAGAAGAATTTTGTTTTATTACTGTACAACAGTCACTAAAAGAAGTTACTTCTGAAAGCCACTTCAATTCCTAACAAAACAAGCCCAAGTATGTCAAAATTGCTTTATAAATGTATGTTTTATCCTCATGAAGATAAAGTGACTGAAATACGTAAACGTAGTACAAAATGAAAACAATTAAAGTAGCTCACAAGAATGAACTGCTATGAACAACATAAACAGACTGTTCACTATTTACATTTCTTTCTGTTTGCAACCATGGTATTCAGCTGTGTTCAAAAAGACACATGTTTCTACATTTATACATATGATTTGTTTATAAATCAATGCTTAGCTTGCAGTGAAAATATTTGCAGGTGAAAATTCCCAAATACAAATACACTTTACACAGCTTCTACAGGTGAGCTTGAAGAAGGCAGTTTCTCTTACTTGTAAAACACAAGCTTTGTCACGCACAGAACATTTCACATGTGTTTTTCTTTCAACCTTTTCACAGGCATAACATAATCTACAATTTTTTTGCCATTTCCATCATCACCAGCTGCATTGCATGGTTAGGCGGTGGCAATGGAGCCCAGCTGCTATTCTTCTTGAACAGAGGCACATCACTATTTTCATCTATTCCAGCAAGTTCTCTAATTCCTCAGTGAACTTCAGCTGATTGAACATTTTTTGCCTTTGTAACTCTGGAATATCAGGGTTTTTCCATCAAAAATCATTAATAAGTATGTAGGAATTTACTCGCGCAATGTCAAGAAAATGAAAAAACAAGGTTTTCCAGTACCTATGAGTTTTTCTCAGAGTTTTATATTTACCAATTAACTGGTCACTTTTATCCACCCCACCCATATATTTATTATAACTATCTACAAGTTTGGGCTGACGCACTTTTATTGCCCTAAAGGCACCATTTACTTTATTACGCTGCTGTACATACTTATAACTACTGACATTCTCATGCATGGTGCTCGCAAATGTGACAGGCCTATTATCAAGCCATTGTAAATATAATAAATTTCCCTCCCTCAACCATCTCACAGAGCCTCTAGTATTCTTGGAAAATGATTTTGTATCCTTGAATAATGGTGGTATGCCTTTACGACTGGCAATGGCAGTGCCGCACGCAAGAACACCATTAGCTAATAAATCTTTCATTAGCGCTACACCTGTATAAAAGCATTTGATCGCGTCTGGCACGACGGACTCTGGCAAGTCATGAGATCGTTCAACATAGAGGAGGGACTGATCCAAATGATAGAAGCGCTTTACAAGAACGCCTGCAGCGCGGTTCTACTTAACAATCAGTCAGGCGAGTTCTTCAGGACGACGATCGGTGTCCGTCAAGGATGCCTGCTCTCTCCTGTCCTTTTCAACATATTCCTGGAGAAGATCATGCAGGAAACCCTCCACGACCACCATACTTCAATCTCTATTGGTGGCAGATCCCTGTGCAATCTTCGATTCGCAGACGACATTGACCTCATGGCAGGCAGCAATAGTGAGCTCCAAAACCTGACAGACAAACTTTCAAGTAACGCAGGGTCTTATGGCATGGAGATCAGTACGGATAAAAGCAAAGTGATGATCAACACCACAAGCGACAGCAGCAGCAACATCCACATGAACGGCCAGAAGCTAGAAGAGGTCAATAGCTTCAAGTACTTGGGAGCCACCCTGTCCAAAGACGGTAGTTGCATAGCAGAGATCCGTATCAGGATAGGTACAGCAACATCCGCAATGGCCAGGCTGGACAGGATATGGCGAAGTAACTCCATCAGCTTCACCATCAAGTACAGGCTTTACAAGTCCCTCGTAGTGTCTATTCTACTCTACGGCTGTGAGACTTGGACACTGCTTGCAGACTTAGAAAAGAAAATCCAGGCCTTTGAGAACAAGTGCCTGAGGAAGTTGCTCCGCATCTCGTACCGCGAGCACAAGACCAACGAATATGTACGGAGCATCGTCACTTCCCTGGTGGGGCCCACATGAACCCCTTCTGGCAACCGTGAAACGGCGCAAGCTTGCTTGGTTTGGCCACGTGACCCGACACAACACCTTGTCCAAGACTATCCTCCAAGGCACTCTCGAAGGAAGTCGTCGGCGAGGTCGTCAGAGAAAGAGTTGGGTCGCAAACATAAAAGAATGGACCGAACTCGAGATGCCAGACTTGCTTGCCACCGCCCAAAATAGAACTCGGTGGAGAGCACTGTCTGTTGCTGCTGCCTTTCAGTCCCCCCAACGCCCAGTTCAGGCAAGGGACTGATGATGATGATGATGTATAAAAGTTATCAAAAATACACGATAACCTTGCTTAACCTTTTGACGACGGAACACACGTGTGCCCCAAGCAAAGCTCCGTTGCCGACGGGACGCACATGTTTGTGCGCTGGCCTAGTTTCCCCTATTGCCAATACCGGCAGTATGGTCTAAGGGAAGCAATCTACTATAATATGTCAAGCACTCATTTCTTTACTTGTAGAGTGACTTTTCTTGTTTGTATGGGCTGAAACCAACGAATCAGAAGCTCTAATACAAAACGTCCCCATGTGCAAAAAACAATGTCGGATTTTGGCGTAAAAACTTTTATGTGAGAAGAAACTTTTCTGTTGTGCCTTTCTTTCTGGATTATTTACTGGTGACACACTAGAATATGTCTCTGGAATGCTAGGTGAGTGTAATTTTCACACTCTGGCTAACTAATACACTAACAGCATGTTCAGTTTCAGTGGAACCCAGTGTGAAACTGTTTTTGATTTTTGGCTTCTTACCCCATCTTCTTTATACACCTGTAAAATCTTAACATTACAAAATATTTTCTTCAGCATAGTGTCTACGAGTTCACCTTGAATTGCTTTTTCCACTGATACCAAATATGTTGGGGTATGATAAGATTTTTACAACAGACAAGGCCAATGAAATTTGTCAAAATTACTACGGTAGCAGGGAAAAATCAAGTTGGCAGACTACGGTGGCAAAAGGTTAAAAATACTTTTACACAGCTTCATAACAACATAAGCCAGACCAAAGTGTGACTTTTCAGTGCTTTTTCCAGTATACACATCAAAATCATAAGTATAGCCATTAGAAGAATCTGCTAAAGTCCACAACTTCTTTCCCCACCTCGTGGGTTTATCCTTCACAAACTGCCTGCATGTGAATCTACCACGGTTTCACACCATTCTCTCATCCACAGACAGATTCATATATGGCTGATAAAGTTTCTTGCACTTGGCCTCGATGTAGTCATGAAGAAGGCGTACCTGACAGTTTATCACTCACATTGTTTTCGGTAGCAGCGTTGCACACTTTCACAAAGGCCTGAAGGGCCTTGAAACGAGCATAACTCATGAATTTCCTTGCCCACTGTCCATGGTACAGAGCAGTGGTCGACCAGAATGCTGCTTCATTTGGAGCTTTCACAATCGCCATGTACATGAGCAACGCAAAGTATACATACAGTTCATCTGTGGTGACGTCCTTCCAGCCTTGATAGATGGTAGGCTTATCAGGCCCATGCATCCTTGCGTAGTTGTTGGTCCACTCACAGATGCGGGTAACGATGTCCAGGGTGAAGAAGAGTTTGAAAAAGCAGGCAGGTGTCACGTATCTCCTCACATCGTCCCTTGTGCGGCAGTCAGGTAGCTGTATGCCAGGTGTCTTGTTAGGTCTGAACTTGGGCATGGGGTCAGTAGGGCCAGGATCCAGATTCCCATAGCTCCAGGCACTGCAAACACAAAGTATGAATGCAATAAATACAAAGCATGTATTGTTTTGTTGATATTATGCATATAACCATGATCAGAAGCGATGACACTGACCCCCTCGCACTGACAACAGTGGTAGCCATAATGTAAACAAAGCAGACAGCCCCCTAGTTACCTGAGTATACGCAGTGAGTACAGTAAAATATTAATGTAAACTTGAGCAAAAAGAGATGCACCCACATAAAAGGTGTAGAGATATGCTATTCCTGCCATAATTTAGACATAGTTGTTATTATTGTTGTTTTTGTAGCGTAACTTTTGCTTCGTAAACACAAGACATATCTAAAAATAGACACAAGGAAGTCCGTACCTGTCATGTGGAACACGGCTATTTCCAAAGCCATTCCTCCCGAAGGTTTCGTCTGCACCATCAGAATTATCCAAGGATGCATCAGTGGAATAATCCGCTCCGTTCTCACTCTCCTCTGAGCTCATGATTGCGAGAAATCGACGAAAGAAATGCGCACACGAAGATCACAACTCAAACAAGATGGCTAAGAATTTGCATAGAAAGAACGTGATAGGATGCGAATTTATTTTATTTTAATACATTTCTTATTTTTACAGCATGGAGTCATTCAAACATTAATTTGAACCCTATACAACCAATGAAGCTAGTGAAATAAAAAAAAAATGACGGTTCTAAATTATTTATAGCAGTGGAAATTTCCACTGTGAAAGCGTTCATGAAAATCGATCGATGTCAAGGGAGACAAACGTTTAAGAGTTAAAGAAAAATACATTTTCTTGGAGGCTATTGAAGACAAAGACTTTTATGACCCAACTATACTTTATAGCAAAACTTTTCTAAACATATGTACATGAGTGACCTCACTTAAGTTCAAGGTTACAGTGGGTCAAAAATAGGTAACAAATTTGCCTATTTTGAACAAAAATTGTCATTTATCAAATACTTTATTCAACGTCAAAGCCAATTTTGGTGTAAAGATACCTTATGATGTTCTTGTGCATACGAAGTTGGGCGACTGCTCAAAGGTCACAAGAAGTCAGGAACACTTACAAACATTTCAGTCAAACTTGGCAGAAGGCTAGTAGATGATGAGACCTTTCTGTGCACACTATTGTGGTGGACCACTCTTAAAGGCCATGTGTCAAGGGAGGTCAACAAGTGTGTGAAAAATGCATGCGTGAGAAATAGGACTGTGAAGGTTTTGTTGCCATTTGACACCTACTCATATGAGTGACCTGTCAGAAAGGTTAAGTTCACAGAAGGTGAGGGAAGATGAAACTAACAGATGATCTGATAAATGATGTGGATCAGTCATATACCTGATCCATGAGGGCTCTGCTGTTCTTGTTTTTTTACTTCATCATTCAAGACCCTTTTATTGAGAGAATTTGTTTTTTATTTTTGCAGGTGGCTCAGAGTGTTGCAGAGCGCATGGTCAGTTTGACTGACTCTGACCCTGTTGTCACTGTGACCCTTGACCCTGGTGAGGAAGCCGAAGAAAGCGTGCTCGGCAATGAACCCCTCGTGGTGGTTCACCGCGCCCAGGATAGCACCACGGTGACTTCCCCGCCATCCTCCATCCCTCCTACGACCACCTCCCTTCCTGCGGCCATGGTTCCAGTCACCTCCAACGCGTCGGCCCCTGCCCCAGACAATGCCGCCAGCAGTGCAGGTGCCAGTGCCGATGCGCACAGTTGGTTTGGTTTGTCGAGTGCAGCTGCAGCCTTGCTGGGGGCAGAGGGGGGACTGCGAGGGGCTGAGGGGGGCTTGAGGGAGCAGATCCAGAACAGGCAGAACGCCAAGGACACCAAAGATCGTGCTGCCAGGGCTGCCGAAGGTGAGGGTGGAAGTGATGCTTGACAGCCACTGCTCGAGACATTACTAAAATGTTTTCTAAAGTCTTTTTCTATTATCTGTAGTCTGGACATGGAAACAACTGTGTAAAATGCTATTATTAACCCATTTACCCCTGACGCCCAACAGCAGAGGATGGATTGACCATGATAATTCCAGGGTAGTGCCAGATTAGCTTGGCGCCTTTGGGCGCCAAGCAAAATCTGGCACTACCCTTGATTTATGGTCGGACGCCTCCAAAATTTGTGGGGTTAAATGGGTTAATTAGAAATGAATGAACAAGACAAAGTTCACTACATAGGTGAAGGAGCTGGTAGACTGAAATCTGTAGATCAGAATCTTGTGTACAAAATTTCAAAATTGAACCATTTCTTAAATAAATATAAAGTATAGAGTTTTCTCATATAGATGACAGGCAAGTAAAGTAAACATTTGTCTGGATCGTTCTGTTCTTTTTTAAATGTTTGAACCTTGTCAGTTTATTTCGTGAATTGCATTGAGTTCCTCACATGTATGTGACCATTGCGTTTTTTTCGCAGCTGGCAAAAAAGGGTGGTGACAACCAGACACGTGGATCTCCCACTAACCTCATGAGTGTCAGCGTTCCCAACTTGCCGTCGTCCATGGAGCAGACAGTCACACTGCTGGACACGTTCGCTGCTGTCGCACGGCGTAATCTTTCCAGTGGCCACACCAGCAACCTGCCCCGCAATGCCAACACAAGCAGTTTGGTCCGTATGGCGCTGTCCAACTCACCAAGTAAGTATAGAGCCTGTTCATGTTTGCATAGCCCTGGTCCACCTACATCACTTTGCGTCACCGTGAACACAAGTGCTTTCTGTTCCCTATTCCACCCTTTTTCAACCTGTTTTGTGGTTAACCCCTTGACTGCTGAGAAAAAGTGAACACCACTCAACTACTATAGGTATAGATCCTCAAACGCCCCCAAAGTTGCAGGGGCTCATGAAGATCTATGCCTCTTGCTGAAACCACTTTGCGTCCATGTTCCTTTGATGGGTGGAGATTTTTTACATTGAAATTACGTTTTCACAAACACAATTTGCACCCATGGTTAGTGAGGGGTTTGAATAGAACTCGCATTCAGAATTCCTTATCTTTAGGGTTGCCCTCTGAAGGCATAACATGACATAACATGGCATAACATTACATTTCATGAGACAGATCGACTGATGGATGCATATTGGTTTTATTGGGCCAGGACTGAATGTTTAATCTCGTCCATCTCAATCCATCAAAAACCAGGCCAAAATCAGTGACGGTTATATAGTCTAAAGTGGAATGAATTCAGCTGAGGATCTATGGCACGTGTGGGCTAGAAACCAAGAAACCAAAATTTCCTTTTATTTCAACTAAATTTTGTTCCCCAGATAACCTGCTGAGCGCAGCCCAGAGCTATCCCAGCCTGACCAACTCTAATGTCCCCACCTCCAACACCCTGACCACCACCCAGACTATGGCCAACGTGACGTCCCTCCTCAGCCAGGCCCTGACCCGTAGCCTTCCCTCGACATCCAGCGAGAGTGATGAGTTTCTCGAGACGTGCCGTGCCACCACTCTCCTTGCTGAGCTAGAGGATGAGGAGGACCTACCTGAGCCTGATGAAGATGATGATGAGAATGAAGATGAAAATGAGGACGACGATGACTATGAGGACATGATGGTGAGTATAGTGCATAAGTGGCTACCACAGTAGCAAAACGTTTGAAGGCCTACGACAGCTGCAGTGGGCCCGTGCACAGCCGTGCGCGGGCCCACTGCAGCCGTTGTGGGATCCGGTACCTTTGCTTACTGAGCAAGGAGGTGGGTGGATGAATGGATGAACAGACTGGCAGACAGATGGGAAGCAGGTTAGTTGCTGGGTATGTTATTTACATAAACAAAGGCCATCGTCTTCTGAGGACTACAGTAAGCAAAGATTATTGCGCTGATGCTGGCTGCAGTTGGACCGCGTGGATCAACTGTAGCCGACATCAGCCCAATGACCTCGTGCATGCTGGGTATGTTCCAGTTAGGAGGTATTTGACCATGCTAATTGAAGGGTAGCAGCAGCATAGATTGAGATACCAAGCTATTCTGGCATCACCCATGCACTGTTAGGGTGTTCAGGCTGACTTGGATTGTCTGGAAGCAATTTGGAAAAGTAATGAAAATCATAGTACTGCCATGATCTGGAAAAATCTAGCCCATTGCTACCGACCCGCAAAGACCTAGTATGTTCATTTAGAGGAAAGTTAGATTTTCACTGCTATTCATGGACATAAAAATGGACATACTGGCAAAGTAGTTTTCTGTGTCATCAATGCTGGCTTTTTTTATATGGAAGAGGTGAGTTTCCAGCTACATGTACTTTGTTATTTGTTTTCTCAAAATACATTCCCAATGACATTACTACTAGGAAGTATGCCTAGCTTACCTAATTTCGGCCTAAGAACCTGTTGTGTTCCTACACAACCAGGGAGGCAACTCAAGGGGCCGTAACCAGGGGCCCTGAGTAACCTCCCGTCCCTGCCCATCCGGTCATGAGAACTTCCTCACCCCGGCCGGGGCCCCCCTTCCGGGTGGCGTATCTCTCCTCCGCGGACATTGGCTGCTGCCTCGGACTACGACCTGTTGCGGCGGGATGCTGTCCTCCGGACCTGCGCCGATGGGGCACTGGAATCTCAAGAAAGCTAACTGGCCTCTGTTCGCCTCCCTCTGTCAGTCTCGTATTACAGAGGAGGTGGTCATGTCAGCTGAAGAACCTGTTTCTTCTTTTACTACTATTTTGTTGGACGTAGTGGGTGAAACCATCCCTAAAACTTCCGCATCAGTCCCTCAGAAGCCGAGAGTACCATGGTTCAATGAGGAGTGCCGCAAGGCCCAAAAAGCGCGCAAATCTGTGTAGCAGAGCGCCATATGCCTCTGGCCCCATGTAGCTATTTTTAGTCCACGTCTTAGGTTCCCCGTTCAGCCGCTAGCCGTGACGGCACCACTTGCGTGGCGCAGCGAGTCTTCTGTGGTAGTAATGGTTTTGTAACTTGTGTCTTTTGCTTATTTTTGAAGCCTCATAGCTTCCGTTCTAGTAAACGTAGAAGGCTGTTTCAATAGTCATTAGATTCAGCACAGTTCCTGCTTTTAGAATATCTATTTGGTTTTGTACGGTCTGTAATCTGTCTTAGTTAGATTTACGTTTTTCATGCTTTTTCACATTTCACTTGGCTTGTGTGACGGTCATTAAAAATTCATATTAAATTCAGTTTAGCGTTAAGCTTTTCCTGATTTAGTTCATTGACAAGCCCTTTAAATTCTCTTTCGGAAATGCTAAGATTTATTAGTATTGAACGTATAGATCGTTAGTTATTAAAGTTTATTCAGGTTGGAACTAGCACAGTTTTCGCTCTTTTCTTTGTCTGGCCGAATCGTTTCGGCTCCGTGAGAGAGCTGCTCTCTAAGCGGCCCGCGCTATGCCTATTTAAAGCCGAGCATCCGGCCGGCGTGTAGCAGACGACTATTTGCGTACTAGTATTAGTGCATATAGCTAGTAGCGTGCCGGCGTCACATCGAGTATTCAAGTTCACTGTGTTTCTGCGGGAAACTGGACTGCGGGTCGAATGCCCTGTAAGTAGTGATTATTTTGTGTACATATTCATTGTGTATTTTTGCTAAGTGATGATTTTCTTGATGTTTGATTCTTCATTATTGTCAGACCTCGCATTTTAGGAAGTTTGATTCTTCATTATTGTCAGACCTCGCATTTTAGGAAGCCACTGAGTTTTGGATAATGTGTTTCCGCTGTTTATAATATGTTGCGATTCACATTGTAACTTTGGGGTGGTTTCTCTTTTGTTCACATTTGTAACGTCAGTGCTCGAAGTTGGAGAATGTAGCTTTGGCTCGATCATTATTACTGTCGAGCCTTTCCGCGTTAGACGGTACCATGACCGGTCGTGGCGTGGCGATAGCGTCACCGCCATGATCGAGTGCATTTAGATTTGAATTTTAAGTCATTACAGTGTGATTGTGGGGATCACCGCAGTTTGTAGCGCCGGTATTACTTGCGTCTGAACTTGAATCCAATTCCGATTTAAGGAGAATATAGTTATTCGAGGTTGACAATCTTGAGGTATCAGCATCGCTTTGTTAAATTTATGTTAGTTGCTTTTGTATTCATTCTTATGTTGGGCTCCCTTGCCATTTTGACTCTATGCTCTGTCTTCTCTCTCCTTTGTCTATCGCTTTGCTAGTACTCCCTACCTGTGCTACTCATTGACGTCACTACTATCCGCCATGTTTGTTTATGCATTGCCATGCATTTGTTACTTGCCATTTACCCATGAGATTACGTAGTTACTCATTGATTTTGCTTATTCCTATGTTTGCGTTGGTCATGCATCAGCGTGTGAACATGTTTTACCAAAGATGCAGGTGCGCGCCCCTATGATCCCCGATCATACGGGAACGCTTCTGCGGCAACCATAATCACACCGTAGGCAGCCGCGAACCCCTAGGATCCTCGATCCTACGGGAACGTGGCTGATAACACGGGTAATAGTTACTAGTTGTAATTCATCGGTTATGATTTGGTGGTATTTCAATTTTGCTAACGCAGTTGCGCGCCCCTAGGATTCTGAATCTTACGGGAACGTGGCAGCATATTTGTTGCATGCAGGTGCCCACCTCTAGGATCTCTATGCCTATTGGAGTGCATCTGTCATGCTACCGCTAGTACAGTCATTACGTATGTACTTGTTTGTGGCCATATTTACGGTAGCGTACCTCTATGATTCCAAATCATAGTGGCTCGCTTCTGTAAGACTATATTGAGTTTATTGGCCTCCTAATTTGTGTATTTTAGTATTTAGTCTTTGCCGAGTAGAGATTTAGTGGTTTTATTTGTACAGCTTTGGAATAGTTCGTTTGATTAATTATTGGTTTGCTATTGGTGCATGACATTTTCCGTTTCCTTAGATTTTATATTTTTTAACATTGTTTGCTTATATCCTTTTATTTTTATTTTTCAGGTATTGCTTTTTGTTGGTCATATAATAAAAGAATGAGAACCACATGGACAAGGGTTAGTCTCCCTTTTGTCAAATAACCCCACACTTACCTGCTACATCATTACCATCCCTCTCTCGGGTCTCGGTCGCAACTGGCGCTGCGAGCAGGATCGTGCTGTGTGGGAGAAGGAGCTAACCTAGAAGGAGCTAACAACAAAAAGCAATGCAGGGTGAAATGCTGAGGTGGCAATCATGACAGAGGCGGCGCAAGCAAGCAACGCAGGCAGCAGGCTCCGGGCCTCGACGAAGCGACAGGCTAAGAGGCGAGATATGGGGTTTTTTTATTTTTTTTTTTTTTTTTTTAATTCATAGACCCCCCCCCCCCCCCCCCCCCCCCCCCCCCCCCCCCCCCCCCCCCCCCCCCCCCCCCCTAGGGCGAGATATGGGGGATCAACAGCCTCCATCCCATATCATCGTGCAGCCAGCCATCCAGCCGCGACATCTCCCCACCTTTACTGGGGACGAGACGGGATGCTCGGCTGCCAGCTTCGTTGACGCAGCCAGACGATCCATCCGTGCCTACAACATCCCAGCGGAGACGGGCGCGGAATGGATCATCAGCTTCCTTCGTGGCGCAGCTGAGGAGGAAGTCCTGGTTCGGCCAGCAGACCAGCGGGCTACGGCAGCGCAGGTAGTCGACATCATAGCCAGCACCTTTGTGCAATCGTACCCAGTCATTGATCGACTTAACAAGCTCCACGCTAGAAGGCAAGGGGTCACTGAGGACCTCCTGACCTACGCCCAAGCCTTGTCGGCCCTGGCCAATCAGGCCAACGAAGCTACACCAGGGGTAGTGCCTGCGACGATCCTGCGGGATCGATTTGTGGACGGCGTCATCTCGCCCGCGCTGCGGACACACCTCCGTAGCCTGGTGCGGCAAGACGGCAACACCACCTTCCTGGCTGTTAGGGACGAGGCCCGCCGCTGGGTTCGCGAGAATCCGGACTCGGATGCAGCCCTGGGAGCGCCTATGAGCCAGACGATTGAGGAGCTGCGACTCACAGTGGCCGCTTTGACTGCAAGACTGGAGGACAGTCATCGGCAGCCAGCCTCAACCTCTCAACCCCTCCACCACAGCAAGGTCTTCCGTTGCTTCTGGTGCCAGCAGCCTGGGCACCGAGAAGTTGACTGCCAGGCCAAACAACAGTACCAGCAGCGGATAGGCGGCCATGGTGGAGGTCTCCGAGGACGAGGTCGGGGCATGCGAGGACAGCAGGGTCGGGGAAGTTACAAGTCCCATCACGCCCCGGTACCACAGCCATTCTTCCAGACTGTTCCTGCATACCCATATTCTCACATGCCACCCCAGTACCAGGCACCGCACCAGTTTCACCCACAGCCTGCATATCTTCAGCAGGCTCCCTACCAGCCATCAGTGCAGCAGCCTTCGATGCAGCCACCACAGCCACCACAGGAAAACTAGAGACCCCCGTTGTCTGTGGTCAGGCAACGGGGGGCACAAGCTATCCTGGATTAGTGGGCCAGCGCCCTGTCTGCCGTGTCAAGTTTAATAATGAACAGTTGGACGCTTTGATCGACACGGGCAGCGAGGTCACCACCGTCACCGAAGCTTGGGTCCGACAACATCTCGACGCCACGATCATGCCGGCGAACTTTATTACGCTGACAGCGGCAAATGGATTGCCCATAGAGTATTGTGGACTTATAGTAGTAAATGTGACCGTTTTTGAAAATAGGATAGACAATGTTCCCGTACTCGTACTGAAGGACACCATTCCCAGCAAGCGTGAGTCTCCGGCACTGATAGGTATGAACATTCTTGGGCGTTGCAAGACATCACCAGATCAGCTAGCGCCCATCATCAAGGCAGCAAAGGACAAGCGCAGCCCAGAAATGAAAATCGCCAGAACGACGGGCAGGATCGAGGTCGAGCCACACACTCTCTCCAGCATCAACGTAACAGGTCCTCGCTACGCTGATGGCAGCCTGCTGTTAGCGTCACGTCTGGCTGCACCTCTGCCCCACGGCCTGTTGCTTGTCCCCACCCTCATGAAGGGGGAGGACAGAAGGCATGTCGTGCGGGTAGCGAACCTCACCGATGAGCTGATCGTCCTTAGCCCGCGGACTGCAGTGGCCGTGCTGGAAGTCGTCGATTCGGTGGTGAGTGAAGAAACACGACAGATCACCATCTCCTGCAACGAGATCTCTGTCAGCAGCAAAGAAGACCATGTGGAACCATCTCCCCCACCTCCAGTCGACGATTTCGAGTTTCCTGACTTCGCAGGTACCGAAAGTGAGCGTATCCAGCTACAGTCCCTACTTCGAGAGTTCCGTCACGTCTTCTCGGCAGGAGATGGAGACCTGGGATACACAGATGTCGTCCGCCACAAAATTCCCACAGTCGACGAAGTGCCAGTCAGCCAACCATACCGGAGCATCCGTCCTGACTTGCTGCAGGAGGTTCGTCAACATCTGCAGGGCCTCAAGGAGACAGGTGTCATCACCGAGAGCCACAGCCCATACGCTTCGCCTGTGGTCCTGGTCCGAAAGAAGGACGGCAGTCTTCGCCTCTGCGTCGACTACAGGAGGTTGAACGCAAAGACTGTTGGTGACGCATACCCCCTGCCCAGGATCCAGGAGTCGTTCGACGCTCTCGCTGGTGCCAAGTACTTCTCTACACTCGACCTCGCATGTGGGTATCACCAGATAGCGATGGACCCGGATGACCAGCCCAAGACTGCCTTCTGCACCCCGTTTGGCCTCTATGAGTACACGCGTATGCCATTCGGGTTGACTTCAGCTCCAGCAACCTTTCAGCGGCTCATGCAGAGGGTCATGTCAGATTTCCTTTTTGAACATGTGTTGGTGTACCTGGATGACCTCCTGGTATACTCGCGCACGTTTGAAGAGCATCTGGGCCATCTGCACAAGCTGATGAAGAGGATAGCTGACACCGGGCTGAAGTTGCGCCGTGAGAAGTGTCAGTTCTTGCCGCGCGAGGTCAGCTATCTGGGCCACACCATCTCGGCTGATGGTATCCAATGCGAGGACGAGAAGATTTCGGAGGTCAAGAACTGGACGGTTCCAACTACCACAACAGAACTTCGTCGCTTCCTGGGGTTTGCCTCCTACTACAGGCGCTTCGTCAGTGGGTTCGCCCAGATCGCAGGGCCTCTTCATGACCTCGTGGCGCAGTCAAGTGCGAACTCCAGGAAGAAGTCATCCAACATCACCGCTTGTTGGGGTCCGGAACATGACGCTGCGTTCCAGAAACTGAAGGAGGCGCTGACAACTGCACCTACGCTGGCGTATGCCGACTTTTCCAAGCCGTTCATCGTGCAGACCGATGCTAGTCAGAATGGACTTGGTGCGATTCTGTCACAGAAGCAGGAAGACGGCCGCACCAAACCCATTGCCTACGCCAGTCGTCGCCTTCGCCCACCAGAACACCGATACTACCAGTCGCACCAGTGCAGTTTCAAGCTAGAATTCCTCGCCATGAAATGGGCCATAGCTGACAAGTTCAGGCACTACCTGATTGGGTCGCACTTCACTCTCATCACTGACAACAGTGCCCTAATCCACCATCGGACGGCAAAGCTGGGGGCTATCGAACAGCGTTGGGCAGCCCAACTCTCACCCTTCAGCTTCGACGTCAAGTACGAGCCAGGCAGACGCAACCCAGCCGATCCCCTCTCAAGACCCCCCAGTGACACTGCTTCGGGTGATGGAAACATTGCCGCATGCTGCAGCGAAGTCGTCGTGACTGCTACTCCACTGTCCACAGTCCATGGACCGGGATGCAGAGGCGTCGCAATTCCACCTGCCCTCTATGCCAAGGCGGCGGAGCAGCGCTGCGAACGCCTAGCAGCAAACCCCACCATGGAAGTCGCCCCTGTCCTGCCTATCCATAGACCAGGAGAAGATAAGTCCGACACTTCAGCAGCGGAACCTGACCAATTACGGCAGATGCAGCTGGCCGACCATATCATCGGGCCAGTACTCACAGTGTTTCCACAGAAGCCGCTTGTGCCTCCAGACCAGCCTGCTCTGAAAGCGCTCGTCCGCCAGTTCGACCGGCTCTACATCGATGGACGAGGTGTGCTTCACCGCCAGTGTCGCAACCTAGACACCGGACAACTCGGCCAATTGGTCTTGCCATTTCCCCTTCGCCTGAAGGCCATTCAGGCAGTTCATGACGAGATGGGCCATCAAGGGTACGACCGCACCATGCAGCTGCTACAGTCCCGAGTGTACTGGCCGGGAATGCATGCGGAAGTGAAAGAGCACCTTACCAAGTGCCAACCATGCATTCTTGCTCGGCCCTCCACCCAACACAGTTCTGCACAAGGTCGTCTAACAGCCAGTCGCCCCAACGAGATTCTGGCCGTGGACTTTATTTCACTTGAGATGGCTTCTGATGGTACCGAGCATGTCTTGGTAATGACAGACGTCTTTACCAAATTCGCCCAAGCCATCCCTACCCGCAACGAGACAGCGTTAACCGCCGCCAAGAAGCTCATCAGTGAGTGGTTCAACAAGTATGGGCCACCGGAACAACTCCACAGCGACCGAGGAGGCAGCTTTGAGGCAGAGATTATCCAGGCTCTGTGCAGCGAGTACAACATCAAGAAGAGCCGCACTACCCCTTATCATCCCCAAGGAAACGGGCAGTGCGAGAGATTCAACCGCACCTTGATCAACCTCCTACGCAGCCTCAACAGGGACCAACAACGACACTGGCCAAAACACCTGCCAGAACTGGTCCTTGCTTACAACTGTACGCCCCACTCCATCACCAAGTTCTCCCCGTACCGGCTTATGTTTGGCCGAGAACCACACCTGAACGTTGATCGGCTGCTAGGGACTCCTGCTCTGATGGTTAAGGGCCCCATCGAGTGGGAAAAACATCTCCGAAAGACTGTCCCTCCCACCAATCATCGAGCACGAGAGAATATGGACCGGGCTGCTGCCAAACGAAACAAGCCTGTAGACCAAGCCGCCAAACCTCCTGGTCTTCAGCCTGGCGACTTGGTGCTTATAAAATACCATGGGTCGGGCCGCACCAAAATCCAGCATCCCTACCGACCAGACGTGTATGTGGTGACGCGTCAGCCATATCCTAACACCGACGTCTACTGCATCCGACCGCGTGATGGTGGTCGAGAGAGCACCCGAAACCTCGACCAACTGAAACGTGTGCATCCGGACTACGGACAGGCAGAGCCAACCATGAGATGTGACAGCCCTCCTGTACCACCTAAGGGTCTTGTATCAGGTTCCAGACCCACCAGGGTTGTCGAGAAAACAAGACCGACTGTGGCTGTGCGCCACTCCGAGCGGCTGGCGCAGAAGGCAAAGCCTGCACACTAACTAACTTTGTGTTCATTTAAACATTTTCTATCCTTAGGACAGTTACTACTTGCGGGACTACTTCGTCTGCAGTCCGTTTTCAGTGACCAGTGATTGAAACAATGACCCACGGTGGCTTGAGCAGTAGTATATTATATTATGATAGTTTTGTGCTCTATTTGAGTCCAGAGACATTGATTTTTTTTTTTTTTATTGTTTATTGATTTTTGTTTTATTCTGTGCAATGCGTTTTAGTATCGTAATATGTTTGAAGGAAATGGAAGGACCGTTAGTTTTAAATGGACTGTTGGATTGAGGATGTGTGTTTCAATTCCTTTCACTATTTACAGTGACTTGGCTTAGTGACTGACTTTCATTTTTCTACTTAGCTCACTTTGTTCAGGTTATGAATTCCGCGGTTAGTCCTAAGGCTGTAACCTGCAACAAGTATTTTGCTATGCAAGCTGAGTTTGAAGAAATGGCTCGGGGTATCTAGTCTGCAACAGTAAATGTGTGGACAAGGGCGTTGGTCTAGATTAACTACATTAGTGATGTGGACTTTGTTTTGTTTGTTGCGTGCACGCAGTATTGATTTTGCAGAAATGTTTTATGTTGATTTGTTTAACCTACAGCGAGGACGCTGTAGTGTTAGAGCTGTTGGGGATGTAGCAGAGCGCCATATGCCTCTGGCCCCATGTAGCTATTTTTAGTCCACGTCTTAGGTTCCCCGTTCAGCCGCTAGCCGTGACGGCACCACTTGCGTGGCGCAGCGAGTCTTCTGTGGTAGTAATGGTTTTGTAACTTGTGTCTTTTGCTTATTTTTGAAGCCTCATAGCTTCCGTTCTAGTAAACGTAGAAGGCTGTTTCAATAGTCATTAGATTCAGCACAGTTCCTGCTTTTAGAATATCTATTTGGTTTTGTACGGTCTGTAATCTGTCTTAGTTAGATTTACGTTTTTCATGCTTTTTCACATTTCACTTGGCTTGTGTGACGGTCATTAAAAATTCATATTAAATTCAGTTTAGCGTTAAGCTTTTCCTGATTTAGTTCATTGACAAGCCCTTTAAATTCTCTTTCGGAAATGCTAAGATTTATTAGTATTGAACGTATAGATCGTTAGTTATTAAAGTTTATTCAGGTTGGAACTAGCACAGTTTTCGCTCTTTTCTTTGTCTGGCCGAATCGTTTCGGCTCCGTGAGAGAGCTGCTCTCTAAGCGGCCCGCGCTATGCCTATTTAAAGCCGAGCATCCGGCCGGCGTGTAGCAGACGACTATTTGCGTACTAGTATTAGTGCATATAGCTAGTAGCGTGCCGGCGTCACATCGAGTATTCAAGTTCACTGTGTTTCTGCGGGAAACTGGACTGCGGGTCGAATGCCCTGTAAGTAGTGATTATTTTGTGTACATATTCATTGTGTATTTTTGCTAAGTGATGATTTTCTTGATGTTTGATTCTTCATTATTGTCAGACCTCGCATTTTAGGAAGTTTGATTCTTCATTATTGTCAGACCTCGCATTTTAGGAAGCCACTGAGTTTTGGATAATGTGTTTCCGCTGTTTATAATATGTTGCGATTCACATTGTAACTTTGGGGTGGTTTCTCTTTTGTTCACATTTGTAACGTCAGTGCTCGAAGTTGGAGAATGTAGCTTTGGCTCGATCATTATTACTGTCGAGCCTTTCCGCGTTAGACGGTACCATGACCGGTCGTGGCGTGGCGATAGCGTCACCGCCATGATCGAGTGCATTTAGATTTGAATTTTAAGTCATTACAGTGTGATTGTGGGGATCACCGCAGTTTGTAGCGCCGGTATTACTTGCGTCTGAACTTGAATCCAATTCCGATTTAAGGAGAATATAGTTATTCGAGGTTGACAATCTTGAGGTATCAGCATCGCTTTGTTAAATTTATGTTAGTTGCTTTTGTATTCATTCTTATGTTGGGCTCCCTTGCCATTTTGACTCTATGCTCTGTCTTCTCTCTCCTTTGTCTATCGCTTTGCTAGTACTCCCTACCTGTGCTACTCATTGACGTCACTACTATCCGCCATGTTTGTTTATGCATTGCCATGCATTTGTTACTTGCCATTTACCCATGAGATTACGTAGTTACTCATTGATTTTGCTTATTCCTATGTTTGCGTTGGTCATGCATCAGCGTGTGAACATGTTTTACCAAAGATGCAGGTGCGCGCCCCTATGATCCCCGATCATACGGGAACGCTTCTGCGGCAACCATAATCACACCGTAGGCAGCCGCGAACCCCTAGGATCCTCGATCCTACGGGAACATGGCTGATAACACGGGTAATAGTTACTAGTTGTAATTCATCGGTTATGATTTGGTGGTATTTCAATTTTGCTAACGCAGTTGCGCGCCCCTAGGATTCTGAATCTTACGGGAACGTGGCAGCATATTTGTTGCATGCAGGTGCCCACCTCTAGGATCTCTATGCCTATTGGAGTGCATCTGTCATGCTACCGCTAGTACAGTCATTACGTATGTACTTGTTTGTGGCCATATTTACGGTAGCGTACCTCTATGATTCCAAATCATAGTGGCTCGCTTCTGTAAGACTATATTGAGTTTATTGGCCTCCTAATTTGTGTATTTTAGTATTTAGTCTTTGCCGAGTAGAGATTTAGTGGTTTTATTTGTACAGCTTTGGAATAGTTCGTTTGATTAATTATTGGTTTGCTATTGGTGCATGACATTTTCCGTTTCCTTAGATTTTATATTTTTTAACATTGTTTGCTTATATCTTTTTATTTTTCAGGTATTGCAAGGGAGCTAACTCTTGTCCATGGTTCTCATTCTTTTATTTTATGACCAACAAAAAGCAATACCTGAAAAATAAAAATAAAAGGATATAAGCAAACAATGTTAAAAAATATAAAATCTAAGGAAACGGAAAATGTCATGCACCAATAGCAAACCAATAATTAATCAAACGAACTATTCCAAAGCTGTACAAATAAAACCACTAAATCTCTACTCGGCAAAGACTAAATACTAAAATACACAAATTAGGAGGCCAATAAACTCAATATAGTCTTACAGAAGCGAGCCACTATGATTTGGAATCATAGAGGTACGCTACCGTAAATATGGCCACAAACAAGTACATACGTAATGACTGTACTAGCGGTAGCATGACAGATGCACTCCAATAGGCATAGAGATCCTAGAGGTGGGCACCTGCATGCAACAAATATGCTGCCACGTTCCCGTAAGATTCAGAATCCTAGGGGCGCGCAACTGCGTTAGCAAAATTGAAATACCACCAAATCATAACCGATGAATTACAACTAGTAACTATTACCCGTGTTATCAGCCACGTTCCCGTAGGATCGAGGATCCTAGGGGTTCGCGGCTGCCTACGGTGTGATTATGGTTGCCGCAGAAGCGTTCCCGTATGATCGGGGATCATAGGGGCGCGCACCTGCATCTTTGGTAAAACATGTTCACACGCTGATGCATGACCAACGCAAACATAGGAATAAGCAAAATCAATGAGTAACTACGTAATCTCATGGGTAAATGGCAAGTAACAAATGCATGGCAATGCATAAACAAACATGGCGGATAGTAGTGACGTCAATGAGTAGCACAGGTAGGGAGTACTAGCAAAGCGATAGACAAAGGAGAGAGAAGACAGAGCATAGAGTCAAAATGGCAAGGGAGCCCAACATAAGAATGAATACAAAAGCAACTAACATAAATTTAACAAAGCGATGCTGATACCTCAAGATTGTCAACCTCGAATAACTATATTCTCCTTAAATCGGAATTGGATTCAAGTTCAGACGCAAGTAATACCGGCGCTACAAACTGCGGTGATCCCCACAATCACACTGTAATGACTTAAAATTCAAATCTAAATGCACTCGATCATGGCGGTGACGCTATCGCCACGCCACGACCGGTCATGGTACCGTCTAACGCGGAAAGGCTCGACAGTAATAATGATCGAGCCAAAGCTACATTCTCCAACTTCGAGCACTGACGTTACAAATGTGAACAAAAGAGAAACCACCCCAAAGTTACAATGTGAATCGCAACATATTATAAACAGCGGAAACACATTATCCAAAACTCAGTGGCTTCCTAAAATGCGAGGTCTGACAATAATGAAGAATCAAACTTCCTAAAATGCGAGGTCTGACAATAATGAAGAATCAAACATCAAGAAAATCATCACTTAGCAAAAATACACAATGAATATGTACACAAAATAATCACTACTTACAGGGCATTCGACCCGCAGTCCAGTTTCCCGCAGAAACACAGTGAACTTGAATACTCGATGTGACGCCGGCACGCTACTAGCTATATGCACTAATACTAGTACGCAAATAGTCGTCTGCTACACGCCGGCCGGATGCTCGGCTTTAAATAGGCATAGCGCGGGCCGCTTAGAGAGCAGCTCTCTCACGGAGCCGAAACGATTCGGCCAGACAAAGAAAAGAGCGAAAACTGTGCTAGTTCCAACCTGAATAAACTTTAATAACTAACGATCTATACGTTCAATACTAATAAATCTTAGCATTTCCGAAAGAGAATTTAAAGGGCTTGTCAATGAACTAAATCAGGAAAAGCTTAACGCTAAACTGAATTTAATATGAATTTTTAATGACCGTCACACAAGCCAAGTGAAATGTGAAAAAGCATGAAAAACGTAAATCTAACTAAGACAGATTACAGACCGTACAAAACCAAATAGATATTCTAAAAGCAGGAACTGTGCTGAATCTAATGACTATTGAAACAGCCTTCTACGTTTACTAGAACGGAAGCTATGAGGCTTCAAAAATAAGCAAAAGACACAAGTTACAAAACCATTACTACCACAGAAGACTCGCTGCGCCACGCAAGTGGTGCCGTCACGGCTAGCGGCTGAACGGGGAACCTAAGACGTGGACTAAAAATAGCTACATGGGGCCAGAGGCATATGGCGCTCTGCTACATCTGCTCAGCGATGTGCTTTCCGTAATCCGTCGCAAGTGAATATTTTAACCTTTAAAAGACATAGGGCGAAAGCCCGTTACATTTTTAAACGTGAACGCCGTGCTTCCTGGAGACGCTTCGTCTCATCTTTAACTTCTCGGACTCCGTCCCAGAAAGTCTGGAAGGCTGTTCGAAGAATTAGGGGCAGGGGTGGCTCGGCTTCTGTCGGCCATCTTAGAGATGGTGCCAGCTTGGTCACAGATAAAAAAAGCTGTGGCCAATTTGCTTGCCTCCACCATTGCCCATAGTTCTTCAACAGAGCATTATTCACCCTTCTTCCAGAGGGAGAAGGAGAAGTGAGAGTCTCGTATTTGTGATTTTAAGTCCGATAACTCGGAAGACTATAATGCCCCTTTTACATTATCAGAATTGCAGGAAGCCTTGCAGAAATGTAATGACTTTGCTGCTGTCCTAGATACCATCCACTATCAATTCCTAACTCATCTACCTGAGAGGTCACTCCTTGTACTTCTCAAGGCCTTTAACCATACCAGGAGAACTGGTCATTTTCCGCCGTCTCGGCGCCAGGCTATGGTTGTACCGATCCCCAAGCTGGGTAAGGATTCTTCTGATCTGGGCAACTACCGGCCTATCGCTTTGACATCATGTTTATGTAAAACTATGGAGCGCCTTGTCAACGCCCGCCTGGTGTGGCATCTTCAGTCACAGGGTCTCCTCACAGACCTCCAGTGAGGTTTCTGGCGCTTCTGTAGTACAACTGACCATTTAGTCTGCTTTGAATCATTTATTCGAGATGCTTTTGTCAACAAGCAGCATGTCTATGCAATTTTCTTCGATCTTGGGAAGGCATATGACACTACCTGGAAGTATGGCATAATGTCTGACTTGTTGGACATGGGTTTTAAAGGGCACCTGCCCGTTTTTATTCACAATTTTTTGACTAACCGGTCATTCCATGTCCGTGTGGGCTCCACCCTCTCCGACTCCTTTGAACAGGCGATGGGTGTCCCGCAGGGGAGCATTCTATCTCCTGTTTTATTTAGTATTAAAATTAATAACATTGTAAAGGCCGCCAAGGATGATTCTGAATGCTCTTTGTTTGTTGACGACTTTGCTTTGTGCGCACGTGGTCGAGGACTTGGCCCCCACCCGGGTCTGCCCTGGGGGACTTGGGTGGGGTTAGGTACTTTTTAGTTCCCAGGGTCACCCTGGTCAGCCCCACAGGGTGAGTTTTTCTCTCTATTCTGGGGCATGTGTTTCTGTCTACCCGAGGTCCATTCTCCTGTATTTGCCTTTTTAAAACTCTCCCTACTGTCTGCACTGCCTGTAGCTCTTGATATTGGATGTGTGTTGCTAAATGGTCTTAGCTTTATTTAGGCCCCATGTGTTAGGTTTATTTAATGTATTTGACCGGCTGGCGACATACATTCAATGTTCTGTTTAGTTTTTTTTTTCACAAGCAGTGCAGGCACGTCCTGAGAAAGCCTTGTTGCTGTCGGGACGTTAAGCAATGTACAATCAATCAATCAATCGAGGACTTGTGTCCCTTGAGAGGCGCTTGCAGCTGTGCATTGATCGCATCCAGTGGTGGGTGTCTCAATGGATTCAAGTTCTCGCCCTCCAAGACAGTCTGTGTGCATTTTACTAACTAGACGAAATTTTTTCCAGAACCTAGCCTGAGCATTGCTGGTATGCCAGTTAAGGTGGCCGAGGAGGCAAAGTTTCTGGGGGTCATCTTTGACAAAAGACTTACCTTCCGCAACATATTAATTACCTCAGAACCTCTTGTCAGAAGGCTCTCGACGTTCTTCGTGTCGTTGGTCGTTACTGACTGGGGTGCGGACCGTACTGTCTTACTTCGACTGTACCGGGCCCTTGTTCGGTCCAAACTGGATTACGGCTCTGTGGTGTATGGCTCAGCTTCCAAGTCTGTGCTACAGCGTCTGAACACAATTCACCATCAGGGTCTGCAGATATGTCTTGGGGCCTTCAGGATGTCTCCAGTTCCTAGTCTGTATGCCGAGGCAGGGGAGCCTTCTCTCAAGCTCCGCCGCATCCGCCTCATGCTCAGCTACGTTCTGAAACTGAAGGCCCATCCAGACAAACCTGCCTATGACACGGCAGTTCACCCTTCTCTGAATTCCTCTTTTTAGTTGGGCTCTGTGCCAGCCGTGACCCACTTCACTGATAAGTGCGCGTGGGTCATAGCAGGCTCCAGCCTAGCTGCTGGCGGGAAGCGTTGCGCTCTTTGTTCCCTGTTGAAGTCTGTCAGGCATGTGATAAGTTTAGCCTGTTTATAACTTATTATTACCGTGGCTACAAAGTTGCAATCGTAACTATCATGTAACACTATGCTTGAAATTGTCCTCTTCAAGCTCATATAAGTTTGGTTTGAACACCTCTTCAAATTCTGTGATTATTACTTGATTGACAACGTGTGTAGTTCGAGGAACTTTCCTTCCGCTGTAGACAGTGCTTGTGTGTAAATGACTTGTTTTCTGTGCCGGATGTATCACTCCAATGTGTGCCCTTATCTGATGCATTATGTATAGTATAGCTTGTTAAAGCCATGGAGAATGGACATTCCTTTCCAAGACATTTGGAAGCCATGAATTCTTTGTGTAAACTTTGTGGTAGAAGGTCTAGGCAAGCAGTCAAAGACAAAAACAAACCCGTGGTTTTTGTGCACTAAATACACCAGTGATATATTTAATTTTCGTGTTACAACAATGATGTGCTCAACGACCAGGAAGGGAAGCATTCTAAATCAATTTGTTACATGTGTCACACAACAGAAGCTTAGAATCCTTCTGACAGAGCATTTGGCTTTGGTTTCTCCACATTTTCATCAGGTATTCACAGACTGCCACTCGTCCAAAAAAAATGAAACTGATCGGTCTATCAAGTTTAGATAGGCATCATAGTGACCCTGTAGACACTCATTTTAAGCCATTTAAATGTGACACTAAGCCGGAACTGAATCTCGTAACAGCAAACAGCAAATCTCTGCTTTGTGTATTGTTTTTAAACTGTGTTAAAATTGTGATATTGTTAAAAACATTGACTGTATCGGTGAAACTCGCATACTTCATGTCGGGCCGCTGTGATCCCCACCCGGGTCTGCCCTGGGGGACTTGGGTGGGGTTAGGTATTTTTTAGTTCCCAGGGTCACCCTGGTCAGCCTCACAGGGTGGGTTTTTCTCTCCATTCTGGGGCATGTGTTTCTGTCTACCCTTTGTCCATTCACCTGTATTTGCCTTTTTAAAATTCTCCCTACTGTCTGCACTGCCTGTAGCTCTTGATATTGGATGTGTGTTGCTAAATGGTCTTAGCTTTATTTAGGCCCCATGTTGTAGTTTTATTTAACGTATTTGACCGGCTGGCGACATACATTCAATTTTCTGTTTAGTTTTTTTTCACAAGCAGTGCAGGCACGTCCTGAGAAGGCCTTGTTGCTGTCGGGACGTTAAGCAATGTACAATCAATCAATCGGGCCGCTGTGAATGGATTACCGTTTTTACTTGGCCCACCAAACCGGCTTTAGCAGGACTCAGGTATGTGGTTGTGAAGATTTTTAGCATGGGATATGTGAGTTAAGACATCTGTTGACAGCACTGACTTTGTCTGAACTTTCCAGCAACTTTTGTTTTTGAACAGTGATGTGATAAAAAGTTTGATAAACTAACGGAAGGCGGCATCTAATCAGTCTGCTAGTGATACATTTAGCCAGTGCAAGACAAACATCCACGCAGATTACCCCAGCATGTTTGGTGTCCAAAGATAGTACAATTTCTCCTCTACAAGACGACTTATGTTCAAATAATCACAAACAACTGCAGGTGAATTAATTCCGGTTTACAGACAACATCTGTAATTTACAGCTTATTCGCCGATGTATGCAGCAGAGGCTAAGAGCTAATCGGGGTCAAGCACAGTAGTACTGTAGACAAAGACGGCTGCTGCGCTATTCGTATCCCCAGCGGAAGCGAGACCGCATAGCTGGTGCATTATCAGTGATGGTATTTAGCGCGCTGATAGCAAGGGGAAGGAGGCTGCCTCGCTATCTCAGTGCTCCCGCGAAGCCGATCTCTTAAGTGTGCTGGCTCGCGCCGGCGGGCATAGACCTGAAAACTAAAGAGCATAGGCTAAACTGCCGTGATGATTCTGTTTTTAAGCCATCGTTTGCAGAGATTTACGATACCCATCCAGGAGCTGTCCGTCCACTTTCTTTCCGTGTCCGACCTCATCTGCAGGCGGCCGGATTGGACCTGGACAGAGTTTCAGAATCCCTGCAACACATCACTCCACCCTGGCTCTTACCAGTTCCTGACATCTTGCTGGACTTGACTGCCCACAAGAAAGACTCTACTCCACCAGCCATATACCAACAGAGCCTCAATGAACTGCTTTCAATTTTTCCTGGCTATTGTCGTATCTATACGGATGGGTCAAAGTCTGCGGATGGGAGAGTGGCTGGGGCCGCAGTGTCCTCTCGCCATCCTAGACGCCCTTTTAAGCACCGCCTCCCAGACCACTCATCTGTATTTAGTGCAGAACTGCAGGCGGTTCTGCTGGCACTCAAGCATGCTTATCGATCTAGAGAAAGTCAACTTCTGATTCTGTCTGACTCTCTTTCTGCCCTGCAGGCCCTTCAGGGCACGGGAAATGACCACCCACTGCTGGTGCAGATCAGAGAGCTCTACGCAGACTTGATGAAGGAATATTATGACATCATTTTTATTTGGGTCCCAGGGCATATGGGCATCGAAGGCAACAGGATCGCAGATTCTGCTGCCAACACTCACTCGCTTAGCTGAAATTGTCGGGGGTTTGGTCCGGGGAGGGCGGGTCTGGATAAGACCTTATACTGGGGGTAATTTTCTGGGCGGCACCCTCCTCTTCGCTATTCTTACTAGTAGTTATGTCATCGGGAATGTATTTTGAGAAAACAAATGAATTTGTTTCTTCAAAAACATTACCGATGACATTACTGTCTGGAAGTGTCAACTACTTACCCAATTTTAGCCTAAGAACTTGTTGTGTTCCTACACAACCCGGGAGGCACTCGGGGAACCCTAACTAGGGCTGAGAGTAGCCTCCCGTCCTAGTCCAAACTGGCACTCACCACGTGGCCCAATCACAATTAGTCATCGATACTTAGCTCTTGTGAGCAGACGTGTTTAGCCTACAAGACATTTACCGGTTCTTAAAGGGCTGGTCGTTTTAGTCTACTTGTTCTTCTGGACTTCGTGCGTCACTACCGGAATTCTAACTCTTCTTCTTCCGTCGGAAACACTGTTTTCTTCCCGACGCTCCCTGCTGTGGTTGTGTTGTGCTTTGTTCGGCGCGGATCTACTTGGGACCTCTTCCCTCCTTCGTGGGCCGTGGATGCCATGGATGTATCTCTTCCCGTCCCTGCATCTCAGGAGAGGTAACATCGGCCCCAGCCCCTTGGCTGGCCCCTGACCGGGTGCCTGCTTCGGTTTGTGGCTTCAGTTTGTGGCTACGTTTTGATCGTATAGATTCGCGCCGATCTCTCGTGTTTCATTGGCGGGGCTTCGTCGTGCCTACGCCCGGTCGATAGTCATGTCTGATTTATGTTACAGTAACCAAGTCCTTACTTGCCCGCAGTGCGGCGATTTCCAATGGCCTAGCAATAAGCACAAGTTATGCCTTCCTTGTATGGGATGCGCGTCGGACCATTCTTGTGAGATTTGTGTAACCTGGCCTGAACAAGTTTGGTCCCAACTATGGAAATTTTACCGGCGCGAGCACCCGATGCCGGTTATGGACCGGCAGTCCTTTTTGGAACCCCCGACCATTCCCGGCGTTTTAACTAGACACTCTCGATCTGACCTGGGGGATCGGACGACACGTGGGACTCGTGAGCTTAGCTCTTCACACAAGACTGCATCTTCTGTGACTCGCACTCGGTCTAAGCCCGCTGACTCTTACGGAGGGACAGCACGAGGGCAGAGTGCTCGCCTTACGGAGGCAAGCCTACAAAGACGCGCTCCACGCCGTCATTTGTCCATCAGTCCTGAGAGGTCTCGCAAGGATACGCCCGCTGACTCTTACGGAGAGACAGCACTAGGGCAGAGTGCCTACCTTATGGAGGTAGGTCAGCCGAGACACGTGTCTAAACATCGTAGGACTTCCGACAGTCCTCACCTCTCTCATTCGGCCAGCAATTCTAGATGCTTTGGCGCAGCTACTTACGATCGGAGGAAGCACCCTGATACGCTACACAACGGCCGTCACAACCTCCAACCAGTGTCCTCGTCGCGTTCGTCTCCTTCGCGAGCTTCGGACCCGCGCTTCACCTCTTCCAAGTTACATCGTCGAAGTCGTCGCAGTCGCTCCCGTCGTCGCCGCCGCTCCCATCTTCGCAGCCGCTCCTGTTCTTGCAGTCACTCCCCCCGGGACAGGCGCATGGCTCGCTCCAGGTTCCCGTTTCCTGGTCGCGTTTTGCCCCCACCCCCGCCTCACCCGCACCAGCAGGCGCGACGCTCGCCGACAGCTACACATCAACACCAGAGGACATGATGCTCGCCGGCTGCTACCTTCTCTCGTCGGGACGTGGCTAGAACGATATCCACCAACGACATTCCTCACCAGACTTCGCTCCCTACGCGGGATGAGGAGACTCTTAGTCTTTTCCCGGAGGATTCGGTTTCAGGCCTACTTGGTGTGGACAGCTCCTCGTCTCACTATACAGTGTCGGATGATACTTCATCGCCTAGGACCCCTTCTACGTCACGCACGGAAACGCTTCTCGGCATTGAGGAAGTAGCTCGACTCATCATGGCTGCACTGCCCGAGGACGCGTGTCCCCAGTCCCCCCCCGCTCAAGAGGAAGGTGTCTGCATTTGTCGACTCTGGCCGTCAACAGAAGAGGTTCAAGTCTTTACCGCAGCCACCTGGTTTTAAGGATTTGAGAGATTCCTTTTCCACTTACCTTCAGGCAGATTCCCAGGAGTATCTTTTCTTCACGGATCGCAAGTGGCCGGCTGACCTAGACATCTCCTTCCGCCAATCCTGGTATGCGGGACATTCACAGTCCTTTAGTTGTCAGCTTCCATCGTTGGACCCTCAATCGATATCCCAGCTTGGCGGTACCAATCAGCTGAGACACACCCTCGTGGTTTGAATAAGACGGCATCACTAGTGCGGAACTCCTTGGCCTGTGCTGGTTTCCTAGAGCTTCTCACTCAAGGTTTAATCCGTCGCATCAAGGACGCTTGGCAACCTTCGCTTACACCCTTACTTGGTGACCTTCTCGCCCTCGGGGTTGCGGCAAACCGGGCAGCGTATCACTCATCGGTCAACACGATGGCGGCAGCATCCAACTGTGACCTCATGCGTCGAGATGCAGTACTACTCGCCTGTCATGGTATGCCTCCCGATCTGAAGACCCAGCTGCGTCGCGCCCCCCTTGGTGGACCACTTCTCTTCGGGGACACCTGGCAGAAGGTGAAGGACAACAATCCGGACCGCTGGCCCAGCCGAGTTACAGCCTCGCGCTTTCACTCCGCCCGCAAGGCCATGGGTCGCGCGCTGCGGACTTCCAGACCCGCTTCATCCTTCACTCCAGCTTCCGCCAAGACCCCCCGGCGGTTCCCCGCCTTCGGCTGTGCTAGACCACTTAGGACCTCTGTCCCCGCCGGGCCCAGGTCTGCCCGCTGCCGTGGGCGCGGGCGGGCTCCCTGACTCGTCCCCGTTCCAGCCCCCGCCGTCTGCTCCGGGACCTCCTGTCGGCGGGAGGCTCACTCTTTTCAGCGACATGTGGAGGTCGCTACTTCCAGACGACCCCTGGGTACTCGCCACCATCACCGACGGACTCTAGATTTCTTTTCGTTCTCCCCCACCGCTGAGACGCTCACCCGTATGGACAGAGATTCCTTCGGACAGTCTGAAAGCCATCGTATTACGCGGAGAGGTCGACTCGCTTCTACGGAAGGCCGCCACAGAGGTAGTATGTCATATCGACTCACCAGCATTTTACAGCCGCCTTTTTGTGGTTCCGAAGCCGGGCAACAAGTGGCGCCCCGTTATCGATCTATCAGCACTAAACAAGTTTATCATAGCTCCCACTTTTCGCATGGAAACCTCCAGGACCCTTCGGGCCGCTGTACAACCGATGGATTTTGCTGTCAGCCTGGACCTATCCGATGCATATCTCCATGTCCTCATACACCCGGCTTCCAGGAGGTATCTCCGATTCGCGTTCGACGGGGTGATCTACCAGTTTCGGGCCCTACCGTTTGGTCTCAACATCAGCCCGTGGGTTTTTACTCGCATTATGGATGCTGACGTCGCCAAGACCAGGCAGTCGTCATCCAGTCCAACCTCCAACTATTTGGACGACCTCTTCCTGAGGAATCGGTCGATAAGCACCCTGCGGACGGACAGAGATTCATTACTCCTGTTGCTGTCGCGTTTGGGGTTCCTGGTCAACACAGGCAAGTCGGACCTATTTCCATCGCGACGATTTATTCATCTCGGCATGAAATTTGCGACCGACCTCAACAGAGTGAGTTTACCGGAGCCTCGGGTCCACAAGTTAGCCTCCTTGGCTGCCCAGGTAGCACAGGCGGAGTCAGTCCCCGCCAGAGTTTGGCTTCAGCTCCTCGGCTTGATGAATGCAGCAGCGGATCTCCTTCCCCTCGGTCGTCTTTACTCCCGGCCACTTCAATTACACCTGCTGCTTCATTGGCGTCCGTCCTCCGGCGACTTAGACGCCCCGGTACCTGTGACTCAGATCCTTCGCCCACATCTACAGCGCTGGACAGACACCTCATGGCTCGCTGTCGGGAGTTCCTCTAGCCTCCCCGCCTCCTCAGCTCTCACTCTGCGTGGACGCAAGTCTCACCGGCTGGGGTGCACATCTGCTACCAAGTTTCCTCTCGACATCCGGCCTCTGGTCTCCGGACCTAGCAGACAGACACATCAACTGGCTAGAGCTACAAGCGGTTTGGCAAGCCCTCATCACATGGGAAACGCACATTCGCCACCAGGAGATCCTAGTCCTTTCGGACAACACCACAGTCGTTTCTTACATTCAGAAGCAGGGCGGTACTCACTCTCCCGAGCTGTGCATTGTACTCTATCGATTGATGCGCTGGTGCGAGGACCGCGGACTATCCCTCCGAGCTCGACACACCTGAACGTGTTGGCGGACTCGCTATCTCGGCGCGGACAATTACTTCACACAGAATGGACGCTTCACCCAGACATCTTTCAGATGATCTGCGCTCACTGGGAGACTCCCATGATCGACCTCTTTGCCACGAGGTGGAATCACCAGCTTCCCCTCTTCGTCTCACCAATTCCAGACCCCCTAGCCTGGGCAGTCGACGCGCTCTCCATTTCGTGGGACGGTCTCATCGCCTACGCTTATCCCCCGACAGTTCTCGTTCCCAAAGTCCTCCTCAAGCTCAGAGGTTGCAACACGGTCATGTTACTGGTAGCCCCGTTCTCCTGGAACCGATCTTGGACTACCGATCTACTCAGTCTCGCCACGGGCCCTCCGCTTTGCCTGCCCACCTCGAGGACGATGCTCAAGCAGCCCCGCCAGCCACTTTTCCACCCGTGCCCGGAGCGACTTCTCCTTCACGCCTGGAGATTGTGCGGCAAGCCCTCACCGCAAGAGGCTTCTCGAGTGCGGCAGTGGCAGCTATCGCTTCAGCCCGTAGACCCTCGACCAGACAAGTTTATGAGGGAAAGTGGCGAGTATTCCAATCCTGGTGCACTGACCGACACCTTATGCCCACTGAGTTGACTCCTTCACAGCTCGCTGACTTCTTCCTCTGGCTCTTTGGAGACCAAGGCCTAGCCCCCATCACGATCTGAGGATATCTGTCTATGATTGCAGACACTTACCGTCACCTTGGCCACCCAGACCCTGGCGAAAACAAAGACCTTGCCGACCTGATGGCACACTTCGGCCTGCAGCGTCCGGTTCCCCGCTCACTGATTCCGTGATGGGACCTCCCTTGGGTACTGACGTGGCTGAACTCGGACAGGTTCGAACCGCTTTCACTGGCTACGTTCTCGGATGTGACACGAAAGACATGTTTTCTGTTGGCCTTGGCAACCGCGGCTAGAGTAAGCGAGCTACATGCAATGTCGGCAAGTCCTGCCTGCCTCCAATTCCGGGCAGACGGTTCTGTACAGCTACTCACAGACCCTGCCTTCTTCGCCAAGACCAGGTCTCCCTTGACTGCGCCCCCAGTGATTACCATTCGGCCGCTGAAAGATGCAAGTTTTACTCGGGAGACCAGGCAACAGGATCCTGTGCGTGCTCTTCGCGTATATTTACGACGTACCAAACCCGTCCGCCGAGGACGGTCACACCTCTTTCTACCTTTGGCACACAGCAGAGAAGACATATCAGCGCAAACGATTCCTTCTTGGCTTCGCTGGGTCATCAGGTCAGCCTAACACGACCTTTCCCCAGCAGTTGCAAAGAGGCTCAAGATACGCGCACATGAGGTACGAGCCATGGCCGCGAGCATCGCCTTCGATCGCAACTGTGCTGTTCGAGACATCGTGGCCGCAGTGGGCTGGCGGGCAGAATCCACCTTACCCGCTTTTACCTCGGGGATCTGTCAGGCCAGCGAGATAATCTCGCCCTGGTGGGGGACATCGCCGCAGCGCAACACTCCCTCCCGGCGCCGGAAACGCCGTAGGTACGCACTTAGCTAAAATTGTCGGGAGTTTGGCGACTGGGTGTGTGGCTCTGTCGTATGCCCTTTATGGCGGTAACTTGGGCGCGGCACCCTCCACCTTTTCGACATTCTTCCAGACAGTAATGTCATCGGTAATGTTTTTGAAGAAACAAATTAATTTTTCTTTAAAATATATTTTTTCGAAAAATACTTACCGATAACATTACTCGGAGGACCCTCCCACCTGCCCCGCTTGCCGATGGTAAGCTAAGTATCACTGACTGATTGTGATTGGGCCACATGGTGAGTGCCAGTTTGGACTAGGACGGGAGGCTACTCTCAGCCCTAGTTAGGGTTCCCCGAGTGCCTCCTGGGTTGTGTAGGAACACAAGTTCTTAGGCTAAAATTGGGTAAGTAGTTGACACTTCCAGACAGTAATGTCATCGGTAAGTATTTTTCGAAAAAATATATCGTAAGATATATAAGAAAAATTAATTTTTCTCTAAAATGTATTTAAAAAAAAAAACTTACCGATGACATTACTCAGAGGACCCTCCCACCTGCCCCGCTTGCCGCCAGTAAGCTAAGCATCTCCGACTGGCATGACACCATGTGGCACGTGACCGGATGGGCAGGGACGGGAGGCTACTCAGGGCCCCTGGTTATGGCCCCTTGAGTTGCCTCCCTGGTTGTGTAGGAACACAACAGGTTCTTAGTCTGAAATTAGGTAAGCTAGGCATACTTCCTAGCAGTATCCAGACCTGTTTACCTTCCGATTTGAGCGGGAGATTCTCCCGATTTCATTAATCATTTCCCGTTTTTCCGCTCAAAGCTTCGATTTCCCGCTTCTGCCGTTATCATTCTTCCGAAATTTTCCTCGGAAGTCAGCCCTGAAAATGACGAGTAAAAAAAAAAAACCCACTCGCCAAATGCGAGTGCGCTCGTGCGTTTTTTCCAATCCAACGGCGAACCGCCAGCCGAACATCAGGTACGCCGGCGCGTGACCTGACCGCACCGTGAGTCGCCTCTAACATCACTTTGCGGCAGTAGCCGAACACGTCACTCGAACTGTGCGTACCATAACAGTGTTCGGTGACAGTCGTTCTATTTTTAGTGATGAATTGGTTTCGCTCAGTCACGGCTGCGTTCAGAATCGACCCGACGCCGGGGTCCGTGCAAGTGTAACAGGGCGGGCAAACTGTTTATGTGTGGTGACAGCATGTTATTACAAAGTGCGCGCTACATGTTGAACGCGTTACTTGATGTGACGTCACCATACATACTATTATGGGATACGGCATCATGTGTTTCACTGACGTTCGATCTTGAACGAAGTTGTACATGGCGGAGAAAAAGCTTAGGAAGCTGGAATGCTTTGGATTCTTCAATCCGGCACCGTCTGATCTTGATAATCGCTAAGAAGAAAGTTGCACTTCGACACTGCCATCTCCATCGACAAGCGACAGTACCAAAAATGCTACCCGCCTGGGCCGTTGTGGCACCACCGCCGCGGCGCTACGACGCAGTTTTCAGAGCCAGTTCATGGCTGTGCTGCGTGTATTTCCATGGCTAAAGCACGAAAGCACTCGAATGGCATGCGCAATGTGCACTGAGGCAAACTCAAAAAGCAAGTCCAGAAATTTTGATCAGAAATAAGTTTGTCAGTTTTTTTAAATCGTGGTCGATCCATCTTCTGGTACACAGTTATTAGGCAAAAATTGGCAGAATAACACGTCTTTCTGAGTGGTTAAACGGGTTGAAACAAACTTTTAAGTACATCAGTTCACACACACACACACACACACACACACACACACACACACACACACACACACACAGAGAGTTTAGACAAGTCACACTTTGGTTGTCAATCTGCCGCGTTCAGCAGAAAAGTATTCTCTGTTACAATACATCAAACGATCATACAAATAAATAAATAGATCTATTATTATGTTTTTTCTGTGTGTGAGAGAGTAAAGGAGACAGGCTTTTGCTCAATAGCTCACCAGTTAAAGAATCAGTATCATGGAAAGGACACACACACTGTCACAACACATTTAAAGAGGAGAGAGCGAAATGAGTTAATTTATTTTAAGGAATAATGCAGGTTTTCTTAAATAAATCTGCGGACCCTCTATAATGCTAGGATGGGGGTATGTGTACCCTCTAAAATTTATACTACAGACCCTTTAACCTGTTGTGAAAACAGAAGCCCAGCTCTACTTACAAAACATAAATAAATAAAAATCCCACCACAGTTCACATTGAGGACTTTGTCAGTTATTTCTCCACTTACTTACTTACGCCTGTCACCCCTACCCGGGTATAGGCCGTCGACGAGAGACCTCCAGCAACTCCTGTCCTGTGCTTCTCCTTCGATTCTACTCCAGGTGGTTCCCAGTCTCTTGATGTCTGCTTGGAGGTCTCGACGCCAGGAGTTTCTCGGCCTACCTCTTTTCCTCTTTCCCTGGGGGTTCCATGACAATGCCTGCCTAGTGATACTGGAAGCTGGCTTTCTCAGACTGTGACCGATCCATCCCCATCTTCTTCGCCCAATTTCATTCTCTGCTGTTATCTGCTCTGTTCTCTCCCAGAGTCTGACGTTGCTGATCTTCTCTGGCCAGTGGATTTTCAAAATTCTTCTAAGGCAACTGTTCATGAAGGTCTGTACTCTGTTGACTGTGGTTTTTGTCAATCTCCATGTCTCTGCTCCATATAGGAGAACTGCTTTTACATTGGAGTTGAAAATCCGGACTTTGGTGTGTTGTGACAGCTCTCTGGAACTCCACACTTTTTTCAACTGGAGAAAGGCTGCTCTGGCTTTACCGATTCGTGCTCTGACATCTGCATCAGTGCCGCCTTTTTTGTCTATGATGCTCCCGAGATAGGTGAAGGACTCCACCTCCTCCAACGGGGTGCCAGCAAGCAAGACTGGTTCTTCCCTGGTTGTGTTCAGCCTCATTGTCTTTGTTTTCTGTTTGTGAATGGTGAGGCCCACTTGGGACGAGATGTCAGCAAGCCTCGTGGTCTTGTCCTGCATTTGTTGATGAGTGTGGGACAGTAATGCCAAGTCGTCTGCAAAATCGAGGTCGTCAAGCTGTGTCCACAGTGTCCACTGTATTCCACTTCGTCTGTGCTCTGTGGTCATCTTCATGACCCAGTCTATGGCCAGTAGGAAGAGGAACGGAGACAGCAGACACCCCTGCCTGACACCAGTTCTGACCTTTAGCTCTCTGGTGAACTGCCCTTCGTGGATCACGCGACATGTCATGCCATCATAGCTGCTCTTGATCAGGCGGACGAGCTTTGTGGGTACACCGTAGTGTCGTAGGAGTTTCCACAGAGTCTCTCGGTCCACGCTGTCAAATGCTTTCTCATAATCCACAAAGTTGACGTACAGCGGGGAGCTCCACTCCAGAGACTGTTCCACGATGATGCGGAGAGTGGCGATCTGGTCTGTACATGATCGGTTCTTCCTGAATCCTGCTTGCTGGTCTCTCAGCTGGGGGTCAACGGAGCTCTTCATTCTCTCTAGGATGATCCTGTTGAAGACCTTTCCTGGTACTGACAGCAAAGTGATTCCTCTGTAGTTGGAACACTTGCTGAGGTCGCCTTTCTTGGGAAGCTTGATTAGGTACCCCTCCTTCCAGTCAGCTGGCATCACCTCCTCTTCCCAGATCTTTCCAAACAGTATTTCTCCACTTGATACTATCAAAAGCCTGAAGTCAGGACATAAACATCAACTTGCTTATGATTGTCTGTTCAAATATTTGTTCCTAATGCCTCTCGGCAGAAAACACTCTCTAACATTGGGCGTCAAACACTTGTACATTATATTGTTGAGTTGGGCTATTTTCAGTAGTAAAATTTTCAGTTTTGGCTAGTAACATTTTCAGTTTGGCTAGTAAAACTTGGAAGTCACTAGCCAAAGGCTGGTGGGCAAAATTTTAGACTTTCAGGGCTGACTGAAGTATGTCTTCACTGCAATCACTCATACGTAAGCTGAACGCTTTGATAGGGTCTCGTAAATATTAGCCGGCGCCCGCTACTGTCATAGCCCGACTTTGCCCATATAACATCTACAATACCCCACAGCAGCGCACATTGTGAGAGAGTTTTCTCAACAGTCAAAAAGAACCGTACAAGCCAGAGATCAAGTCTTGCTGACTCAACACTTGAGTCACTTCTGGTCCTCAAGACCAGTCCTCGTGATGTGGATTCAGTCATGAATTTATCTGAAGAGTCTCTCAAGTCTCATCAAGCTGAAGAGTGCCTATTGTCGCAGTTTGAAAAAAGAACTAAATAAGTTAAACTGTTTGTGTACTTCTGTGACTTTTGACACTTTAGATATAGTATTTTAACTTCAGTATACATGTATTTTAAAACATGAAAACAGGTGTGCTAAAATATTCCTTGTGAAGCAGTAAACCAGTCAGTTTGACGTAGTGATCTTCTGGTCTGTTACCCAAATCTTCTGGTTTTGTTGACCATGTCTACTGGACAAACAAATTGGGGGTAAACAGGTCTGAGTAATGTCATCGGTAAGTATTTTTCGAAAAAATACATTGTAGAGAAAAATTCATTTTTCAGGAGGAAGAGGAGCTGGATACACGAGACCGCCGATCATGGGATGATGACTTTGTGCTGAAGCGCCAGTTCTCAGCCCTTATCCCCGCCTTTGACCCCCGTCCTGGCCGTACGAACATCAACCAGACACAGGACTTTGAGATCCCTTCACCAGGTTCAGAGGCATCCGTGTCACTGCAAAGCGGAGAAACACAAGCTGCTCCCAAGCTCCTCTTGTCTCTCCGTGCTCCGTGTCTCCCAGGGGTGAGTAACCGGCACAGTGTGCAGGCTTTCTTCTGTCATCTTTTGCTAACCCTTTGGCTGTTTGTAGCACTTCTTGATGAGGTGATTCCAGTAGGAAAAAAGAAAGTGCTAGCAACAGCCAAAGGTTAAGGCCGGTATGATGAAAAATGTAAGAAGTGCATTTTAAAATATTCATATATCAAAATATTTTTAACTCCCTGAATACTCACAAACTACATAGGTGAGGCTAGCGCTGGTAAAATACTACACATACATAATTCCCCGTGGTATGCATATTGACTCCCTGAACCCTAAGAATTCTTACATAGTAGTTGTACAAGGACTACTAACCATATTTCAAGGGTAGTCCCTGATTGTCATGATACCTAGAGTCACCAAGCACTATTTTTTAACTACCATTGTAGGCCCATATTCGGCTGTGGGGCGTTGGCATGAAATGAAGTATCGTTCGTTTTCATGAAATGTTGCAACATTCAACTGGTAAATCATTTGAAAGCAGTGTTTATTGCTGAAGCAAACAGTGTTTATTGCTGAAGCTACCAACTCTCTTGAAATCTGACCCCTTCACTGCCAGGGGAGGCAGATTGTGTTTTAAAAAAATCTTTCTTTCATAGCCAGAGAGACCCGTCATTCCGTGAAACATTGCAAGGAGGATTCAGCAAGTGGCATAGATCCTCATGAGCCCTGCAACTCATGTGGATTTATGTCTCTCATGTTTGGGTATTGCTTGTCATGTTTCAGCAGGGAGAGGGTTAAAACAACATATTGCAGGTGCATCCATGTGTCCAACAGTTAGCCGCTTTTTTTTTTGGGCCGTTTACCAGCAGAATAACCTGTATGTTATGAATATTGATTGCAGATGTCGGATGAGGAGGTTTACCTGGAAGGCAGCCATACCTGTATATTTAGATTTGTACAGCAACTTTTAGCCATGGGAGCCACAGCTGGTCGAGCGGAACGCATGCGTCGCATCTGGGAGCCCACATACACGTAAGTGGCAGCTACCACCCTTTGGCTGTTAGAAGCATGTTTTGTTGAGGCGATTCCTGCAGGAATCACCTCTACAGAATACGCTACTGACAGCCAAGGAGTTAATTTAGCCCATTCAGCCCTGACACATTACAAGTAGGGGTGGATGGAATATGATAGTTGAAGGGTCGTGCCAGAATAGCTTGGCGCCCATAGGCGCCAAGCTATTCTGGCACCACCCTTCAACTATCATGGTTGATCTGTGTATCTGTATGTGTGGCATCTGGGAGCCCACACATATATGTGGCAGCTACCACTGGTCAGTAGTGTTAGGTAAATGAATCGGTACAGCCCTGTCATACCGCAATAAGGTTTTGACTGTGATAGTTCAAGGAGGTGTCAGAAAGCATGGGTGCCTTTCTGACACCACCCTTAAACTATCACAGTTGATCTGTCTCCTGAACTGTAACATGGTCCTTTGAGGACAGTTCCCTAATTTGGGTATGTCGCTTTGAAATCTTGTGGTGTTGACCTTATTGTTGCAAGAAGTGGACGTCAGATGGGGCTCGCAGCCAGCTTCCTGCCAGCTAGTAGTGTCTTTAGTGTGGAGATTAACTCATTAAGCCCCATGGCTGCATTTCCGAATATTTAGGGGTGTCACTTAGCATTTCTGAATATTTGGGGGTGTCACTTTTCAACTGTGTATCGGTTGCAGGATGTGGATCGACTATGATAATTCAAGGGTAGTGCCAGATTAGCTTGACACCTGATGGAAAGACCTGTGCGACATTTTAGCCTGATATATTTTTAAGGTATATTTACATCATGTCTTAAGACCTTTCTTTTAGTCTGGCTGACCAGATTTTTAACCTTCCCGCTGTGAGATGGCCTTAGTTGCCTGCTTGGCGTTAAATCCAAATAACTAACTTGACACCTGATGGTGCCAAGCTAATCAGGCACTACCTTGAATTATCATGTAGGGTGTTGGGGCTAAATGGGTTAATCACTTAATGGTACTTGGTCTTAAGATTTCACGCTGTTTGTTATGTTACGTTGTGCAGAATCCTGTACCGGGAAGCCAAGGCAAATGGAAGCAGAGATCAGGATGACAAACACCTTAGGGTATGTGTATATATGTTGGTTGCTTCTTGCAGATTTCATTGCTGATGGAATTACTTGCTGTACACAGTGTAAAGTCATGTATACCAGCGTTCCCATTTCTCAGTATTTTACTGGTTTTTGAAGGCAAGCACCTGCCCCCCCCCCCCCCTCCCCACCGCCACCTCCCACATTATTTGATTTTCTGAGGCTGGATTGAACACCAATCCCATCCTCCCCACCCCATTGACTGATTTTCCAGGGCTTGACTGAACACTGATTTGTTGAGGAACCGGTACTGATTCTGAGGATGAGCGTTATTTTAACCAGGTAGTTATGAAAAGGAAAAAATTGTCAGAAAACCTAGCGTGAATGCTGGAAATCTGTTTTCCAACCACCTGTGCAAGCAGGCACCGATACTGTTTACAAGGGGGTTAACTTCTCTCTTTGCGTCAAATTGTCTATCTCAAACCTTGTTCATGACAAGGGATGAGTTGCATTAGTAAGCTTAATACTGCACATGCCACTAAGCAAGATGCACCACTATGGCAGAGCATCTTCCTTAGTGGCACATGCAGGATTTAAGTTTACTCATGCAGCTCACCCCAGGAGTGGCTGTACTTACGTAACCCTTTGGCTGTAAGTAGCACTTTTTGTCCAGGTGACTCAGGCAGGAGTCACCACCAACAGCCAAAGGTTTAAGTCACAACTTTATGTGAGCTATGTATCTCATACCTTATTGAGAGAAGAACCCAACGGAGAAAGAAACACGTGTAGAAAAGACAGTTACAACACAGTTGTGTTGTAACTGTCTTTGTTTTCTCAAAACTCTTACCGATGGCATGACTAATAGGAACACATGCTTAGCTTACCAATTTCAGCCAAAAAATTTGTTGTGTGCACCTCACAAGCAGGGGGCGACTCTAGGGGGCTGTTACCAGGATGCCTCGAGTAGCGCCCCCCCCCCCCCCCCCCCCCCACCACCCCCCCCCCTTTGCCTCCCTATTCAGTCACGTGCCTGGCCGTTTCCCGCCAGTCTTTTCGCTTAGCTCACCAAGACCAGTCGTGTTCAGCCTGCTTCGCTTTAGCTGTGTACGGTGGGATTACTCTCCCCCACGGAATTGACTACCCCGCAGCTGGCCGAGTTCTTTCTGTGGCTCTTCACCCAAAAGAACCTGGCCCCCATCACCATCAGAGATTATCTGGCAATGATTGCGGACACGTATAGACACCTGGGACGGCTGGACCCGGGTGCCTGCAAAGACCTCTCGGATTTGATGGCTCACCTGGATCTTCAGAGACCGGTGTCCCGCTTGCTGATCCCTCACTGAGATCTGTCCTGAGTACTAACCTGGCTCAACTCAGAGCGGTTTGAGCCTCTGCCTCTAGCGCGGCTGGGAGACATAACCAGGAAGACCTGCTTCCTGCTCGCCCTCGCCACAGCATCCAGAGTGAGCAAGATCCATGCCTTCTCTGCGTGACCCTCCTGTCTCCAGTTTTGGGCCGATGGTTCGGTACAACTCCTTACTGACCCGGCGTTCCTGGCCAAGAACCGGCTCCCAGCGACCGCACCGTCCACCCGCTCAGGGCTATCGACCAGTCCTGGGAGTCCTGCCAGCAGGACCCCGTCCGAGCACTGACACACTGCTGGAAACGGCAACATAGCTATTGCAAACAATTTCTGCCACAGCTCGCTCGCACACACGCGTAGCTGTTGAAACTAAGTGGGTCAAAGCCCGCAGCGAGACACCGCCATGCACGCGCAATAGGAACAAAGAAACAAAAACAGATACCTCTTGCAAACAAGTAAAGGTTTAGCCAGTTTCTCAGGTTTTCACAGCGCAAATATCTTTCTCACCTTGAAGGCAAATGATCTGCCTTTATCAAGGTTATAATTTCATTTCCTGCACTTACACTGGAAGCGAATTAAACACTTGGTAAGACCAGCAAATGCACTGTAACCTTTCCCCTAAGAGGCTCAAGTTCAGCACACGCGCACACTGCTGGAAATGGCAACCTAGCTATTCCAGATAATTTCTGCCACAGCTCCATTGCGCGCATGGGCAAACGTGTAGCTGTTGAAACTAAGTGGGCCAAAGTCTGCAGAGAGAAACCGCTGTGCAGTACAGGCGAAGACGATGTGCATACGTGCACATGAGATCAGAGCAGTGGCTGCGAGCATCGCCTTTGTCTGCAACTGCGCTGTGAGAGACATTGTGGCGGCCATGGGTTGGCAGGCTGAGTCTACCTTCGCCCGGTTCTACCTGCGAGACCTGTCCGGCCAGCGCGGCAACCTGGCCTTGGTGGGGGACATCTCGGCTGCGCAGCACACCCTCCAGGCACCACAGGTACCATATGTAACGCTTAGCTGAAATTGTTGGGTGTGGCGCGCGGCCAAAGGTTCCCGGGTGGAATACATAGGGGGCATGTGTGGTGTGTAATGCCTGTGTTTAATGTTCTCTATCTCCTCTTCATCAGTTTTCTACATAAAACCGTTTAACACACTTGTACACCATTGCCTGCTGGTTCCTGTGTTGGTGGTATTATTCAAGGGACGTTTTTTTAAAGGGAGCAATCCGAAAATAGACTGGTACCGTGTTTGTGTGTGACTGAATAATAAGTTATCTGTGCCTCGCACAGTACTGAGTAGGTCTGTACATTCATTCTGTATGGAATACTGTTGTGTATAGTGTAAAGAAATTGAATTCAAGTACAAAAACTGTATTCATCCCTGAAAAGGAAATTCTAAAAACTGTTAATATTAAGGAACCACCAGTGTGATATGCTTCGGACCCATTTCTTGTGTTCATGTTCATATAAAGGCCCAGTGTGATGTGCTTCAGAGCTGTTATTTGTGTTAGTGTTAATGTAACGGAACCAGTGTGGTGTGCTCAAGACCTGTTACTTGTGTTAGTGGTTATGATTTATTGTGTAAACCCAAGTGTACGGCATAAACACAGTGCACAAATGCTGGTATCAGCAAGTTTGTGTTGATCGTCTTGATGTACCTAACAGTGGTCACTGTGGGCAGTGGGCAGATGTTCACATCTGCACGGGACATAGACGACCCCGCCCTCCACGAGTCGCCTGCTGCCTTGCAGGCCTGGCCGCTTGGCTGCGGAAAGGCTAAGGGAGGAAACCCCTGACATCAAAGCCCCCGTGTCTCCGGGGAAGGCTTTTGAGCCAGAGACTAGGACAAGGACAGTCTGATATAAAAACCTACGACCCGAGGACCTCGATGCCATCGTCCCAGCTTGCTAGGCCATGGCAGATGAACCAAGGGTTTAAAGGGTGGGGCCAGTACTGCGCACACTGCACTCCACCAAAAAGCTCCACCGCGCAGGCTTTAGGAAACGTCCACGGACCATGACACTGACCATTCCAAGTCCTGTAGCGACGGGCGAGGGGCGAAACGGCAGGTGAAAGATGTCACTGGAAGCCGCAGTCTCAAACCTGCATGCAGGCGGTTCAGGATATTGGTCGCCTGATGTTGACCTGGGGATGACAACATCACTCGGCACACCCTGAACGACCAAGCAGCCTTCTCTAGGGACAGCACTGCTTGCTCCACATGGAGAGGGGCCTAGAAAAAGTGGCCTAACCAAAGCTCGTCCCCTCGCAACCCCAGTTGGCTAGCCGCGGTCAACGGGCATCTTCTCCTGCGGTCAAAAAACAAGAAAGAATAACGGATCCACTCTCATGACGACCACGACCGGACTCAACGTAGCATGCTGGAACGTCCGAACCATGCTCGACAAAGCAGACAGCGGACGCCCTGAACGTCGCTCCGCCCTCATTGCCCATGAATTGCGGAGGTTAAACATCGACATCGCCACGCTCAGCGAAGTACGCCTTCCGGACGAAGGCAGCCTCCAAGAACTTGGTGCTGGGTACACCCTCTACTGGTCAGGCAGGCCTGCATCAGAAAGACGGCTCTCAGGCGTGGGTTTCATGGTCAAGACATCCATTGCGACTAAGCTGGAAAACCTACCAACGGGCCACTCAGACCGCATCATGTCCATGCGCCTCCCACTGAGACACCAGCAACACGTCACCCTTCTCAGTGTGTACTCCCCAACCCTCCTGGCAGAGCCTGCTGAAAAGGACAAGTTTTACACTGACCTGCGCAGCCTCCTACAGAGTACCCCTGCAGACGACAAAGTCATCATCCTTGGCGACTTCAACGCCAGAGTGGGCCAGGACTCTGAAGCCTGGAAAGGAGTCCTCGGCAAGCATGGCGTGGGGAACTGCAATGACAATGGCCGCCTACTGTTGGAGTTCTGTGCGGAGCAGCAACTGGTCATCACCAACACTACTTTTCAGCAAAAGGACAGTCGAAAGACCACCTGGATGCATCCTCGCTCCAAACACTGGCACCTTATCGACTATGTCCTAGTGCGTCAGAGGGACCGCAGTGACGTCCTCCTCACCAGAGTGATGCCCAGCGCAGAGTGCCACACTGACCACCGCCTTGTCCGCTGCAAACTCAGGCTCCACTTCAAGCCAAAACCCAAGAAATGGGGGCCCCCCAAGAAAAAGCTTGATGTTGCCAGCCTTCAGCGTGACGATGTGAAAGCTGCCTTTCAGACAGATTTACAGCGCAGGCTCAAAGACACAGCGGACCCAGTAGACTCCTCCCCTGAAACACTTTGGGAACAACTGAAAACTGCTATTGCAAAATCCTCTGCAGAAGTCTTGGGTTTCGCCAGAAAGAAGAACAAAGACTGGTTTGACGAAAACGATGTAGAGATCCAGGAACACCTAGCAAAAAAAAGAGCCGCCCATCAGGCCCACCTAGCCCAGCCTTCCTGCCCTGTGAAGAAGTCTGCCTTCCGCCTCGTCTGCAGCAGTCTCCAGCGCAAGCTCAGAGATCTCCAGAATGAGTGGTGGACCAGACTTGCACAGAGGACCCAGCTTTGCGCTGACAATGGTGACTACAGGGGCTTCTACGAAGCACTGAAAGCAGTGTATGGCCCCAGGCACCTGGTACAAAGTCCCCTGCGAAGCGCGAATGGCCAGGCACTCCTCACAGATAATACCTCCATCTTGAACCGCTGGTCGGAATACTTTCAGAGCCTCTTCAGCGCTGAGCGCACTGTTCAAGAAGCAGTCGTCCTACAAATCCCACACCTCCCAGTAAAGGTTGAATTGGACGAACCGCCCACCGCTGAAGAGACCCTCACAGCCATCCACCAGCTCAAGAGTGGCAAAGCAGCAGGCATTGATGGAATACCGCCAGAGATCTGGAAACATGGAGGCACAGCACTGCACAACAAGCTCCATGACCTCTTTCTCTGCTGCTGGGAGGAAGGAACACTACCAAAAGATTTCCGTGATGCAGTCGTCATCACCCTGTACAAGAACAAAGGCGAGAAGTCTGACTGTTCCAACTATCGGGGAATTACCCTGCTATCCATTGCTGGGAAAATCCTTGCAAGGCTGCTCCTGAATCGGCTGGTACCTGCCATCGCTGAAGACCAACTCCCAGAGGGCCAGTGTGGCTTCAGAGCAAACAGGAGCACCACCGATATGGTCTTTGTGCTGAGACAGCTACAGGAGAAGTGCTGCGAGCAGAACAAAGGGCTGTACGTAACATTTGTCGACCTAACAAAAGCGTTCGACACTGTGAGCAGGCAAGGCATGTGGCAGATCCTGGAGCGACATGGCTGTCCCCCAAAGTTCCTCAACATGATTGTCCAGCTACACGAGGACCAGCAAGGCCAGGTCAGACTCAACAATGACCTCTCAGAACCATTCCCTATTCTCAACGGCGTAAAGCAGGGCTGCGTGCTGGCACCGACCCTCTTCACCATCTTTTTTAGCATGATGTTGAAGCAGGCCACAGTGGACCTCGATGATGACGATGCAGTGTACATCAGGTATCGTCTCGATGGCAGCCTGTTCAACCTCAGACGACTGCAGGCCCACACGAAAACCCTAGACCAACTGATTCGTGAGCTGCTTTTTGCTGATGATGCTGCCCTCGTTGCACACACAGAGAGAGCCCTGCAGCGCATCACGTCTTGCTTCGCAGATGCTGCCCAGCTCTTTGGACTCGAGGTCAGTCTGAAAAAGACAGAGGTCCTCCATCAGCCGGCACCCAAGACAGTGTATCACCCTCCTCACATCACCATTGGCGAGTCTGAACTAAAGTCAGTGCACCAGTTTACTTACCTTGGCTGCATTATCACGTCGGATGCCAAGCTGGACAAGGAGCTTGACAGCAGGCTGGCAAAAGCGAACAGCGCTTTCGGGCGACTTTTCAAGCGGGTGTGGCACAATCAACAGCTGAAAACAGGCACCAAGATCAGCGTGTACAGAGCTGTGGTCCTCACCACCCTGCTGTATGGTTCCGAGTCCTGGGCCCTCTACCGCAGCCAACTACGACTCCTCGAACGCTTCCACCAGCGCTGCCTGCGTACCATCCTGGGCATTCACTGGAGTGACTATGTCACCAACGTCGAGGTCCTTGAACAGGCTGAAACTGTGAGCATCGAGGCTTTGCTGCTGCGGACACAGCTCCGCTGGGCGGGGCATGTCTCCAGGATGGAGGATCATCGCCTACCAAAGATCACCCTGTTCGGCGAGCTTGCTACTGGACACCGTGACAGAGGGGCACCAAAGAAGAGATACAAAGACTGTCTCAAGAGGTCACTTAGTGCCTGCCAAATCGACCACCACCAGTGGTCTTCGCTTGCTGCGGACCGTGACACCTGGCGCTCCACCATTTACAAGGCAGCTGTCTCCTTTGAGGACTCTCACAGAGCTAGCCTTAAGGACAAGCGGCTCAGGAGAAAAAACAGAGATGCCGCCGCTCAGAACCCTGGCCATACCTTCCCCTGCAGCCACTGCGGTCGAACCTGCCTGTCTCGGATTGGCCTCCGCAGCCACGAACAAGCCTGCAGACGTCGTGGGCAACTCCTATAAAATCTTCGTTCGCGAAGTCAAGCCAAGCCTACCTAACAGATTACCAGCTTACCAGCTTCTCAGCAGTGGAGTGCTTTCTGACGCTAGTGTTGCTCTAGCAGGAATGGCCCAGGAAATCTAGTAAGTGATAACAGTAGGTGCTTGAATGCTGCACAGATACATCAACTTTTCATCCCACAGAAAACCGACATGCACAACAGATTGAGCTTCAAAGTTAACGCTTTATTTTGTCAGTGCATGTTTATTGTATTGCAAATATGAAATGTAACTGCTCTTGTATGTGTGCTGGTAGTAAGCAGCATGGGCATGTTTAGTATGAAAAGAAAGCAAATTTTATCAGCTACAAATTTATACCATGTATTAATGACATTCTTGAGACAAAAACACACTTTGTGATGAATGTTCAGTTACTAACACTTTTCAGCGTTTCCGCTGCAGTGTGCCGGTATGCGGCTGTCGGCACATAGACATAGTGTAGGGTAATGGAAGAGCACGCCTTTCTAGGACCATGAACAGCTCTTTCACTCTGCCTGAAGAGGCGCGGGCTAATGATTAATTGCCCCCACGCCTGGCCGTGCCACAAATGGCTTATCTTGCACTCAGTGGCCCCTGGTCCTCTAACTAAAAGTGTGGTTCTGCACAGCCGTGCACGGCTGTGCAGAACGCTGGATTTTCCACTCTTTAGTAACGGACTGCTGATGTGTGGTGGATATGCCTGTGTTTAATGTTCTCTATCTCCTCTTAAAAGATTTTCTACATAGAACCGTTTGACACACTTGTGTACTGTTGTGTGCTGGTTCCTGTGTTGGTGGTATTATTCCAGTTACGTTTTTTTTAAGAGTGCAATCCGAGGATAAAGACAGGTACCGTGTTTGTGTGTGACTGAACATGGCTGGTAAGTTATCTGAGCCTCACAGTACCGAGTTGGTTTGAACATTCATTCTCTGTTCTGGAATACTGTTGTGTATTGTGTAATCCCTGTGCTTTATGCTCTGCTCATAGCCTCCAATATAGATGTGATACTGTTTAGTAGTATCATGTACTAACTGTTGTCTGCTCATCCATATTATCCTGGTTCCTTTGTTCCAAATGGTGCAGCCTAAGGAGTAGACAGTACAGTTATGGCGGGAACAAAACATACACAAGAAACATTTGCACACACAGAAGCTTTCACTTTAAAAGGTTAAATTCTCTATGTAGAGTATGTCATCATCATCATCATCAGTCCCTTGCCCGAACTGGGCGTTGGGGGGACTGAAAGGCAGCAGCAACAGACAGTGCTCTCCACTGAGTTCTATTTTGGGCGGTGGCAAGCAAGTCTGGCATCTCGAGTTCGGTCCATTCTTTTATGTTTGCGACCCAACTCTTTCTCTGACGACCTCGCCGACGACTTCCTTCGAGAGTGCCTTGGAGGATAGTCTTGGACAAGGTGTTGTGTCGGGTCACGTGGCCAAACCAAGCAAGCTTATGCCGTTTCACGGTTGCCAGAAGGGGTTCATGTGGGCCCACCAGGGAAGTGACGATGCTCCGTACATATTCGTTGGTCTTGTGCTCGCGGTACGAGATGCGGAGCAACTTCCTCAGGCACTTGTTCTCAAAGGCCTGGATTTTCTTTTCTGAGTCTGCAAGCAGTGTCCAAGTCTCACAGCCGTAGAGTAGAATAGACACTACGAGGGACTTGTAAAGCCTGTACTTGATGGTGAAGCTGATGGAGTTACTTCGCCATATCCTGTCCAGCCTGGCCATTGCGGATGTTGCTGTACCTATCCTGATACGGATCTCTGCTATGCAACTACCGTCTTTGTACCGTAGAGTATGTGGAGGAAGGTAAAAACGAACACTTGATCAAAATCCAATAAAACTGTGTGAAATCTATGTAGCTGAACTTCAGGAAATACATGGAATCACTGTAGATGAAACTAGTGGACTGTGTTACTCAAATTCGTTTTGTGTAAAATGTTACCAAAGACTAATGAAACTGAAAAGAAAATCATCAATTCAATTACAAAAACTGTATTCATCCCTGTAAGGGAAATTCTAAAAACTGTTCATATAAAGGAACCACCAGTGTGATATGCTTAAGACCCGTTACTTGTGTTCGTGTTGATATAAGTCCCAGTGTGGTGTGCTTCAGACCTAGTTATTTGTGTTAGTGTTAATAAAAAGGAACCAGTGTGATGTGCTTAAGACCTGTTGTGTTAGTGGTTATGAATTTACTGTGTAAACCCAAGTGTACTGCATAAACACTGCTGGGATCAGCATGTTTGTGTTGATCGTCTTGATGGACCTAACGGATTACCAGCTTCTCAGCAGTGGAGTGCTTTCTGACGCTAGTGTTGCTCTAGCAGGAAAGAAACAAGAATTCAAGTAAGTGATAACAGTAGAGGCTAGAATGCTGCGTAGATACATCAAATTTTCATCCCACAGAAAACTTAGATGCACAACAGATTGAGCTTGAAAGTTAGTGCTTTTTTGTGTCAGTGCATGTTCATTGTATGAAATGTAACTGCTCTTGCAGCTGTGCTGGTAGTAAGCAGCATGGGCATGTTTAGTATGAAAAGAAAGCAAATTTTATCAGCTACAAATCTGCACTCATGTTATAATATTCTTGCGAAAAAAAAAAGCATTTTGTGAATGTTCAGTTACTAACACTTTTCAGCGTTTCCGCTGCCAAGCGCCGGTATGAGGCTGTCGGCACGTACACATAGTGTAGGGTAATGAAAGAGCACTCCTTTCTAAGACCATGAACAGCTCTGTCACTCTGCCTGAAGAGGCGCGCGCGCGTTAACGACTAATTGCCCCCACGCACGGCGTTGCCACAGATGGCTTATCTTGCACTCGGTGGCCCCCGGCCGCTCCTTACTAAAAGTGTGGTTCTGCACAGCCGTGCGTGAGTAGTCCGTTACAGAGATTAGACAAGGAATTTTTGCTGCCAGCCAGTGACCTAGATAGCCTGCTTGCAGCGGGGAGTGGCTACCGCACACCACAGCAGCAGGCTGCGGGCCAAACTAAAGAGTGAGAAATCGGCCTTTCTGTACAGCCGTGGGCGGCACCCTCCTCCTATTCGCTATTCTTCCTATTAGTCATGCCATCGGTAAGAGTTTTGAGAAGAAAAATGGATTTTTCTCTAAAATGCATTTTTTGGAAAAATACTTACCGATGGCATGACTCAGAGGTCCCTCCCTCCTGCCCCGCTTGCCGCTGTTGAGCTAAGGCAAAAAGACTGGCGGGAAACAGCCAGGCACGTGACCGGATAGGGAGGCAAGGGGGGGGGGGGGGGGGGGCACTCGAAGCGTCCTGGTAACGGCCCCCTAGACCTAGAGTAGCCCCCCTGGTTGTGAGGTGTGCACAACAAATTTTTGGGCTGAAATTGGTAAGCATGCGTTCTATTAGTCATGCCATCGGTAAGTATTTTTCCAAAAAATACATTTTAGAGAAAAATCCATTTTCTAAGTGTGTTTCTTTCTCCGTTGGGTTCTTTTCTGCATTTTACATGCTTGGCAGTCACTTTTTGGCTCTGTATCTCATACCTTATTGTATATCACACCAGGAATGGCTGGGCTCGACTGGTCAGCCGCTGGGCGAGGGGGAGGCGGGACGAGCAGCGGACCCTAGTACGTGCACAGTGCAGAGCGTTCTCCAGTTGCTGCAGACCCTGTACGCCATCATGGAGCAGTCATCACCCTCATCCTATAGAAACGGTGTGTGTGCACTTGCAACTGGACAAACCTTGAATGCCAGGGTGCAGTAGCAGAAGACCTATACCCAGTGCGCAAAGGCCTTCGGGCTGGTGTTGGCCGGCGCACAGCCTGATGGCCTTTTGCGCATTGGGTATTTTGGACGATAATGTTTAGTGATAAAGACAAGTAGAAATTTGCTGGAACAGAGCCAAGATTAATTCATTGTCAACCGTTTTGAGAGTAGAAGGATGAGCTGAAGAAAACTTTATTTTCCAGGGATTGAAACGTTAAGCCTTTATTCCAATATGTCTCTGCTACTTCTAGTACTTGCTAAACTGCCAAACTATTAGATGTTTAAAGAACCATCAGACACCAGTCAAATATGAAACATCAACCAGATGAATTAAACATTATCATTAATTACTCTAGAGCCTGTTTTGAGCAACCACATATTTTGATTGGCCTTAACCCTTTGCATGTTGGTAGCGGTTTTTGTCACGATGATTCCTGTAGGAATTCCAACTTCCAGGAACACACTGTGGACAATGATATCTGTCCAGCCAAGATTGGCTTGCAGTGCGTGTGCCTGGTTATTTAGCACTGAATGTGTCGTTACAAGCCGTTATGTGGCATGCGCACAAGATCCAGAGATGAACTCGTAATAAAAATACTTATTGGCAGAGTACATAACTACAGATTTACTCAGTAGGCAAAGAGTTAATGATGGGTGATCTGTTTGTTGTAAGGTTGTTTGCTCAAAACAGGTTATGATGTACTCCTAGACAGCGATTCAATTTATTTTATTTATTTATTTATTTTTTTTTGGGGGGGGGGAGGGGAGGAGTGGGGGGGGGGGGGGGCTAGCATTGCTGCTCGCACCTACATTCTGCAGTCAGTAAACTTTTATTCTGCTTTGATTTAATTTCTGACTTGTTTGTGTTTTGTCCTGTAATTTCAGACTGTAACGAAATCCACCTGAACATTCCAGCTGATGAGTTCGTCAGCAAGAAAATCACCAACAAATTGGTGCAGCAGACACAGGTCAGTCCAGCTGGCATGTAATTATTGTTATTAGAATATTTTTCTTTTTCCTATATACCCAATGCATGAAAGGCCATCAGTCTGACTTCGGCTGCCATTGGCCCATGCGCGTGCCAACGGCGGCCAATGTCAGCCCAATGTCCTTTTGCGCATTGGGTATTTGCTTTCAGATTTGTCTTAAGTTTTGGCTCATGTGTAAGAGCAAAAGTGAGTCCTTGTATTGAGCCATCCACAGCACATCTGTGGTAAACTGTAATGCATGCATAAACCACAGTAATCAATTGTCACAAGACCTTTTTTAACCCCTTGACTGCTACTGGTACCATTTGGTGGGAAAGATGCATAGTCATGCTTATTTCTGCTGAGCAGATATGATCAAGGGGTTAAAATACCTAGTTGACTGACCTTTAATCCTTTGACTGTCAGTAATTGTTTTTGGTGCCATGATTTCTGCAGAAGTCATCATGACAAGAACTGCTATTAACAGCCAAAGGATTAATAGCTTTTTAGATTTTTTTTCCTCTTTTTTTTTTCTTCCGTGGCATACTACCTTTGAAAGAAAGAAGTAATTTCAAGATTGCTTGTTTTCTCTCCCCAAAGGACCCCCTGGTGCTGTCGAGCAATGCTTTACCAGACTGGTGTGAACACCTTACACGATGGTGCCCCATGCTGTTCCCCTTTGAAAACAGGCAACTCTTCTTTAGCTGTACCGCCTTTGGCACTTCCAGGTAAATTTTGCCAGTTGACTTTTCACTTTGCAGACTTGATATTATGCTCAACCTTTTAACTACCCTGATGGATTTGTGACACAGTGAATTAAATGATTTATACCACAACAGTTTCAGTACATGTGTAGTTCCTAAACACACACAACAGAAATTCTTGGTGGCTTCAGCGGAAATGTAACTTTTAATCATCAAAGTTTTGCCAAATCGTATTACAGCAGAACCTGTTTTAACCCATTAGTCCCGGGACCCTTCAGCAGGAGATGTATTGATCATGCTAATTCAAAGGTAGTGCCAGATGAGCTTGGCGCCTGAAGGCCCCAAGCTCATCTGGAACTACCCTTGAATTATCATGATCAATACATTTCCTACAACTTATACATAGTCCTTAGACATTGCCTCCAAAATTTGGAAATGCGGCCTTGGGGTTAAGAGGGTTAAGCAAATGGCTGTATGAAAGAGCTCCTGCCATTAAACACTATCTTTTAGGTGGCTGTAGTCTTTAATGACAGTTGACACGTTTCGCCCTTTAAGATCTCTCTTGAGAGAACTTGTCTTTTAACTTTTTGCGTGTCAGTAGCGGTTTTTATCGGGATGATTCCTTCAGGGATCATCACGACAAAAAGTGCTGCCGACACGCAAAGGGATAAGATGACTTTATTCTTGCAAAAAGAGTGGTTCCTCAAAACTAGTTGGACTGTACAAGGCCCTTCCCCCTTCCCCAGGTCAATAGTGTGGCTGCAGAACAAGAGGGATGCCAACTTGGAGCGCAATCGTGGCCCCATGCCACGCCGTGAAGATACTCACGAGTTCCGTGTGGGTCGGCTGAAACATGAGCGTGTGACGGTCCCTAGGACTGGGGAGCTGCTGGAGTGGGCCATGCAGGTCATGAGGTATCATGGGCCCCGCAAGGCAGTACTGGAGGTGAGATATTTTACTCTCGTGTCTTTGAAGACTGTTACAGAGTGGTGGGATACTTCAAGGGTGACACTATCCTTGCACCTCACTTGACCTGTTTTGGTGGGTTAAGGCTTTCTGCAAGGCCAACCTCAGACCTGTTTGTTTACCTGTACGATTTGTACATATTTTTTTTTAATGGAAAATGAACCCAAATATGAAAATTCAATTAACATTTTTTGTTTTTGTTTTGTCTTTCGTACTTTGCATTTTGAAACCTTTTTCCGATCCAGGTTTTCCTATCGTGCTGCCATTTTTAATTTGCTACTAGCACATGTGTGAGCAAAGAAATATTGGTCAACTAAAAAGCTAAAAAAAAAGTAAGAACTGTAAAACTCCACCGAAGAAAAAAGTGACGATGGTGAGGCATCAGACATATCTGCTAGCATATGGCAAGGAGTTTAGGTTTATGTGGTCATCAAACTGTAGAGAGCGCTTTGCATTATGTACGTACTGCTCATGCAAAACAAAATTCTATTTGTAAAACCACTAGAGGTAAAATACACTTTGTTTCCTCAAAAACATTACCGATGGCATTACTGATAGGAAGATACGTCTAGCTACCGATTTCAGCCTAAGTCTCTGTTGTATAAGCAACAGAACCGGGGAGGCGACTCGGGGAGTCGTTGTTTTATAGAACTCCCAGAGTGACCTCCCCTCCCTTCCCATAAGGTCCCTTGGGCCTATCCACCAGTCATACGCTTAGCTGCCTCGCAAACAGACGTTCTGGTTTTGGCTTACATTTACCTCATGGTCTCCGTGTGTTTTCTCAGATTCGCTTGTGTTTTTCTGGATTTCTTGTGTGTGGTTAGCCAGCCTGCATAGAATTCTTATACTTACGGCGTCTTGTGGGAGTTTCTCCTTTGATCTGCGCTCCTTCCATTTTCGTGGTGGACATGAGGTAAGGTCTCGGGTTGTACATGAGCCGGCCATTTTGTAACGGTTTTGGTCTGACTTGAAGGGGTTGCCTTTGGCACCTTTTTTCTTATTAGAGAATAGTGTGGCGTTACGCTGCTTTCGATTTTCTCGCGAGCCCTTTGTTTTTTTTTTTGTTTTCGGGTTCGCTCCCGGTCGTTGTCCCGCTTTTGTTTCTGGTGCAGCTAACGGCGAGAATGAGAAGGACGGGATGCGGCGTGTCTTTTCACGGTTCCCGTTTCTATTGCAGTGCGCAATTCCATACCTGCCCGCGCTTCTTGGGTTTTCAGTGCCCGAGTGATTCCCATGTTCTATGTTTACCATGCTCTGGTTGTTCTTCCCGGCCATGCCATGTGTGCTCTTGTGGAAAGAGTGATGTTGGTCACAACTTTGGGATATTTATCATCGCGACCGGCCTGCGGCTCCTCGCTTACTTAGCCGCCCGCCAGCCGATTTGCGCCTCTCTGCCGCCAGAGCGACATCCCTTCCTGTGCCTTCCGGCCATTTGGGGACCCACAAACGGGCATCGTCAGATTTGTGGGCCTTGCTTCGCGCCGGATATTGACTTCCTCAGACCTCAGCGTTCGCCTGTCGCTCGTCCCCTCTTGCTCCGCTTGGAGTCAGGACTTACGCGATTGGGACGGCCCCTCTCTACTCGATCTCGCCACCTGGAGACCAGGGCCATTTCTACAAGGCAGAGGCATTCCCAGTGGCGGCATGGGGTCCCGCCTGCAGCCTCTACTGAGTCGCACCCCATGAGTAGTCAGCCTCTGGGGCCCTTGACTCAATCGAGCCCCCCCACCCCCCCACCCCCGTCCGGCGTTACAGTCCCCAGCGGCAGGGGACTCACTCACCGTTTCTCTCAGGCACTCTCGCACGGATGATCACACACGGCGCACTCATCCTTCTCCACTCTTCACCACTCGTCTAGTTCAGTGAGTGGCGTTATGATGCCGATCTTCTTCTCAGGTGCGCGCTAGATATGCCCCCTGCCCTTCGGGCCTTCCTGCCCTGAGGGTGGTCCGCACGACCGCTTCTAGCTTTCCGGTCGCACCTGATCGATTCCCTTCTGGCCCTGGGGTTCCGAATTCCCCCCTCTCGCCTGGAGGATCCTTTGGAGGGGTGGGGGGAGGGGGGTCGAGATGATGTGCTTAGCCTACAGCCTGAGCACTCTGCTTTCGTGCTCCTCGAGCCTCGGTCTATGTTTTCAAGTCGCCCAGCTCGCCCTCTCTCCCCTGCGGCTCCCTCACTCGCCCCTGAGGTGGCTTCACCCTCCTCTGTTCGTATCTTGTCACCCTCTTCCCCCCCCTCCCCCCCCCCTCTCCTTGTCTCTGGCATGGATTACTGCCTAGCTCTCGACGAAGCGGCCCGCCTGTCAGCCGCTCTTCCTCCAGTAGCTTGCCCCCCTCTCCTCCCCTAAAACGGAATGCTTCAGCTTCAGTAGACGCTTCGCACCAGTCCAAACGTTTTAAGTCCCTGCCTCAGCCCTCCTGCTTTCGGGACCTCACGGATGCTTTTAACGCTCACTTGCAACAGGGCAGTTTGTCGGACATTGGCTTCTTTTCCGCCCGCCGCTGGCCTCACGGCTTTACCAGCCAGTGCTGGCGCCTAGCACTTAGTTCGCTTCCAGCTGCCAGCGAGATAAGGCGCCGCGAGGTCACATTCCACTCTCGCCCGCTCATTCTATTTATATCGCTTGCTACTGTGGGGTACACGGCGTGACCGGCGCTCTGCCGCTATAACAACTACCTACACATTTGTATTCATAACACATCTCTGCCTACAGTGACTGTTGTGGACGCAACATCGTTCAAAAGTTGAAATTCTCACCTACACACTGATACCAAATATGACAACATTACGACTTGCGCTTGTGTAGCAGGTTATGGTGAAAATAAAGAGAACGGGAATTTGTTGATGTACGATGTCGGTGTTTGTTGTGAAATTGACAAAGTTCCCACAGCCATAACACGAAGACGCTACTTTTCCCAACGAAACACACTTGCATGCATAAGGGTCAGCATGCCTACAGTAAGTATCACTTAGCGGATTTTGGATTCATGGTGGGGGACGAAAGCAGGAGGGTGGTTAATGAGGTCACTGACAGGTCGCGTGTTGTGCTGTACACGGCGTGACCGGCGCTCTGCCGCTATAACAACTACCTACTGGTTTGTATTCATAACACAAATCTGCCTGAAGTGACTGTTGTGGAAGCAACATCGTTCAAAAGTTGAAATTCTCACCTACACACTGATACCAAACATGACAACATTACGACTTACACTTGTGTAGCAGGTTATGGTGAAAATAAAGGGAAAGGGAATTTGTTGATGTCGGTGTTTGTTGTGAAATTGACAAAGTTCCCACAGCCATAACACGAAGACGCTACTTTCCCCAACGAAACACACTTGCATGCATAAGGGTCAGCATGCCTACAGTAAGTATCACTTAGCGGATTTTGGATTCATGGTGGGGGACGAAAGCAGGAGGGTGGTTAATGAGGTCACTGACAGGTCGCGTGTTGTGCGGTACACGGTGTGACCGGCGCTCTGCCGCTATAACAACTACCTACTGGTTTGTATTCATAACACAAATCTGCCTGAAGTGACTGTTGTGGAAACAACATCGTTCAAAAGTTGAAATTCTCACCTACACACTGATACCAAATATGACAACATTACGACTTGCACTTGTGTAGCAGGTTATGGTGAAAATAAAGAGAACGGGAATTTGTTGATGTACGATGTCGGTGTTTGTTGTGAAATTGACAAAGTTCCCACAGCCATAACACGAAGACGCTACTTTTCCCAACGAAACACACTTGCATGCATAAGGGTCAGCATGCCTACAGTAAGTATCACTTAGCGGATTTTGGATTCATGGTGGGGGACGAAAGCAGGAGGGTGGTTAATGAGGTCACTGACAGGTCGCGTGTTGTGCTGTACACGGCGTGACCGGCGCTCTGCCGCTATAACAACTACCTACTGGTTTGTATTCATAACACAAATCTGCCTGAAGTGACTGTTGTGGAAGCAACATCGTTTAAAAGTTGAAATTCTCACCTACACACTGATACCAAACATGACAACATTACGACTTACACTTGTGTAGCAGGTTATGGTGAAAATAAAGGGAAAGGGAATTTGTTGATGTCGGTGTTTGTTGTGAAATTGACAAAGTTCCCACACCCATAACACAAAGACGCTACTTTTCCCAACGAAACACACTTGCGTGCATAAGGGTCAGCATGCCTACAGTAAGTATCACTTACCGGATTTTGGATTCATAGTGGGGGACGGAAGCAGGAGGGTGGTTAATGAGGTCACTGACAGGTCGCGTGTTCTGGCATTTCTCGCCCGCAGCCGTCTCGGTACTCCACAGACTGCTATTGCCATCCCGAAATACGATCAGTCCATAACAGGTCACAATATTCAACAGTGTTTTTAAACATACCTTGAGGTTTAACACATTTTCTGACACACTAGACATAAGAACCGTTTTACGGGGAGTAGACGTCGACGGAATAAAAACTTGTATACCACTATCACCTTCATTAGTGCTGTTATCAGTGTCAGTGTTATGAGTGTCACATTCCGCGGATCGAAACGATCGTTTCTTTCCATGCCGGGAACCCCGCTTCGCTGGTCGTCCTCCTTTACCTAGCTGCATGAAGTGAACACACGCGACACATTCTTCAACACTCGTATTTGGATGGAACATGGTCCAAATGTGTTGTGATGAGGCAATATCAGACGCCGCATTTCGCGTTGTCTCCTCGGACACACGTGTTTCAGTCGAGTCTATCCGTTTCATCCGACAATAGCAACTCCTACACATTGTTTTGGAGTGCATCATGTCTTTGTCTTCCTGGATATTAATTCCATAACACTTGTGGATTAAGTGTTCATAATTGATACAAAGAAATGACTTTTTATCCGTGTATCTCTTTTGTGATCTCTCGCCACATATTCTGCACAATGCATTAACTCTCATTGCATGGAACACACCTGTGTGTACACAGACTGTACGCGTTTCATCAGACTCCATCATGATCAAAAGTTAAATCAAAAGTACATTTACAAGGTTGACTGTTAGTGTTACACTATTTCCCAAGAAAGAAACGTGGCTATCTCCTCAATAGTATCCCTGTAACTAAGCCCTCTCTTTCCCCAATGCCGGGGAGTGTACACCAAGTCGGATGTCTGGAACTTGTCTGTCGACACCTGTCGGTGACCTCATTAATTACCCTCCTGCTTCCGTCCCCCACCATGAACCCAAAATCCATTAAGTGATACGTACTGTAGGCATGCTAACCCTTATGCATGCAAGTGTGTTTCACTGGGAAAAGTAGCGTCTTTGTGTTATGGCTGTGGGAACTTTGTCAATTTCACAATAAATTCTCGTTTTCGTACATCAACAAATTCCCGTTCTCTTTATTTTCACCATGACCTGCTACACAAGTGCAAGTCGTAATGTTGTCATGTTTGGTATCAGTGTGTAGGTGAGAATTTCAACATTTGAACGATGTTGCTTCCACAACAGTCACTTTAGGCAGAGATGTGTTATGAATACAAATGTGTAGGTAGTTGTTATAGCGGCAGAGAGCCGGTCACGCCGTGTACCGCTCAGTAGTGCGATATAAATAGAATGAGCGGGCGAGAGTGGAACTCGAGAGAAAGATAATAGGAGACCCGTAAGACAATGAATTCAATAGAGCCGCATCAGTCATTAATTTACATCATTTTTTAATATCAAAATTTTGACCCCAATTTTACCCCCGTTAATTCTGAATCAACCCTTTGATTTTAAAAAAGTGACAAGCATGACTGATGCGGCCTTATTGATCTGATTATCTTACGGGTCTCCTATTATCTTTCTCTATAACTATTGTCTCTGACAACACCTAATCATGAACCTGATCAAGTGATGCCAAGTGAAACTTAATACTTATTAACAAGTTGCAACTAACTTTTAGGAACCTGCAGAGGTAACCTTTAAGTGTGTTGTCATAAGAACTTATTAATTACTTACCCTAAGTTCTTACAAGTACTTACCCTAAGTTCTTACAAGTACTTACCCCAAGTTCTTACAAAAACTTGACTCAAGTCCCAAGACACTGAGACAGTTTTATCAAGATACAAGGACAATAAAAAAACTTTTTTTCCTCAGTAGTACTCTGGAGGTGGTGCAGATGGGACTAAATAATCAGGCACAAGTGGTGTAAATGACGTGTCATCTCTCTGCGAAGCATATGACAAAAATATTGATTGATTACCAAATCTGATTTTTATTTGTTTAAAAGATTGTGTAGTTTTTCTGTGGTTTCCTGTACCCCTATCCTTTTTCCCTCTGCTAAAAAACTGGCCTTCAGTTCTTCAACATTGACGGGAGATTGACTACGCATTTTATTCTGTATTTCAGATTTCTGTTTCTTGTAGTTATTCAAATCATCTTGGACGCGCTTAAATTCTTCATCATCAATAAAATTATCATTCAATGCCTTACTGATAATAAGTTTCATACTGCTCAGCTTTGCACCAGCAAGCGTACTCAATGCTTCATGTTTCTGTAATTTCGTGTGAAACCTCTTGTTCAAGGCTTCCAAACCAAAGCAAGCCAGGCATGTAGCAACGCTAACACCCTCAACTGCTATTCCAGCCAAACTCCCAATTCCTGTGGCGAACAGAACAATACCCCCTACAGAACATGAAGCTGAAACTGCACCAATAGCCATAGAAGTGTTTTGAACAGAATTAAATACTGACTTATACCTCCTTTTGCACCGTGAGTACTTAGCCTCTTCACTTTCCAAATATTTCAAAGCTTCTGTAATATTATTTAATCTGAATGCATCTGCCTGTAATGTTTTATCTGATGCAATTGGCATATGTGGATCAGGCGCAAGTGTTGTTTTAGTCATCTCATTTGTTTCAGTCGGATCAAGCGTTGGTAGTTGCGGATAGAAGTTTACCATTTTTTTTATTGACAAATATTTTTTTTTATTTAATCAGCAATTACATTTTGCAACTCTTCAAAAGTATACAATTTGCTGGCATAATAAAATGCAACAAGATCAATGTGTTCAAGGTTTATGTAAGTTAGACGAACAAAAGTTGTTTTGTCAACCACCACCTTGACAGCTGGAACACTGCTCGAAACATTAATAACATCATTATTTTTTGTAATAGCAATAAAGACCTTTGATGACTCTGTCACTGTTTCATTCCATGTAAGTTTAATTCCTTGTGCAATTTGAGCCTCTTTAGCAGTAGTTACTGATCTCATGATAATTTCAAATACTATTGTCGCTTCTCTTGCGATGGGAAAGTTTATTGGTGCAAACACGACCTTCGCATCAGACCTACCCTTCCTATGTGTAAGAAGATATCTCCGTCTCTCATAATTTTCAACTTTCAGTTTTTCTCTGCTATTGTCGTCTGAAGCAAAGCTTGGAACAAGGCTTACAATAAGCGGCCCCGAGTTAACAACCTTCCTAAACACTAAGGCACCTTCGTCATCAGTGTATACATAAGGACTAATAAATTCCAACTTTATGTCCCAGTCAATTGTGGGTGGTGGAACAGGCACAGGTGAAACCACCCACTTACTACCCACATGTATTAAGTTGTAAGGCGCATTATTTACAGGTGGAGTAGGTACAGTAACATCACGCAGCTGACCAAGTTTAGGAATCTGTTTTTCACCGTCTTTCATGTCAACAATTACTTTCCTCTTGTACATGCCATTTGAATCAAGTTCAAAACCATATATTTCTCCAATTTCCCCTTCTTTCTCAAAATCCTGTACGTCTGCCAAACCCCACCCGGGTCTGCCCTGGGGGACTTGGGTGGGGTTAGGTATTTTTTAGTTCCCAGGGTCACCCTGGTCAGCCCCACAGGGTGGGTTTTTCTCTCTATTCTGGGGCATGTGTTTCTGTCTACCCGAGGTCCATTCACCTGTATTTGCTTTTTTTAAACTCTCCCTACTGTCTGCACTGCCTGTAGCTCTTGATATTGGATGTGTGTTGCTAAATGGTCTTAGCTTTATTTAGGCCCCATGTGTTAGGTTTATTTAATGTGTTTGACCGGCTGGCGACATACATTCAATGTTCTGTTTAGTTGTTTTTTCACAAGCAGTGCAGGCACGTCCTGAGAAAGCCTTGTTGCTGTCGGGACGTTAAGCAATGTACAATCAATCAATCAATCAATCAACGTCTGCCAAATCTTTCAATTCTGTTACTGGACATGCAACTGGTATGATTGTTCGCTTCGGACCAAGACCACTCATTTTTATAAACAAAAATAAAATTATTTAACTTCTAACACAACACTAAAATCATGCATAAGAACTGGTTTGTCATCCTGATTAGTTACACCCCCCACCCGGGTTTGCCCTGGGGGACTTAGGTGGGGTTAGGTATTTTTTAGTTCCCAGGGTCACCCTGGTCAGCCCCACAGGGTGGGTTTTTCTCTCTATTCTGGGGCATGTGTTTCTGTCTACCCTTTGTCCATTCACCTGTATTTGCCTTTTTAAAACTCTCCCTACTGTCTACCCCACCCGGGTCTGCCCTGGGGGACTTGGGTGGGGTTAGGTATTTTTTAGTTCCCAGGGTCACCCTGGTCAGCCCCACAGGGTGGGTTTTTCTCTCTATTCTGGGGCATGTATTTCTGTCTACCCTTTGTCCATTCACCTGTATTTGCCTTTTTAAAACTCTCCCTACTGTCTGCACTGCCTGTAGCTCTTGATATTGGATGTGTGTTGCTAAATGGTCTTAGCTTTATTTAGGCCCCATGTGTTAGGTTTATTTAATGTATTTGACCGGCTGGCGACATACATTCAATGTTCTGTTTTTTTGGTTTTTTTTCACAAGCAGTGCAGGCACGTCCTGAGAAAGCCTTGTTGCTGTCGGGACGTTAAGCAATGTACAATCAATCCCTACTGTCTGCACTGCCTGTAGCTCTTGATATTGGATGTGTGTTGCTAAATGGTCTTAGCTTTATTTATGCCCCATGTTGTAGGTTTATTTAATGTATTTGACCGGCTGGTGACATGCATTCAATTTTCTGTTTAGTTTTTTTTCACAAGCAGTGCAGGCACGTCCTGAGAAAGCCTTGTTGCTGTCGGGACGTTAAGCAATGTACAATCAATCAATCTGATTAGTTACAGATATACTCAGTGACTCAAAGAAACTGGAACCTAATTTTTTAAACTGCAAATTAGGAAATCTAACAACTACACTTTCACAATACGGAGCAGTTCCAGTAGGTAAGCATCTCAACAAAGTTGAAGGCTTTCCATTGTGAACATTCTCAGATGTGTTTAGTTCTTTCAAATAAACATTTAGCACTCTGTGTACTGACAAATTGACAGGACGTTTTCCAGTTATTTTAAGTTTTTTTGTCTTCATTGTTATAATACCAAACATAGCTTCATCTAAATCATCTGATCTATCCCCCACCCGGGTCTGCCCTGGGGGACTTGGGTGGGGTTAGGTATTTTTTAGTTCCCAGGGTCACCCTGGTCAGCCCCACAGGGTGGGTTTTTCTCTATTCTGGGGCATGTGTTTCTGTCTACCCTTTGTCCATTCACCTGTATTTGCCTTTTTAAAACTCTCCCTACTGTCTACACTGCCTGTAGCTCTTGATATTGGATGTGTGTTGCTAAATGGTCTTGGCTTTATTTAGGCCCCATGTGTTAGGTTTATTTAATGTGTTTGACCGGCTGGCGACATACATTCAATGTTCTGTTTAGTTTATTTTTTTCACAAGCAGTGCAGGCACGTCCTGAGAAAGCCTTGTTGCTGTCGGGACGTTAAGCAATGTACAATCAATCAATCAATCTGATCTATACCAATCTTCGTCAATATAAAATCCAAGTAAATATGCAAATCTATCTGAGATCTTTAACCAATCTTGTGTCGGAGATTCTAATGTAACAAGTAGGTTAGCTGGATTTAAAGTTGCTTTAATTTTAAAATTACTTTGAAACCATTCAGCTATAGTACAAAAGTCATAATAACCAGGCGGTAAAGCTTCAGTCTTACCACCAAAAATTACTTTATTATATATATCATCTTCTACATTAAACCATTTTACTGTGTAGAACATTTCATGGATAGCTACAGACTTGCTACCATCACGATTATCAATCCCATTAGTTAACCACACTGGTTTGCTTGTGTCAAGATTTGTTAAGGTAATAAACATTTTTATTATCTCATATAAAAAAGGATGGAATTTAAATCACCAACCATTACCACAACAAACGCATTTCAATTTAATGTGGATGCCAAATATAATGTTGCACCTACTTATGAACAGAAAATAATTCAACTAAATCAACTCGACATAGCTGTGTCTGAACAAGATCTATTTCAAGTCAAAGTACCAAATCCATTTGACCATTACCTAAACCCTCCAATAACAGATGACTCTACTGCAAGAAAGTGGTCTTCAAGTCCACTACAGATGTTTCAAAACCAACTCAACTTTGCAATACTATGCTCAACTACAGGCTGTGGTGTTTCATTTACAGACCATTTGAATCACCCAAACAAACTGATTAGGTCTGTCTACCGTTTTCATGTTTATTACCAGCTTAGACGTATTCTGTCAGAACTTCATACACCACTGCCCACTGAATCCAGTTTCAACAGGTATAACAACCCCATGGATATGAAAGCGTTTGAATGCATTTGTAATGAATTTAACATATGACTTCACACAAAAACTTGATGATCACAAAGGCATGGGCACATTGTATTATGCTTTGAGTCACAGACAATACCCACAAGATTATTACCCTGGTTACACTTCATTCTCATCAAAATCACAAGTTTGGATAGGATCAATAGAGCAGAAGCAGACTAATGCCTGGACCACATTTATTTTAGATAAATCTGACGGGTTTACTCAAGCAGGAGTCGAGCGCGTCAATGAGTCTATCAGAACATATGTCTGGTGTATACTAGGTGCACAATCACTAACAAAATCAAACATTTTGAATGGAAGTGGTAAATTTGAAGCACAAAAACAATTTCTTGCAAATCTTGAAGATTCAATTAATTCAACAGTCGATCTCCCATCAAGCATACAACGCTATCAAGACGTACTCAGATATGCCAGATCAAAAGTTGACTTTGTAGTTGGCGTCGGGTTATACAAACAGGATCATCCTAGAGAGAATGAAGAGCTCCGTTGACCCCCAGCTGAGAGACCAGCAAGCAGGATTCAGGAAGAACCGATCATGTACAGACCAGATCGCCACTCTCCGCATCATCGTGGAACAGTCTCTGGAGTGGAGCTCCCCGCTGTACGTCAACTTTGTGGATTATGAGAAAGCATTTGACAGCGTGGACCGAGAGACTCTGTGGAAACTCCTACGACACTACGGTGTACCCACAAAGCTCGTCCGCCTGATCAAGAGCAGCTATGATGGCATGACATGTCGCGTGATCCACGAAGGGCAGTTCACCAGAGAGCTCCAGGTCAGAACTGGTGTCAGGCAGGGGTGTCTGCTGTCTCCGTTCCTCTTCCTACTGGCCATAGACTGGGTCATGAAGATGACCACAGAGCACAGACGAAGTGGAATACAGTGGACACTGTGGACACAGCTTGACGACCTCGATTTTGCAGACGACTTGGCATTACTGTCCCACACTCATCAACAAATGCAGGACAAGACCACGAGGCTTGCTGACATCTCGTCCCAAGTGGGCCTCACCATTCACAAACAGAAAACAAAGACAATGAGGCTGAACACAACCAGGGAAGAACCAGTCTTGCTTGCTGGCACCCCGTTGGAGGAGGTGGAGTCCTTCACCTATCTCGGGAGCATCATAGACAAAAAAGGCGGCACTGATGCAGATGTCAGAGCACGAATCGGTAAAGCCAGAGCAGCCTTTCTCCAGTTGAAAAAAGTGTGGAGTTCCAGAGAGCTGTCACAACACACCAAAGTCCGGATTTTCAACTCCAATGTAAAAGCAGTTCTCCTATATGGAGCAGAGACATGGAGATTGACAAAAACCACAGTCAACAGAGTACAGACCTTCATGAACAGTTGCCTTAGAAGAATTTTGAAAATCCACTGGCCAGAGAAGATCAGCAACGTCAGACTCTGGGAGAGAACAGAGCAGATAACAGCAGAGAATGAAATTGGGCGAAGAAGATGGGGATGGATCGGTCACAGTCTGAGAAAGCCAGCTTCCAGTATCACTAGGCAGGCATTGTCATGGAACCCCCAGGGAAAGAGGAAAAGAGGTAGGCCGAGAAACTCCTGGCGTCGAGACCTCCAAGCAGACATCAAGAGACTGGGAACCACCTGGAGTAGAATCGAAGGAGAAGCACAGGACAGGAGTTGCTGGAGGTCTCTCGTCGACGGCCTATACCCGGGTAGGGGTGACAGGCGTAAGTAAGTAAGTAAGTCGGGTTATACATGTTACCATCTGACCTTCAACTCCAAATGGGTACAATAACAAATTATAATAATGAAATAATTGTTGCAGGTGTTGGTCAAAAATTAGGACTCAATCAATCTGTAAACTTGGGGGCCACAACCACACATGTACAGTCATTAAAATCATTACAGACGGTAACACCCCCGGCCCCGACCCCGGCCCTGGCCCCAACACCGGCACTCATACAACCAGTACAGTCAACCCCGGACACACATGAGTCAGAGAGAACTGCATTGGTAATAGGTCTAACAGGATTAGGAATATTACTTCTTTACCTGTTTCATTAAATAACCCACCATCAACCCTCCTACTGTAACCAAAAAGATCCACACATGCTCTGCCATAAACCCAACTACCTTTGCTGCTGTAGTAATCAGCCAACTGACAACTGTGCCAATTATGCCAGGCAAAGCATCCATTGCTTTCAGAGCCAATTTTTTAAGCAAGTCTGATATGTGAGACAACTGTTTCTTTACCCATGACTGTAAATCTTTTGGATCTGTGGGAGCCGGGGTTGGTGGGCCCGGGGTTGGTGGTGCTGGTGCCGGGGGTGCTCCACCACCACTGCCGGAGACAGCTAATACAACAGTACTAATAATAAATCCAAGAGCTGTAATTAAACTAGCAATTGTGATACCCTGTTCTCTGAAAAGTGTTTTAAGTCTCTCAGCCAAAGTAGTGTCTTCGTGAAGTATTTTCTGAATAGTTTCTCTAATTCTGTTGAACCCCACCCGGGTCTGCCCTGGGGGACTTGGGTGGGGTTAGGTATTTTTTAGTTCCCAGGGTCACCCTGGTCAGCCCCACAGGGTGGGTTTTTCTCTCTATTCTGGGGCATGTGTTTCTGTCTACCCGAGGTCCATTCACCTGTATTTGCCTTTTTTAAACTCTCCCTACTGTCTGCACTGCCTGTAGCTCTTGATATTGGATGTGTGTTGCTAAATGGTCTTAGCTTTATTTAGGCCCCATGTGTTAGGTTTATTTAATGTGTTTGACCGGCTGGCGACATACATTCAATGTTCTGTTTAGTTGGTTGTTTTTTTTTTTTTCACAAGCAGTGCAGGCACGTCCTGAGAAAGCCTTGTTGCTGTCGGGACGTTAAGCAATGTACAATCAGAATCAGAATCTTAATTCTGTTGACCTGTGATTTCAGTTTTTGTCTTCCAATACTAATTGTTTCTAACCGTCCTGATCTTTCTATCTGCAAATCATTTAATCTGTGTTGAATTCTTTCTTTCATTTCTGTGTCAAGATTCCCATTGTCTGCGGTAGCCAGTTTCTCTTTTTCACGTTCTATGTGTTTATCAAGCTCACCCAGTTTGGCAACATTGTTAACCATCTCACCTCTTATTGTCTGCAATGATTTATCCAACCCTATAATCTCTCTCATTGACAAAGGTGGACCATCTATTGTTTTCATAGCATCATTTATTTGTCCTTCAGTAAATGAGGTTTCTTGTATCACTGTGTTTGCTATTTCTGGTAGGCTTGTTACTGGTGCCATTTCAATTTGTTGCCCTGTTGGCAACTTTGTTTGCGTGTCATGAAGAACACTAACCAGTCTAGGCGCAAGCGGCGGGACAGGAGACCCACCAATACCCAGTTGACGCAATGCACCAACACCACCTTCATTTTTTATTGTACTTAAAGCCCTAAACCTACTAGGGTCTTTTTTGTTAGTCAATAGTACTTTTCCTTTGTCAACAGTATTTAAATATAAATGACCCTTGCCATCAAGTTCAAACTGATTAGGATCTACGTTGTCTGGGCGGCCACCAACATGATCATAAAATGAGTTCACTTTGGTTTCTAAAAGTTCATGACGTAAACTGTAAATATTTCTTGTACCAGTCATATCTGTCATATATGTTGTATTACCAAAATCATACGTGTCATCCATTTCAAAATCTTCATGATTAAATCCTCCCGCTGCCATTGTTTTATTAATTTATTATTTTTTATTGTGCATAATAAAAATGACACAGTCTTACGGATCAAAGTTAGACCCATACAGAAAACTACGTGAGCCTCTGGGTGTTAAGGGCATAAGACAATCAATCGTCATCACAAACAATCCAAGTACCATAGACCAGAATCAAACACTTACAGTCAAGTTTCCAAACCTAGGTCCCAGTGACGTTATTGTTCCTGGCACTGCACGCCTAGCATTTAATATTGAACTAACATCAGACACAGACGTAAACAGAACACTAGTTAACAATCTTGGTAGAGCAATTGTTAGGACTATTAAAGTAAAACTTGAAGGACAGGAAGTGTTTAGTCTTGATGACTCAGATGTATTTTACTGTTACAAAGACCTTTGGCTCACAAGAGAAGAACGAGAAGATCGTATTTATCAAGGCATACAGCCAGATAATGTTGGTAAACTTCGAATCAATGCCGGAGACAAAACAACTACTGGGGTACCAAAGGAAGTTATTATAGCTGAAACATATGGAACCAGATTTTACATTCCACTTGAGTTTGAAATCCTAACAGCTCATCTGCCTTATTATCAAGGGGCACTGAATGACCGTCTGAGCTTTGAACTAACTTTCAATGACTACTCCAAAGTTATTAAATCATCTGCCACAGATGCAACATACAAGATCTCTAACATTTCCTTGGAATACGAAATTGTCACACATACTGAACTAGCCAGACTCATTCAAAATCAGTATCAGTCAAGACTTCCAATTTATTATGACAGGGTGATTAGACATAGTTTAATACCCAAAGACAAGAGTGACCCGATGTGGAACATAAACTTGAACACACCTGCCAGGTCACTGAAAGGTATTCTTATGTTGTTTGTTGAACCAGCAGATCCATATAAACAGGATTCAGAAAAATTCTACAATCCTAAGATTACACATTTGTCCTGCACAATCGAAGGCCGTCCTAATCAAGTGTACGCGTCTGGAATGTTACCTTATCAACACTATGACGAAACCACAAAGTATTTTGCAGGTGGAAGGATTAGAGATAAACCTGCAAACATTGCGTGCAAAGATCTACATCTGTATGACGTTAGGATCGGACAATACCTTACAAACAAGTATGCACTTTGGTTAGATCTTCGTAGTACAGATGACGATTATCTTCATGGGTCAGGTCGAACTGTTGAGAATGGTAGTGATGGAATAACAATTCAGATACAAAAGAAGGTTGAAACTGCTGCAGCCATTAACATATATTTGTACCTGATATATGACGCACAACTCAATATACAAGACAGTAGACTGAGTGGACACATATATTAAAATTATATTGTGTATTAAAATGAACCTGAGCTTAATGACACTCGACCCACACTGTGGATTGTTTTGTGGTGCCACAGGGTGTGGGAAAACTGAATTTGTACTTAACCTCTTACAAACAAGATACATACACCACTTTGAAAACATTGTCATATTTTGTCCTACGATCAAACACAACAAAGCTTATCACAACCGTTTATTCATTTGGACTGACAACAACATATATTTAGTTGACCCTGAGAAGAAACTGAATGACTACCTACAATATTTTTACAAGCAATTTGAAGGACAGTCAACATTGTTTATTGTTGATGACTGCTCAGCAGAGAAAGACATTGTCAAGAAGAGAAACACATTAGCAGAACTTGCCTTCAGTGGCAGACACGCAAACGTCAGTGTATGGATTCTCACTCAGAAATATAATGCTGTACTGAAAGATTTTCGAGAACAGTTAAAGTTTATCTGTTTGTTTTACTGCAAGGACCGTGACAGCTTTGAAGACTGTCTCAGAGAAAATGATGTCATATCAAATAAGCATGAACGTGATGATGTAAAAAATAAACTGAAATCAACTAAGCATCTAAAGCTCATTTTAAAGACAGATCAGCCCACAGGGTATGGGTTAGTAAATTGATGTAAATTAATTTATTCTTTTGTTTGTCCAATAAAAATGACAGACGGACAAATCATACAGGTGCTTGATCTCACACACCTTTTCAAAGATGTTATGCACTTTACTGACTTAATAACACCCAAACAGACTTACATAAGCCTTTCAGCACCATCAGAAATATATGCTACATATAGTGTGACTTTGGATTATGTCGATGAGCATCCAAATGTGGAGTGCATGACAGTTGATTTAAAGACACCTACTTTTAAAGTTGTGGCGTAGGTGGGTAGTCCGCTCAGTCCCTGACTGAGTGGGCTAGCGGACGGGTGCCATCTTTGTCCAGGATTAGGACTTGATGTCAGCAGATATGTTGTTCAGCCTTTTCACTGGTCCGGTTTTTAAGGAGCTGTGCTAACCTAGGTCGTACCATGTTGGATTGGTCCTTAAAAATACTCGTGACTTTTTGGTCCTTTGGATCCCAAGTGTTTGCCGTGCTTGGAGACCCGTGTCGGGGGAGAAGAGGATCCTGGTGGCTGAGGTTCCCTTTGGGCTGCGGCTCACTGGTGCCAACACTCCACTTCGGCCTTGACTTCTACCTAAACGGGAGGCTAGTCGTACCGGCCTAGTCAATCGGCTCTTGTCACGTTGAGCCCTATCCCACTGTTGCCATGCGGGTTGCTATACGGAGCACCATGCTATAGCTTCTGCTGCTGATTAGGTGCTTTACGCCAGTATTCCCCTGCATTCAACGGTGTGATAGAAGGCGGTGGCTCAAACGGTTCAATCGGGCTTACCCCCTTGAGTATATCTTTCGGGCAGTCTCCATTGTGCGTCGGCTGGAGACCCGCCGACAGTTGCACTTTCCCTTGTTGGGCTCGGTGGCGGGCGGGGACCCCCGGGGGATGAATATCTCTACTAATATAATATGGATAAAACCAAAAAACCAAAACTAGCACAGAAACGGCGCATAGACACCGACATTGCACATGACAGTGATTCAGACTGTGAGGAAGCGACGCCTCAGGCGTCGGCCGTATGGCCTCGCTTCCTCATTGTCCATAGCAAGGTGAAGGAGAAACCAGTTACCAAGCTGCATCCTTTTCTGGTGGGGGAGACCCTCAGGAGCCGTGTTGGCAGGCCTGACGCCCAGCGCCTCAGGTCTGGTGACTTGCTGGTGGAGTGCCGTACTCGGGCACACTCCAGCGGGCTACTGGGGCTCTCTTCCATCGGAGACACTCCTGTGGAAGTCACACCCCACAAAACTATGAATTCGTCAAGAGGCGTAATCAAAGATCAAGCTTTGGCAGAACTGTCAGAAGATGAACTTGTAAGGAACCTTAAGTCTCAGGGGGTGACTTGCGTCAGGCGCTTCGCTTCCAAGCGAGGTGGTGGGGAGATCCGTCTCCCTACCATCATCCTGACGTTTGGCACCCCCACCCCTCCTACTACCATCTGGGGAGGTTACTACTCCCTGAGAGTGAAAAAGTACGTCCCTCTTCCCCTCCGGTGCTTTAAGTGCCAAAAGTATGGCCATGGGCAGAAGACATGCCGTCAGGCAGAGGCTTCATGCGCCCGTTGCACTAGGCCCGGACACTCTGCTGAGTCCTGCACAGCCACCCCCCTGTGTGTGAATTGCCAGGGGGCGCATATGGCTTCGGATAAGAAATGCCCTCGTTGGATATCCGAGTGCAAGATTCAGCAGGTGCGTGTGGAGAAGGGGCTGTCCTTTCTGGATGCCAAAAAACTGGTTGAAGGCCCTGGTGCAGCTGCGGCTGCCCCAACCTCTAACACCTCAGTGTATACTTTTAGTGCAGCGGTGGCAGGCAAGCGCCCCACCAAAGACTTTTCATGTCAGACCCCAACTTCTTGGTTGGGGGCGGAGCCTCGGCTCATCTCGCCCCTGGAGAGTAATTCCCTCACCCGGGTCTGCCCTGGGGGACTTGGGTGGGGTTAGGTATTTTTTAGTTCCCAGGGTCACCCTGGTCAGCCCCACAGGGTGGGTTTTTCTCTCTATTCTGGGGCATGTGTTTCTGTCTACCCTTTGTCCATTCACCTGTATTTGCCTTTTTAAAACTCTCCCTACTGTCTGCACTGCCTGTAGCTCTTGATGTTGGATGTGTGTTGCTAAATGGTCTTAGCTTTATTTAGGCCCCATGTTGTAGGTTTATTTAACGTATTTGACCGGCTGGCGACATACATTCAATTTTCTGTTTAGTTTTTTTTTTTCACAAGCAGTGCAGGCACGTCCTGAGAAAGCCTTGTTGCTGTCGGGACGTTAAGCAATGTACAATCAATCAAACCCTAAGCCTCAGCCCCCACCCAAACCTGTTAGTCAGTCAACTCCAAAGGCTTCTGGCTCTGGTCAGCCTTCTAAGGCCGCTAACTCTAGCGGCAGGAACGCTGCCCAGGACCAGAAGTCTAAGAAATCTATGGGACCGCTGTGCGCACGGGCCCAGAAGGGGAACACAGATGTGCCCCTTCAAAACAAATATGCTGCACTGGAGGAGCGGATGGAGGGAGTGGAAGTTGTTGTTGCTGATGCTGCAGCAGCTCCACCCCCTTCCTCTCCGAAGAACCAGAGGAGGCCCGGGAGCCGGCCCCCCCCTCTGTTTCTTCAACTCCTTCCAAGGTAAAGGAAAAAGGGGGGAAAAACTCCTTACCCCCAGATCAGACTTAATCATGGACTCTTTGCTTCAGTGGAATTCCCCCACCCGGGTCTGCCCTGGGGGACTTGGGTGGGGGTTAGGTACTTTTTAGTTCCCAGGGTCACCCTGGTCAGCCCCACAGGGTGGGTTTCCTTTCTATTCTGGGGCATGTGTTTCTGTCTACCCTTGGTCCATTCACCTGTATTTGTCTTTTTAAAACTCTTCCCAACTGTCTGCACTGCCTGTAGCTTTTGATATTGGATGTGTGTTGCTAAATGGTCTTAGCTTTATTTAGGCCCCATGTTGTAGGTTTATTTAACGTATTTGACCGGCTGGCGACATACATTCAATTTTCTGTTTATTTTTTTTTTTCACAAGCAGTGCAGGCACGTCCTGAGAAAGCCTTGTTGCTGTCGGGACGTTAAGCAATGTACAATCAATCAATCAATTCAGTGGAATTGTCGTGGTTTTCGAGCTAACTTTGAGGAATTACGTCTTTTAGTCAAGTTCTATAACCCCTCAGTCATATCTCTTCAGGAGACTTACCTGAAGACTTCTGACCCTGTGTCTTTTAATGGTTTTAATGTTATACATAAAGGCTCTGATTCGGAGAGGCGCTCGGGTGGAGCGGCTCTTCTCATTAGTAGCCAAATTTTATGTAGCCCCGTTAGCATCGACACCTGTCTTCAGGCTGTCGCTGCTCGGGTTACCTTAAAAAAGACCATAACCATATGCAGTATTTACCTGCCACCATCACTGCGGGTCTGTAGCAATGATATTTTTCACTTAGTAGATCAACTGCCCCCTCCCTTTATTCTCATGGGGGATTTTAACGGTCATGCTCACCTTTGGGGTAGTGACCACTATGATGGCAGAGGTCAGATGTTAGAAGATGTTTTTTCTCAACTTAACCTATGTGTCTTTAACGATGGCTCACGTACATACTCTAACTCAGGTTCCGGATCTAGTTCTGTTCTAGACCTCACTGTGTGTGATCCTTCTCTCATGCTGGACTTTGACTGGAAGGTTCACGATGACCTGTGTGGTAGTGACCACTTCCCAGTAGTCCTGTCATCGGTCAGCTGTGAGGAGGATTCGCCGGTGGGGCGCTGGAATCTCAAGAAAGCTAACTGGTCTTTGTTTGCCTCTCTCTGTCAGTCTCGTCTTACAGAGGAGGTGGTCATGTCAGCTGAAGAACCTGTTTCTTGTTTTACTTCTATTTTGTTGGAGGTTGCAGGTGAAACCATCCCTAGAACTTCCACATCACTCCCTCGGAAGCCGAGAGTACCATGGTTCAATGAAGAGTGCCGCAAGGCCCAAACAATGCACAAATCTGCTCAGCGACGTGCATTTCGTAATCCGTCGCAAGCAAATATTTTAACCTTTAAAAGACAGCGGGCGAAAGCCCGTTATATTTTTAAACGTGAACGCCGTGCTTCCTGGAGACGCTTCATCTCATCTTTATCTTCTAGGACTCCGTCCCAAAAAGTCTGGAAGGCTGTTCGAAGAATTAGGGGCAGGGGTGGCTCGGCTTCTGTCGGCCATCTTAGAGATGGTGCCAGTTTGGTCACAGATAAAAAGGCTGTGGCCAATTTGCTTGCCTCCACCATTGCCCATAATTCTTCAACAGAGCATTATTCACCTTTCTTCCAGAGAGAGAAGGAGAAGCGAGAATCTTGTGCTTGTGATTTTATATCGGATAACTTGGAAGACTATAATGCCCCTTTTACGTTTTCAGAATTGCAGCAAGCCATGCAGAAATGTACTGACTCTGCTGCTGGATTAGATACCATCCATTATCAGCTCATAACACATCTGCCTGAGGATTCACTTCTTGTACTTCTCAAGGCCTTTAACCATATCTGGATAACCGGTCATTTTCCGCCATCTTGGCGCCAGGCTGTGGTTGTGCCAATTCCCAAGCCGGGTAAGGATCCTTCCGACCCGGGCAACTACCGGCCAATAGCTTTGACATCATGTTTATGTAAAACTATGGAACGCTTGGTCAACGCCCGACTGGTGTGGCAACTTGAGTCACAGGGTCTCATCACAGACCTCCAGTGCGGTTTCCGGCGCTTCCGTAGTACAACTGACCATCTAGTCCGCTTTGAGTCTTTTATCCGAGATGCTTTTGTCAACAAGCAGCATGTCTATGCAATTTTCTTTGATCTTGAAAAGGCATATGACACTACCTGGAAGCATGGTATAATGTCTGATTTGTCGGACATGGGTTTTAAAGGGCATCTGCCCGTTTTTATTCACAATTTTTTGTCCAACAGGTCGTTCCATGTCCGTGTGGGCTCCACCCTCTCCGACTCCTTTGAACAGGAGATGGGTGTCCCGCAGGGCAGTATTCTATCTCCTGTTTTATTTAGCATTAAAATAAATAACATTGTAAAGGCCGTCAAGGATGATTCTGAATGCTCTTTGTTTGTGGACGACTTTGCTTTGTGTGCACGAGGTCGAGGACTTGCGTCCCTTGAGAGGCGCTTGCAGCTGTGCGTTGATCGCATCCAGGGGTGGGTGTCTCTCAATGGATTCAGATTCTCGCCCTCCAAGACAGTCTGTGTGCATTTTACTAACCAGACGAAATTTTTTCCAGAACCTAGCCTGAGCATTGCTGGAGTGCCAATTAAGGTGGCTGAAGAGGCTAAGTTTTTGGGGGTCATCTTTGACAAAAGATTGACCTTCTGCAACCATGTTAACTACCTTAGAACCTCTTGTCGGAAGGCCCTCGACATTCTTCGTGTCGTTGGTCGTACTGACTGGGGTGCAGACCGCATCGTCTTACTTCGACTGTACCGGGCCCTTGTTCGGTCCAAACTGGATTATGGCTCTGTGGTATATGGCTCGGCTTCCAAGTCTGTTCTGCAGCGTCTGAACACAATTCACCATCAAGGTCTGCGCATATGTCTGGGAGCCTTCAGGACATCTCCAGTTCCTAGTCTGTATGCAGAGGCAGGGGAGCCTTCTCTCAGGCTCCGCCGCATCCGCCTCATGCTCAGCTACGTTCTGAAGCTGAAGGCCCATCCAGAAAATCCTGCCTATGATTGTGTTTTTAACCCGTCGTTTGCAGAGATTTACGATGCCCATCCGGGAGCTGTCCGTCCACTTTCCTTCCGTGTCCGACCTCATCTGCAGGCGGCCGGAGTGGACCTGGACAAAGTTTTGGAATCTCTGCAACACGTCACTCCACCCTGGCTACTACCAGTTCCTGACATCTTGCTGGACTTGACTGCCCACAAGAAGGATTGTACTCCACCAGCCATATACCAACAGAGCCTCAATGAACTCCTTTCAATTTTTCCTGGCTATTGTCGTCTTTATACGGATGGGTCCAAGTCTGAGGATGGAAGAGTGGCTGCGGCTGCAGTGTCCTCTCGCCATCCTAGACGCCCATTTAAGCTCCGTCTCCCTGACCATTCCTCTGTATTTAGTGCAGAACTGCAGGCCATTCTGCTAGCACTCAGGCATGCCTATCAGTCTCGGGAAAGGAACTTCCTGATTCTGTCTGACTCTCTTTCTGCCCTGCAGGCCCTTCAGGGCGCGGGAACAGACCATCCACTGCTGGTGCAGATTAGAGAGCTCTACACGGACTTGATGAAGGAATATTATGACATCATTTTTATTTGGGTCCCAGGCCATGTGGGCATCGAAGGCAACAGAATCGCAGATTCTGCTGCCAACAGTGCCCGCAGTGACCCTGTCCCTGACACACAGACTGTCTATAGTGATTTTAAACCTGTTATTAGTGCGTACATAGCCCGCGAGTGGCAGTCCGAGTGGGACAAAGAGGAAGGGAACAAGCTTCATGAAGCTCTTCCTAAGTTGTCTGACAGTCTACCTTTCCGCTGCGGCAGCCGCTGTGAGGAGACTGTCCTTGCTCGGCTCCACATCGGGCACACATATGTTACGCACTCTTACTTACTTAAACAGGATGAGCGTCCATGGTGTTTTGCCTGTGATGAGCAGTTTTCTGTTCGACACTTTTTGCTGTATTGTGCTGACCTAATTGACACCAGATATAAACACTTCACAGCAGACTCCTTGAAGGTTTTGTTCCGGGATGTTCCCCCGGACAAAATCTTCAATTTTTTGAGAGAATGCAATATTTTTAACAAGATCTGAGCATTCATAGACTATGTGAATTTTTTATTTGCCCTTTTTGAGAGTCTGTAGATATTTCTTTTCTAGACATGTGCGACATTTTAGCCTGAGATTTTTAATCTATATTTACATCTTGTCTTAAGACCTTGCTTTTAGTCTGGCTGACCAGATTTTTACCCATCCCGCCGTGAGATGGCCTTAGTCGCCTGCTCGGCGTTAAACCCAAATAACTAACTAACTAACTACTTTTAAAGTTAATGATACCGACTATGGTTGGTTAGGGGAAATTTGTTATAGCATATTTAAACAACTGCGCAAACTAAATGTTTATATTGACAGTGTTACAGTTAATAAAGTGGTATTACACAAGGTGAGCAAGGAGAGTTAACGTTAATATTTTTTCATTTATTATTTTGTCGGACAAATAAAAATGACGGACAATGTTCAAAACCCTGGCTCATCTAGTTTAAGAAACGTGTTTCACACAACAAACTTACCCATATCCAATACTAATAATGTTTACGAATCAATAGAAAACTCTTTTTCTGTCATACAGCAAAATCTTCTTACAGGCAGTGTTAAAATTCAGGTTGTTGCGAAAATCGAATTCACTAGGGTGGACGACGAGGTAATTGTATCGTATATATCAACAAGACAACACACAGTTAACACAAGAAGAGAACCGGAGGTGGAGAACGTGTTTAGAGACAGACTATTACCAGACTTCCTCCAGGCGATTGACAGTGCAAAAATGAAGGGGTCTGGCTGGCACGAAGGTCATGTACATGAACTACAACTAAAGCAGTCTAGGTATCATCCTATATTAGGTAAATCATGGTTGCCACTGCCAACAGAAGTAGTAAACAAAAAGGCTGTTGTTAATATTCAGAACAATGACAACTATTGTTTCATGTGGTGTGTGCTTGCTAAACTACACTTTGTAAAGTCAAAACCTGAACGTGTATCTAACTACACCAAATTTGTAAATGAACTCGTTTTTAGTGGCATTGAGTTCCCTGTTAAAATAGAGGACATAGACTTGTTTGAAAAACTAAATCCTGGTATATCTGTAAATGTGTTTGTGTGGGATAATGTGTCTGAGAACAAGTTACAACCAATTAGAGTGTCCCCAATTGCCCCAACCTATGGGCAGTCAGAAGATAGACATGTTGATATGTTATTAATCGGTCCTGCCGGTGATAATGATAACTTTCACTACACAATTATCAGAAATATGTCACGTCTAATTCATGGTCATACTACAAAGCACAATGGGAAACAGGAAGTTTGTAAAAAATGTTTACAAAGATTCTCTTCTATTGCAGTGGCACACAAACATGTTTTACACTGCAGGTCACCTGATGATATACAGACTGTACTTAAGTACCCAGATCCTGGTAGTCAAGTGTATTTTAAGAACTATGGGAATCAGCAAAAGTTGCCGTTTGTAGTGTATGCAGATTTTGAATCATTAGTTGTTCCATATGAAGGTCGTGTTCCAGAGTCATTACCAAAGACTATAAAACTAAGTGACCAAGTGGTGTGTTCTTTTGGATACATTATTGTTAGGTCAGACGGTCTTCATTCAGAACCTGTTATCTACAGGGGTGAAAATGCAGCATGTTTGTTTTTAACAGAAATGAGACATCTGTATAGTCAGGTAGTACATTATCTCACAACAAGTCAGATGCCTTTGATGATGACAGAAGAAGACAAACTAAAATTTGATACAGCTGAGACGTGTTGGATTTGTGAACAGCCTTTAGGATGTGATAAAGTTCGTGACCACGATCACATAACTGGTCGTTACAGAGGTGCTGCACATAACAATTGTAACTTATTATTAAAAATAGATCCCAAGACATACAAACTGCCAATCTTTTTCCACAATCTCAAAGGGTATGATTCACACATTATCATGCAGGCTGTAGATGAGTCGTACAAAAACATAAGTTGTATTGCCCAGACAACTGAGAAATACTTGACTTTTAGGTTAGACAAATTAGCATTTTATGACTCCATGCAACATTTGTCTTTAGGTCTTGCTAGTCTGGCAGAAGGACTGACTGAGTATCCAATAACGAGTAAATATTTTGAACCAGACTTGATTAAGAAAGGTGTCTATCCGTATGAGTACATTGATCACTGGGTTGTGTTTGAAGAAACAAGACTGCCACCAAAAGAGAAATTTTATTCTACACTAACTGGAAAAGGTATTTCTGACTCTGAATACCAGCACGCACTTGATGCATGGGGTAAATTAGGGTGTCAAACAATTGGTGACTACCATGACCAGTACTTGAAAGCAGATGTTTGTTTGCTAGCAGACGTATTTGAAAGTTACCGTGAAAAGGGTTTGTTACACTACAAGCTTGACCCTGCTTGTTACATAACTAGTCCTGGCATGACATGGGATGCATTTTTAAAATCCAGTAAGATATTTATTGACCTGTTGTCTGATCGTACGATGGGTGAAATGGTAGAACGTGGATTGAGGGGAGGCATTAGTATTGCAGCAAATAATTACGCCAGGGCCAACAATAAATATCTGGACGCCCATGGTGACCTTGGCCGGGGGTTTGACCCCTCAAGGTCAAGGTCATTCATTACCTATGTAGACGCTAACAATTTGTATGGCTGGGCAATGTGTGAGTTATTGCCCTTGAAAAACTTTTGTCTGCATGATTTGTCACAGTATGATGTAACAGAGTCAGGGTTAACAAACAATATTATGAATCTTGACCGAAACGATCCTAAGGGTTGGATCTTTGAAGTAGACCTGGAGTATCCACACCACCTACACGATTACCATTATGATTATCCATTAGCTGTTGAGAAAATGAGTATGACAGGGAAAAAAGAAGACACTAAACTTGTACCAAATCTAAATGACAAATTCAATTACGTTTGTCACTACCGCTTGTTGCAGTTTTACATCAGACACGGGTTAGTACTAAAGAAAGTTCACAGAGGAATCCAATTTGATCAGAGTGCTTTCATGAAAGATTACATAATGAAGAACACAACCCTTCGTGCCAGAGACGGCAACACTGCATTTGACAAAGACTTCTTTAACTCTTTCTACCCCAGCTGTGCAGCCAGCAACTTTGCCCTCTGGACCAGCCATGCAGAGAGCTGAGTGCTAAATATATGGGTGTCTCGCAAAAACTGCTATAACTTTGAAACCACTGAACCTATCTCAACCAAATTTTGGGACAGTACAGAAAAATAAATTTACAAAATGTACATGTCCTGTGTTTTATGTTTATTGACACCGGAAAGAACTAAGAGATGTTTATTTTTGCAATTTGCTTGTAAACAAAGACATTTTTTAAAGTAAATATTTCAGACTTTTAAGATACACCCCAAACATTCAATTCATTTTCTGAGTCAGTGGACTCATCTAAGTCCACTTCACAGTCGATCAGTTCATCATTTTCTTCGCTGTCATAATTCATTATAAACTCAGCAGCCTGACTAGCATTCAAAGTCCGGGAACGCCTCGCCATTGTCGAAGAAAAGTACACAAATTCCGCAAAAAAAGGCTCGAAAAACCGCCCAAACTTGCCGCGTGCACATGAGGAAGAACAAAGAAGTGGCTAAAGCTAACAGTTCCAATTAGGAACCACTACAAGCCGAATAAGAAGGGATGCAGTTTCAGGACTGCCCATTACGGATAAATCCGTAGTTGGTCGGAAAATGCTGGGCGTGCATTTACGGATAAATCCGTAGTTGGGGTAGAATGAGTTAAGCTTATGAACAATGCCTGTTTTGGCAAGACTATGGAAAATCCTCATCACAGAAAAGATGTGAGACTGGTCACAACTGAATTGGGTGCTATTAAACTTACAGGCAAGCCACAGTACACAGGGTACAAAGAATTTCATTCATCATTGTATGCAGTGTCACTCAAAAAAAAGATTGTTAAACTGGACAAGCCAGTATTCATTGGTATGGCAATTCTTGAGTTGTCAAAACTGTTGATGCTTGACTTTTATTATGATTACTTCAAACCAAAGTATCCTGACTGCCGTCTGCTATACACTGACACTGACTCTATGATCATTGATGTGTGTACTGAAGACTTTTATGAAGACATGAAAACAGAGTTACACATGTATGACACATCTGACTATCCTAAAGACCACCCGCTGTTCAGCACACAAAACAAGAAAGTGCCTGGTAAGTTTAAAGATGAACTAAATGGTGTGCCAATAGTTGAGTATGTTGGACTGAGGTCAAAAATGTATTCTATACTGCACCAGAAAGGTAGTCAGTCGAAAGCCAAAGGAATTAAAAAAACAGCAATAAAAAATAAAGACATTCGTCATGAACATTACAAGCAAGTGTTAGATGGTGCATTAATGCCTGATTATCCAAACAAGTCACTGAGATCAAATAGACACAATCTTGAAATGATCCAAACACATAAGAAGTCACTTGCAGTTGGAGACACGAAACGAGTGTTTCACACTAAAGAAAAAGCTTATGCACCAGGTCATTACAGGCTCAAGTTATCTGAAGAAATAGTTGACGAACTGGTTGATGAATTAATTGACGACTTAGTTACTGAAATGAGTAACGGTGTCTGGGGGAATAATCTGTAATTCTTCTCTGACAAATGCCCTTTGGGGTGCAGGGTCATACAGATAATATATTGTTGCGTCAGGACTGGGGATTATTTTTTTTATATTGTGTACAGACGTTGACCAGATAGGGTCTGTTGCCCTGCGTCTGTCGTCGTTCTCAGCCTCCCCTGGCTGATATAGATATCTCACCTGTTTGGTAAATAAACTTGTGTCTGGTGGCAAGGTTGGTCCTGTTTTTGGCTCTGTAATTGTTTTCAATTTAATAGCATCAGCGGGTTTAGGGTGGCCTTCATTATTCATTGCTTTTATCACATGTGGTAATCTCTTTACCCACTCAGTGTTCCGGGTGTCATGCATGAGTTCCTTAGAATACTGGTAACTGAAAAGTCTTTCTGATAACTGTTTGTTAAAGTTCTCTACAATTGCCTGTGATCTGTGCACACCTGGAATGCCTCGTCTGACCAGTACACCATGCTTAGCAAATAACTGATTAACTGCACCTTTGAATTCAGATCCATCATCAACCTGCACTAGTCTGGGGTATCTTAAAGGGCCTCTTTTATAGATACTAGATAAAGCAGTAGCAACTGTACTGGCTGTTTTGTCAGATATGGGTTCAGCGTCTTTATACCTTGAAGCAATGTCTACAACAGTCAGTGCATACTTGTATCGTTTCTTTCTTATTGTGTCATGTGGTAAGAACAAAAGGTCCATTTGGTGTGTGTCATTTGGGGTAGTGTTTTCAAAATGGGGTCTCGTTATCTTTCTTGGAGCAGGGAGATATATCTGCCAAATTGCCTGTCTCTGTAACCATTGCTTGACCTGATTGAGTGTTATATCTCCGCCCACAGCGGCATGTAATTTTTCAATAGCTGTTGCTCCTTTCCAATAGCCTGATGGAGAGTAATATATTTTTGATAGTGTATTTTCGGCTGCCATTTTTTCTAGCAATGAAAACTCCTGTAAAATAAACTAATGTCATTCCCACTAGAACAAAGATTATCTCCCCATTTCTCTGTTGTGTGCTTGGTTTGTAATAGTCACTTAGTTTTGGTTTCGGGATAGACATGTCTTCACCTGTGACAAGAAAATATTCCCTGATTGCTTCGTCTGTATTTGAAAACGTATGTTGTGCGTGACCTTCAAGCCTGAGTTTTTCATTGATGAAATCAAGTTTCTCAATTCTTTGCTTCTCATAATCCTGTTGGGCTTGAGCAAGTTTTTCAGATGCTTCATTATGACGTTTCAATTCTTCTGCAGATTCTTCTCTACCCATTTTTTTTTTTTTTTTTTTTTTTTTTTTTTTTTCCACAAGCAGTGCAGGCACGTCCTGAGAAAGCCTTGTTGCTGTCGGGACGTTAAGCAATGTACAATCAATCAATCAATCAATTCTCTACCCATTTTTGAAAAGAGATAATTTGAGCCACTGAATGCCAATGCATTAACCATCGCACCTCCAATCATAATAGCTATCGTCGCCATATTATTTTTATTTACATAGAAACATTTTCGGGAATAATTCCTTGCTTGACAAGAAAGTCTTTTGTCGCAATCGACGCTGTAACAACTACAATTAGCTTAGCACTGTCTTCGAAATCGAGTCTACTCAGGTCTGCTGATTTCATTTTGAGTAGACTTTTCCCCAGCATAGAATAAGCTACTGCTAATCCACTGATTACGGCAGAGTGATACACAAGGTTCATCATGTTCTTTGAGTCATTCATTTCTTAGGCAAAAAAAATTAAAATAATATTTTTATTTACTGCATATAAAATGGGTCAACGGCTTTGGATGTTACTGGTAATGTGGCGACTTCTGGTTTTGTTTTTGGAGTGTCTGATTTTTTGGTCACTGTACGAGTCTGTGGTTTGTATTTTTTGTATAATTGATAACCTACGTAACCAAATCCGACAACAAATCCGGCAACTATATATTTTGTTGTTTCAGGGTCAGACTTAGTTGTTTGTCTCTCACTTTGATGAAGGTGTCCTGTCGGTCCTTCCCCCACCGGGTCTACCCTAGGGGACCTTGGTGGGGTTGTCTTCCTTTTAGTTCCTAGGGTCACCTTGTCTAACCCCTGCAAGGTGGGTTCTACTCTTTTGGGGGTTTGTATTTCTGTCTTTCTGGTCCATTCATCTGTATTTTTCTTTTGAATTTCTCCCTCCTGTCTGCGCTTCTTGCAGTTCTTTTCTTCATTTAGCGCAGGCACGTCCTGAGAAGGCCTTTGTCGCTTGCGGGACGTAAAGCAATCTATACTCACTCACTCCCCTGTCGGTCCTGATGGTCCTGACGGTAGTGACACTGGTCCTGACGGTCCTGAAGGTGTTGACGCCTGGTCAGTCACATGAGTCTTTTCTGTTTGTGTTTGAAGCTGTAATTTTTTTTGCCTATTCAGCTAATCTTTTTCCAGCCTCAACCCTGCCTGGACTTTTAGTCTTCGTCACAGTTTGAACCTGTGTCAAAACTGGACTGGGGTTCGGTTGTGGAGTCGTCTGGGTTTCGTCCATTTTCTTCTGCAGTAAAATTTATTTTCGAAAAATCAATATGACTCCCGGTAACAAGCAATGTTACGACAGGAGCAAGGTAATTTCCAAACTTGTAAAACATGACACATGCTAATTTACCAATTGAACTTGAAACAATAGGATTGCTTTCAAGGTCGTGTGAAAGACTGTCACTATCCACAGGTAGAAAGTGACTCACTGCTTTTGTGTATAGACATACTAGAGATCGACTCAAATCACGAGTCATTAGTGAAGCGATGTGGTTTTCATATTTTGAATGAAGCTTGATTAGCTCGTCAGAGGTAAGAGATTCAATATCCTCTGTTGTGTATTGTTTCCCGAGATAAGTCTTTGATTTGCCTGAGACAATCACAGACAAAAGCCGCTGTTTTTTTGAGTCTAAGTCTTTGTTCTCTACAGCATTGATATCATTCAATAGAAAGATTTCATCAGGGTTCATTTATAATGTAATTAAAAAATTAAAACAAAAAACAAAAATTGTTATCAAGCAAAATCATGTTTCCTAGGAAGTACATTAATAGTAACTTTATACGTTTGTACCATTCAGCAAAATGTAGCCAATAGTTTTTGAGTTTACCCCAGACCAATATTGTGTCTCTCTCAGTGGGCTTATAAATGACATGTTTCACAGATTTCAATTGTAATGTCATGTACAATAACCCTGTCCTTTTAAGCAAACAAACCTGACACAGTATTTGGTGATTATTGGCTTTGCAGTAAATTATAAATCACACCCTGGTCAAGTGAGAGCCAAATGAAACATCAGACGTTACATACAGGTTGCCGCACCATACGCGGCATGTGCCGCACCATACGCGGCATGTGCCGCACCATACGCGGCATGTGTGCGGCATACGCGGCATGTGTGCGGCATACGCGGCATGTGCCGCACCATACGCGCCATGTGCCGCACCATACGCGGCATGTGCCGCACCATACGCGGCATGTGCCGCACCATACGCGGCATGTGTGCGGCATACGCGGCATGTGCCGCACCATACGCGCCATGTGCCGCACCATACGCGGCATGTGTGCGGCATACGCGGCATGTGTGCGGCATACGCGGCATGTGCCGCACCATACGCGGCATGTGCCGCACCATACGCGGCATGTGTCGCACCATACGCGGCATGTGTGTGGCATGTGTGCGGCATGTGTGCAGCATGTGTGCGGCATACGCGACATGTGTGGCATTATGGCAACATGTGCCACACATTTGCAGTGTGGCGCGTTGCAAAGATTTTTTCAGATTTCAACTACCAGCAAACTCTTTTGCCTCAAGGTGGGTAAACAAGTCTCGTCAACTAGTCTAGAGTGTCGTCAAAAAGAGGAAAGTGCGACCTAACTGTCGTTAACGTGACACACTTAATAGGGAGTTCCGAGGAGTGCTACGGTTAGGTTATGCCATGACAACTTGTAAATGTTCATAGTAAAGTCTAGTCAACCTACTCAAAAGAGAGACCAGAAAGTAGAGCTGAATAAAACGTTGTAAACGGGAGTCAAGCCCGGGCTCGGGGCTCTTGAGGATCTGTTGTTTATGTACTCAGTCGGGTGTCTGTTTAAAGCATATGATTTTAATGTGCCTTTCACAGACACCCACCAGTCTAAACATGTACACCAGATCGACTCACAGGTGAGCTTACAAATTGCACGCATCAGACATGTTTAATCAGGTATGCTCCCGAAAGGAATATCTTACAATGATATTGCATTGATGTGAGGCCGTACTTAAAGACCTTGTGCGTTTGGCGACAGGTGTCATGTTGGGTAAGATTGTGTTAGTGTGCGTGTGTTTGCGTGCGTGTCTGTGTGTGTGTGTGTGTGTGTGTGTGTGTGTGTGTGTGTGTGTGTGTGTGTGTGTGTTTGCGTGCGTGCGCGTGTTTGCGTGTGTTACCACCTCTAACAAAATCTGTTTTGTTCAAGATATATGTCATTTATTTCAAAGTGACGGCTTGACAGTTGACTTGAAATGTCTTACGAAACGATTACAGTGGTGCAGTGTCCCACCCCCCCTAGCAACTAAAAACCAATAACACGCTACGCACTACACAATGGAAGCCTATATAATAATACATACAGTTTTGTTAAGACTGAGATCGCACCACTGATTTAGGCTTGTACAAAATCAGATGAGATGTTATAATTGTATATGTGTGTGTATGTATGTCTGTTTATGTGTATATGTGTCTGTTCATGTGTGTGTGTGTCTGTGTGTGTGTGTGTGCATGTGTGTGTCAGTGCGTGTGTGTGTGTGTAAGATATCACTTGTTAGTTTTCCAACTGGCTGTTTTTAGTGCAGAGTATGACCTCCGTTTTGATTTCTCGGGAACCAGTCATAAGTATATATAAAGTCGACTTCACAAAGCCTTAGAGCCTGCTTATTCATAGAGTGTCAGGTCTCGCGGCGCGCTACTGTGCCAGCGCGTAGCAACGATAAGGCAACACAGGTGAGCTGGCTTGCAACGCGTCGTGTCCTGCCTAGAGTGCTGGCGACGGGCTGTGTTTACGTACATAGTGGCATTGCGACATCGGACATATGAGCTAATTAAGAGAGAAAGGAATACTGAGTAAACTGAAGTATTATTAACACAATGACTGAGTTAACCCCTTAAGTATTATTTTTGATTTTCATAAAAATGTGGCTGTTTAAATAATAATGTTTTAGGGGTAACTTCCAATGGTATTTACTCTGTGCGGGAGACATGGAAAATGAAGGGTCAAAAACTTATAATCAAGGGGGTTAACTCAGTCATTGTGTTAATGCTGGTTCAGACCACTCAGTATTCCTTTCTCTACTCGCGGCAGCCTTATCTCTCTGGCAGCTGGAAGCGAACTAAGTGTCGGCTATGGTAAAGGCGTGGCCTGCGTATGTGGAGATTAATTCCGACAGCACTGGTACGCAGGACACTCCCAGTCCTTCCTGTGCCCAGCACGGATTGGTGGTAAGGCCGCGCTGGGTAGGTCTACTCCCGTGGGCCTAGACAAGACGGCTACTCTGATTCGGAATTCTCTAGGCGTGTTGGTTTTTTTTTTAGTTAGCAACACGGGCTGTAGTACGACGTATCGAAGATTTCTGGGACTCTACCGAGGCCTCTGACCCCCTGAGCAATTTACACTCCATCGCGGTGACGGCTAATCGGGCAGTGTACCACGCTTCGACTAACGCGTTAGCGGCGGCCGCCACCTGTGACCTTACATGGCATGACGGCATCCTACAGCGATGTGTCGGCATTCCCGCTTCTGTAAAAGGATCAGCTGCGTCAAGCCCCCCCCCTCGGCGGTGCTCATCCGGGGAACCTCTAGACCTGGACGTCCTGTCTTCTCCGGCCGTTCTCACACTCCCCCCTCTTCGGCCCCCTCCTTTCCCCACCCCTCCAGGAGGTTCGGGCGGGGACGGGCCCAGTGACTATCACCCTCTACCTTCCCCGCGGACGAGCACGGAGCACGCCGTCGGCGGGAGGCTCGCCCGGCACATCGATGAGTGGCAGTCGCTGCTGCCGGATGACACTTGGGTGCTCTTCACTATCTTGGCCAGACTCCATATTTCGTTTCTCCAACCACCACCTCTCCGCCGATCGCCGGTGTGGACTCGTGTCCCATCCAACCCGATCAAAGCTTTGGCTCTGCGTCAGGAGATTGCGTCTCTACTTCAGAAGGCTGCGACGGAGGTGGTCTTTCATCTCGATTCGCCATCATTCTACAGCCGCCTCTTCCTGGTTCCCAAGCCAGGCGGTCAGTGGCGTCTCGTCATCGACCTGTCGGCGTTAAACCGGTTCATTTTGGCCCCCTCATTGCGCATGGAGACAGTGCGGTTAGCAGTGCGCCCTTTGGACTTTGCGGTCAGCCTCGACCTTTCTGATGGTTACCTTCACGTTCCCATTCACCCAGCATCGCTACGTTTCGCCTTCGACGGAGTCGTCTACCAGTTCCAGGCTCTCCCCTTCCGCCTCAACATCAGCCTTTGGGTCTTTACATGGATTATGGACATGGTGATCTCTCGGGCCCGACAGTCCTCGTCCAGCCTGACCTCCAATTACCTAGACAACCTCTTGCTCCGGAATCAGGACCTCCAGTCTCTGGATGCAGACTGGGACGCTCTACTGACCCTTTTTCAGAGGCTGGGCTTTGTAGTCAACCACGGGAAGTCGGATTTCAGCCCCTCCCGTACCTTCGTCCATCTAGGAATGGAGTTTCTGACCGACCGCAACACTGTGAGACTAACGGCCACCCGCGTTCAGGAACTGGCTGCGGCCGCGCACCAGGTTCAGAGTCGTGCCCTGCCCGGACCTGGCTTCAGTTACTGGGACTCATCAGTGTGGCAGCCGACCTCCTTCCCCTCGGTCGGCTGTACACTCGGCCTCTTCAGCTCCATCTCCTTTTCCATTGGCATCCTTCCTCAAACTACCTTTCGGCCCTGGTGCCGTTGTCCCCCTTGATCAGATCCCACCTACTTCGGTGGATGGATCTGACCTGGCTAGCGTCGGGAGTGCCCCTTTCCTCCCCCCTCCTCGGCTTTCACTCTGCACGGATGCGAACTTCCGGATTTTGATGAGGTCTCGGGCCAGTGGCCACCATCCTTACAAAACAGACACAGCAACTGGCTGGAGTTGAAAGCGGTTTGGCTGGCTCTGACTCATTGGGAGGCTCGTCTCCATCACAACGAGATCTTTATTCTGTCCGACAATTCCACTGTGGTATCGTACATCCAGAGACAGGGCGGGACACGCTCTCCATCCGTCTGCATGCTCCTCTACCAGTTCTTCTGGTGCCGGGATCGCCACATCCCTCTCCGGGCGCGGCACATTCCGGGTCACCTCAACATGCTCACGGACTCTCTCTCTCTCGCCGGGGTCAGCTGCGTCATACTGAATGGACCCTCAATCCCGAGATCTTCTGGATGATTGGCGCTCGCTGGGAGATACCAATGGTCGACCTTTTCGCGACACGGTGGAACACACAACTTCCCCTCTTTGTCTCACTCGTTCCGGACCCTCTCGCCTGGGCAGTGGACGCCCTGTCGATCTCTTGGGACGGCCTGATAGCCTATGCTTTTCCCCTGGGCGTCCCTGTTCCCAAGGTGTTGCTCAAGCTACGAGGCTCCAACACGATCCTCTTCCTTGTAGCCCCCTTCAGCTGGGCATGCAGCTAGACGACCGACCTGGTGAGCCTCGCCACAGACGCTCCCCTGCTATTGCCCACACCACGTACGATGCTGAAACAACCGCGACAAGCTCTCTTCCACCCGTGTCTGGAGAGGCTCCTATTACACGCCTGGAGGTTGTGCGGTCGGCCCTCGCCGCTAGAGGCTTCTCGCGTGCAGCGGTGGAGGCGATCGCTGCGGCCCGCAGGGCTTCCACCAGGAGGGTATACGAGGGCAAGTGGAGAGTCCAGGTGCCTCTCAAGACACCTGTCTGCAACGGCCCTGACTACGCCCCTGTTAGCAGAGTTCTTCTTGTGGCTTTTTTGGGGAACAAAACTTGGTCCCTATCACCATCCGGGGATATCCCTCTATGGTCGCAGATACCTACCGACATCTGGGCCACCCGGAACCGGGCGCATGCAAAGACCTCGCCGACCTCTTCGCCCACTTTTGAGTTGTAGCGACCTGTTCAGTGTTCACTACTTCTACGCTGGGACCTGGCTTGGATCCTCATTTGGCTTAATTCGGACCGTTTCGAACCTTTGCCCTTAGCCACTATGGCCGACGTCACCAGGAAGATCTATTTCCTACTCGCTCTCGCTTCGGCTGCCAGAGTCAGCGAGCTGCATGCATTATCAGTGGACCCAGCCTGCCTCCAGTTTCGCGCGGATGGCTCCGTTACAAAATGCTCGGGAGGGAGGGAGTTCAAGGGTGGTGCCAAGCTATCCTGGCACCACCCTTGAACTGTCATGGTCGATCCACATCTTGCTGTGGTGTGATGGGGATGAATGAGTTACATAGATTTCAGAAGTGGACAGACTTGGTTCTGCATTACAGTTCTGTGTGAACTGTATACTGTTGGTTGCAGCAGGGGACATTCTCACACATGTATGTTGTATATTTTCAGATTGCGTTCAAGGGAGAGGAGGGCACAGGACTGGGTCCCACACTGGAGTTTTATGCTCTGGTGGCTGCTGAGCTTCAGCGCAAGTCCCTGGGGCTGTGGCTGTGTGATGATGACCACCATGACATACTGGAGAGAGAGGTCAGTCTTTTGGGTTTTCGTTGGCTCTGTGTGTGAGTGTGTTGTGCTTCATGGGGCCTTGGAGAGAGAGACATGCAGGGATGGTTTGGGAGAATGTGGAGATGTAATTAATCCACATCTTTGGCCTTGCATGTGTGTGTTGCAGGCGAAGTGTGAGCAAGCAATGTGTTGCTATTGTGTTGGCCCATTACATCCTGAGGATGACATGATCAAATTATTTTTATATCCTTTGAGGTCTACACCACACTTATGGAGGTGGATCGACCATGATAGTTTAAGGGTGGTGTCGGAAATGCTAGGCGTGTGAGGCGCCAAGCTATTCCGACACCACCCTTGAATTATCTTGGTCGATCCACATCCTGTCTTGGCGAATCAGAGCTTTATGGGCTAGAGGACGTGCCATAAACAAGAACATGCGCATCAGTTCATGCTTGACACCTATTCTGTTATTGATTATGTTTGGACTGCTCCCATGTGTACAGATTGACATTGGCCATGGCACCAAGCCACCAGGGTTCTACGTGCAGCGTGCCAACGGCCTGTTCCCTTCCCCCTATCCACAGGATGAGGAGGGCATAGAGCAGGTAGAGAGGCTGTTCACCTTCATGGGCACGCTTCTGGCCAAGTGTCTGCAAGACGGGCGCCTCATCGACCTGCCACTCTCACGGCCGTTCCTCAAGCTGCTCTGCATGGGCGAGGTGAGATTGATGGATTGGTTTAGGATAATTTATTGTCTATGGGCAAAATAACTACAGAAGTTTATACCAACCTGGTGTGAGTGCTCAAGGATACTAATAAATTATACAGCAGAACCTATTTTGAGCACCCTGATGAGAGATTACGTGTTATTATAGACCATCATTTAGGTGGCTGTAGCCACCTACACAATAGTCTTGTATGACGGGTGACACTTTTTGACCTTCAAGACTTCTCTTGAGAGAGAACACCTGTTTTATAAGACCATTTGCTTTCTTGCAGAATGGGTGGTTGCTTGAAACAGGTTCTGCATGTAAACTCCTACAAGTAAATGCAAGTCAATAAATCACTGCAGGGGTTGTTGAGAACCAGTCCCTCTTGCCAGTGTAATGTTGTGGATGACGAAGTAATTTTTCGTAAAAAAAAAAGAAACAAGATGGGATGAACCATAACCCTCAAAGTCCCTTTTATATGCAAGCTGACCTCGCTGTCAAGGGTCTCTAACTTTCATATTTGACCTAATTCTGATGTTGAAATATCTCCTTTTGAAAAAGCCTAGCAGATCTGCCAGTGCACCACAGTGAATTCTAAAAGGGGCGCAGTGCACACACGTCTTTGGTTTATCAAACATCGTTTATCATGACGTATTTTTGGTTTTTACGTAATTTTATATTTAGCGTGATATGAGTTTCACTTTCGCTTCAAGACTTGAGAAAATGGTGACAAAACTAGAATTTCACAGTATGATTTCAGTCATTGCTATATAATTTGTATGAAATCAGGTTGACTTTATCTAGCTGCATGATACACTAAGTACACCTGCATGCTCTTCTGAAAGCTCATCGATGTGTGTGTGTCTGTGTGCATGCGTGAGTGCGCGCTCCTAACATCTCCAAGAGGCATAGATCCTCATGCGCCCTCTGGGTGCCTGAGGATCTATGCCTCTTGGAGATGCACACATGTGTATGTGAGAGAGAGAGAGAGAGAGAGAGAGCACGCGTGCGAGAGAGAGAATTACGTCATATTTAGAGTATTGTGTCAATGTCTGCATGGTGACAGAGTTGCTTTTACGTCACCGCCACTGTCTGACTTTCTTCAGAAGTCAAGGTTTTATACTGTTTTATTTTTTTCTGAAAAGAATTAATTTTTACTGAAGTTGGAAAGATACAAAGTTGGCTAACGAACTCATCAAATGTCTTTCTCCAAACTAGCTATATCCAAAATTTCAAGTAAATATGACAAAAATTACAGACTATAATCTGGGTCAACGACTTTCTATAAACTGTCTTTTATGTCTCCAAGGAGACATCCCATTACAAATGCTCGGAGGCTTTCTTAGCCACCCCTTAAGAAATTATTTCGCCAAGTTTCAAGTTTGTGCATAAAGCAATATCGGTGATTCTTGTGTTTACATACATACACATACGCACATACGGCGCTTTGCACCAAATGTACGTTCAGTTGCGAGGTTGGCATAACTAGACATGATGTAATTTTTATCTTGTTACTTTGTCAGAGGATTAGACCTGCCCGTCTTTGACATTGAAACGCTATTAAATTCCCCCCACCGCGACCCGTCCTGAAAAGTCCCTTCTATAAATAGAAGGGACTTAAAAAGAAGTATTATTTTGACCCCTTGACTACTACTGGCGATACCGTTCGGCAGATCTGTACCACCAAGCGGCATCGTCGGTTGAATTGAGATGACATTGGACCTGTGGCTGTCACTAGCATTTCCTACTTTTTCAGTTTGTTCCATTCCATTGTCTGCTGCAGTTCAATGTGAGTTGATAAGTAATGTGGAAAATGTTTTGTCATTACAGTTTTTATCAGGTGTACATATTTTCCTTTGAGCCCTTTCGCTGATCATATCCAAAAAGCAATGGACAGCCAATGGTTATCCCATTACATCCGCAGGCTGACTTTTAAAAAATTTGCTTATTGTCCTATAAAAGCTACAGTACGGATTAGGAAATAAATCTACCATTTTAGTTAAGGGTGGTGCCACAATATTCCAAGCTATTTTGGCATCATCCTTGAACTTTCATAGTCAAATTTATTTCAAGCAAGCAGGATGAACAGGACTAGCATCACTGTGACCACAAACCAGACTACCCTCTGAAGTTCAAAACAATCTGGAGGTTATGCTTGCTTCACATTTCTGTTAACCCCTTGTATATCAGCGGTTTTTGTCATGATTCCTGGTGGCAGGAATCATTGTGACAAACACCGCTACCAACAGCCAAAGGGTTAAAATTTCATTTGAAGTTGTAACTGTCACATTCAGCAGATGACGTGCAGACATACTGACTGAGTAGTTTAACACCTCATTGGCTTGAGGGGCCAGTTGCATGAGCAAACTTAGTCCTGCACCAGCCACTAAGCAAGGTGCTCCGTTACAGCGGAGCACCTTGCTTAGTGGCCGGTGCAGGACTAAGCTCACTCGTGCAGCTGACCCCAGGTCATGATTTCTGGGCATTCTGTTCAGATTTTGTTGTATTTTGTATGATCATGAAACAAGAATTGTGGTAGGAGTTTACATATATATTTGATCAGACCAGATTGTTCAGCAGGATGGCTAGAATTTTGGTCATGTTGTTAGCAAATGTTTTGCCAGTGTTAAATTACAGGCTGTTTTTGTAATTTTATCTTTCGATTTCTTGATATGTTTCTTTGTTGTGTTGCGTTGATTGCAGACATGTCACAGTTTACAGTTATTTACTTGTTTACAGGTACTTAGTTGGATCTAACGAAGTGCCAGAGTTCTATCTGCAGTTTTATTATAAGTGGCGTAATTTATTTTGAAAAACTGTGTTGCCGAGATCCAGAAAAGCGTTTCTTATATCCAGTGTTGTCATATGATAATTTGCCGGTAATTACCTCCCTCGCAGTTTTTTTTTCATAAACGGGGCCATACGCATCAATTGTCCACCAGTATCATAGACAAGCGTAAGTTAACCCCTTTGTGTGAGCAGCTACCAGTACTGTACACAGTACTGGTGGCTGCTTGCATAATGGGGTTAATGTGGAGGGCTTGATGGCTTGGGTGACTCATACAACACAATCATGACAGTACTACCCTTCCGTGACCCCTTGACTGCTACTGATGATACCGTTTGGCAGAAAAGACGCGTAGCTACATATCTTTTGTGCCAAATGCTCCAGGGGCTCATGAGAATTTATGTCTCTGGTCACAAAACACCATTGTTTTTTCAAAATACATTACCGATGGCATTACTCTCTGGAATACACTCAATTTCCTATAGATTTCAGCAAGTTGTGTAACCCACACAACTGGGGAGGAGACACCGGGGATCCACGCACTGGGGCCCCGGGTGGCCTCCCCTTACTACCCTATCCCGGCATTCGTAGGACGACCCTGTCAGTTTCACTCATAGCTCGACCTTGGACGGTCGAGTTTTTGCCTTACTCTGTTTGGAACTTTTTCTACCAGCGTTTGATAGTTTTTTGGCCTTTGACTTTGAGGGTTTTTCATAGACATTGGACTCTATACTTCCTTGACTTCTCTCCTACTCATAGTTTGTGGACTACTGTGTTTGAACTGAGCGCCGTCCGGTTCGGTCCGGCTTTGACTTTCAGTGACCTTGTGGTTGGCTTCCGCACGTGACTTTATGAACTTGGTAGGAGTGCGACTTGACTTTTAGCCTTCGTACGGGTTTATCAGTGACGCTATGGCTTCTACTGTGTTGAAGTCTTGCCGTATTTGCGGGGACTTTCAGTGGCCCTCCGACGCCCACGACGCCAGCCTGCCGTGCTCGGGCTGTTCTTCGGACAGGACTTGTGACGTGTGTGACGAGTGGATGGAAGACCGGTGGTCGCAGATGTGGGACTTCTACAGGCGCGACCGGCCCTCCCGGCCGCTTCAGTCTCCCCGGAATCCTCCACAGGTAGTCGTCGCTACGTCGGCTCCTCGGGCACCACTCCGCTTCGTCGTTCGGGCTGTCCAGCCCTCAGGTAAGTCTTTTTCTTGCACCATTACCTCACAGGTTCTCCCTCCCCACTCCGAGTCTTCGGAGCAGGGTAGGCGAGTTTCGGAGTTGCGCTCCCCACGCTGTGCTTCGGCAGCGCGTGGCTTGAGCCCATCGGGTTCGCTCACCCCCCGCTCTGCTTCGAGCGAGCGGTCTAGGTGAGCGGAGCGTTCGTCAGCCACCCAAGCGCAAGCGTATAGTAAGAATGAAAGAAAGAACGCAAGCGTATAGTAAGAATGAGAGAAAACGTGCTAAGAGAGGTTCTCTCTCACGCTCCGAGGCGTCGGAGCGTGACTTTAGGCCCTTAGCAGTGCTGCCACCCCCCCCCCCCCTCCTTCGGTTAATTCTGAGCGGGCTGGGCCAACTTCGCTTTCGTCCCACCACCCCCACCCCCACCCCCCGCCCGGTTTCGCCTGGGCGGGCCAGGGGTGACGTTGACACTCGTCCCCCACGCTCCGAGGCGTCTGAGCGGGGGTCGCGTGCTCAGAAATTGTCCCCTCCCCGCTTCGCTTCGCTTCGCCTGAGCGGGCTTGGCGAGACCATAGGCAATCCCCCCCCCCCCCCCCCCCCCCCCCCCCGCCCCGTTCCGACCAGGCGGGCCCGGTGTGACTCGGACACACGTCCCCCTCGCTCAGAGGCGCCTGAGCTGGGGCTGCATGTTCATGAATTGTCCCCTCCCCGCTTCGCTTTTCCTGAGCGGGCTTGGCGTGACTCTAGAATGTCCCCCCCCCCCCCCCCCCCCCCCCCCCCCTCCCCCCCCCTGCCCCGTATCAACCAGGCGGGCACGGTGTGACATCACAGCGCGTCCCCCACGCTCCGAGGCTTTGGAGCGGGGGCCGCTTACACGATTTTTGTCCCCTCCCCGCTCCGCTTTTCCTGAGCGGGCTAGGCGCGACTCGTTACGGTCCACCCCCCCCCCCCCCCCACCTCGTTTTTTCCAGGTGGGCCCAGTGTGACCAGACCGCTACGTCGCTAGACCGGTTACGTTCGGAGAGTGGTCTCCGACACCAGCATGCGGAATCTAGCTTCGCTGCTGACTGTCCGTCCTTCGCGGTCCCTCTGTCCCCGCGACGCTCCGCCCGGCGGGCTGTCTATCTCTCGCGCGGCGGTGCGGCGCTCTCGGAGCCGGTCACCCCTTTTTGCGCATTCACGAGATGGACAGTCTAGTTCTTCGGAACCGGATGTCCTGAGCCTTCATCCTACGGATTCGGCTTCGGCCATCTTCCTGCGGGATTCGGCAGTGGGATCCCCTTCCCGCCTATCAGCGTTCTCGTCGGCCTCCTCCTCCTTGGACATCGTCGGCCCTTCGCTCGGATCGCAGACTATCAGCTCCTTGGAAGAGGCCGCCCGGCTTATTGCGAAGTTCTCTCGCCCGACTTCTGTCCTCCTTCACCCCCGATGAAGAGACAGGCTTCCGCTATGGTCGACGCACAAAGGCACGTCAAGCACCGCAAGTCCCTTCCTCACCTGCCGGCTTCCGGGACCTCACAGATGCGTTCTCCGACCAATTATGACAAGACAACTTCGGCGACACGGGATTCTTCTCAGACTCGCGGTGGCCTGCATGGATTATTTTGAGCTTCCGCCAGGCCTGGTTCGCGGGACATTCTCAAGCCTTCGCCGTCCTCTCCTAGTCCAGGCGGGCGGCCGCAGAATTGTCTTGAAAGCTTGGCCTCGCCCGCTCAACAGGATCACTTCCTTAGTGCGAAATTCGCTGGCGTGCTCAGGGTTCCTGGTTTTGGCTACCCACGCGGTTTTGCAGTGCCTGGAAGGAGCTTGGGAGCTGGAGGTTCCGTCCCCTCTCCGCGATGTGCAGTCCATCCTGATAGCGGCCAACCGGGCCGCCTTCCACTCCTCCACCAACGCCATGGCGGCGGCCGCCAATTGTGATCTTTGGCGACGGGATACCCTTCTGCATCTCTGCGCGGATCTCCCGAAGTCGGTGAAGACCCAGCTTCGACAGGACCCCCCTAGGTTTATCTCAGCTTTTCGGGGACACGTGGCAGTCAGTTAAAGACTCGTCCAAGGACTGTGGCCCTGACCTGTCTCCACGCCTGCATCGACTTGCTTTCACGGCCCCCGCCCGGCCAGGGGTCGTGCCCGGCGGTCTTCTAGACCCTCCTTGCCTCCAGTCGGTTCGGCTAGAGGTAGGGCTCGCCCTCCTCAGGCCCCTCAGCCCTTCCCTGCCTCCCGCCCCTCTTGGTCCCGCGGCGTCCGTAAGTCCGTGGCGTGGTCAGGCCCGCTGTCTTGCCCCCTCCCTCGCCCCCGTCGGCAGTTCCCGGGTCTCCAGTCGGCAGGGGGCTGTCTCTATACAGTGACCATTGGAGGTTGCTGTTCCCAGACGACCCCTGGATCCTTTCCACGGTTCTACAGACCTCCAGCTTTCGTTCCGGTCCCCTCCGCCTCTTCGCAGGTCCCCCATGTGGACCCAGCCTCCACTCGACACCTTTCAGGCGGACGCTCTGCGCAGAGAAGTTTCGGCTCTCCTCGACAAAGCAGCGACGGAGGTGGTTTCGCGTCAGGACTCGCCAGCTTTTTACAGCCGCCTCTTTCTCATTCCCAAACCAGGAGGCAAGTGGCGCCCAGTCATCGACTTGCCGGCGCTAAACAAGTTTATTCCGGCCCCTCGGTTCCGGATGGAGACAGCCAGGATCTTCCGAGCGGCCTTACGACCGATGGACTTCGCGATCAGCCTCGATCTGTCCGACGCCTATCTTCACATCCCGGTTCATCCGTCATCTCGCAGTTACCTGTGGTTTACCAGTTCTGCGCCCTTCCCTTCGGCCTCAACATCAGTCCGTGGGTTTTTACGAGGATCCTCGATGCGGTGATGGCCTACTTCCGCCAACGATCCCTGAGCCCGGCTTCCAATTACTTTGACGACCTACTTCTGTGAAATCTGATAGCCTCGGCGCTCCAAGAGGACAGAGACGCCCTGCTTTCCCTCCTGCGTCGCCTCGGGTTTCTTCTCAATCTGGGCAAATCGGATCTTACCCCCTCGCAGCGTCGATCTAGCCAGGGTCTGGCTTTAACTTCTGGGCCTGCTCAGTGCGGCTGCGGACTTGCTTCCCTTGGGCAGGCTTTATGCCCGCCCGTTGCAGCTACATCTCCTACTACACTGGCGTCCTTCGTCGGGTTCCCTTGCGGATCTTGTACCGGTTACATGGCTATCACCTACTGACCAGACCGGAGCAGGTAGTTATCTCGACTACGCACCGGCCATAACAAACTGAAGTGGCATCTCCACACCAAGTTTGGAATTGGCCAGTCAGACCAGTGCCCATGCAACTCTGGTAGCATGACAACAGACCATGTGCTACAGACCTGCCCCACGTTCACAACCCTCAGACGGAGACATTGGCCGGAAGAGATAGGTGTCCCGCAAGCTCTATGGAGGCCTGGAGGACCTGCGGCGCACGGCAGCATTTATAGAGGAGACTGGGCTGTCCATATAAAAGAGTGTTTGAGGAAGAAGAAGAAGTACCAGTTACTCCTCTGGCTCGTCCACACCTCCAGAGGTGGGCGGACATCGCTTGGCTGGCTACGGGCGTGCCTCTTCACTCGCCTCCGCCCCGGTGGTCTCTCTGCACCGACGCGAGTCAGGCCGGCTGGGGCGCGCATCTGTTACCGGACTTTGTCTCAGCCTCGGGCCTTTGGCCGCGGAATTTATCGGACAGACACATCAGCTGGCTGGAGCTGAAGGCAGTTTGGCTGTCCCTCAGTTTCTGGCAGGAGACCTTGACCATTCAGGACGTTCTCGTTCTCTCAGACAACTCGACGGTGGTGGCTTACATACAGAACCAGGGAGGCACACACTCGCCCTCCCTGTGCTTTCTGCTTTACCACCTCCTCCTCTGGCGCAGGGACCGGGGCATTACTCTACGGGCTCGCCACTTTCCCGGCCACCTGAACGTGATCGCGGACGCCCTGTCCCGCCGCGGACGGCTGCTCCACACGGAGTGGTCCCTAAGCCCGGACATCTTTCGCCTGATCTGCTCCTGGTGGGAAACGCCTTTAGTGGACTTGTTTGCCACCAGTTGGAACAAACAGCTCCCGGTCTACGTCTCGCCAGTCCCGGACCCGCTCGCCTAGGCAGTAGATGCGCTCTCCATCCCCTGGGACGGTCTGATCGCTTACGCCTAGTCCTCGTTCTGAAGGTTCTGCGGAAGCTTCTGGGTTGCTCCGCAGTCCTCTTTTTGGTGGCCCCCTTCAACTGGAACGAGAGCTGGACCACGAAACTACTCGAGCTAGCGACGGACCCGCCGCTGGAGCTTCCTACACCTCTCACGATACTCAAGCAGCCCCGCCAGCAGCTGTTCCATCCGTGCCCGGAGCGCCGCCTCCTTCACATCTGGAGGTTGTCCTGCAAGCCCTCGCCGCTAGAGGTTTCTCGGATGCGGCGGTGGCGGCTATTGCAGCAGACCGCGGACGGTCTACACAGCGGGTATACGAGAGCAAGTGGAGGGTCCTTCATGCCTGGTGCGCCTCCAGAAGTCTCCCTCCCACACATCTAGCCACCCCGGAGCTGGCGGAGTTCTTCCTGTGGCTCTTTGAAGAACAAGGCTTAGCACCCGTTACCATCAAAGGATACCGCTCCATGATTGCGGACTCTTACCGTCACCTGGGCCGGCCAGACCCAGGCGCTTGCAAAGATCTGACGGACTTGCTGGCACATTTTGAGCTCCGACGACCAGTCTCTCGGTCCCTAGTTCCCCGGTGGGATCTCGCCTGGGTACTAACGTGGCTGAACACGGACCGCTTTGAACCTCTACATTGGCTAGTTTCTCAGATTTGACCTGGAAAGCATGTTTTCTGCTGGCGCTCGCCACGGCGTCCCGAGTGAGCGAGCTTCACGCTCTCTCGGTACTTCCCTCCTGTTTGCAGTTTCGCTCAGACGGTTCTGCACAGCTTCTCACCGACCCATCCTTTTTTCATCTCCTTCTCCATCTCCTGTATGCAGGCGACCGACCCATCCTCAGATGCTGACCGTAAGGCCTCTCCGTGGAACGGACATGGCCCCTGGGTCGCGTCAACAGGACCCAGTGCGGGCGCTTAGGATTTACCTGCATCGCTCTAAGCCGTGACGCCAGGGGCGCTCTCGCCTCTTCCTCCCACTGTCCGCAGGCAGGCCCGATATCTCGGCCTAGACAGTGTCGTCCTGGCTGCGGTGGGTGATCAGGACCTCTCCCCGGACGGCGATAGACTTCTTCACATCCGGGCGCATGAAGTAAGGGCAGTGGCCACCAGTCTTGCCCTGGACCGCAACTGCTCGGTCAAAGATATTGTTACAGCGGTCGGCTGGCGAGCTGACTCCACCTTCGCCCACTTTTATCTCGGAGACTTATACAGCCGACATGACTCCCTGGCACGGGTGGGCGACATCTCCGCGGCCAGCACTCCCTCCGCGCGCCCCTGGCGCCTTAGGCACGTCATAGCTGAAATGGTCGGGAGTGCTCTCTCTCTCTCTGGGCCGAGCCCCACCCGGGTCTGCCCTGGGGGACTTGGGTGGAGTTAGGTATTTTTTAGTTCCCAGGGTCACCCTGGTCAGCCCCACAGGGTGGGTTTATCTCTCTATTCTGGGGCATGTGTTTCTGTCTACCCTTTGTCCATTCACCTGTCTTTGCCATTTTAAAACTCTCCCTACTGTCTGCACTGCCTGTAGCTCTTGATATTGGATGTGTGTTGCTAAATGGTCTTAGCTTTATTTAGGCCCATGTGTTAGGTTTATTTAATGTATTTGACCGGCTGGCGACATACATTCAATGTTCTGTTTAGTTTTTTTTTTTTTCACAAGCAGTGCAGGCACGTCCTGAGAAAGCCTTGTTGCTGTCGGGACGTTAAGCAATGTACAATCAATCAATCTCTCTGGGCCGACGGGTGGTTGGGTTTGCGGTTAGAGGAACGGCACCCTCCGCCTGTTCGAAATTCTTCCAGATAGTAATGCCATCGGTAATGTATTTTGAAAAAACAAATGAATTTTTTCTAAAATGTATTTTTTTGAAAAATACTTAACGATGGCATTACTCAGCCTGCCCCGCTTGCCGGTTTTGGCTATGTGTGAAACTGACAGGGTCGCCCTACGAATGCCGGGATAGGGTAGTAAGGGGAGGCCACCCGGGGCCCCGGTGCGTGGATCCCCGGTGTCTCCTCCCCAGTTGTGTGGGTTACACAGCTTTTGGCTGAAATCTATAGGCAATTGAGTGTATTCCAGAGAGTAATGCCATCGGTAAGTATTTTTCCAAAAAATACATTTTAGAAAAAAAATTCATTTTTCAGTCATTTCGGTTTCATGCACTGTCATCAGATGGTAAATATATGTCAGTAGTTCCACATCTCACCAAAATCCAAATAAGTGAGCTCGGAGCACCTTATAAACGCAGACTGTGGTGTTTGTTACCAGGTTGGTCAGGGCCTGACCCGGCAGCTGACAACCAGTACCCTGGACACAAGCAGTGGGAGCGGGGGCCTGCTGACTGAGATGGGGCGGAGTATTGGGGCTGACACGCTCACCGAGTCCTGGCAGAGCGAGAGCAGTAATGGCGACCTCATCGCCTGCATACAGGAGATGGAGAAGGAGATGAAGTTGGATGCAGACAATGCCATACAGGTAGATATTTGGCTTTTTTTGTTTGGTTTGGTTTGATTTGGTTTGGTTTCAGACAATGCCAGACAGCTAGATAGTTTTTGTTTTGTTTTGTTTCGGACAGTGCCAGACGGGTAGTTGTTGTTTTGTTTATTTATTTATTTTTACGTTTCATTTTCTTTTTAGAGAAGAACCCAATGGAGAAATAACCAGGTTAAGAAAGGACAGTTACAACACAATTTATTAATATTTCGGGTAAAATACCCTTTTTCAAAATAGACAAACATGTAGAGAATTCAGTCGCTACTTATCTTGTCAGCCAACCGAAATATTAATGAACTGTGTTGTAACTGTCTTTTCTAAACGTGTTTCTTTCTCCGTTGGGCTCTTCTCTACTTTGTTCATGCTTGGCAGTCACTTTTTGGTCTGGATTGTTGTTTTCTTGTTAGCCAGTTTTCTATTTCCTCCACATGAAATGGTTTTAGGAGGGAACTAGAAGTGCCCAGTTGGACATTAACCCATTACAGTTAGTCTCCAGACTTGAGTTTGCACTGCCGTGAACCTATAGGGAGCATGAGCATCGCGCTATTCTACGCCGCAGAGCCGGAATGGTCGTCGAATCGTGCGTGTTGACAGCCATGGGTGTTTTGGGCTCGGTGGTCGTGATTTTATCCCGGCTGCGTAAACATAGCAGCATAGAGGCAAGACTAGCCACCAAGATACATACAGATTCTTATGACCGCGCCTACTCCTAGAGCTTATGTGGCTCTTGCAGCTGTCGACGTTTTGCCTGCGTTCTTTTCATCACCACAACCCGATTAAACTACGTAAACATAGATTAAACTACGTAGACAAGAACAGGCTGTCATTGGCCTTCTTGAACACTCAGTCTTGCAGGAACAAAACTAGTGAGATAAGTGATTACATCACTGATCATCAGCTAGACTTCTTGTTGCTGGCTGAAACGTGGCTTCAAGATGAGGGTGACGAACCATACATAGTTGACCCCTCCAGGATATTTTCTGAAGTCTTTCCCTCGCGTTGGGCGACGAGGGGGTGGCATAGCAGTACTGGTCAGGAAGTCATTAGAAAACTGTACCAATTTCAAACACTTGCCCTTTAACTCTTTTGAAGCTGTTGAAGTTAGTATCATCAGTGACATCTCAGTTACTTTGACTGTAGTATACCGACCACCTCCTAGCAGACAAAATCAACTAACCACTAGCGAATTTTTCAGTGAATTCCAAGATTATGTGGACAGTGCCTCCAGCAGCAGACACGAATTAGTTATGGTTGGAGACTTTAATTTTCATTTTGAAGTTCCATCTGATCCTGATGACCCCACCCGGGTCTGCCCTGGGGGACTTGGGTGGGGTTAGGTATTTTTTAGTTCCCAGGGTCACCCTGGTCAGCCCCACAGGGTGGGGTTTTCTCTCTATTCTGGGGCATGTGTTTCTGTCTACCCGAGGTCCATTCACCTGTATTTGCCTTTTTTAAACTCTCCCTACTGTCTGCACTGCCTGTAGCTCTTGAAATTGGATGTGTGTTGCTAAATGGTCTTAGCTTTATTTAGGCCCCATGTGTTAGGTTTATTTAATGTGTTTGACCGGCTGGCGACATACATTCAATGTTCTGTTTAGTTGGTTGTTTTTTTTCACAAGCAGTGCAGGCACGTCCTGAGAAAGCCTTGTTGCTGTCGGGACGTTCAGCAATGTACAATCAATGATCCTGATGCACTTCGTCTGCGTTCACTTCTGTCTGACCGTAGCTTGTGTCAGCATGTGCAGGGGCCGACTCACAGACGTGGTCACACCCTGGACCTTCTAATCACAGGGGAGAGCTCCTCTCTTGTTCAGGACGTTCAGGTGTGTGATTCGCTGTTGTCGGATCATGCAAGTGTTTTCTTTCATGTTCTTGCGTCTCGGCCTCGTTCCACAAAATGCTCGATCACTTCCAGAAACATTCGTCGCATTGACATAGATGTTTTCAGCTCCGATGTAAAGGTGGCTTGTGACGGTGTATTTACAGACTGCACAGTACATGAACTGCTGGACACTTACAACGCGTAACCTCACGTCCCCCAGCCCCTTGGCTAACGAAAGAGCTGAAAGATGCCAAGCGTGAGCTTCGAAGCACAGAGAGACTGTGGAGGTGTAGTGGTCTTACAGTACATAGAGACATGTTTGTGAAGCAGCGTGCTGCACTGAAGTCCTCACAGCGTGCAGCTAAGAAAGACTTTGTTTGTGCCAAACTTGAAGACTGCATATCTAGTCGTCAGCTGTTTGGCCTTACAAATGAACTTCTTGGAAAGAAAAATGAACCTGTACTCCCGAATACCATTCCTATGAATGATTTACCTGATAAGTTTTGTCAGTATTTTGATTCTAAGATAAGCACGATCCGTCAGGAACTGGACAACTGTTCTGATGCTGTGTCCTATTTACCATATGACGGGCCTGTGTTACATGAGTTTACTGCTGTCACAGAGGAGACTGTAAAGAAACTAATTATTTCCTCACCCACCAAATCTTGTTCCCTTGACCCCATTCCCACCTCTCCCCCACCCGGGTCTGCCCTGGGGGACTTGGGTGGGGTTAGGTATTTTTTAGTTCCCAGGGTCACCCTGGTCAGCCCCACAGGGTGGGTTTTTCTCTCTATTCTGGGGCATGTGTTTCTGTCTACCCTTTGTCCATTCACCTGTATTTGCCTTTTTAAAACTCGCTACTGTCTGCACTGCCTGTAGCTCTTGATATTGGATGTGTGTTGCTAAATGGTCTTAGCTTTATTTAGGCCCCATGTGTTAGGTTTATTTAATGTATTGGACCGGCTGGCGACATACATTCAATGTTCTGTTAATTTTTTTTTTTTTACAAGCAGTGCAGGCACGTCCTGAGAAAGCCTTGTTGCTGTCGGGACGTTAAGCAATGTACAATCAATCAAACCATTCCCACCTCTATACTCAAGCTATGCCCTGATGAGCTTGTCAGTGTGATAACCAGAATTATTAACTTGTCTCTGGAGCCTCGGCATTTTAAGCAGGCTGTGGTAATTCCATTGTTGAAGAAGGCAGGGATGGATGCAAACTTGCTGAAAAATTATAGACCAGTGTCTAATCTTCCCTTTCTTTCCAAGATTCTGGAGAAAGTTGTGCTGAGTCAGCTCATGTCACATCTCAGTAGTAATGATTTACTTGAACTGTATCAGTCTGCATATCGAAGAAATCACAGTACTGAGACAGCATTGCTTCACATTACCAATAGCCTGCTTACACATGCTGACGTCGGACATGTCTCTTTGCTATCATTATTAGACCTGTCTGCGGCGTTTGACACGCTGGATCATGGGATTCTTTTAGAACGCCTACGCGTGTCTTTTGTATTTCCGGTCCAGCGCTGTCATGGTTCAGGTCTTACCTTTTTGAAAGATATCAATCTGTATATGTGAATGGGATCATGTCTCAGCCTGTGCTTTTGAAGTATGGTGTCCCACAGGGGTCAGTTTTGGGTCCTCTGCTGTTCTCTCTGTACACTAAACCAGTTTCCCGAATCATCAGCCAGAATAGCTGTGAGTATCACAAGTATGCTGATGACACTCAGATCTCTAAGTCTGACCATCCTGGTAAACTGCAGACCATTGTCTCCAATGTGGAGAAGTGTATAGTTGAAGTCAAAGACTGGATGACTAGCAACAGATTCAAGTTAAATGATAATAAAACAGAGAGCATGCTTGTTGGTACTCGAGCTAGAACATCCGCCTCCAGCAGTGATCATATTTCCATAGGTGGCCAAGACATTTCTTTCAAATCCGATGTAAAAAATCTGGGTGTATTCCTGGATTCAAGTTTATCGATGGAAAAACAGGTTAGCCATCTTTGCCGCACTGCCTACCTGGAGCTCCGCAGAATAGGCATGATCAGATGCTTTTTGACAGAAAAGGCTACTGCCCAGCTCGTATGCTCTCGCATTCTGTCCCGTCTAGATTACTGTAATTCCCTCCTTGCTGGTATCTCATCTGATCAACTCACTCGCATTCAGCGTATCCAGAATAATGCAGCCCGGTTAGTCCTTCGCAAAAAACGTACTGATCATGTCACACCACTGCTAAAGCATCTCCACTGGCTACCTGTCAAACAGAGAATAGAGTACAAGCTGGCCACTTTGGCATACAAACACTATGACAATACGCTTCCTGCATATCTGTCTTCTTCCCTTGCCTCACACAATCCTAGTAGAAGTCTACGCTCAAGCTCACAAAAACTGCTTGTTCAGCCCAGAGTCAGCCTAAAAACTGCTGGTGCCCGTTCTTTCAGTTATCAGGCCCCTCACGTCTGGAACTCACTTCCACTGCATGTCCGTCTTTCCCCTACCCTGTTGACCTTCAAAACAAATTTGAAGACCCATCTTTTCCAGGTAGCATATCAAGATTAGCTTAGTCTGGATATGCTGCCTGGAAATGTTGGTTGTTTCCCCATGTTGATAGGCTGTGTGTGTGTGTGTGTGTGTGTGTGTGTGTTTCGTGTTAGGAATGCGCCTACATGGTGCGAGCAGATGTTTATTTAAAGAGTGAGTGCGTTCTAATTTTTCTCCTTTTTAATATTTTTTTGTGCTGTAAAGCGCTCCGAGCTTGCTGTTCGTGGGGAAGGGCGCTATATAAAAACTATGTATTATTATTATTATTAAACATAGCAGCATGAAGGTAATTCGACTCAGAAATACATTTAGCTTCTCACAAACCCCCCGCACTCTGCGCGGAACTCATGAAGATCTATGCCTCTTGGGGAGTTTTGTCTATGGTTATAGGCGAACATTGCTAGACAGTGAATGCCATCCATCTGATGTAAAAACAAGAATATATTTATCCTCGTGAAAGTATGAGGTAACGGTGGAATTAATGTTTCTTGACAGGGTCATTTGTCTCTGTGCACATCAGACAGAACAGAGAACTTTCTGCCGTACCATCTTGCTTATTGCCTTGTGAAGGCTACATGACAGATTAGGAGATAGATCAAGAATTTTAGTTCAAGGGTGGTGCCAGAATAGCTTGGCACCTCAGGCGCCAAGCTATTCTGGCACCACCCTTGAACTATCAGTCTAGTTTATTTCAAGCAATGGGTGTATCATGATGCAACGGGTTAAAATTGCCGTCAACATGAAGGTTTCAGCAGATATTGTTAAGTCTTTACATAGTGTTTACATAATTACTTACTTACTTACTTACGCCTGTCACCCCTACCCGGGTATAGGCCGTCGACGAGAGACCTCCAGCAACTCCTGTCCTGTGCTTCTCCTTCGATTCTACTCCAGGTGGTTTCTAGTAGAAGAACCTTCCTCCTCCAGGAAAGGAATTACTGTTAGTCTTTTCGTCGGCGTTTTTGTAGCTATTTCCTTTTTTGCAGGGTGGGGAAGCTACCCCCACGCCCAACCCCCTTACTAGGAGGACCAGGGGTTTTCTGTCGGGGTCACCTTCCCTTAGACCATGTTGGTTCACGGCACCTTATTTCATTCGGTGCACCCCTCTCACGAGGGACCCCCTATCCACCACCCAGGGGACGCGCCTCAACGCCGTATGGTCCCAGCGCGAGGGTTTACATAATAGCGTTAGTAATTTACTCGGTACTGGACACACAGGCAAACAAACAATCAGGTTCCTTTATCCCTCCCACCCCAAAGACAGTAAATCCTTGTTTGTGAAAAGTGAGAGTTTTTCATTGCATTACATTGGCAATCTCGCTTTTCACACAAATGGACATGCTGTCTAGTGCCAAATTAGGGCAGCCTTCTTTATGGGCACACGGTCACCAACTGGTAATTTGGTGCCACAAAGAAAAGCCAAAGGGGTTTAATTGGTTATGAATTTGTCCGTCGGTGGGTGATTCCCCTTGGTCTGAGCCCCTGCATACAGATAAATAAAATGTCGGTGTAACTGGAAAGCCTTGTATCAGATGTGTGTGTCAGACAAGGCTTTCCAGTTATGTGCTTGTACTGTAAACTGATGGTTCCAAGCACAAGTGGCTTAACTCATTCAGCCCGACGGCCGTATTTTCCAAATTTTGGAGGTGTCATCTAATGACTATGCACCAGTTGCAGGAGATGGATCGGTCATGATAATTCAAGGGCAGTGCCAGATTGGTTTGGTCGACCTATCTCCCTCTGTAATGAGTCAGGGCTGAATTGGTTAACCTATTCAACCCCAAGGCTGTATTTTGGAGTTTTATCACCTAACAAATATTGCCAAATGCAGCAGATCGACCATGATAATTCAAGGGTAGTGCCAGTTTAGCTTGGCGCTGGATGGCATCAAGCTGATGATCTGGCACTACCCTTGAATTGTCATGGCTGATCCCTCTCCTGCTGTGGTGCTTGACTAAATGGGTTAAGTTTGGATACAGCAGTGTGATCAGCACTAGAACGTGATAATCACCGTTCACTTCCACAGGCTCGAAACCAGCCTGCCTGGTATGCCGGCATCCTGACCGAGGACGACTTTGAGATCGTCAACCCACACCGTGCCTCCTTCCTGCGTCAGCTGCGTGAGTTGTCGGCCCGCAAACAGCGCATCCTGCGGGACCGCTCGCTGAACGAAGACCAGAAGAACATCCAGCTGGAGCAGCTGGCCCTACCCAATCCGCACGACCCCAGCACCTCTATACAGCTGGAGGAACTAGGGCGAGTGGCAGCTTGTGTCATGTGTATTTTTAATCCAAGTTTAACCCCTTGCTGCTGTATGTACGCACATGACTATTACGCACGTAACTTCCCGCCTTGACTATTGTAATTCCATCTATTCAGGTCTGCCCATGGAACAGGTATGTCGGTTGCAAATGGTTCAGAACAGCGCTGCACGGCTTGTTCTAAAGAAGCGTAAACGCGACCACGTGACACCCATGCTTAAAGAACTCCACTGGCTGCCGGTAAAGTTTCGATGCCAGTACAAGATGGCAACTCTGGCATACCGTCACTTTGACGGGACTTTACCGGCGTACCTTTCTGCTTCACTCTGCACATACCAGCCTTCACGTTCTCTGCGGTCCTCCAGTGAGAAACGTTTGAAGGCTCCGAAGCGTAACTTGAAAACTGTTGGTGAACGCTCATTCAGCTTCATTGCACCTTCAGTTTGGAACTCGCTGCCTGTCAGTCTTCGAAATCTCTCTACTCTCCCTCAGTTTAAGGCTCAGTTGAAAACTCACTTCTTCCAGCTTGCTTTTCCTCTGTCGTAGATCCGTGGTCCTGTTGTATTTATTTGTAATGTTATTGTATTCGTCTATGTCATGTTTGACTGCGTGTGTTAGCGCAATGAGTTTTTGCCACAAAAAGATTTTGCGCTATACAAGAACCATTCATTATTATTATTATTATTACATGTTTGTATCTGAAATCATGGTTTATTCAACGACCAAAAGCCAACACCGTCCAAAAGAAACATGGATGCAAATTAATCTTAGCAAGAGGCATAGATCTGCATGAGCCCCCGCAGGGGATCATGAGGATCTATGCCTCTTGCAGATGGATCATGTTCATGTTATTTCTCATCAGTGAAGGGGTTAACTCCCAGAATTGAACAAAAATAAGTCGTTCAGTTCTGGGAGTTAAAGGGTTAACCTTTTGAATGTGGGTAGCGTTTTTGACAAGAGGACTCATTGCAACAAAATCTACTACGGATATACAGAGGGTTAATGTTATGTGTACATCATGCCAGTATTACAAAATATGTGAATATCAGGTGTGTTTGTGTGTTGGTTTTTTTGTTGTTGCAAGGACTGCTTGGAAGGTAGATCTGCAAACTAACTCCTTTGTCCCTGATGCTACTGGTACTGTAAACAGAACTGGCAGCTGCATGGACAAGGGGCCTATCCTCTCATTCCTTTAACGCTATGGCTTAAGGTAGTGTTTTTGGCTCACATACAAAGCAAAAGTGAGTATGTTTTGGGCCAGTGGTCTGCCGTCATACATGGTAAACTTCAACTTTGGCATTTTCTCAGAGGCTATTCAAGCCACATTTTTCAAACTTGGCCCAAGGATACTTTGTGGTAAGATCTTTCTACACATACCAATTTGAGTGACCTCTCACAAAGGTCAAGGTTACAGGGAATCAGGAAATGGGTCCAAAATAGCTATATTTTGACATAATTTATTTTTTCTCAAATACTATTCACAACTTCAAACCCAAACTTGGTACAAAGATACCTGATGGTAAGACCTTTCTATACGTACTAATTTGGTTGATCCCTTGGAAAGATCAAGGGTCACAAGAGTTCAGGAAATAGGTGAAAAATAGCCATATTTTGACAAAAGATGTTTTTTTCTCAAATACTATTCACAACTTCAAACCCAAACTTGGTACAGAGATACCTGATGGTAAGACCTATCTATGCATACTAATTTGGATGACCCCTCAGAAAGGTCAATGGTCACAAGGGCTCAGGAAATTAGTCTAAAATAGCCTTATTTTGACAAAAGATGTTTTTTCTCAAATATTATTCACAACTTCAAACCCAAATTTGGTACAGAGATACCTTATGGTAAGATCTATCTATGCATACTAATTTGGATGACCCCTTCAGAAGGTCAAGGGTCACAAGAGGCTGGCAAATGTGTGTAAAATGCTGATTTTTTATAAAATTGTAGGTATTCCCAAATTTTTGCAAATTTTTCAACCAAATTTGGTACAAAGATAGCTGATGATAAGACCTTCCTTGCATACTAATTAGTCGACTCATCATAAATGTCAAGGGTTACGGGGGGTTGACAGATGTGTGAAAAATGCTTACATTTCAGAAAACGTGGATTTTGCTGCTGCAGAAGCCAGCCCTTGTCACAAAGGTCACACACATGTAAATCGGTCATACACATGAGCCATAATGGCTTTGCCTTTCTTGTTGTCATGATGAGGCTTGAATGAATCATGGCGACAAAAACTGACAGCCACAGGATTAAGACGAAGTCAGTCGGTCACTGATAAAAGTGATTTCGTTTGTTGTACAGAATCTTGCCTTCTGTATAATCTTGAAGAAACTGGTTAACCCTTTGCATGTCAGTAGCGGTTTACGTCACAATGATTCCTGTAGGAATCATCAAAACTAAAACCACTACTGACATGCAAAGGGTTAAGAAATACATGTAGAATGGTTGAACTGCCAGCAGCAAAGATGGACAAACCACCCATCAGTGATGAGTTGCATTTTGCCATGCACAGCAGAACCTTTTTTGAGCAATCGCCCTTATGAGAGATCACCAGCCATTGAGGATTGTTATCTTAGGTGGCTGTACATAGGCACCTAAATGATGGTGTTTAATGACAGGTGACACTTCTTGCTCTTGAGGGTGCGACTGTCTTTTTAAGACCACATTTATTTAGCGAAAGGTGCTTGCACAAAACGGGTTCTGTTGTATCTGCTCTTATTGCTGACCAAGGGGAGGGGCGTCTGCTGTTCATGAAATGGCGGGTTTTGATACATGTTAGAAGCACGTCTGGTAATGGCTTTTGTGTGTTTGTTGCAGACTTGCCTTCCAGTTTAACCCCTCCTCAAGAGTATATGGGTACACTGCCTATGATCTGAAGCTTGATGGAGAAAATGAGGTGGGCACAGGCACGCATTCATGCACATGCGCGCGCACACACACATACGCACACACAGACAGACATATTGGCAAGAGTAAACCAACAAAGAAAAACACATGATCTTCTGATTTTTCCATGTTCCTTTTTTATGAAGTATTTTTGTTTATTATGTATTATTGACCTTTTGTGTGTCGGTAGCGGTTTTTGTCACGATGATTGCTGACGGAATCATCACGACTAAAACCACTACTGACATGCAGAGGGTTGAATTACTCTTACTGTCAACTCCACTCATACAGTCATAGGGTTACTGATTTTTTTTTTTATTTTTAGTGTATGGGGAGGTTGATATGTCTGAAAACTTCACATTCAGTAAACTTTGCGCATAACAAATCACAAGAGGAACCAGGTTTTCTTCTTGTTATATCCAAAGTTTGTTGTAAGTGAAGTAATTTACATAGAAAACTGGTGGTAGGAACCTCAGAAAAAGTGTTTTTACAGGTATATTTGACTTTTATTATATCTGACCTTGTTAACTCATTGTGTCCGAGGTACGAAATACATTTTGGAGTGATCCTCTGAGAGCCGCATTACAATTCAGGCGACAGATCGACCATGACAGACCAAGTTAGTTAGTTATTTGGGTTTAACGCAGGCATGCCTACCCATACGGAATTTCCGTATTTTTTACGGAAATTTTAAAAATCGAGCTAGCGCTACGGAAAATACGGAGATTTGTTTTACGTTACGGAAACGAAAAAAAAATAAATAAATAAACACCAAACAAACTCGTTGGCCTGTGGTTGGCTGTGACAGGTTTTCGACACAGTCTATAACTCAACGGACAGAGAAAAAAAGGTCCCTGAATTCCGGCAAATGTGGGTGCGAGTCAGTTATTGCTTCAGTCCGCCACTATCTGACACCTGAAGCAACTAAAGTACTTGTCTGCGCTTTTGTTTTGTCTAAATTAGACTATTGCAATGCTCTTTTGGCTGGCTGTTCCCAGTGTCTGATTGGCAAACTCCAGAAAATTCAAAACTCAGCTGCCAGGTTGATTCTTAGAGTCCCTAGATCAGATCATATCACACCCCATCTGTCTGCCCTACACTGGTTACCTGTAACGGCTAGGATTCAGTACAAAATTTCATGCATGACTCACAGTTGTATTACCTGTTCCTGCCCACACTACCTTGCCTCTCTTCTCCAGCTGTATACGCCCTTGAGACAGAATTTGCGCTCTGCTGCCGACTCTCGAGTTTTACGTATCCCTCTTGTCAAAACAAAGTCGTTTGGTGGGAGGTCATTCAGATACCAGAGCCCAGTTGTTTGGAATGATCTCCCACGCGAACTGAGATACGTGGATTCGAGAGAGGCATTCAAGCGTGCCCTAAAGACCCATATGTTTTCTGTCAGCTACAAATGACTTTGTCACACACCTGTCATGTTAAAGTCATCTCTATCTATTTATAGAAGTAGTGTGTGTGTGGGTGTGTGTGTGAATGCCAGTATGAGTCCATGAGCGTAGCACTTTTGAATGGTGACTTCATAGCTTGTTTACAGAGTGCGTTGTATTTTGTTTTTGTACTTTTTGTTAATTCCATTTTTGTAATTAGTTATTTTTTGTACATTAGTTTTTGTTAAGCGCCTAGAGCTCTAATCTGAGGTTAGGCGCTATACAAGTACTCATTATTATTATTATTATTAGTTATCATCAAGCTGTCGTGAGAGATATCTGGCACATATCAAACCCGCCGCGACCGTATTTCCTCCCCTCCTTTTTGCTCCTGTGGCTCCATGCCTGACCAAAAGCTTTTCGAGTTTTTCAGTTCACGGATAGTACGACTGTGTCTTCACTTATACCGTGTATACACTATTTAGTTATAACCATTTTTACACTTTATTATCACTAGGTTGTTGTTTTCTCTCTCTTTATAAAGTTTCATTTCATCTCTCTTTCTCTCTCTAAAAATATTGTAGTTTAGCAAGGACAAACACGAAAAGAGGCCTGTGCGCCTATTGTTTCCAAAAGAATGCGCCGCTAACCTGTACATGCACTAAAACATTCTAAAGTTCTTTTTTTTTTTTTAATGAAGGTAACTAAAAGGTAGAGAAGAGATTTCCCCAGGGCACAAACATGCTATTGTTTGTCAAAAGTGTGTTCTGTCCTCCATCAGTGGAAAGCAGAACCTGTTTTGAGCAACATACCTTGTGAGAGATCACCTGGCAATTTAAAGATTTATCATTTGGGTAGCTGTAGCCACCTAAATGATGGTCTTTAATGACAGGTGACACTTTTTTGGCTCACGTACGATAGCAAAAGTGAGTCTTTGTTCTGGGCCAGTGGATGGTCATCCGTCTGTCGGCATTCGGCATTGGTAATTCTTTAATGTTAGCATTTTCTCTAAGACTATTCAAGCCACAGTCTTCAAACTTGGCCCAAGGATACTCTGTGGGAAGACCTTTCTAACCATACCAATTTCAGTGACCTCTCAAAGGTTAAGGTCACAGTGGGTCCAGAAATAGGTCAAAAACAGATTTTCTGACAAAAAACTGTTGCTCCTCAAATACTATTTTCAACTTCAAATGCAAATATGGTACAAAGATACCTGATAGACCTTTCTGTGCATATTAATTTAGATGACCCTCAGGAAGGTCAAGGGTCACAAGAAGTCCAGAAATGGGTCGAAAATTGATATTTCTTTTGTTTTTTCTTAAATACTATTTTCAACTTGAACCCAAACTTGGTACAGAATTATATGATGGTAACAGGTAAGAGGTTTCTGCAGGAATCATGATAAAAACCTCTACCGACACACAGAGGGTTAACTCTTTTAGCCGCGGATCCCTACAGCAGGAGATGGCTTGACCATGACAATTCATGGGTAGTGCCAGATTAGCTTGGCATCTCCTGCAACTGGTACATAGTCATTAGGCAATACCTCCACAATTTGAGAAATGGGACCTTGGGGCTAAAAGGGTTAATATGCATTATCACTTTAGGTATGTGGGCATTCTTGTGACTTTATTTCTTCAAAAACGTTACCGATGCTATTACTGATAGGAAGACATACGTAGCCTGTCATTTTCAGCCTCCAAAATTGTTGTGTGTTGCTACACAACCAGGGACGTAACTCTAGTAAGCAGTTACCTAATCCCCTGAGTGGCCTCCCTCTCCTCCGAGTAGCCTCCCTTCCTAATCTCGCGAGAGTCCATTATTGCCAGTTTCTTACTTAGCTGCCATCTTGTTTGGTTTCCTCATCATCAGTCTCCACGTTTTCTTCATCTCCCTTGTTCCTCCTTCGGTTTCGTTAGTCTTGACATGGCCAGGTAAGGCCTCGGACATTGCCTCGCCTGACGATTGTAGCGGACTGGGGCAAGCAGTTCGTTTTGACTTCGCCTTTGACTGTTGGTTACAACAGTCGTGTGCTCGGTTACGTAGCCTCTGGGCTACACGCGCTTACTTTCTTTCTGTTCCCTGTTGCAGTACTCAACTTAAAACATGCCCCACCTGTAAAGATTTCCAATGGCCTAGTGATTTACACCCTTGCTGTCTGCCTTGTTCGGGCTGTGCATCGGACCACACGTGTGTGACTTGTGCTACGTGGGAAGAGGACCGCTGGTCCGAACTTTGGCGATTCTACCATCGTAAGCACTCCATGCAGTCCGACGAGGCTACAAATCGCCCGGCCACTCCCAGCTCTTCTGCCGTCGGTGTTTCTTCTCGGCGCTCCCGGTCACCGGACCCCAGTCGCATACTATTACCGACCCTTGGATCCTTTCTACCATCTCGGCGGGTCTTCAACTCACGTTTCTTTGCCCTCCTCCTCTTCGACGTTTCCTGGTTTGGACTCGGGTTCCGAGTGATCGCGTCAAGGTGGAGGTGTTGCAGGGTGAGGTGGCCTCTTTGCTTCACAAATCCGCTATGGAGGTCATGCGGCGACACAATTCTCTGGCTTTCTACAGTCATCTCTTCATTGTCCTGAAGTCAGACGGCGGTTGGCATCCGGTGATAGATCTCTCGGCTTTAAACAAATTTCTCTGCGGCCTCTTCCTTCCGTATAGAAACGACTCGAGCCCTTGGTGCCGCCGTCCAGCCCATGGATTTCGCTGTCAGTCTGGATCTTGCCGATGCCTACCTTCATGTTCCTATGCACCCTTCGGCTCGCCGTTACTTACGCTTCGCCTTCCGAAAGGTGGTGTATCAGTTCTGGGCCATGCCCTTCGGTCTCAACCTCAGTCCTTGGGTCTTCACCAGGATTATGGATGCGGTGATCTCCCGCGCTCGGTGGTCGTCTCTCAGTCCAACCTCCCACTACCTCGACTATCTTCTCCTCCAGAATCCGGACGCGACCTGCTTGTCCGCCGACAGGGACGCCCTGCTCTCCCTTCTTCACCAGCTCGGTTTTCTGATCAACTTCAAGTCGGATCTGTTGCCGTCCCGCCATTTTCTCCACCTTGGGATGGAGTTTCAGTCCGACTTGAACTTGGTGCGCCTTCCCCAGGCTCGGATCGACAAGTTAGCTGCTTTGGCCTGGCAGATGTATCATGCAACCAAGGCTCTGGCGCGGATGTGGGTACAGTTGTTGGGACTCATGAGCGCCACGGCATACTTGCTTCCACTTGGCCGGCTCTACTCGCTACCAATTCAACTCCATCTCCTCCTTCTTTGGGGAGATGATTCTGTATTCAGGTCATGAAGAGGAGAATGCCCCCCATACAGAAGGAGTAGCACTCATGCTGTCACCAGTGGCACAGAGAGCACTGATGGGCTGGGAACCTCTTGGGCCAAGAATTATAACAGCAGCCTTTAGAAACAAGAAAAAGCTCAAGCTGAACGTCATCCAGTGTTATGCGCCCACCAATGACAGTGACGAGGAAGAGAAACAAGAGTTCTACGACCGACTCCAGAGTGCCGTGGACAAATGTGCGGAGCGAGACATCACCATCGTCATGGGCGATTTTAATGCCAAAATAGGGGAGGACAACACCGGATACGAAGAGGTGATGGGGAGACAGGGACTAGGCTCGGAGATGAGTGAGAACGGGGAGAGGTTTGTAGACTTTTGTGCTCTAAACCGACTTGTCATTGGAGGCAGCATCTTCCCACACAGAAGAATACACAAAGCAACTTGGGTCTCACCTGACCATACAACAGAGAACCAAATAGACCATATCTGCATTAGCAAGAAATTTAGAAGATCCCTTCAAGATGTTCGAGTGAGGAGGGGAGCAGATGTCGCCTCAGACCACCATCTGCTTACCTTAAGAATGAAGCTCAAGCTAAAGAAAAGCCGCACAGAGACAACAAGAAGACAGCGCTATAATGTAGGCCTCCTGAGAGAAACTGGAGTTAGAGAAGAGTTCAAACTGGTGCTGTCCAACCGGTTTCAAGCGCTACAGGAGCTAGTAAATGAAGAGGAGGCGGTCACCACAGAGCAGCAGTGGAAGGCAGTTAGAGAGGCGCTGAACTCAACCTGCAAAGACACTGTAGGGTTCAGGAAACACCACCACAAGGACTGGCTGTCAGCACAGACCTTGAAGAAGATAGAAGCGAGGAAGCAGAAGAAAGCAGCGGTCAACAACAGTCGCACGAGAGCAGCCAAAGTAAGGGCACAGGGGGAATACTCGGAAGCCAACCGCGAGGTGAAGAGGAGTATCAGGGCAGACAAGAGGGCCTACACAGACAGCCTGGCAGCAGAGGCAGAAAAGGCAGCAGGCAGCGGCAACATGAAACAGCTCTACGACATTACCAGAAGATTGTCGGGTAAGTATGGCCATACAGAAAGACCAGTAAAAGACAAAGAAGGCAAGCCTATTGCAGACAGAGCAGACCAACTCGACAGATGGGCCGAGTATTTTGAAGAGTTACTGAACAGACCTAGCCCACCCGACCCCCCCCGACATCCAGCCGGCAGAGACCGACCTACCCATCAGCTGTGACAGACCCAGCCGGGAAGAGATCAGAAAAGCAGTGGCATTTTTGAAGAATGGCAAAGCAGCAGGGCCAGATGGCATCCCAGCAGAGTCTCTGAAAGCAGACCTAGAGACAACAGTTGAGATGCTGTACCCACTGTTTGGAAAGATCTGGGAAGAGGAGGTGATGCCAGCTGACTGGAAGGAGGGGTACCTAATCAAGCTTCCCAAGAAAGGCGACCTCAGCAAGTGTTCCAACTACAGAGGAATCACCTTGCTGTCAGTACCAGGAAAGGTCTTCAACAGGATCATCCTAGAGAGAATGAAGAGCTCCGTTGACCCCCAGCTGAGAGACCAGCAAGCAGGATTCAGGAAGAACCGATCATGTACAGACCAGATCGCCACTCTCCGCATCATCGTGGAACAGTCTCTGGAGTGGAGCTCCCCGCTGTACGTCAACTTTGTGGATTATGAGAAAGCATTTGACAGTGTGGACCGAGAGACTCTGTGGAAACTCCTACGACACTACGGTGTACCCACAAAGCTCGTCCGCCTGATCAAGAGCAGCTATGATGGCATGACATGTCGCGTGATCCACGAAGGGCAGTTCACCAGAGAGCTCCAGGTCAGAACTGGTGTCAGGCAGGGGTGTCTGCTGTCTCCATTCCTCTTCCTACTGGCCATAGACTGGGTCATGAAGATGACCACAGAGCACAGACGAAGTGGAATACAGTGGACACTGTGGACACAGCTTGACGACCTCGATTTTGCAGACGACTTGGCATTACTGTCCCACACTCATCAACAAATGCAGAACAAGACCACGAGGCTTGCTGACATCTCGTCCCAAGTGGGCCTCACCATTCACAAACAGAAAACAAAGACAATGAGGCTGAACGCAACCAGGGAAGAACCAGTCTTGCTTGCTGGCACCCCGTTGGAGGAGGTGGAGTCCTTCACCTATCTCGGGAGCATCATAGACAAAAAAGGCGGCACTGATGCAGATGTCAGAGCACGAATCGGTAAAGCCAGAGCAGCCTTTCTCCAGTTGAAAAAAGTGTGGAGTTCCAGAGAGCTGTCACAACACACCAAAGTCCGGATTTTCAACTCCAATGTAAAAGCAGTTCTCCTATATGGAGCAGAGACATGGAGATTGACAAAAACCACAGTCAACAGAGTACAGACCTTCATGAACAGTTGCCTTAGAAGAATTTTGAAAATCCACTGGCCAGAGAAGATCAGCAACGTCAGACTCTGGGAGAGAACAGAGCAGATAACAGCAGAGAATGAAATTGGGCGAAGAAGATGGGGATGGATCGGTCACAGTCTGAGAAAGCCAGCTTCCAGTATCACTAGGCAGGCATTGTCATGGAACCCCCAGGGAAAGAGGAAAAGAGGTAGGCCGAGAAACTCCTGGCGTCGAGACCTCCAAGCAGACATCAAGAGACTGGGAACCACCTGGAGTAGAATTGAAGGAGAAGCACAGGACAGGAGTTGCTGGAGGTCTCTCGTCGACGGCCTATACCCGGGTAGGGGTGACAGGCGTAAGTAAGTAAGTAAGTCCTCCTTCTTTGGAGGCCTTCTTCGGGGAATTTGGACGTCCGCGTGCCTGTGTCTTCCATGGTTTGGCCACATCTCCTTCGGTGGACGGATCCCGCTTGGTTAGCGTTGGGTGTTACCCTCGTGTCTCTGCTACCCTACCTGTCAATCTGCATGGCTGCCAGTCTCTCCGGTTGGGGCGCTCACCTACTCCCGGACTTCAGCAAGACAGCGGGCCTTTGGCTGCCAGATTTAGTGGGCAAGCACATCAACTGGTTGGAGTTGAAGGCAGTTTGGCTGGGGAGGTGCGCGTGTCACACCAGGAAGTCTTGGTTCTCTCCGACATAACGACGGTCGTCTCCTATATTCAGACGAGGAAGTTTTTAGCCTTCATCCTGCGGATTCTGCTTCCGACTTTGGCGCTTTGGAGCACCTTTCCTTGTCTATGAGTCCCAACACCCTGGCCTGCTCGGGTTTCTTAGACCTCGCGACCCAGGCGATTGTCCGCGCGCTCGAGGACAATTGGGACCCTCAGTCTACGGCTCCGCTGCGTGAGGTGCATTCTCTGGCGGTTGTGGCTAACCGGGCGTCTTACCATGCTTCTACCAATGCGATGGCTGCCGCCATCAACTGTGATTTAATCTGGCGGGATGCAGTGCTTGATGCTTGTTCTGGGTTACCTTCGACGGTCAAGTCTCGGCTCCGCCAGGCTCCCATCGGCGGTCCCTTTACTGTTTGGCTCCACTGGGCAGGCCGTGAAGGAGACTCGCAAGGACATCTCGCCTACGTCTCGCAAGGACATCTGGCCTACGTCTCGCCCAGCCTTTTCTTGCTTTCGTGCGGCCCACAAGGCCGGGGGTCGCGCCCTACGGTCCTTCAGACCCGCCTCCTGCCCAGTTGCCAGTGTGCCTCTTGGCCCCTCCCGTCACTCCTATTTTGGCCGTTTCCGCGCCGCCCCGGCCTCCGCCTGGCCTGGTCGCGGCAGGGGCGGGACGCGTCTCCCTCACTTTGCATCCTTCTGTTCCAGCTTCTCGTGTGGTGCCAAGATCGGGGCATCTCACTACGGGCGCGTCACATTCTGGGATGGCTGAATGTGCTGGCGGATTCCCTGTCTCGTAAGGGCCATTTTCTCCATACCGAGTGGGCTCTTCGCCCCAACCTTTTTCGGATGATTTGCCTGCACTTGGAGACGCCCATGATCAACCTGTTTGCGACGAGGTGGAACACAACTTCCCCCCTTCGTCTCTCCCGGACCCCCTCGCGTGGGCAGTGGACACTCTTTCCATTCCCTGGGAGGGTCTCCTGGCTTACACGTACCATCCCTCTGTGCTGGTACCCAAGATTCTCCTCAAGCTCAGAGGCTGCCACGCAGTACTGTTCCTGGTATCCCCGTTCTCTTGGAACAAGAGCTGGATCACAGATCTCCTTAGTCTCGCCACGGATCCCCCTCTGTGGCTTCCCACACCACGCACGATGCTGAAACAGCCACGGCAGGATCTTTTTCACCCTTGCCCGGAGAGCCTCCTCTTACACGTTTGGCGATTGTGCGGCGTGCCCTCACCGCTCAAGGTTTCTCGGATGCGGCGGTGGAGGCTACTGCTTCAGCCCGATGGCCTTCCACCAGGAAACTCCTATCAGTAATACCTTCGGTAACCGTTATATCCCCCTTCCCGCAGAGGGGGATATAATAACGGTATTATTATTATTATTATTATTATTATTATTATTAACGTTTTTGAAGAAATAAATGTATTTTTCTTTATATAAATTTTTTCGAAAAATACTTACTGATGGTATTACTCAAACTTCCCTCCCACCTTCCCCGCTTGCCGCCAGTCAGCTAAGTTCAAACTGGCAATAACGGACTCTCGCGAGATTAGGAAGGGAGGCTACTCGGAGGAGAGGGAGGCCACTCGGGGGATTAGGTAACTGCTTACGAGAGTTACGTCCCTGGTTGTGTAGCAACAATTTTGGAGGCTAAAATTGACAGGCTAAGTATGTCATCCTATCAGTAATGCCATCGATAAGTATTTTTCAAAAAAATTTATTTTAAAGAAAAATACATTTTGTAGACTAAATATTTTGTGTTTGCATGGGGGATACAGGGTGACAAGGTTTTGTATATCCTAGTTAGCTTTGTAGACTACTTATTTTATATTTGTATTGCATTTTTTAGCCATGATTAAGAGGGAGAGTGCTAAAGGGAAAACAAAAATTGGGGAGGTTTTTTTGAGAGGGATTGTGCTGCAGGGTGAAAAAAAGTGAAGGATGGGGGAGGTGAGATTTTGTGTATCTTATAGTATTCTTCATAGACAGTAAATATTTTTATTGCACCTTTTTGGAGTTCACCTATGGTGGAAAATGCAGTGTGCTATAGGAATAGGGGGGGTGGGGGGGGGGGTGGTGTCTGGGCTGCAGGTGGGGTTTGCATAATAGCCCCAGGCACAAGAATGTCCTTTCTTCACAGCAAACCCAGAAAGCAAGTCACCCTTGGCCGGGCGCAGTCAGCCCGCGCACGGACGGGCACGGGCTGACTGTGCCCGATGTTCGGTCTGTTGACTGTTGCTTACTGTGGAGAGATCAATTTGTCATTTTTTGACGGATGACTGAAAGAGTTAATGCTGTTCTGGTTGTTAGACAGGAAGGTATTTTGCAGTATATTACAGAGATGTAAATTGGTGGGGGCCAAAACTTTGACAGATGAATCAATCAGATCAGTCAGAAGTGTGTCCAAAGTACGTCACAGTGAAAGATCCTGGGGGGGATTTATTTCATTGAGGAAAGTGCATGTGAGGAGCTCTTGTTTACTGTCTAGAGTCATATGGCTTCTGGCCATTCTGGGCGAGAAATTGACCAAGATATTTAATGAGCGGTGTCCAGCTGATCAGGCACTGCCCTTTTAACCTCCTGACATCAAGCAGATTAAAATAGGACACCATGTTTGAGCTGAAGCAGTTTAACCTTTGGCTGTCCGCAGCACTTTTTTACGAGGTGATTCCAGCAGGAAGCACTTCGACAGAGTGTTGGCCAAAGAGCTAAACCATCTTTGAAAGGTTGGCCTGAAATGTCATTCTTAGCGACTCCCTGCTGGGTATTTAGAGTCATGGCTGTACACATAGATTATGCACAGTAGTTAGTAGAGTGTAGTTGGACATGCCGCTTTTCAGTGGAAATGGAAGAGGATAGTAGTTTTGGCTTTTCATGGTGTCAGCATGTATATCAAGGCAATTTGCATGACAAATGCCTTGCCCTTGGGGGATGATGCACTGTGTGACGTTTGAAAAAAGGATCGACATCATGGTCCAGTTCATAAAAGCTGCCATAAATTTCACGCTTGGTGATTCCTGTGCCAGAGCAGAATAGATGTAAAAGTAAGCAAGAGGCATAGATCCTTGGTAGCCCCCTCAACCTGAAGAAGCTCATGAGGATCTATTACCCTTGCATGTTGGTAGTGTAGGATGCCACCATAGATTAATTTAAAACCTCTGTGACCTTTTCTACCTGAGTAATAACATGGATCTAAATGTGATCTTTGGAACTTTTAAAGTTTTTCTGTGGAGGCTCATGAGACTGTTTGCATCTGACACTTGACTGGCTTTAACAGCAACAGTTCAATATTCCTTTTTCTTTCCACTGGCACTGACTTAGCTGCGGAGATGTGAATTTGGTCACGTGGAGAAGTACACTTCGGTTGTCATGAAGATCTGCGCCAGAAGTATGTGTCTGGTGTTGGCTGCAGGATTGGATAATTTGTTTTTGTACCGCAGCCATCAGTTATAGACAGCCCTTACCCTCTTTCAGAGTCTGCCATCAGAGGAACATAGATACAGTGTGGCTTGTGCAAGAGCATAGATCCTCATGAGGATCTATATCTCTTGCTGTTGGGTGTTGTTTGAATTTTCTCATGAATTTGAGACATGATTGCAGATCCAGCTGCGACAGGACATGAATGGAAATTTTGTCTTTGTAGTGTCAGTTCAGGTCAGTGAAGAATTGACCTCTGCGCTGGGAAAGGCCCACCCATCAGAGTTCCTCTCGATATCACTGTAATGTGACATGATATCACTGTAATGTGACATGAACGTCTTTTGTGACAGTTCACTTGGAGAACTCTAGTGATTCCACAAGCCGGAGTCGTAGATCCTCATGAGACCTCATGAGACCCAGCGACTGTTAAACATCATAATTATGTAACCCTTCAGTTGTGGAACTCTTATCTTTCCATGAACTAGAGGTATTGGTCGGCATGATCGCCAGCAAATATTGAGCATCATGTGTAGTAACCCTTCAGTTGTAGAACTCTGATCTTTCCACATGCAAGAGTCATAGATCCTCATGAGCCCCCACTTTCGCAGGGGCCCGTGAGGATCTGTCTCTTGCGGATGGTTTTCTCTTGCAGGTGGTTTCAACTGTCCCTTGCTTCCAAGTGTAGGCCTTTCCTGAAGGACATGGATGTAGAGTTCACATGCAAGAGGCATAAATCCTCATGAACCCCCATGGTTGCGGGGGTTCATGAGGATCTATGCTTCTAGCAGATTGTTTTAAGCTGTTTCTTGCGACTTACTGCATATCGCACTCAGTTGAACTGGTTTGATCAGCTTTATCGCAATCGACCTCAGGGCTTTGACAAGAAAGTGACAGTGATGAGTTGTTTCCCATGGATTGTTTATGACCTATGTTAGGGCTGGACCAGTACCTCCAAGCGGAAACAAAAACTGTGTTCGTCACATTCCTTATTCACTTTGTGTTTGAGGAGTGAAGGGTATGAGATTTTTTTTTCTGGTGCACATTACAAGGTCATCTAGATTGGATTCATAAGTAATTATGAGGCGTGTTTGTGTTTTATGTTTAGACACAGAAGAAGAGGGTGAGAAACCCCCCCCCCCTCCCTCCCATATATGTTAATAATCATAATAATAATCATAACATAAAAATAAAGTGTAATAAAAATAGAAATGAAAAACGAAACAAAGAGAAGAGTTAAATTATTTTGCTGGAAGCAGCATTCTGTAGTCGCTAGTTGTTTTGATGCTCTCCATGCATGATAATATCAGTAGTGTCTGCCACGCTGGTTTCCTTGAGTTGGCAGAATCTCTTCCCTCAGACTGTATCTCACAGAAAGTACGGCTTCAAGACTTGTAAATGCATTCATTACGTCCAGGCTCGATTATTGCAATTCTGTACTGGCAGGTTTACTGGCAGACCAGATTTCACGCATGCAGATGATTCAGAACATCTCATCTTGAAGAAATGCAAGAGAGTCCACGTTATGCCTCTGCTGAAGCAGCTGCGATGGCTGCCCGTGAAATTCTGCTGCCAGTACAAGATTGCAATTTTCGCCTATCGGCATTTTGATGGCTCTCTCCTGCCATACCTTTCTGCCAAGCTGTTTATCAGCCAACATGGTACCCTCTGTTCCTCCAGTGAAAAACTTAAAAAATGTATTTTTCATTAAAATGTATTTTTTTGAAAAATACTTACCGATGGTATTACTTAAAGGAAATGGTTTCTTAGCTAGTCTAATTTTAGCCCAAAATTGTTGTGTACGAGTATGGTCATGATGGCAGGTGAGGGGCGCCATAGCCTAGACGGAAACCCGGGTAGCCTCCCTTCCGGTTCAACCACGCATGCGCCACACCACTCATACGCCAGTCAGTTTTCTTAGCGAATCAGCGGCAAGCGGGGCAGGTGGGAGGGACCTTCGAGTAATACCATCGGTAAGTATTTTTCAAAAAAATACATTTTAATGAAAAATACATTTGTTTTCTCAAAACACATTACCGATGGTATTACTTAAAGGAAGAATCCCGAGGAGGAGGCGGGTGCCGCTATAGCGACCCCATCCCCTGCCATCCTGGCCGCTCGAGTCGGCCACCCTCCCGCAACCTCCCTCTAATTTTAGCAAAGATACTTACGGCGCCTAGGGCGCCGGGAGGGAGTGTTGCGCCGCCACGATGTCCCCCACCAGCGATAGGTTCTGGCGCTGGCTGGAGAGGTCCCTCAGGTAGAAGCGTGCGAAGGTGGTCTCCGCTCGCCAGCCCACGGCCGCCACAATGTCTTTGACCGCACAGTTCCGGTCGAATGCTAGGCTGGTGGCCATGGCTCTGATCTCGTGTGCCCTGATGCTCATGCGTTTGGCTGTATCCGGGGCAAGCTCCTGGTAGGCTGATCGTATCACCCACCGGAGCCAAGAGGATATCGTTTGGGCCGAGATGTCGTTTCTACCTGGGGACAGAGGAAGGAAAAGGCGGGTGCGTTCCCTGCGTATCGGCTTGGTCCGGCGCAGGTACACACGTAAGGCTCGCACCGGGTCCTGTTGTCTGGACTCCCGGGTGGAGCTTGGGTCTCGTAATGGTTGAATGGTGACCAGTTGAGGGGCCGTCAAAGGCGATCTGCTCTTGGCTAGGAAGGCCGGGTCAGGAAGCAGCTGAACCGAGCCATCAGCCCGAAACTGTAAGCAGGCGGGGCGTGCTGAAAGTGCGTGCAGTTCGCTGACTCTGGAGGCTGACGCGAGGGCCAAAAGGAAGCAGGTCTTCCGAGTCACGTCCGGCAACCGCGCCAACTGGATCGGTTCGAAACGGGGCGAGTTGAGCCAAGTGAGTACCCAGGACAGGTCCCATCGTGGCACCAGGGATCGGCGGGCAGGGCGTTGTAGACCGAAGTGGGCCATCAGGTCGGCTAGGTCTTTGCAGGAACCCGGGTCGGGCAGTCCCAAGTGTCTGTACGTGTCGGCAATCATGGCCAGGTAGCCCCGGATGGTGATCGGTGCTAACTGCTGGTCGCTGAAAAGCCAGATGAAGAAATCCGCCAACTGGGGAGTTGTCAAGCCGATGGGGTGAAGGTGTCTGTCATCACACCAGGCGCAGAGGACTCTCCACTTGCCTTCGTAGACTCGTCTGGTCGAGGCTCGACGAGCTGTAGCGATCGCGTCCACTGCCGCACCTGAGAAGCCTCTAGCTGCGAGGGCCTGCCGGACAACCTCCAGGCGTGGAGGAGGAGACGCTCGGGGCACGGGTGGAACAGCTGCTGCCGTGGTTGCTTGAGCATTGTCCGCGGTGTGGGGAGCGGTAGCGGGGGAGCCGTGGCAAGGTTCAGGAGGTCGGTTGTCCATGACTTGGTCCAGCAAAATGGCGCCACCAGGAACAGGATCGTGTTGCACCCTCTGAGCTTGAGTAGGACCTTGGGGACTAGTACGGTGGGCGGGTAGGCGTAGGCGACCAGGCCGTCCCAAGAGATGGATAGAGCGTCGACTGCCCAGGCCAGAGGGTCTGGAATGGGTGAAACGAAGAGGGGAAGCTGTCGATTCCACCTCGTGGCGAAGAGGTCGATCATGGGAGCCTCCCAGGTGAAGGCGATCAGTCGAAAGATGTCGGGTCGCAGCGCCCACTCTGTATGGAGCAGTTGACCGCGTCGGGAGAGGGAGTCGGCCAGCACATTCAGATGACCCGGAATGTGACGTGCGCGAAGAGAGATATCCCGATCCTCGCACCAGCGGAGCACCTGGTAGAGTAGTATGCAAAGGGATGGAGAGCGGGTCCCGCCTTGCTTCTGGATGTACGAGACGACCGTGGAGTTGTCCGAGAGAACCAACAGTTCCTGATGTCGGATGCGGTGCTCCCAGGCCAGGAGAGCTTGCCATACTGCCTTCAGTTCTAACCAGTTGATGTGTTTGGACAGCGATTCCAGAGGCCACAGGCCGGAGGCAGTCTCGAACGACGGAAGGAGGTGAGCTCCCCAACCTGCGAGGCTTGCGTCGACGCAGAGCGAGAGAGTGGGCGGCGGTGAGGACAGCGGCACTCCCGTCGCGAGCCAGGAAGGATCCGCCCAGCGCAGCAGGTGGGGACGGAGCATGGCAGGTACTGGAATCGGGGCCTCGAGGTCGGACGACGACGGTCGCCAGTGAAGGAGGAGATGCAGTTGCAGAGGGCGGGAGTAGAGACGTCCTAGCGGTAGCAGGTCCGCAGCAGCGCTGATCAGACCTAACAGCTGAAGCCACTGCCTGGCTGGAAGCGTCGTCAACTGGGACACCTGCCGAGCTAGAGTCGCCAACTTCTGAATGCGCTTCTCCGGCAGTCTGACGGTATTGTGGTCGGTGAGGAACTCCATACCGAGGTGAATAAAATGGCGTGCGGGAATGAGGTCGGACTTGCCAAGGTTGACCAGGAAGCCCAGGTTCTCGAGAAGTTGAAGCAGAGCATCTCGGTCTTCCCTCAGGGAGCGCTCGTCCTGGTTCCTCAAAAGTAGGTCGTCCAAGTAGTTCGACGTAGGGCTCGTGGAACTTCGACGGGCTCTGGCTACCACTGCGTCCATGAGGCGAGTGAAGACCCAGGGGCTGAGGTTGAGGCCGAAGGGGAGCGCGCGGAACTGATAGACGACCCCCTCGAAGGCAAAGCGTAGGTAACGTCTGGAAGCAGGATGCATGGGTACGTGCAGGTAAGCATCTGAGAGGTCCAGGCTGACCGCAAAGTCCATCGGCTGTACCGCTGAGCGAAGGGCCCGCGCAGTCTCCATGCGGAAGGCCGGAGCGACGATGAACTTGTTCAGCGCCGAGAGGTCTATGACGGGGCGCCACTTTCCGCCCGGCTTGGGCACCACCAAGAGCCGACTGTAGAAGGCTGGGGAGTCGTGCCGGACCACCACCTCCGTGGCGGACTTCTGAAGCAGGGAGGAAACTTCGCCGCGGAGAGCTTCGGCTCTGAGCTGGTCTGAAGGAACTGTAGTCCACACCGGGCTCCGGCGCACGGGAGGTGGGGACCGGAAGGAGACCAGTAGTCCCTGAGTAATGGTAGAGAGAATCCACGGGTCGTCCGGAAACAGCGAGCGCCAGGCTTCGCTGTGAAGCGCCAGCCTCCCGCCGACCGGAACTCCGGACGAGGTCGGCGGGGGCCGGAGGGGGAGAAAGTCAGTGCGCCCGGCCCCGCCCGGGGCGCCGGGCAGGTCTGGGCCAGGTGCGGGCAGGGAGGGATGGGGGAGGCTCGGTACTGGGGAAAGGGCGGGCGCGAGGAAAGGCTGGAGCTCTAGGGGGTAGGCGACCACCTCTGGTGAACGGGCGGGCGGTGGGTCTAGCAGTCCGCAGGGGGCGACCCGGAGCCTTGCGGGTTGGTCGAAAGGAAGTTGGAGCTGGGCGGTTGGGCCAGGCGTCCTTGTTAGCTTCCTTTACAGCGAGCCAGGTGGGGCCGAACAGTAAGTCACCGCCGAGGGGCGCCTGCCGAAGCTGAGTCTTCACATCCAGCGGAATGGGACAGGAACGGAGAATCGCATCTCGACGCAGTAAGTCGCAGTTAGAGGCGGCTGCCATGGAGTTGACAGCGACATGATATACAGCGCGGTTCCCCGAAACTGCTAGGGCGAGCAGGTCTCCCAGCAGAGGCGAAATTGACGGATGCCAGGAGTCCTCTACACGTCGGACGATGGCTTGCGTGACCAAATCTAGAAATCCCGCCGCTGCCAGGGTGTTCCTAATGAGTGTCGCGGTCTGTTCTACCCCGGGGAGGAGAGACTGACGTAAGGAAGTCCCAGAGAACGCCACTGCCGCGGGGTCCGCTGTCGGTAGAGGGCAGGAAAAGTGTTGTGTATGGCCCGCATACCATGACTGCCGGAAGGCGATGTCTATACCTGTCGGCCACTTGGAGTCTGAGAAGAATCCTGTACCGCATGCCCCTTGCGCAAGATGAGCAGAAAACGCATCACGTAACTCCCGGAAACCCGGCGGCTGGGGGAGAGACTTGAATCGCTTGGCCTGTCGTTCTGCGTCCACAAAGGCGGACGCTTTCCTTTTAAGAACTGGAGAGGGAGGGCAGTCTTCAGCAGGGAGGCAAGCCGCGATAAGCCGTGCCGCTTCATCAAGGGCCCGCAGTGTCTCTAACCTATGTCCAATGGCAGCCGGCGGGAATTCCTCGTCACCACCCGAGGGATTGGACGGGGCGGGGCTGGCCACCTGTAGTAGTGCCGACATCGATTCCTCGGGGTTCAGACTAAGGGTGTCCTCTTCTGCCGGAACTGAGTGGGGAATCGGGTCCACTCCCAAACGAGGAGGAAGACTCCCGTCACTGGGGCGGGTAACGGTCGTAGCTGGTGGAGGAGATCTTCTCACTGGTGCGTGGCGCCGCCAGTGTCTGTTAGATGAATGGTCCCGTGAAGCACTCGACGCTGAGCGGGAAGCCCGAACTCCTGACCTACGACGGTGTCGCGTGCGACGAGCGGCACTCCGCCGAGAGGAGCGTGAACGGGAACGGGGGCGGCGATGCGGGGACCGGGAACGTCTGAAATGGCGCGAAGCTGAACGCAAAGCAGAGTCATGCCTGTACTGTGTCCGCGAATGTCGGCTGGATTCCGACCGGTAGTAATCGGTCCTCGGGCGAGTAGACCTGTCGCTCGAGCGTGAACGAAGTCTAACAGCTGAGGTTCGCTCGGACTGAAGACGGGGAGTAACTCGCACCGCAGCAGAGCGGAGGCGACTACTTCGTACCCGAGAGCATGAGCGCGTCCGGCGAGAAGACTTGTCGGAACTTGACGCCCGGACGGAAGGAGCTGGGCGGGGCGCTGGCGTTCCGCGCTGGTCCCTAGCGGAGAACAGGGTAGCGGAAGCAGCAGGACGAATCTGTGGCGAGAGCTTGTCAGCTACCTGGAGATCCGTATTAGTCAGGCCCGCAACCAGAGCGGGTGTAGGAGCCTGTATCAGTTCCTTATCAGTTGCCTGCAGAGGCGTTGCTACCGGGTAGAGACCACTCGACTGGACTGTGGTGGCTACCGGAGTCTTGTTTAGAGGCCTAGCCCGAGGCGCTCTAGGATCCTTGACCGTACAGAGACCACTCGACTGGACTGTGGTGGCTGCCGGTACTAGAGCACGTGCACGCGACCGAAGCCGCTGGTTCGTCTGCTCAGACACTCAGTCAGGGCCACTCGACTGGACTGTGGCGCGTACCGGTGTGGGATCGTTCTTCCGTGCTTGCGTAGGTTTCTTGCGGCCGTAGAAACTCCACAGCTGGGTCCATTGTTCCTCCAGCCATGGGGCGCAGACCGAGCACGCACGCGTGGAGGTACAACCGGAACAGGGCAGGCAAACCAGATGTTCGTCACTCGGCCACTGGAATTGCCCACATCGAGTGCATGTTCGGACTTGCCAACTTGCCATCCGAAGAAGTGAGGCACCAACCCGGTCGAAGACCCACCAGAAAGGCTAGCACGCAGACACGGCCCGGCGTCGGACGGCGACCACGTAACGCTGATGCCGGGCGAAGCCACTGGCGTCAGTGAAGGCGTCGAAACGTCAGAGCAGGCTGAAGAGCGAAGAAGAAGCTTGGCACACACGAGTAGCACGCACTAGGGCCCGAGCGGCACTAGGCGTGAGTACAGTTCAACCTGGCGTCGCCGCGCCCGGTAGGATAAGATGGCGCCGACGGGTGAAATTCACAAGTAACGTTCACTAGGAACAAGTTCCTAAGTCCGAAGACCGACGGAAACCTCAAGCCCGGTTTCCCACCTTGAACAAGCTTCCTTCTGTCTAGACTTTCCTAACGAAGATAGAGTCCTAACGAACAGAGCGAGTCCCGTACACAACCTTCTGAGACTAGCAAAGAAAACTGACTGGCGTATGAGTGGTGTGGCGCATGCGTGGTTGAACCGGAAGGGAGGCTACCCGGGTTTCCGTCTAGGCTATGGCGCCCCTCACCTGCCATCATGACCATACTCGTACACAACAATTTTGGGCTAAAATTAGACTAGCTAAGAAACCATTTCCTTTAAGTAATACCATCGGTAATGTGTTTTGAGAAAACAAATCCCGAAGCTAAACATGAACACTGTTGGGGAGCGTTCTTTCACCTTTTTGGCCCCAAGTGTGTGGAACTCGCTGCCAATTGAAATACAGAATCTGCCCACATTGTCACAGTTCAAAGCTCACTATAGACTTTCCTTTTCTGTCGGGCAGACGTTTAGCTCACCTTTAGTTAACTGTTGACTGCCTTTTATTCTGATTCTGGGGGAAGTGGATGTAAGGTGCTGGGAAGGGATGAGGTGAGTTAAAGTAGTGTATAATTATGCGTGTATCTGAGAGAGAGTGTGCTGTTGTTCATGCGCAGTGAGTCCAGTGTTTTCCTGTAGAACAGCGCTATACAAGAACTATTTATTATTTTTATTATTTCTTTTTAATTAATGTTGCAGGTTGTGACCCTGGACAATATAGAAGAGTACATCGATCTAGTCATGGATTTTTGTTTTAACTTGGGTATTCACCGCCAGATGGATGCTTTCAGGAGTAAGTGGATTCTTTACTGAATGATGACACATACATATGATATGTACCATGCATAAATGCGCGCGCGCGCACACACACACACACACACACACACACACACACACACACACACACACACACACACACACACACACACACACACCCACACTCACGGACACACACACACGCACACAAAATAAGTCGGTGTCAAAGATCCCCAGCCACCAGAGAAAGATGGATACAATGTGGTTTATGCAAGAGGCATAGATCCTCATGAGCCCCTGCAACTGCAGGGGCTCATAAGGATCATTACCTCTTGCAGTTGGGTGGTGGTCAGATTTTTGGATTCTCTCGGCAGTGAACAGGTTAAACTGTTCTGGTCGGTATGTCTCCTAAACTGTAGGGAAGTCTTCAGAAGATAACTCCCCTAATTTGGGAATTTTGACATTAGGACTCAGTGTGTCAAATGGATGTTTTTTCTCTACCGAACTCCTTGAATTATACAGCAGAAGATGTTTGAGCAACCTCCCTTTTAAGAGATCACTGGTCATTTAAAGACCATCATTCAGGTGACTGTAGCGACCTCAGTGATGGTCTTTAATGACAGGTGACGCTTTTTGCCCATCTGTTCAGAAAAAAAAAATTCTTGCAAAAAAAGCAGCTTTACAAAACGGGTTCTGCTGCTCAGCATTTCAGCGATTTTTTTTTGTTTTCCTGCCAGTGTTGACTTTTCATGTTTCTCTGTTTGCCAGATGGCTTCAATGCAGTATTCAGCCTGGAGAAGTTGCACATGTTTAGTCCCATGGAGCTGGGCAGTATACTCTGTGGTGACCAGGCACCATGCTGGACCAAGGAGGACATCCTCAACTACACCGAGCCCAAGCTGGGCTACACCCGCGAGAGGTCGGTCATCCTTGGGAGCCTGTGCAAGAAAAGTCACCCGTCTGCAAGAGGCAAAGATCCTCATGAGCCCCCACAGCTTGCTCATGAGGATCTTTACCACTTAACTGCAGGGGTTCATGAAGATCTGTGCTTCTTGCTGTTATTACGCTGGTGGTCATTGGGTATTCAGTCTGTGATGGTGTCATATTGTAGTGTACAGAGTTCATCATTAGGGCTCCTGTGTCTGTGTGTTTATGATGCTCTTAAATTCAAAATCACATACTGAGACTGTGATGATGGGGTAGGCTTACTTACTTACGCCTGTCACCCCTACCCGGGTATAGGCCGTCGACGAGAGACCTCCAGCAACTCCTGTCCTGTGCTTCTCCTTCGATTCTACTCCAGGTGGTTCCCAGTCTCTTGATGTCTGCTTGGAGGTCTCGACGCCAGGAGTTTCTCGGCCTACCTCTTTTCCTCTTTTCCTGGGGGTTCCATGACAATGCCTGCCTAGTGATACTGGAAGCTGGCTTTCTCAGACTGTGACCGATCCATCCCCATCTTCTTCGCCCAATTTCATTCTCTGCTGTTATCTGCTCTGTTCTCTCCCAGAGTCTGACGTTGCTGATCTTCTCTGGCCAGTTGATTTTCAAAATTCTTCTAAGGCAACTGTTCATAAAGGTCTGTACTCTGTTGACTGTGGTTTTTGTCAATCTCCAAGTCTCTGCTCCATATAAGAGAACTGCTTTTACATTGGAGTTGAAAATCCGGACTTTGGTGTGTTGTGACAGCTCTCTGGAACTCCACACTTTTTTCAACTGGAGAAAGGCTGCTCTGGCTTTACCGATTCATGCTCTGACATCTGCATCAGTGCCGCCTTTTTTGTCTATGATGCTCCCGAGATGGGTGAAGGACTCCACCTCCTCCAACGGGGTGCCAGCAAGCAAGACTGGTTCTTCCCTGGTTGCGTTCAGCCTCATTGTCTTTGTTTTCTGTTTGTGAATGGTGAGGCCCACTTGGGACGAGATGTCAGCAAGCCTCGTAGTCTTGTCCTGCATTTGTTGATGAGTGTGGGACAGTAATGCCAAGTCGTCTGCAAAATCGAGGTCGTCAAGCTGTGTCCACAGTGTCCACTGTATTCCACTTCGTCTGTGCTCTGTGGTCATCTTCATGACCCAGTCTATGGCCAGTAGGAAGAGGAACGGAGACAGCAGACACCCCTGCCTGACACTGGTTCTGACCTGGAGCTCCCTGGTGAACTGCCCTTCGTGGATCACGCGACATGTCATGCCATCGTAGCTGCTCTTGATCAGGCGGACGAGCTTTGTGGGTACACCGTAGTGTCGTAGGAGTTTCCACAGAGTCTCTCGGTCCACACTGTCAAATGCTTTCTCATAATCCACAAAGTTGACGTACAGCGGGGAGCTCCACGCCAGAGACTGTTCCACGATGATGAGGAGAGTGGCGATCTGGTCTGTACATGATCGGTTCTTCCTGAATCCTGCTTGCTGGTCTCTCAGCTGGGGGTCAACGGAGCTCTTCATTCTCTCCAGGATGATCCTGTTGAAGACCTTTCCTGGTACTGACAGCAAGGTGATTCCTCTGTAGTTGGAACACTTGCTGAGGTCGCCTTTCTTGGGAAGCTTGATTAGGTACCCCTCCTTCCAGTCAGCTGGCATCACCTCCTCTTCCCAGATCTTTCCAAACAGTGGCAGTGGGTACAGCATCTCCACTGTTGTCTCTAGGTCTGCTTTCAGAGACTCCGCTGGGATGCCATCTGGGCCTGCTGCTTTGCCGTTCTTCAAGAATGCCACTGCTCTTCTGATCTCTTCCCGGCTGGGTCTGTCACAGCTGATGGGTAGGTCGGTCTCTGCCGGCTGGATGTCTGGGGGGTCGGGTGGGCTAGGTCTGTTCAGTAACTCTTCAAAATACTCGGCCCATCTGTCGAGTTGGTCTGCTCTGTCTGCAATAGGCTTGCCTTCTTTGTCTTTTACTGGTCTTTCTGTATGGCCATACTTGCCTGACAATCTTCTGGTAATGTCGTAAAGCTGTTTCATGTTGCCGCTGCCTGCTGCCTCTGCTGCCAGGCTGTCTGTGTAGGCCCTCTTGTCTGCCCTGATACTACTCTTCACCTCGCGGTTGGCTTCCGAGTATTCCCCCTGTGCCCTTACTTTGGCTGCTCTTGTGCGACTGTTGTTGACAGCTGCTTTCTTCTGCTTCCTCACTTCTATCTTCTTCAAGGTCTGTGCCGACAGCCAGTCCTTGTGATGGTGTTTCCTGAACCCTACAGTGTCTTTGCAGGTTGAGTTCAGCGCCTCTCTAACTGCCTTCCACTGCTGCTCTGTGGTGACCGCCTCCTCTTCATTTACTAGCTCCTGTAGCGCTTGAAACCGGTTGGACAGCACCAGTTTCTCTCAGGAGGCCTACATTATAGCACTGTCTTCTTGTTGTCTCTGTGCGGCTTTTCTTTAGCTTGAGCTTCATTCTTAAGGTAAGCAGATGGTGGTCGGCAGATGGTGGTCGGAGGCGACATCTGCTCCCCTCCTCACTCGAACATCTTGAAGGGATCTTCTAAATTTCTTGCTAATGCAGATATGGTCTATTTGGTTCTCTGTTGTATGGTCAGGTGAGACCCAAGTTGCTTTGTGTATTCTTCTGTGTGGGAAGATGCTGCCTCCAATGACAAGTCGGTTTAGAGCACAAAAGTCTACAAACCTCTCCCCGTTCTCACTCATCTCCGAGCCTAGTCCCTGTCTCCCCATCACCTCTTCGTATCCGGTGTTGTCCTCCCCTATTTTGGCATTAAAATCGCCCATGACGATGGTGATGTCTCGCTCCGCACATTTGTCCAAGGCACTCTGGAGTCGGTCGTAGAACTCTTGTTTCTCTTCCTCGTCACTGTCATTAGTGGGCGCATAACACTGGATGACGTTCAGCTTGAGCTTTTTCTTGGTTCTAAAGGCTGCTGTGATAATTCTTGGCCCAAGAGGTTCCCAGCCCATCGGCGTGCTCTGTGCCACTGGAGACAGCATGAATGCTACACCTTCTGTATGGGGGGCATTCTCCTCTTCATGACCTGAATACAGAATCATCTCCCCACTTAACAGCCTTTTCTGGCCAGACTGCGTCCATCTGGCTTCACTGATACCTACCAGGGAAAGGTTGTACTTTTGCATTGATGGGGTAGGCAGATGGATGAAAATTCAGAGCATCTGCATTTGAGACGCACTATTTTCCAACTGCTAATGATTGAGTATTACTGGTCGAATTGTTTTAGCCCTTTAAAATGTTCAGATGAGGTCTGTGTATCCTCCAATAATTCCACCTGGACATATTCAGACACCTTAAGTTGCTGTGAAGATAGGAGCCCTGATTATGACCTTCGGCTTCAGCATTAAACTAACATGTGACATTTACGGTTATGGGTACCACTCCTGTTTTTAGAGATAGTGGTAGTCTTCCATGTCATTAGTTTTGTCCAAAACATGACTCCCCCCACCCACCCACCCCCCCCACCCCCCCCCCCCCCCACCCCCCCCCCCCAAAAAAAAAAAAAAAAAGAGAGAAAAGAAACAGAAAAGAAACTGTCATATCAAAGGCAAATACATTGTAAATAAGTTGTGTTGTACTTGTCCTTTTTAAGCATATTTCTTTCTTTCTTGAGATTTTCTTTGCATTTTTCACCCTTGGCAGTCACCCGTTTTTGGTCTGGACTTTATTAGTTTGTCAGTCTGTAGATATGAATTGACTGTGCTTTTCAAGTGCTGTGACAGAGAATCCCTATGTGCAAGGTTTCACTTGCCAGCTGTAACCCTCTTGTAGCCCATTTAGCCCTGAAGCACTACAGCAGGAGATGGATTGACCATCATTCAGGGTAGTGCCAGATTAGCTTGGCACCTGATGGTTTACATTGTCACTTGTTTTCTCCTTCCTGCCTTTCGTGAACTTTCTGCCTGTCAGTATGTGGCTGTGACTGTGTTTGTGTCTGTCAGTATGCGGCTGTGACTGTGCACAGATAATCATGTATCACATTCACTTCTTTCTTTCCCCAGCCCTGGTTTCTTGCGGTTTGTGAACGTCCTGAGCCACCTGACGGCCGACGAGCGCAAAGCCTTCCTGCAGTTCACCACTGGCTGCTCCTCTCTGCCCCCAGGGGGCCTCGCCAACTTGCACCCTCGTCTGACCGTGGTGCGCAAGGTGGATGGCAATGATAACAGCTACCCGTCCGTCAACACCTGCGTTCACTACCTCAAGCTTCCGGAGTACTCGTCTGAGGAGATCCTCAGGGCAAGGCTCCTAGCCGCAACCCACGAGAAGGGATTCCATCTCAACTAAACATGAATGTGTAGAGAAGTCTGGCTGCAGGAGGTCGAGGTGATCCGCGCAGGTGATGGAGTGGAGTTTCACTTGACCTGCGTGTGAAGGGGTCAGGTCTACCTGGCAGTGAAGGCTTGTGAAGATCTTTGACCCTATTAGATAGTCCAGTCTGAAGAATTTTCAACATTTGTGCTTGTTCTTTATTATTAACCCTATTGTGCTGTACTGTTACTGTTAACCCTTTCACTGCTGTGAAGGCCTGTACACAATCCAGCTGATTGAGACACAGATCCATATGAGCCCCTACAGTTGCAGGGGCTCATGAGAATCTATGCCTCCTATTGACATCACTTTGTATCTATGTGTCGTGGATGGCTAGGACTTTTTGGTGTTGAAATGACAGACAACAGAAACACAATTTGCAACCACTGGCAGTGAAGGAGTTAACAACGCTGGTGGCGTCATGCACAAGAGGGTTAAACCATAGTTAACACATATTTGCGGCAGTCTCCACCTGAAAAAGACAGCACCAGCAGCGGCGAACGCTTACGAAGATCTGTGCCTCTTTCTTACCAGTTTATTGTTGTGTTATTGTCCCAGAAGGGATCATCTAGCTTTTACTGTACAGTACAATAGGCCCATTAGATTGCTCCGGATCTGGGACCAGTTGCATGAGCGAGCTTAGTCCTGCACCATCCACTAAGCAAGGTGCGTCACTATAGTGGCGCACCTTCCTTAGTGGCTGGCACAGGACTAAGCTCACTCAAGCAACTGGCCCCTGGTACTTCTTATGCTCAGCAGCGGTATACTTGGTCTTGCTGTGAATAATGCCTTCATTTGAGAAGGTAAAACAGACAATTTCACTCATATAAAAAAGCAGAAGTTGGAAGGAATGCAGGAAGATTTGACTGCAACATTTAGACAGCCATTGTAGTGATAGGGAACACCCACACTGGTTGTCTCCCTTGCTTGGCTATCAGCGGTAGCGATCAGATTGAGGAAAGTGACCAGTATGGGAGCACCCAACGCCATGTTGTGATATTACATTGTTTTTACTGCTTTGAAGCCACATTGCCATGTGATTGATATAAAAACTGGATGACATGGTAGACAAAATGGAGATAGCAGGTGAAAATTTTGGTTTGAACAGTAGAACTGGTCTTACAAAATGTTAACCCCCATGTGCATGCAGTCACCGGTACTGGTTACATTTCTGGTGACTGCATGCACAAGGGGATCATTGAATAACTGATGCACAATATATGTGAAAGATCTGATATTTGATGCTGAGTTCTTAGCCCATAAAGTTTATCAAAAGAAGCCTCCATCAACTGCCTTACCCACTTTTTTTTATTACATTTGATACACGGTCATTTTGTTTTTGTGGTAGCTGAGCTGAGCTTTGGCACCGCGTGAACGTCCTGTGTTTGTCTTGTGCTCTTTAGTCTTCAGAGTGAATACGCGTGTTTCACATCAGTGTGTGTGTTGGGTTCAGTTCACCTCCCTTTGAGCCAATTCACACAATGACCGGTATTATTCTTATTCTTTGTGTTGACCCCTTTGCGTATGCAGCCACTGATGGTGTAAACAGTACAGGAGGCTGCATGCATAAGGGGGTTGGTTCTTTGACTCCCAGTACAATATTACTGCCATTCTCCAGAAAGGAAGTCATTTGGTTCTGGGAATCAAAGGAACAAAGTGTGCCACTGCTTGACTTTTAGCCCCATCTGCAGGAAATGGTTCAACATGATAGCTCAACAGTAGTGCATAGAGAGGCGTCAAGCTGAACTTGCATTACCCTTGCATTGTCCTTTTTAGTAACCATAGTGACTGAAGAGTTGTGCCTGATCAGCTTTGCGACTGGACAGGCGCCAAGCTGATCAGGCACAACTCATCAGCTGTCTTTGTCGATCCATTTCCTGCCACTTGAGTTGTGTGTTATGCTACTTAACAATGGATTGTAGTAAGTGCGCATGTTTGGCATGTTTTATCATGCGTGTGCAAAAGTTTGTCAGGCCTGTGAATATGTCTAATTGAAGCAGCTACCATGTGCCTGGTTTCTATAGGCCTTTTGATTGATTCAGCAGAGTGTAGGCAATGAATTGATTTAAACACTCAACACCAACCCAACTGCCTATTGTTGAATTGTAAATGTCAAATGTATACCCCACCATATCAAGAGCAGCATGCTTGCATACTTTTGCTTGAGAAGAATGGCAGTTGTGAAAAGTTGAGCATGAAAATGGCATAAACACTCTTTCATACGAAAGGAGTTAATTTATTAATCTAATGCTTTTACATATTTTTTTTTTTTTTTAGGATGACATAGCCTTTAGTGAAGTACAGTTACCCACCCAATCCTTTGGACAAGAATCATAGATTCTCTTGAGCGCCTGCAAATGCAGGCGCTCATGAGAATTTATGCTTCTTGCTAACTGAGATTGTCTCCAGCTGCTCCTCAGATTGAGGACGTTATCCTGCAACTGAAGTAAGCTGAGTGTTTGTTGCGCTCAGAGTTGCACAATTGATGTGGGTCACGTTCGTGTGAAACTTTGAGGAACAGCACCTAAGGTTGCGAGTGTGTCAAGTGTGTATGGCATCAAGCGCAGTATTGTTAGACAAAATACCAAGTGCAAAACTTTGCGTATGCATACTGGCTTGTGTGTGTGTGTGTGTGTGTGTGTGTGGATGTGTGTGTGTGTGTGTGTGTGTGGAGAGAGAGAGAGAATTGTAACAGTTTATTGTGTGACCACACATTTTTGCAACCAGCCGGTGCATGTCATATCTGGTTTTGTTTCTAATCGGTAGTAATCAGTGTGTATAGATGCACATGCCAGGGCTCCTTTCTTGTTTTTAATTCTCAGGCACATCAATGGCTGCTTCAAGCTTTGTACATTTACAGTGATAGTTGCTAGGTAAAGTATTAATGTTTTTTTATGTACAGAAAATTAAAAGTCCTCTATGGGAAACTAGGGAGTATTAACCCCTTCACAGTCAGGCCACAGTGAGCGCCATGCAGCTGCAAGGCACATAGATCCTAATGAGTTAGCAGACTGTGGGGGCTCATTAGGATCTATGCTTCTTGCTGGTTCCTTTTGTTTTTCACTTCCTAATGCAGAGGTGGTTATATATTGACAAGCAAAAGAATGCAACAGTTTTGAAATCATCGGAAACACTTCAGTGTTTCCAATGATTCCAAAAATGTCGCATTTCTTTTGCTCGTCGGGATAGGAGAGTGACTCTTCAATAGGTTCAGAGACATTGGTGATGGACTCCGGCAGTAAAAGGGTTAATCTCTACACCCACCCCAAGACACAAGCCCCAGCTGGCCACACCCCCACCCTTCAACCCCCCAAAGTATTTTGATGTGTTTACCCCCGTAATCATCCCCAGCAGCAGCACAAGAGGACATGATGCTTTCAGTGAACTACAAATATTCACCTTTTTGTGTACGTCCTGTTTCACACAGTGTTACCAAATCAGTGTGCTGCTTATGCACTGTGATGTGGGTCTAGTCGAAACATCAAGAAATCACTCGTCTTCTTCTCACACATTGAATTGTTCCATCATTTCTAATCTATATGTCCGCACCATGGGAAATGTGTAGTCAGTTTGTCAATTGCCGATTACATTTATTTTCCTCACAGCCAATGGAAATCTCCACTGGTACACACCTGTAATAGCACTGTAAATCTGCAAATAACAATACAGAGGCAATAACATCACCATTGGTTATTCACAATTGTACAGACTCGTTTCATTTGTCTTGCGTGTATGTGAAAGTGAAGAGCACTGTTGATAATCCCAATGCTATTGTGATTGTAGTACAGTCTGTAGTTGTAAATGGTAGGTGTGTGTGTGATGGTTGAAAACTAAAATTAACCCTTATCATTCAGAATACACCAGTGTGGAAAACAAGTTTAACTAAAATAGTTCAAGGGTGGTACCAGAATAGCTTGGTGCCTCTAGGCGCCAAGCTATTCTGGCCCTATCCTTGAACTAAAGCCATTGGTCTATATCCCTATGTGTAAGTACTATAATGTAGCTTGCATATGGCAGTGTACAAATTTGAAGCTTTTAGCCTCAGTATGATATGGGTTAAATAAAAGTGCACACTTGCTTGTTCCAGATTGTATGTGTTTTATCATGCTGATTTAATAATGTAAATTTGTGGAAGCTTTTGTAATTACGTGTTAGAAATTCAACTTTCGGTACAACTGAATTTCGGGTCAGTACAGGTGTTTCAAAATCATGAAAATATTTATAATGTGATTGATCACTGTGTGACTTGGTGGTTTGCCAATGTGGCCCAGCCCACTGACTACAACAGTATTTGTGTGTGTGTGTATTTGTGTGTGTGTGATCACACAGGCAACGAACAAGAGGTTGCCTGTTGTCTTGGCGAGCTCTGTGGTCAAATGTTCTCTACCCACGAATGTAAAACTAATGCTGATTTGAAAACACTAAGCAACGTGCTGAATTGATTGCAGAGACTTCCTCTCTGGTTAGCTGATTTGGGATGAATGTGACTTTGTTTGTTAGATGCGTGCTTCTCGTGACCCCTTCACCGCCAGAAATTGAACACGCCCAACTGCAAGAGGCATAGATCCTCATGAGCCCCCGCGACTGCGGCGTCTCATGAGGATCTATGCCTCTTGCTGAAACTTCTTTGTATCTATGTTTCTTTGATGGCTTGGGAATCTTTGACGTTAAATTTACAGTGATTTCATAAGACAATCTGCCTCCATTGGCAGCGAAGGGATTATTCCCACTGTGCATGTGGCCACTGATAGCTGGTCACAGTACTGGTGGCTGCATGTATTTGGGGGTTTAATTAACTCATTCCAGATGTCCCGCCTCCGGTTATGCAGCTTAAGCCGCGTTTCCGGAGGCGGCACGTCTCGAATGAGTTGATACTGTTTGCGGTGTATGTTTTGTTCCATTCAGCTTTCGTATTTCATTGTACCCCACCCGGGTCTGCCCTGGGGGACTTGGGTGGGGTTAGGTACTTTTTAGTTCCCAGGGTCACCCTGGTCAGCCCCACCGGGTGGGTTTTCCTTTCTATTCTGGGGCATGTGTTTCTGTCTACCCGAGGTCCATTCATCTGTATTTGCCTTTTTAAAACTCTTCCTACTGTCTGCACTGCCTGTAGCTCTTGATGTTGGATGTGTGTTGCCAAATGGTTTTGGCTTTATTTAGGCCCCATGTTGTAGGTTTATTTAACGTAGTGGTCCGGCTGGCGACATACATTCAATATTCTGTTTTGTTTTTTTTCACAAGCAGTGCAGGCACGTCCTGAGAAAGCCTTGTTGCTGTCGGGACGTTAAGCAATGTACAATCGTATTTCATTGTGATTTCTTCCTTTAGCGTCTCTTGGGGCATGTGGAAGTGAGAAAGAAAACCAACAGCCTAGCGTTGTATTGCAGCTATATATTTCATGAATTGTGTGTAATATTGTATATGTGTGTATGTATGTAAGTAAGTATTGGCCAGGACCTGTAATCAACCACTATATGTGTGTGCAATTTTCTTGTTCATTTCTGTCAGATTACCTCTTTATGCATGCTACCACAGGTACTGTACTCGGTACTTGTGGCTGCATGCACAAGGGGTTAACTCATTCAAAGCACCCCGCATCAATAGCTGCGGAAGTGTATAGCTTTGCCAGCGGCAATGCTGTACGACATTTCCGCAGCTGTTGATGCAGGGCACCTTCAATTGACGAATTTTCCTCTCATCGTTTGAGGGAAATTAAGCAGCCTGCTATGCTTTTCTTGTGATTTTAATTCAGTATGCTTGTGGTTCTTGATGCGCGTGCTGTGTTTTATGAAATCAGACACCGGCAATATGGAGCGAGTGGCTAGTTCATAAAAGTATGCTTTTTATATGGTGCAAGAGGGCGAGTGATGTTTTGGTCACGTCATTAATATATGTAGTTTTTGACACGCTGATGTTCTTTTAGAAATGTTTGAATAAAACGGAGCTTCAAGTTTACCCTTTTTTGGCTCACATGTGAAGCAAAAGTGAGTTTGTGTTCTGGGCCAGTGGTTATCCGTCCGTCATCCGTCGTTCGTAGTCGGTCGTCCATCATTGGTGGTAATCTTTAACGTTGGAATTTTCTTGGAGACTATTCAAGCTACAGTCTTCAAACTTGGCCCAAGGATACGTTGTGGCAAAACCTTTCTACACATACCAATTTATTTCTTCAAAAACGTTACCGATGGTATTACTAATAGGAAGACATACTTAGCCTGTCAATTTCAGCCTCCAAAATTGTTGTGTGTTGCTACACATCCAGGGATGTAACTCTAGCAAGCAATTACCTAATCCCCTGAGTGGCCTCCCTGGTCCGCATCTCCTCCGGTGGGCAGACCCCTCTTGGTTGGCGTCTGGAGTTCTCCTAGCATCCCCGCTACCCTACCTGTCGATCTGCATGGATGCCAGTCTCTCTGATTGGGGGGGGGGGGGGGGGCGCTCCTACTCCCGGACTTCCACGAGACAGCGGGCCTTTGGCCACCGGATCTAGTGGGCAAGCCCATCAACTGGTTGGAGTTCAAGGCAGTTTGGCTCGCTCTCATCGCCTGGGAGACTCACGTGACACACCAGGAGGTCTTGGTCCTCTCCGACAACTCGACAGTTGTGGCGTATATTCAGAAGCAGGGCGGGACGCGTTCTCCTTCTCTGTGCATCCTTCTATTCCAGCTGCTAGTGTGGTGCCGGGATCGGGACATATTACTGCGGGCGCGTCACATACCAGGCCGGCTCAGTGTGCTAGCGGATTCTCTGTCCCGTCAGGACCAGCTTCTCCATACTGAGTGGACTCTGCGCCCTGACCTTTTCGGGCTGATTTGTGTACACTGGGAGACACCCATGTCAACCTGTTCCCGACGCGGTGGAATACACAACTGCCCCTCTTCGTCTCTCCCGTTTCAGACCCGTTCGAGTGTGCGATAGACGCTCTTTCCATTCCTTGGGAGGGTCTCCTGGCATACGCGTACCCTCCCTCGGTGCTGATACCCAAGATTCTCATCAAGCTCAGATGCTGCAACACGGTGTTGTTCCTAGTAGCCCCATTCTCTTGGACCAAGAGCTGGACCACAGATCTCATGAGTCTCGCCACGGATCCCCCTCTATGGCTTCCAACGCCGTGCACGATGCTGAAGCAGCCCCGACGCGATCTTTTTCACCCTTGCCCTGAGAGCCTTCTCTTACACGCCTGGAGGTAGTGCGGCGTGCCCTCACCGCTTGAGTTTTCTCGGATGCAGCGGTGGCGGCTATCGCTTCAGCCCGACATCCTTCCACCAATTAAGTTTACGAAGGAAAATGGCGGGTTTTGCAGTCTTGGTGCGGTACTCGACACCTTTCCCCCACTGCTTTAACTATGCTTCAACTCGCCGAGTTCTTCCTGTGGCTCTTCGAGGATCAGAATCTGGCCCCCATCACCATTTCTATGGTGGCTGATACGTACCGCCATTTGGGAAGACCAGATCCTGGGTCTTGCAAGGATCTCGCCGACCTCATGGCTCACTTCGACCTACCGCGACCAGTGACACGCTCTCTACTCCCTCGATGGGACCTCGCGTGGGTGTTAACATGGCCTAACACTGCTCATTTTGAACCTCTGCACTTGGCGCGATTCTCTGACTTAACGAGAAGAACGTGCTTCTTGCTGGCTCTGGCCACTGCCTCTCGCGTGAGTGAACTCCACGCTCTCTCAGTACACCCGCCTTGCCTGCAACTCTGGGCCGACGGCTCTGTCCAACTCCTCACTAGTCCTTCCTTTTTGGCCAAGGACAGGCTCCCTTCCGCCGCCCCTCAACTGATCACTATTCGTCCATTGCGGGGCCCCCATACGTCCCCGGACATACGGCAACAGGACCCGGTCAGGGCGTTAAAAATTGACCTCCGCCAGTCGAAACCCCTACGGCGAGGACGTTTACGCCTCTTCCTGCCCTTAGCTCCGGGCAGGAATGATATATCTGCCCAGACGATTTCCGCTTGGCTGCGCGGAATCATCAGATCTGCTAACGGAGACCTCTCGACGGAGGGAGCGAAGAGGTTGCGGATTCGAGCTCGCGAAGTCCGGGCTGTCCCCACGAGCGTCGCGTTCGACCGCAACTGCGCCGTGAGGGACAATGTAGCGGCTGTGGGCTGGCGGGCCGAATCTACTTTCGACCGTTTCTACTTTCGTGACCTGTCCGGCCAAAGACAAAAACTGGCACTAGTGGGGACATTGCTGCGGCACAACACTCCCTCCCGGCGCTGGATGCGCCATAGGTCACACTTAACTGAAATTGTCGGGAGTGTGCTCCGGCAAAGGACCTAGCTAAGCAGTTACACAGGGGTTGACTTTTGGGGCGGCCCCTCCTCCTCTTCGCAATTCTTCCTATTAGTAATACCATCGGTAACGTTTTTTAAGAAATAAATGTATTTTTCTTTATTATGGTATTGCTCAAACGTCCCTTCCACCTTCCCCGCTTGCCGCCTGTCTACTAAGATAGAACCGGCAATAACGGACTATCGCGAGATTGGGAAGGGATTGATTGATTGATTGTACATTGCTTAACGTCCCGACAGCAACAAGGCTTTCTCAGGACGTGCCTGCACTGCTTGTGAAAAAAAAATAAACAGAACATTGAATGTATGTTGCCAGCCGGTCAAATACATTAAATAAACCAAACACATGGGGCCTAAATAAAGCTAAGACCACCTAGCAACACACATCCAATATCAAGAGCTACAGGCAGTGCAGACAGTAGGGAGAGTTTGAAAAAGGCAAATACAGGTGAATGGACAAAGGGTAGACAGAAATACATGCCCCAGAATAGAGAGAAAACCCCACCCTGTGGGGCTGACCAGGGTGACCCTGGGAACTAAAAAATACCTAACCCCACCCAAGTCCCCCAGGGCAGACCCGGGTGGGGAGATTGGGAAGGGAGGCTATCCGGAGGATAGGGAGGCCACTCAGGGGATTAGGTAACTGCTTGCTAGAGTTACGTCCCTGGTTGTGTAGCAACACACAACAATTTTGGAGGCTGAAATTGACAGGCTAAGTATGTCTTCCTATTAGTAATACCATCGGTATGTATTATTCGAAAAACAATATTTTAAAGACAAATACATTTTAGTGACCTCTCACAAAGGTCAGGGGATCAGGAAATATATCAAAAATAACTATTTTTTCTCAAATACTATTCACACTAATTTGGTTGATCCCTCGGAGAGGTCAACGGTCACAAGAGCTCAGGAGATAAGTCTAAAATTGCCATATTTTTACAAAAGATGTTTTTTTCTCAAATACTATTCACAACTTAGAACCCAAACTTGGTACAAAGATACCTGATGGTAAGACCTTTCTATGCATACAAATTTGGATGACCCCTCAGAAAGGTCTAAGGTCACAAGAGCTCAGGAAATAGGTAAAAAAAAAAAAAAAAAAAAGCCATATTTTGACCATTTTTTTTTTCTCAATTACTATTCACAACTTCAAGCCCACACTTGCTACAGAGATACCTGATGTTAAGACCTATCTACGCATACTAATTTGGATGCCCCCTTGGAAAGGCCAAGAGGTCAACAAATGTGTATACAATGCCAAAAATTGTATTATTAGCAACATTTTTGCAAAACTTTTCAATCAAATTTGGCACAAAGGTGCCAAGACCTGATGATAAGACCTTAACTTCCTATGTATCCTAATTTAGTCGACTCATCGCAAAGGTCAAGGGTCACGGGTTTCACAGAGATCCAATTTTGAGAAAACATGGATTTTGTTAGTGCAAAAGCCATCCGTTTACTTATTGTCAGACATGTGTGGATCGGTCATACACGAGCCGTAAGGGCTTTGCCTTTCTTGTGCGATTTTGTGAAGTGTATGCGTGTGTGTGTGTAGGCATGATCTGTGTGTGCGTGAACACGTGTGTGTGTTGCAAAATGGTGGTTACTTAGCCCATTACATCCTGAGGCCGATTTTGTAAAATCTGCTTATCGTCCTGTGAAGGCTACATTACAGATTGGGAAAGAGATCAACTATTTTAGTTAAAGGGTGGTGCCAGAATAGCTTGGCGCCAGAGTCGCCAAGCTATTCTGGCAGCACCCTTAAACTATCTGTCAAATTTATTTCATGCAATGGGTGTGTCGAAATGATAAGGTTTACAGGAAGAGAATAACTTTCATAACGGTTTTTCTTACATTCCAGATTCACAATACAGATGTTTATCACTAATAATACCATTCTACATAACTTGTATCATATACGTTGAACCAAACTGACGTTTCTACGCTGGATTCAAGTTAAACTTTTGGGTTAACCTTGATGGTTCACGTGAGCGCTCCTGGCCAGACTTTGGTTGCTGAAATTTGCCGGCAGAAAGGGTTATAAGTGCTGTCTTGCCTCAGCTGAGATTTCTCTGATCTTTTTTGTGTGGTCACAATCCATGCGAATAACAAGTAACGGAGATTTTCAATTGCGCTCCAGGGGAACTCTTCTATGTGAAAAGCAGAAAAGACATGCAAACCCCGTAAGACATTTTGTAAGACATGCTCAGAACATTCATAAAGGAAGTATTGTTAACCCTTTTTGTCGGTAGTGGTTTTAGACGCGATGATTCCAGTAGGAATCATCGCATCTAGTAAAACCGCTACCGACACGCAAAGGGTTCATCTTTTATTGCCTGAAGCAGGTAGAGCATGGTCCCAGCCTGGAAGCCGGGTATAATGCGGTCCCGCCCATAATTATGCTCCCATATAATGCAGATGGGGAAATTGACCTTACATGGTGAGGCGGAGATCAAAGCGAAGCTTTTGTTTGCGTTGTTTAAGCATTTACTCGTGAATAGAGTTATTTAGACTGAATGTTTTTACATGCACTATGGGCTTAGTTTTTTTCCTTTTTTTTTTTTTTTTTTTTTTTTGAGAAAGCAGCAAAACATTTTCTGCGTATAGCATTTTTTTTCCGGCACTACCGATGGCCTAATGACTGCGCGCGACCTGTGACGTTACAGCAACACGGGGAAATTCTGCAGCATTTTGGCCAATCCTTGAGTGGGAGGTATGATGCAATAGTTTGGCAGACCATGTGGTCTGTAGGGAGGGTCTGCGGGAAGATTAAGGCATCATCCGTCAGTACCAGGAAGTTAAGTCCAAATCGTATTTTTGATACAGTAAACTTTGGAGATAGTAAATCTCCGGGGGACCCAATTTTTCTTGTTGTATCCGAAGTTTGTTAAATGGGAAGCAATTTACACAAAGAGTGCTGATAAAATGTTGTTATAAACGACTTTAGTTATATCCCACCATGGTACAAGCGAAGTAGACTGTATTTTTGTCTACCGTATTGAAAATACGGTAAATTTGGGATGGGGCTGGTCGGAGCGCGTTCTGTAGCATGCAAAAGGACATGACAACCGGGCGGGCCTGAGATTGTGGCAAAAAAGTAACAAGATCAAAATGACGTCACGTAGTCTAGCTACTCGAGTCTATCCTTGCTGTTGAACGTACTTTGGCTCGAAGCGCCGTGTGTGTGTGTGCGCGCGCGCGTATGTACATATGTATGTTAACACGAAAATCTCCAACGGTTGCACACATACAAGCTTGAAAATAAAGGAAATGCTTCATGCAAGGGGTGTCTAGTAACTCTTTCGAGCATATTGAAGAGTTAATGACCGTTTATAGGAAAGTCGGCTGACCCACACTAGAGTCCGTAATTTTATTATTTATTATGCACTTGAAAGTTTGGATATAACCAGTTTGGAGAAAGACATGGGAGTTCGTTAGCCAGCTTTGTACCTCTTCAACCTTTTTGAATAATAATTAATTCATTTTTGCAAGTTTTGGAACTTCTATAAATTATACTCCGCCATCAAACAGTCAGCTCTGAAAGAGGCTGTGTGGAAGAAACAGTCGGCCCTGGAAGAGACTGCGTGCCTTCGAATGAGTGACGTGAAACGTCAAATTCGTCATTCGTCACTGCTGCTCGTGCTATTCTTCTTCTTCAGAATTAATAATAATAATGTTTATAAAGCGCAAACTCCCTGCAATGCAGGCTCTAAGCGATATACAATGCAAATCAAAGTTAAAACCTAAACACAAATCAATAGCAACAACACAAAATACAAATATTACAATACAAATTCTGTAACGGCACATAAACATACCCAAAGCACAAACAACCATCGCAACAAGGACTGGCACAGGATCATCATGATGTTATTGTGAAACAGAAAAGAGACTGGAATTTGGTAAGACAGTAGTGAGACTGGAAAAGATGTTTTAAGCTGACTTTTGAAAGAAATTACTGTCGGGGCATCACGAATGTGCTTCGGAAGCGAATTCCAAATGACTGGGGCCTGGAAACAAAAGGACCTTTGACCAAAGGATTTGGGGAGGAACCCCTATTATGAAACAGTGCCTATTATGAAACACCTTGCTCTCGGCGAAACGGAATAACTTTTCCAAATTCCGCCTGTGCAGTAATATAGAGCTACTTCAGTGAGCCTTATTTCCGGTACAAGAATGTCAGGCGTGATGAAAACGAAAACACGCTGAGAAAATTGATCCTTTGACCCTTCTGCATCTAATTTTTCACCATTTTTAAACGCCTACATCAGCATTCAGTTTTGTGATTTTTTAAAAAAAACTATAGCCACTCTTGTCATGAAGAGCAATCTTCGGACATCAGATAACCAGCGGCAATCGTTTTGGTCCTCTTTTTGTTGTTTTGGAGGCATGCATTTTCCTGTAGAGGTATCTTGTTCCTATTATGAAACACAAAGAGCACCTAATATGAAACGTGTTTCATAATTAGAACAGTGTTTCATATAAGGAGCAGTGTTTGTCTAGCGTATATATCGGAAACCATCCAGCCAGTTTGTTCCAAATTTCAGATGTTGATACTTTTTCTCAATACGGAGTATCCCACACCATTATCAGGTCACTTTGGTCAAGGTCAAGGTCACAACGGCTACATTTATTATGTGTGCCACTCTCCAGGCAATGTTACTGTAAACACCGAAACAATGTGATCCGAATGGCAAATTGTGATATTTTGTGATGACACAGAGTGTTGCATACCAGAATCTATTCACTGTCGTAAAGGCCAAGGTCACAACGGCCATATTTGTTTTGTGCAGAATTGTGTGCTAGGCAATATCTCAATAACCATTGGGCCTATTCAATCCAATTTTTAGATTATAGTATTTTACCATATCACACATTGCCATCAATCTTAACTGTACCTCTACCTCAAAGTCAAGGTCATAGTTGCCATATCTTTCTTGCAGATTATTGAGTAGAGAATACCTCTGAAACCGCTGTACTGATTTGCTCTGAATTTTTAGGAAAAGATGCCTTACCCTCCTAGGTGATGTTTTTAGCAGAATGAATTCACGACCTGTAAGGTGAAGGTCGCAGAGGCCACTATTTGTGTGAGCCTTTGTGCGGGCAATATCTCTGAAACCACAGGCCCGATTTTTTTCAACTTTTGATTGATCATAATTATTTGCACTTAACCCTTTCACAGCCGAGAACTCTCAATAGGATCCATCTGCAAAACACATAGATCCTCATGAGCCTCGCGCGATCGCGGGGGCTCATGGCGATTTTGGCTCTTGCTGACACAACTGACATATATTTATTTGACGTTTGGGGTTCCTGGGAACTGAATTAGGAAAGATTTCAGCGCAATATTTGCGTCTAGTGGTAATGAAGAGAATAAAACAGATGTGTCAAAAACCAGGTTTATGTCGCTACATCACTTCAAGATGATGCGCACAGTTGTCGGGAATGCTTTCAAACAGACAAAATGGCGCATTACTGTCTGCAGGGAGGGGGTGGGGCTAAATAGTTGTTCCAAGAGCAAACCTTGTTGGCTTCGGTGTGACAGCAAATGTGAAACAGTATAAATGTAGTCCATGCAGCCGCTCTTCAGCCGTCGTGTGTGTTATGCGTGCGGTTTGTATAAGGCAATTTCTTAGGGGCTATAACATTCACAGACTTTAAACTCGACACAATTGTAGTTTACAAGAACAACTTTACCTACATATTTCACATGTAGAAAAGGTCAAGGTCATCTCAGGTCGATGTGTTTGTAAAGATGAGTCATTTTTTGCACACATATTTTTAAAAAGTTAAGTTTGGGAGCAAAAGTTTGAAAGTACGTAAGTATGCATTTTATACCACGAATACTATTGCGTATGACCTCTCTTTAAGGTATAGGACAGTTTTTAAAAAAAAAAGAAAAAAGAACGTGGGAACTCTTCCTGTCGGCGGAGTCACAGTTGCTGAGAATGTGAAGAGGGTGAGGACCTACAAATGCGCCACTTGTTGACAACCAAACAAGGGGTGGGTGGTGCTGGTGTTAGTGCGGGTGGGAGGTCGTGAGAAGGGGGAGAGAGGTATGGAGACCTTTTCACCAATGGGCAAAAAATCACACGACGGACCGTTTACAATTTCCAATAAGAGGCGCTGGAGCGTGTGTGTGTGTGAGGGGGGGGGGGGGGTTCCAAACTCCCCAAAATGGAAAATTACATATTTAAAAAACACACCTGGGAGCCGTGCATCTTGGAACACCCCTCTCCCCCTGAAATTGCTTCTGAATATGTACATAAACCTGTGTCGATAGTGCTAACTTGTATCAAGTTTTACTTCTGAGGTGGAAAAACTAAATACAGTTGCTTTTATTTCCCCATACATAGAACATTTTCAACACACTTGCTGACATGCTTGACCTTTGGAAGGAGCCAATAAATTAATATGCATAGACAGTTTAACCCCTTGACATTTCTACTGGGGTCTTATTGCAAAGTTCACATACGAACTACCTGTAATAACAACAACCTAAAATAAAAGCTTTCTTACTTCTCGTGACCTTTGACCTTAACGAGAAGTTAACTTAGTAGAGCTGCAAACAAACGTATCATCAGTTTTCTCTTTGGCAAGTTTTAAAATAAGATTATAACTATTTTCTTTAAAAATCGCCCGTTTATTGACCTTTGTAACCTTGACTTTCATGGAGGTCAGCGCAAGTGACAATCAAAGCTAATAATAATAATAATAATAATAATAATTACGGTATTTATAATGCGCTTATCTTATAATAATTATAACTCTAAGCGCGCACTCACAACTCGCGCACGCATGCGCACGCTTTAGACGACTCACGTACAACAAATGGTGAAATATATTGCGACAGTCATCTTTTGTGGGGAGTGTGGTGATATAGTGCTAGAACTGTTGAAAGAGGTGAGTTTTGAGGGCGGACTGAAAGGAGGAGAGAGAGAGTCTTTCTGACGGAGAGAGAGTGGGAGAGTGTTCCAGGTGCATGGACCATAAACTGAGAAGGCGCGGGGGCCGAAAGTGCTGAGTTTGGTGCGGGGGATGTGGAGACGGAGAGGGTCGGAGGCGGAGCGGAGGGAGCGGGAAGGAGTGTAGGGGTGAAGTAAGTTGGAAAGATAGGCAGGAGCGCAGTTGTTCAGGGATTTGTAGCAGAGAGACAGAATCTTGTATTGGATACGCTGTGGGATGGGAAGCCAGTGAAGAAGTTTGAGCAGGGGTGTGATGTGGTCGGATTTTTTCTTTCTGAGGACGAGGCGGGCAGCATTGTTCTGGATGCGCTGGAGAGTGGAAGTGGTAGAGTGAGGGAGGCCGGAAAGTAGAGAGTTGCAGTAGTCAATGCGAGATAGAATGAGAGAGACAGCAAGTTTGGTGGCAGCTTCGGTGGTGAGGTATTTTCTGATCTGACTGATGCGGCGGAGGTGAAAGTAACATGCCTGGGCAGTGGCGGAGACGAAGCTGGTCATGGTAAGAGAAGAATCAAGAATAACGCCAAGGTTTTTGGCCGAGTCACTGAGGGAGATGGGGGTGCTGTCGAGTTGAAGGTGGAGAGAGGGAGGGAGCTGGGAAAGTTTCTGGCGAGTGCTTACCAACATGGCTTCCGTTTTGTCGTCGTTCAGTTTAAGCTTGTTTGCTGTCATCCAGTTTTTCACGTCATCATAGCAGTCAGCCGTGCGAGTCAGTAGTGACTGAGTGTTGTCGAGTTTGTCTTTGTCTAGTAGTTGTGAGTCGTCAGCGTAGAGGTGGTGGCGTATGTGGTGAGACTGTATGATGTTGGACAGGGGGGAGGTGTAGAGTGTGAAAAGGACCGGGCCCAGGACGGACCCCTGTGGTACTCCGCAGGAGAGCGTGACTGGGTTGGAGGAGACGCCGTCAATGGTGACGGACTGCTGTCTGTCGGAGAGGTATGAGAGAAACCAGGAGTGAGCAGAGTCAGTGATGCCAAAGGAGTGACGAAGGCGGTGGAGGAGGATAGAGTGGTCTATGGTGTCGAAGGCGGCAGAAAGGTCGAGTAGCGTAAGAAGGGAGATGTTGCCTATTGTCAAATATGATCACTGTGCCAAATTAGAAGTCTGTGTCTCTGATGGTCTCTCAGAAATTCAAAATGATAACATGTCACAATTGGATATACACAGGATGATGGATGGATGGACCAATAGTGGACCAGTGGCGGATGACTCATTATATTTAACTCACTTTTAATATTAAATGAACCTATAATGTATGCTAATCATCTCTCATGCCTTAAATTTCCAACAAAATGTAAGTGGAACTTGTAAAAATGACATTTTCGCACTGTTTCATAATAGGAGACCTGGTGTTTCATATTAGGCAAATGGTGCCTAATATGAAACAATGTGTCACTTTTTTCAAACTGAAACTGCTTCTGTGTCGATTCGAGTTTTGAAATTTGGCTTTGTCCTAAGATGCATCAATATAATCTCTATCAAACCCTGGTTTCGGATTGATTCTACCTTTCTTTGGACGGTCGCGCGAGACGTTTTTGCTTAAGTGTTTCATATATGGGTCTCCTGCCTTATTTATTTTCGGTACTTTCAAAAAAATTTCACTGCTAGAACGTAAGGTGCGGGAAGCTTGATAAGTAGTTAACATACTGGAAAGGTAAGGAGGCAGTGTACCATCGAAGTGACGAATTCCTATGGCTTAGTAATGGCGGGCGGCGCCGTGTGTTCTTTATTTGCGTGCGCTGGTGCGTGTTGATCAGAGGCTGGGTGAGAGAGGAGGGAAATAGATGAGAAGATTAAGCTTAAAAATATGAAAAACTCTGAATGTTCCTAAAAGAAAAGCATGTGAGCTGCAAACAATACGACACGACTTTGGGATGAAATCCTTATCTTGTTTGCTTTGAGGGCATTCAGACCCGCACACTTGACATGTTTTGTCAAATACGACGTAAAACGAACACAATAGTAATGACAATTAGCGAATAATGTTGGGGGATTTTACTCGACAGTTTTGCTACACAAGAGGACAGCCGTTTTTAAGTCTCTTCTATTTATAGAATGGAATTTTTAGGATGGGTCGCGGTGGGGCGAATTTAATATGTCCATGATGTCAAAGGCGGGCAGGCATAAACCTCTGACAACTGAAGTAACAAGATAAAAAAGAAATTACGCCTTTATCGCCAATACGTTCGGCACGAGGTTAGCATAACTAGTTATGCTAACCTCGTGCCGAAAGTACATTTGGCGATAAAGGCCGTGTGTGTGTGTGTGTGTGTGTGTGTGTGTGTGTGTGTGTGTGTGTGTGTGTGTAGACGCGATTGTTGTACGTACAAGCTTAAAACTTGGCGAAATATTTTATTTAAGGGGTGGTTAAGAGAGCCTCCGAGCATGTTGTAACTGGATGTCTCATTGAAGATATAAAAGACCGTTTACATAAAGTCGGTTGACCCAGATTAGAGTCGGTAATTTTTGTCATATTTACTTGAAATTTTGGATATAGCTAGTCTGGAGAAAGACATTGGATGAGGTCGTTAGCCAGCTTTGTACCACTTCAACGTTTTGAATAATAATTCATTTTTGCAAGTTTTGGATCCACTTGACTCTCATCATACAGCCAGCCCTGGAAGAGGCTATGTGGAACAAACCAGTCAGCTCTGGAAGACCCTGCGTGCCTTTCGGATGAGTGACGTGAAACATCCGCAATTTCGTCACTCTGTACACGGCGTCGTGAGACTAGCGATGCCATGACATCAAGCTTATAGTGACGTCATTTTGCCACAGAGCGTACTAATGGCGGGAGGTGCCGTGTGTCCGTCTTTATTTGCGTGCGCCGGTGTGTTGATCAGAGGTTGGTTTAGAGAGGAGCAGGGGCGGATCAGTTACCTCGCGGGGGTGGGGGGGAGGGAGGGCGGGGGGGGGGCGCCCCATTCCCCCCTGCTCTTCGATTGTTTGGCTCCTGGAAGTAAGGTGAGGGGAGGCTTTTTTATCAGGTTAACGGTCCCAAACAAAAACTTTGAAGTTTGTGCTGAAATATTTTCTTGAGGGGACATTTTGTCGTTTATTTGGATATTGAAAAGTACTGACATTGATCAGTCATGGCACCTTCACAACGGCATGACAGTTTGACGTACAGCAATGTAACGCACGCAGACTTGCCCACAGCCGTACGCACAGACTCTCGCACAACAGACGCATACACCGCCACTGACTCAGACGGGCGCATTCATGCGGTAAAACTCAACACACGGGCTCCCTTTCTAAAGTAACTTTTATACACTAAAAGGTTCAAAAGATTATCAAACTATATACACTTCTATACTAATATCCGAACATCACACACACACAATTCACAATATCTCGCCAGGCTAGGTGTTAGTTCTCAGAGTCTCCAACCTGTTTGATGTTATTGCCTGGTTACGTTGGTCCTTCTCACGTCTAGGCGTGCAAGTCCGTTGTATGCTCTTTCCTGTCGTCCTGTGTCTTTAACACGGACGTCCTTGTACTCGCACCGTAGCGCAGTTCTCGCTGTGATCCGGGTATCTTGGTCCCGATCAGACTCACTCCGAGTGAAGAGCTGGAGGGATGACCTCACGTTAGGTCCCACCTGTGACTGACGTCTCGGCGTCCGTCGTTCCACTCTTTACAAGCACTCTGAATGATACGACAACAAAAGTCCCAACGTAACACTTGCTAAACACACAACATATTGGATCAATGAGAAACGTCACGTAACCTGGCTGATACAAATAACTCACACGTTCATTCACACACACACACGTGCTTCATAAACTGTCTACTTCCGTAACACCCCCATATCTCTGTCACTATCTTGAAACAGACTATAGCCTAACTCTCTTGCTATACACTACTCTATACACTGGAAAAGACTATGCTTAACCACCCACGTACTACCTTCATAGCGACTTAAGCATACACACCTTACATTCCTTTAGTCATCCATCTCGGTAAATAACTGTATTCCAAAAACACCGGTTACTTCACTGAATTCTAAACCAACATAACTGAACCAAACCGGCCAACACTATACAAGCAAATTACTCTTAGCAACGCATACTGTCTTTAACTAAGCAACTATCAATACTACATATATAGAAACATACCTAAATTCTAGGTTTCAGAGTCTTGGAATGCGGGCTAAGGTATCTCGCATAACGTCTGTCCAGAATGACAGTCAAGCCCCGCACTACCGTTTCTAAACCTCTGACAGACTAACTTTCGCCTAGAACTCACTATAACAGAACTCACTAAACTCCCCGTGTTAAACATGTCCTAAAGATTTCACGTGGATCTCGGCCTCACGGACTATCGGCACAAAACAAACCGTTAACAAAACCCGTACCGTATTTAACCTAATGTGTGAGCACTATGCACGAGCATAGAGCTTCATCACAAGCAAAGTCCCTATTCCAGGCCCTCCTGTCCCTAGCCGGCCCTGTTTCACAGCAGAACGGGGAGAGGGTTGGGTAACTTTATCACCCGATCAGTGGAGGAGAGGTGTGTGGAAGGTACATCAAGCTATCTCTCTCGCACCCTTAGGGCTTGTAATGGTGTGAAAGGTATACCTTTCACAGGCAAGATAATGCCTCTGACGCGCGTGCTCGACTATGACGGTCACCGACAGGCTCTGCGTCACAGGTAACATCACGAGCAGCAGTCAAGATGGCGCCTTCTAACGAGCAGAACAATCCGATAGATCTTCTGACGCAACGGGCCCACGTCAGGCTGGAGACCCTGTCGGCCTGAAGGCACGCGGCTTTAATCTGATATGATTATCTCAACGGTGTAGTCTTTCAGGGAGCCCCATCCCGCCCCGGCCTGCAAGAGGAACAGGACCGCTGCATAAGGAACAACTAAACCGCGATTAAGGCAACTGAATACGGTTCCAGGTCCAAGAAAGAGGCAAAGCTTCGCATGAGCCTTTGGGACCAGTTGCATGAGTGAACCTCATTACTCCTGTGCCAGCCACTAAGCAAGGTGCTCCGCTGTAGCTTAGTGGCTGCCACATGACTAAGCTCACTCATGCAACTGGCGCTATATTGCTTAGAGGCTGGCGCAGGAGTAAGCTCACGCTTGCAACTGGCCCTTGAAGTCGCTGCGACCGTCTGTGGAGGCACGCAGTTTCCTTATCACCAGGACTGAAAAACTAGGTCGGTCTGGCATAGATAAAGCGGCGGTCATCATGTCCTGATGGTTCCGTCCGTATTAAGACAAGGGCGAACAGTGAAGGATGTTGTGTAAACTGATCTTTCCTCTTGTTGGAAAACAGATCTCGTGGATTTGGTTGGCAGTTCTTTGTACCCGGGTCCGGTGTCCAGATGAAACGTTATCATGTATCAAGACCTCCTTTAATTTATTTTTTTTTCATTGAAAAACTATTATTACAGTGTTATATCTTTTTGCGTACTGCAGTCCAGAGTCGACCAATTTTTGCTAAAATCGTGTACTGACTACCTGCCTTGAGATATCACGGTCAATGCAGAGAAGATATTGACGCAAGAAAGAAAGAAACGCGCTTTTAAACGCCAGTTGCAACACAGTTTACTCTTATTCATTTGCATCTTTTCTTCATAAAAGATAACCTGCAAATTGTGTAATTTTTTTATGTCTATTTCGAGAGAAAAAAAAGAAGATTTTAATAAATATTAATTATTATTAAATCATTCAGCTCGGCACACGTATTTCCCAAAAATTGAGGCGTCATTTAACGACTATGCACCTGTTGCAGGAGATGGATCGACCATGATAATTCAAGGGTAGTGCCAGATTAGCTTAGCCCACAGGCGCCAAGCTAATCTGGCACTACCCTTGAATTATCATGGTCGACCCATTTCCTGCTGTAGTGCGTCAGGGGCTGAATGGGTTAATATTAAATCTTAATCAATTGTGTTGTAACTGTCTTTTCTAAGCGCGTTTCTGTCTGTGTTGGTTCTTCACTGTATAAGTTTACACACTTGGCAGTCTGGTCTGGTCTGGATGTCAGGCCCAGCGCCTCTTGCGGCTAGTCGCATCTTTTGCAGTTGCAGCCAGGATTCACCCGCACACGTTTAGAACGCTTCCAGCTTCAGAGTATTGATGAATATTGGGCCGCTGAACTTGCTCTGCCACGACGGCCGATTTCAGTCGCGAAAGTCCAGGGTCAAGGTGCAACGACGTATTGTGCAGTCCGAAAACACGACTGAAACTTGAATTCCAAAATTTGGGACTGACTGAGTTGTCCTCTGAAAACCTATAGTTCAATACATGCATGTTGATCTGCCATGACAGTTCAAGGGTGGTGCCAGGCTAGCTTGGCGCCTAGACTTCGAGGGTGGTGCCATAACAGCTTGGCGCCTCGAAGTCTAGGCGCCAAGCTATTTTGTCACCACCCTTGAAGTGTAGGCGCTAAGCTATTCTGGCACCACCCTCGAAGTCTAGGCGCCAAGCCGGCTATTCTGCACCACACTCAAAGTCTAGGCGCCAAGCTATTCTGGCACCACCCTTGAAATCTAGGCGCTAGGCTTTGTCTGGATCCACCCTTGAATTATAGGTGTCAAGATGTTCTGGCACTACCCCTCTGGTCGATCTTGTGCTTTAGCGAGTCACAGCGCAATAGGTTCATCCGTCCTCTGATTGCAAGAGTACAGACAGGTGAGAGTGTAGAAATGACATCAGAACTACGCCACCACTACGACTGATACTTTCATCCCTGATTCTGTCATCTGCAAGAGGCATAGATTATCTTGTGCTTCTACAGTCGCGTGTCTTCATCGTAGTCAAATCTATGCCTCTTGTCGACATGAGACAGGCCAGTTCCACTTTACACACATTTCCGCTCTGAAGCGGGGAAACCTGATGGGTTATATTCTACTAGTACATGCCGTATCTCTGATAGTCCATACCTCACAGATCGAGCCTGCGTCAGAAGGTACACATGCAATCTCTGATAGCCCCAGCGAGAGAGTAGGTCGTTCCTGCCATTTTTTTTCACGAGAACTGAAAGGTCACCTCTCAAACAAACAGAGCAAACTGCGATTCAGTTGCTGTGAGCCTCAAAGCAGTGGGAACTGGGACCATAACATTGCCTAATGAGGAAAACGGTCGTTGGGCCGACGCCGGCTTGAGTTGGCATGCTGGGCGGGTGTACCATAACACTGGACTCTCGGCGCCAGTCACTGACGCTAGAGGACTTATCTCTTGACGTTTGTGGAGAGATAAGGATCGGCTGTAGGTTTTCTATGACGTGAAGATTACCTACTTAAACGTACGTGAGTTGATTGGTCTGTAGTTCACTTTGATAGTCATAATATTGTTTTATGAAAGGACAAACTGTAAACAGATTTGTTTCTTGCTACCTAGAGGAAAACCACACACACACACACACACACACACACACACACACACACACACACACACACACACAGAGAGAGAGAGAGAGAGAGAGAGAGAGAGAGAGAGAGAGAGAGAGAGAGAGAGAGAGAGAGAGAGAACAAAACAAAACAGACGACCAACTATACAAACACAAATGTCATTAACAACACCATTATCAAACTCTATATTTGACGACGCATTAATAATAATAATAATAATAATAATTATTATTATTATTAACAAACATAACACCACCCGCAGCTTGAAGTGGTTCGGATACCGATACCTGAAAATGTGTACTGCAGATGGCTGACATACTGATTTTTGCAGGTCTGAGTGATCTAATGCCGGCTCAGGCACTTGTTCACGCTTTGAGCCGAAGCAGAGGGGACATGTCCACTGCCCATTGGCAGACATGGCCATCGGTTTAGTAGCCGAGAACTGGCCCAGCCCGCCCCCGCCCCCCCGCCCCCCGCCCCCACCCAGCACCCCACCCATGAATCCTGAGGCTGATTTTTTTTTAATTGCTTATTGTCCAATGAAGGTAACATTACAGATTAGGAGACAGATCAATCATTCTAGTTTAAGGGTGGTGCCAGAATAACATGGCGCCTCAGGCGCCAAGCTATTCTGGCACCACCCTTGAGCTGTCATAGCTAAATTAATTTCCAGCAGTAGTGTATCAGGATGACAGGGTTAAATGTCATGATAAGAAAAGGAAAGGACAGTGGGGCCTGTCAGTTCCAGCACCGAATCTTTTGACGACATACCGGCATGGCTGTTAACGTTTTCAGGTGATAAGGATCAAAAGAAGCTTATCACTGACGCCAAGACATACGTACTGACGTAGTTGTGATGGTTCCACTGAATGAGGCCGAGCCGGGAAAAAAAATCTGAGAACAAACGATTTACGTAAGAGATGTACGTATTCTGTCGGCGGGAAGCAGATAAATGTACGTTTTGCATGAACCTTAATGAGCCCAGGTCCATGAAGATCTGTTTCTTGCATACGAGCTGCGTTCGTTGCAGGGATTCAGGAAGGCGATTCCATTCAGTGTTCGCTCCTCCCATATCCTTTTGTATGCATATTCATGAATGTAGTTGTGGACTGAAATCTTGACGCTCTTTTCTTGCGCCAAGGATCATAGATGTACATAAGTAGGCCTATATCTATCAGCCCATGGAGTTTGCAGCGGCTGATAAAGATATATATACCCTTCCTGCTTGCTGAGTTTGTCCGCAAGCACACCACGTGTTCTCAACACAACCTCTCCCGCCTCCTCCCCCCCCCCCCTTTCCCCCGCCCCCATCCCCTCTCTTTCTCTGTTTTGTGTGCTGGTCCTGAAGCCGTAAGGTGCAAAATCACGGCCCTGGCTGAAGGTAGTTTACGACATAATGAATTTGCGCCAGCTGAAATGATCTGAGCTGGTGGAATCGGTAGGTCTGGAAGTCTCGGAGTCATTTTAATTTGAAGTTGGGGAAAAGGTGCACGGATTACGTACGTAAGGTGTCCAGGCTCCTTGTACGTGATATGTGAGTAATGTATTTCATTACGTACGGCGTGTTGTCTTTATTGTTTTTTTGGGTTTTTTTTAGGTTTGGTTTTCATGTAAATATAAGGGTTGGTGACGTTTTGTGCTGTTAATTTTGCTTTCTCTGTTTGTTGGTTGTTTTTGTTGTTGTTGTTTCTTTTTTTTTTTCTTTTTTTTTTTTAACGTGTGTGTTTGCTTTGGTTTTGTTGCTGTTGTTTTGGGTTTATGATTATTTGGTTTGCACATTGGTTATCATTGTCACTTTACTTTTCCAACAACCCACCACTGACAACGATGATCATTTTTGACCATTCAATTCTGATTTGTATTGCAACTTGTTTGTTTAGTTTGTTTGTTTGTTACGTTAGCTGTTTTTAGCATGAAAAGAGGAGGGTCAACTTCATTTTGTAATGGTTCGAAACGGGTATCAGAGGGAGACAGTTTTTAGCCGCATTTTAACGATTAACAACGACTGAGCATGCATTGACAAAAACTATATTCACCCAAGCCTTTTTTATCTGTTGCACATATAAAAGAACTGTTCCAAAACTGTTTACAACGGTTGGCAACTGCGGGGGCCCATGAGGATCTGTGCTTCTTGCAGGCGGATCTTGTCTTTTTGTCGGCTGTGATGGGGGTCATACATTAACCCATGACATCCTGGGGCTAATTTTGTCAAATTTGCTCACTGTCTTAGGAAGGCTACATTACAGATTAGGAGATAGATCAACTGTTTTCGTTCAAGGGTGGCGCCAGAATAGCTTGGCGCCTCAGGCGCCAAGCTATTCAGGCACCACCCTTGAACTATCAGTCAAATTTATTTCAAGCAATGGGTGTATCAGGATGAAAAAGGTTAACACAGAATGACAATACCAAACTTCACTGTGAGCAGTTTTTTTTTCTCTCTCTCCATGTACTATAACTTGAATGCCTGATCGACGAGTTTACTTCCCCTGATAATGCTTGGAGCCTCCCATTTGTATACCCCTTAACTCATTGAAGATGGCACCGCATTAATAGCTGCGAAAGTATGCGATGACCCTTGAATGAGTTAACCCCTTAACTGCCGGGGCAAAGCGAACGCTGCCCAGCTGCAAGAGACATAAACCCTCATGTGTCCCCGGCGAAGACGCGGAGCCGGCTCATCAGGATTTATGTCTCTTGTTATGATGTTATGCCTATGTCCGGTCCCATTTGACACGTGTCGGTCAGTGTGCTGTGGTTTTCGACGCGAAATCCGTGATTATCGGCATCGAAGGGGTTAATCTTACTTTAGACTAATACAACAGGAAGTCTAGTAGAACAAATAAAGAAGAAAGAAACACGTTTGTAGTGTGCGTGTCTGGCTAAAAGCTTCGTTCTTTATTTCTCCGTTATTTCATTTTACGTGCTTGGCCGCAGTCACTTTTCAGATGCGGAGTCTTTTAACCCATTCAGCCGTGACGCTCTACAGCAGGAGATGGGTCGACCATGATAATTCAAGGGTAGTGCCAGATTAGCTTAGCGCCCGTCGGCGCCAAGCTAATCTGGCACTACCCTTGAATTATCATGGTCGATCCATCTCCTGCAACAAGTGCATAGTCGTTAGATGACGCCTCCAAAATTTGGGAAATACGTGCGTCGGGCTGAATGAGTTAAAACAAAAAATTGACCGCGTTGTACCGAGCATTTTAGCACTATGTTCGAATTAATATATTTTTAATTTCAAACAAAGGCGTCGCCCAAAGTCAAAAGTGCACTCAATCAATATAGCTCCAAGGGAGATGATTTTACATTTCAATTCTGATAGTGCTGTGCAGTGCTAATGCCATGGAATTCCAGGCTGGCGAGCTTGCATTGCGTCATCAGGACATCAGTGCCCTTTTTGTGACTGCAAGGCTCACTAGATCCAGAAAGGAAGGGGGATGGGAGAGAAGGGATGACAGACCTATCATTTTGAACTTTCCACTGAAAGATCTATTGCAAAAAGCAATAGGGACTACCCCCAGGCGCCCCGCATACCACTTGACTATATCCAGGCCTTCCCACTCCCGGGGAGGGTATGAATATACTCATAATAGACATTGAACCTGCTATTGGGTAGATTTAGGTTTGCCGCCTACGACCGGTTTCGCTCCAAAGACGTGGGTGGGGGGGGGGCTGGGGGGGAGGGGGGGAGGGGGGTGGTGGTGGTGGTGGTGGTGGTGGTGGGGGGGTGTGTTCGTCAGATAGGCATATACTCCATAAGCCGGCCAGTCCTGGCTACCGTGCAAACCCCCCCCCCCCCCCCCCCCCCCAGTACTCAATAAGATGGGTTTCAAAATGTACCTTAGTATCTCCTGAGATGTTTAAGTCATGTTCCCCTAAAATCCTTAGGAATACACCAGAGATATACCACCATTCACGCTATTCGTGGATGCTAAAATGAGGTTGAAAAACATTTTCCTCTAAATAACTCGAAATTCATTCGAGAAGCCCAAATCAGGCAATATTATGTTAAGGCACTCCTTCTGCGTTCTCTGCAAAAAAAACAGAATGAAAAAAATATTGAATATCTGGCTCATAGTGAAGGTATTTGTGCACCCAGTAAACGGCCATTTCCGTGAAATCGCAAAAAAGACAAAAATAATGTGTCAGATGCCTTCAGACATTTTCTATAGCACTGGCAGTCCATTTTCAGGCTTACATCATTAAAACAGGATGTCACAGGAAGGTTACCTAACTGGTGATGCGTAATAAGAAAAAACTCAAAGGCACGGACCTAATGATCGTTGAGGACTTAACTCGTGAGAACTATGCACTGTTGACTCGGTGTAAGGGGCACCCCAATGCTGTTTCAGTGTGGTCAAGACTGGGCAAGATCTACGCAAAGACAATCGATCTCCAGATCGTGCAGGTTGACAAAATCGCCGACCTGAACGATCGGGAGATTGACATGGCCGTTGCCTCTGCCTCCACCCCCGAAAGTTTTGCGCGACGCGGACGCCACACTTGGAGGGGTGGACCGTGGCGTGGACGTGGAGGCCAGGGGTCTGCTTTTGGGGGGCGTGGCCGCCAACCTGCACGGCCCTCGTAGTCACAGTGGCCCCTCTCAGGCCGCTACGTTTAGTTCTACAGCTCGGGGTGGTATTCTATCATCCCACCCATCTACCTTCGCCGAGTCGTCAATGGAAAATGATAGTCCGAGTGAAGAAACCACCTTGAAAGAACGACTGTAACGTGAAACACATTTTACGGTGATGCAATGTTTACATTATGTGATTACAGTCACTGGGTCACGCATGCGCGCTCACTTTAAGCGGAGCACGTGCCAGCTGTGCAGGCTAACAGCGCGATTCGCAGCCTCTGGAGTGTTTTTCTAATGTTTTGAGCTTTTGGTAATGGTCAGACAAGCTACCTGTGTACAGTTTACAAGTCTTCACCCTATGCTATGGATCTTACTATAATACCGTTATTATATAGTAATACCGTTATTATATCGGCGCTTTTTCTCAATTTTGGGGCGAATCGGACTCAAAGCGCCGCGAACTGAAACCCAACACGCACACTCACGTAACAGACACGGATTTACGCCATTTAAGACAAACACAGTACAAGACAGACGAAGGGCCAGTTCAGCTACTGAAGTTACAGAGATTTTTGATCGCATGTATTTGAAATTTGTAAAGTGGCCTGAAACCGGTACCAAAGTGTGTGTGTGTGTGTGTGGGGGGGGGGGGGGGGCCGGTTGTGCTAGCGAGGTTGAAACCGTGGGAGCTCATCCGTGACCCAGTGACACGAGGTTGTGAGGTCCCATGCCGTGTGCCAACCATTCCGCGGGGCCGCTCGAGGGGTATGCTTTACCTACGGTATAACTATTTTTTCCATACCTGTTTCATTACTTATTCCTTGTTAATTCCTCAATTTCCTGTTAACCGCATGCTTAGTGCGAGCGGTGTAGACTACATTCCCTGTAAATAGCATTTTTGTACTTGGGGTACACACTAGACTTAATAGTGTGTTGTGTGTTGTTGTTTTTCTTGTATGATATATGCGATCAGTAACTAGTATGGTGACATCTCCCCCCCCCCCCCCCCCAAAGGGTAGGTGAAAATTCTCGTGTACCTCTGCAGCTGCAGGAGCCCATGGTGGCAACATAATTTGGAATATCCGCAGTTATATGTATTTATGAAGAACATACAAGCTAAACAGCCAGAGTATAAATTCTGACACACCATATGAACTACTACGTGTGTTAGTGTGTTATGGTCTCAGCGTCATACTGGTAGTTGGGTTTTGTGTGTGTGTGTGTGTGTGTGTGTGTGTGTGTGTGTGTGTGTGTGTGTGTGTGTGTGTGTGTGTGTGTGTGTGTGTTTTATTCTTTCAATTTATTATTATTATTTTAAATTATTATTATTATTATTTTATTTATTTATTTATTATTTTAAATTAATTAATTTATTTATTATTTATTTATCTTTTTATTATTATTATTATTACTTTATTACTTTTTTTTTTTAAGTCACCAAGGATTTTGCTATGAAAACAGGGTGTATTTTATTTTTTCCTCCACTGTTGGGAGCGTCTTGTTCATGCAAATAACACAGGTTTTTTTTTACATTTTTGTTTTGTTTTTGTTTCTCTGTGTATTTTTTGTTAAAATGTTTATTTTGTGTGGAAATGACTGCTGGGTTAGTGTTGTATACTTTTCTTTCTTTTGCCATTCTGGGAACAAAATAATATGGGAAACCTGAGCCGTTCATGATACAATTACATATATATTCTGTACCTACAGTTTGTTGGTGTGTAAAATGGTCAATACCACAAGTCAATTGAAAATATGTACTGTTAACGCGAACGGCTTAGGTCAGCATCAAAAAAGGAAAGATGTATTGAATTTCCTCAGACAGAAAAAGGCCAGTATTTACTTTCTGCAAGAAACTCATCTCAAGACATCTAGTGAAAACATGATGAGGGCTATGTGGGAGTTTGAATGTTTTTTGAGTGGCAATGACACAAATAGTAAAGGTGTTGCCATACTGTTTAGTAACAATTTTGCTTATAAACTGCATGAAGTGTGTAGAAGTGATAACGGAATGTACTAGACATTGAAATAGCAGATAAACGGATGACTGTCGTAAATGTTTATGGTCCAAGTAATGTGGACTGCCCCTCCTTTTTTGACACTGTATTCAAGGAAATAAAAAGACTAGACAACCAGTATGTCATCATAGGGGGTGATTGGAATGTTGTTTCGAATGTTGATAAGGACACTTTTAGGTATAAAAATATTAATCGCCCACGCTCAATGAAAAAAGTGCTCGATATTATGACTGTATTTGATCTAGTGGATGCATGGAGAGAGCTTCACCCTGTAACCAGGCAGTATACATGGCGTCGGTTGATATTATGACTGTATTTGATCTAGTGGATGCATGAAGAGAGCTTCACCTTGTAACCAGGCAGTATACAATGACGTCGGTTGATATTATGACTGTATTTGATCTAGTGGATGCATGGAGAGAGCTTCACCCTGTAACCAGACAGTATACATGGCGTCGGTTGATATTATGACTGTATTTGATCTAGTGGATGCATGGAGAGAGCTTCACCCTGTAACCAGACAGTATACATGGCGTCGGTTGATATTATGACTGTATTTGATCTAGTGGATGCATGGAGAGAGCTTCACCCTGTAACCAGGCAGTATACATGGCGTCGGTTGATATTATGACTGTATTTGATCTAGTGGATGCATGGAGAGAGCTTCACCCTGTAACCAGGCAGTATACATGGCGTCGGTTGATATTATGACTGTATTTGATCTAGTGGATGCATGGAGAGAGCTTCACCCTGTAACCAGGCAGTATACATGGCGTCGGTTGATATTATGACTGTATTTGATCTAGTGGATGCATGGAGAGAGCTTCACCCTGTAACCAGGCAGTATACATGGCGTCGGTTGATATTATGACTGTATTTGATCTAGTGGATGCATGGAGAGAGCTTCACCCTGTAACCAGGCAGTATACATGGCGTCGGTTGATATTATGACTGTATATGATCTAGTGGATGCATGGAGAGAGCTTCACCCTGTAACCAGGCAGTATACATGGCGTCGGTTGATATTATGACTGTATTTGATCTAGTGGATGCATGGAGAGAGCTTCACCCTGTAACCAGGCAGTATACATGGCGTCGGTTGATATTATGACTGTATATGATCTAGTGGATGCATGGAGAGAGCTTCACCCTGTAACCAGGCAGTATACATGGCGTCGGTTGATATTATGACTGTATATGATCTAGTGGATGCATGGAGAGAGCTTCACCCTGTAACCAGGCAGTATACATGGATGGCGTCGGTTGATATTATGACTGTATTTGATCTAGTGGATGCATGGAGAGAGCTTCACCCTGTAACCAGGCAGTATACATGGCGTCGGTTGATATTATGACTGTATATGATCTAGTGGATGCATGGAGAGAGCTTCATCCTGTAACCAGGCAGTATACATGGCGTCGGTTGATATTATGACTGTATTTGATCTAGTGGATGCATGGAGAGAGCTTCATCCTGTAACCAGGCAGTATACATGGCGTCGGTTGATATTATGACTGTATTTGATCTAGTGGATGCATGGAGAGAGCTTCACCCTGTAACCAGGCAGTATACATGGCGTCGGTTGATATTATGACTGTATTTGATCTAGTGGATGCATGAAGAGAGCTTCACCTTGTAACCAGGCAGTATACAATGACGTCGGTTGATATTATGACTGTATTTGATCTAGTGGATGCATGGAGAGAGCTTCACCCTGTAACCAGACAGTATACATGGCGTCGGTTGATATTATGACTGTATTTGATCTAGTGGATGCATGGAGAGAGCTTCACCCTGTAACCAGACAGTATACATGGCGTCGGTTGATATTATGACTGTATTTGATCTAGTGGATGCATGGAGAGAGCTTCACCCTGTAACCAGGCAGTATACATGGCGTCGGTTGATATTATGACTGTATTTGATCTAGTGGATGCATGGAGAGAGCTTCACCCTGTAACCAGGCAGTATACATGGCGTCGGTTGATATTATGACTGTATTTGATCTAGTGGATGCATGGAGAGAGCTTCCCCCTGTAACCAGGCAGTATACATGGCGTCGGTTGATATTATGACTGTATTTGATCTAGTGGATGCATGGAGAGAGCTTCACCCTGTAACCAGGCAGTATACATGGCGTCGGTTGATATTATGACTGTATTTGATCTAGTGGATGCATGGAGAGAGCTTCACCTTGTAACCAGGCAGTATACATGGCGTCGGTTGATATTATGACTGTATTTGATCTAGTGGATGCATGGAGAGAGCTTCACCCTGTAACCAGGCAGTATACATGGCGTCGGTTGATATTATGACTGTATATGATCTAGTGGATGCATGGAGAGAGCTTCACCCTGTAACCAGGCAGTATACATGGCGTCGGTTGATATTATGACTGTATTTGATCTAGTGGATGCATGGAGAGAGCTTCACCCTGTAACCAGGCAGTATACATGGCGTCGGTTGATATTATGACTGTATATGATCTAGTGGATGCATGGAGAGAGCTTCACCCTGTAACCAGGCAGTATACATGGCGTCGGTTGATATTATGACTGTATTTGATCTAGTGGATGCATGGAGAGAGCTTCACCCTGTAACCAGGCAGTATACATGGCGTCGGTTGATATTATGACTGTATATGATCTAGTGGATGCATGGAGAGAGCTTCACCCTGTAACCAGGCAGTATACATGGCGTCGGTTGATATTATGACTGTATATGATCTAGTGGATGCATGGAGAGAGCTTCACCCTGTAACCAGGCAGTATACATGGATGGCGTCGGTTGATATTATGACTGTATTTGATCTAGTGGATGCATGGAGAGAGCTTCACCCTGTAACCAGGCAGTATACATGGCGTCGGTTGATATTATGACTGTATATGATCTAGTGGATGCATGGAGAGAGCTTCATCCTGTAACCAGGCAGTATACATGGCGTCGGTTGATATTATGACTGTATTTGATCTAGTGGATGCATGGAGAGAGCTTCATCCTGTAACCAGGCAGTATACATGGCGTCGGTTGATATTATGACTGTATTTGATCTAGTGGATGCATGGAGAGAGCTTCACCCTGTAACCAGGCAGTATACATGGCGTCGGTTGATATTATGACTGTATTTGATCTAGTGGATGCATGGAGAGAGCTTCACCCTGTAACCAGGCAGTATACATGGCGTCGGTTGATATTATGACTGTATTTGATCTAGTGGATGCATGGAGAGAGCTTCATCTTGTAACCAGGCAGTATACATGGCGTCGGTTGATATTATGACTGTATTTGATCTAGTGGATGCATGGAGAGAGCTTCACCTTGTAACCAGGCAGTATACATGGCGTCGGTTGATATTATGACTGTATTTGATCTAGTGGATGCATGGAGAGAGCTTCACCTTGTAACCAGGCAGTATACACGGCGTCGGTTGATATTATGACTGTATTTGATCTAGTGGATGCATGGAGAGAGCTTCACCCTGTAACCAGGCAGTATACATGGCGTCGGTTGATATTATGACTGTATATGATCTAGTGGATGCATGGAGAGAGCTTCACCCTGTAACCAGGCAGTATACATGGCGTCGGTTGATATTATGACTGTATATGATCTAGTGGATGCATGGAGAGAGCTTCACCCTGTAACCAGGCAGTATACATGGCGTCGGTTGATATTATGACTGTATATGATCTAGTGGATGCATGGAGAGAGCTTCACCCTGTAACCAGGCAGTATACATGGATGGCGTCGGTTGATATTATGACTGTATTTGATCTAGTGGATGCATGGAGAGAGCTTCACCCTGTAACCAGGCAGTATACATGGCGTCGGTTGATATTATGACTGTATATGATCTAGTGGATGCATGGAGAGAGCTTCATCCTGTAACCAGGCAGTATACATGGCGTCGGTTGATATTATGACTGTATTTGATCTAGTGGATGCATGGAGAGAGCTTCATCCTGTAACCAGGCAGTATACATGGCGTCGGTTGATATTATGACTGTATTTGATCTAGTGGATGCATGGAGAGAGCTTCATCCTGTAACCAGGCAGTATACATGGCGTCGGTTGATATTATGACTGTATTTGATCTAGTGGATGCATGGAGAGAGCTTCACCCTGTAACCAGGCAGTATACATGGCGTCGGTTGATATTATGACTGTATTTGATCTAGTGGATGCATGGAGAGAGCTTCACCCTGTAACCAGGCAGTATACATGGCGTCGGTTGATATTATGACTGTATTTGATCTAGTGGATGCATGGAGAGAGCTTCATCTTGTAACCAGGCAGTATACATGGCGTCGGTTGATATTATGACTGTATTTGATCTAGTGGATGCATGGAGAGAGCTTCACCTTGTAACCAGGCAGTATACATGGCGTCGGTTGATATTATGACTGTATTTGATCTAGTGGATGCATGGAGAGAGCTTCACCTTGTAACCAGGCAGTATACATGGCGTCGGTTGATATTATGACTGTATTTGATCTAGTGGATGCATGGAGAGAGCTTCACCTTGTAACCAGGCAGTATACATGGCGTCGGTTGATATTATGACTGTATTTGATCTAGTGGATGCATGGAGAGAGCTTCACCTTGTAACCAGGCAGTATACATGGCGTCGGTTGATATTATGACTGTATTTGATCTAGTGGATGCATGGAGAGAGCTTCACCTTGTAACCAGGCAGTATACACGGCGTCGGTTGATATTATGACTGTATTTGATCTAGTGGATGCATGGAGAGAGCTTCATCCTGTAACCAGGCAGTATACATGGCGTCGGTTGATATTATGACTGTATTTGATCTAGTGGATGCATGGAGAGAGCTTCATCCTGTAACCAGGCAGTATACATGGCGTCGGTTGATATTATGACTGTATTTGATCTAGTGGATGCATGGAGAGAGCTTCACCCTGTAACCAGGCAGTATACATGGCGTCGGTTGATATTATGACTGTATTTGATCTAGTGGATGCATGGAGAGAGCTTCACCCTGTAACCAGGCAGTATACATGGCGTCGGTTGATATTATGACTGTATTTGATCTAGTGGATGCATGGAGAGAGCTTCATCTTGTAACCAGGCAGTATACATGGCGTCGGTTGATATTATGACTGTATTTGATCTAGTGGATGCATGGAGAGAGCTTCACCTTGTAACCAGGCAGTATACATGGCGTCGGTTGATATTATGACTGTATTTGATCTAGTGGATGCATGGAGAGAGCTTCACCTTGTAACCAGGCAGTATACATGGCGTCGGTTGATATTATGACTGTATTTGATCTAGTGGATGCATGGAGAGAGCTTCACCTTGTAACCAGGCAGTATACATGGCGTCGGTTGATATTATGACTGTATTTGATCTAGTGGATGCATGGAGAGAGCTTCACCTTGTAACCAGGCAGTATACATGGCGTCGGTTGATATTATGACTGTATTTGATCTAGTGGATGCATGAAGAGAGCTTCACCTTGTAACCAGGCAGTATACATGGCGTCGGTTGATATTATGACTGTATTTGATCTAGTGGATGCATGGAGAGAGCTTCACCTTGTAACCAGGCAGTATACACGGCGTCGGTTGATATTATGACTGTATTTGATCTAGTGGATGCATGGAGAGAGCTTCATCCTGTAACCAAGCAGTATACATGGCGTCGGTTGATATTATGACTGTATTTGATCTAGTGGATGCATGGAGAGAGCTTCATCCTGTAACCAGGCAGTATACATGGCGTCGGTTGATATTATGACTGTATTTGATCTAGTGGATGCATGGAGAGAGCTTCACCCTGTAACCAGGCAGTATACATGGCGTCGGTTGATATTATGACTGTATTTGATCTAGTGGATGCATGGAGAGAGCTTCACCCTGTAACCAGGCAGTATACATGGCGTCGGTTGATATTATGACTGTATTTGATCTAGTGGATGCATGGAGAGAGCTTCATCTTGTAACCAGGCAGTATACATGGCGTCAGTTGATATTATGACTGTATTTGATCTAGTGGATGCATGGAGAGAGCTTCACCTTGTAACCAGGCAGTATACATGGCGTCGGTTGATATTATGACTGTATTTGATCTAGTGGATGCATGGAGAGAGCTTCACCTTGTAACCAGGCAGTATACATGGCGTCGGTTGATATTATGACTGTATTTGATCTAGTGGATGCATGGAGAGAGCTTCACCTTGTAACCAGGCAGTATACATGGCGTCGGTTGATATTATGACTGTATTTGATCTAGTGGATGCATGGAGAGAGCTTCACCTTGTAACCAGGCAGTATACATGGCGTCGGTTGGTATTATGACTGTATTTGATCTAGTGGATGCATGGAGAGAGCTTCACCTTGTAACCAGGCAGTATACACGGCGTCGGTTGATATTATGACTGTATTTGATCTAGTGGATGCATGGAGAGAGCTTCACCCTGTAACCAGGCAGTATACATGGCGTCGGTTGATATTATGACTGTATTTGATCTAGTGGATGCATGGAGAGAGCTTCACCCTGTAACCAGGCAGTATACATGGCGTCGGTTGATATTATGACTGTATATGATCTAGTGGATGCATGGAGAGAGCTTCACCCTGTAACCAGGCAGTATACATGGATGGCGTCGGTTGATATTATGACTGTATTTGATCTAGTGGATGCATGGAGAGAGCTTCCCCCTGTAACCAGGCAGTATACATGGCGTCGGTTGATATTATGACTGTATTTGATCTAGTGGATGCATGGAGAGAGCTTCACCTTGTAACCAGGCAGTATACATGGCGTCGGTTGATATTATGACTGTATTTGATCTAGTGGATGCATGGAGAGAGCTTCACCCTGTAACCAGGCAGTATACATGGCGTCGGTTGATATTATGACTGTATATGATCTAGTGGATGCATGGAGAGAGCTTCACCTTGTAACCAGGCAGTATACATGGATGGCGTCGGTTGATATTATGACTGTATTTGATCTAGTGGATGCATGGAGAGAGCTTCCCCCTGTAACCAGGCAGTATACATGGCGTCGGTTGATATTATGACTGTATTTGATCTAGTGGATGCATGGAGAGAGCTTCACCGTGTAACCAGGCAGTATACACGGCGTCGGTTGATATTATGACTGTATTTGATCTAGTGGATGCATGGAGAGAGCTTCACCTTGTAACCAGGCAGTATACACGGCGTCGGTTGATATTATGACTGTATTTGATCTAGTGGATGCATGGAGAGAGCTTCACCCTGTAACCAGGCAGTATACATGGCGTCGGTTGATATTATGACTGTATTTGATCTAGTGGATGCATGGAGAGAGCTTCACCCTGTAACCAGGCAGTATACATGGCGTCGGTTGATATTATGACTGTATATGATCTAGTGGATGCATGGAGAGAGCTTCACCCTGTAACCAGGCAGTATACATGGATGGCGTCGGTTGATATTATGACTGTATTTGATCTAGTGGATGCATGGAGAGAGCTTCCCCCTGTAACCAGGCAGTATACATGGCGTCGGTTGATATTATGACTGTATTTGATCTAGTGGATGCATGGAGAGAGCTTCACCTTGTAACCAGGCAGTATACATGGCGTCGGTTGATATTATGACTGTATTTGATCTAGTGGATGCATGGAGAGAGCTTCACCCTGTAACCAGGCAGTATACATGGCGTCGGTTGATATTATGACTGTATATGATCTAGTGGATGCATGGAGAGAGCTTCACCCTGTAACCAGGCAGTATACATGGATGGCGTCGGTTGATATTATGACTGTATTTGATCTAGTGGATGCATGGAGAGAGCTTCCCCCTGTAACCAGGCAGTATACATGGCGTCGGTTGATATTATGACTGTATTTGATCTAGTGGATGCATGGAGAGAGCTTCACCCTGTAACCAGGCAGTATACACGGCGTCGGTTTAACTTTACCCAACAGGGGAGGCTGGATTACTTCTTGATATAAGAATGTTTAATGTTGGATGTCTGCAAGGATTGAATCAGGTTATCGCTCCGATCACTCATTGGTGTCCATTGAATTTCTTTGCAAAACCTAACATTAAAAGAAGAACTTACTGGAAATTCAATAACTCCTTACTTAAAGATAAGTCATATGTTGATGTTAAAAAAAGCTATTTTAGCGTTAAAGAGACAGTATGGCATTGTATTGTATAATATGGATAATATTGGTAACGTTAGGAATAATGACTTTCAGCATTAATGACCAGACCTTTTTTGAAATGATTCTCTTAGCGGTTCGGGGCCGAACCATCTCCTATGCAAGTCACAAGAAAAAAGAAGATAATAGGAAAGAGGATGTCTTAAAAAAGGAAATAAGTGACATGGAACTTAATATTCATGATGATAATATCCCACTCTTGGAAGAGAAAAAAATGAGCTTGTTGAACTAAGAAGAAAAAAAAAACAGACGGTGTGATTGTTCGGTCCATAGCTAAATGGGTGCAGGAGGGGGAGAAAGTTTCAAAATATTTTTGCAACTTAGAAAATAGAAATTATGTTAGCAAAGCAGTGAATTTTTTTACTGAAGGATAATGGTGATGTAATACATGATGACCAGTCTATTCTAAAGGAAAACCAAGTTTTTTATGAACAGTTGTATGCTTCTAGAGAAGCAGAACTTGTGGATATTGACCTACCTTCTACTGTTGTCAGTCCCTCGTTGTCTGAGGAGGAGAGAGAGTCGACTGAAGGGCCTATCTCTTTGGATGAAGCACTTAGTGCTCTGAAACGAATGAGTAATAAAATCTCCTGGTTCGGATTGCTTTACCTCCAAATTTTACAATTTTTGGGGGGTGGACATTGGTTGCTTTCTTGTCAGATCTGTTAACCATGGTTTTCAGTGTGGTCAGATGTCAGTCACTCAGAGGCAGGGAGTGATCACCTGTATACCAAAGGAAGGTAAACATAAAAAGTTTTTAAAAAAACTGGAGGCCCATTACTCTCCTGAACACTAGTTATAAAATCGCATCAGCCTGTATATCCGAGCGATTAAAAAAAGGTACTGCCCTCCATTATTCATCAGGACCAAAAAGGTTTTCTGAAGGGCCGATAGATTGGGGAGAATATTTGTCTTCTATATGATGTACTTTTTTTTATACACATGTCAATCATATGCCTGGGCAGCTTCTCCTTGTAGACTTCGAGAAGGCGTTTGATTTAGTTGCCTGGTCTTTTATAAACAAATGTCTGGATTTTTTTTTAAATTTTGGTCCTGACATTAATAGTTTTATAAGAACTTTTTACAATCAGATAAATGCTTGCGTATCAGTCAATGGCCAATATTCTAGATGGTTCCAGGTATACCGGGTTTGTCGGCAAGGTGATCCAAGCTCGCCATATATCTAACTACTTTGTGCAGAAATTTTGGCTTCTGTTCTACGTCAGAACAAAAATATTAAGGGTTTAAAGATTAGGGACATCGAGCTACTTCTCTCGCAGTTTGCAGACGATACGTCAGTGTTCCTGGATGGTAACAGAAAATCATTTGAGAAAAGCATTCATACCTTACGTTACTTTGCATCCTTTTCTGGTTTGAAAATTAATCTAGACAAAACGCAAGTGATTTGGCTTGGATCCATGAAAGATTCTCCCACACGCTACATGCCAGATTCCAACTTTATCTGGGATCCTGGGATCTTTAAGGTACTTGGCATTAAATTTTCTACAGATGTGAATAGTATCACCAACATCAATTATGAAGGAAAGCTGGAAGAAATTCGACGGGTCTTACTTATATGGTCTAAGCGACAGCTTACTCCTTTAGGTAAGATCACGGTTATTAAAACACTTGCTGTGTCAAGATTGTTCATCTTTTCACTAACTTACCAGACCCACCTACACCTTTTCTCACGGAACTTAATAAAATGTTATTCTCCTTCCTGTGGGATGGTAAACGTGGTAAAATCAGTAAGTCTGTTGTATGTTCAGCATATGAGACAGGTGGTTTACGTATGCTGAACATTTTTTCTTTTCTGACGGCTCTGAAAGTCAGCTGGTTGAAACGACTATTTGGGTGTGACTCTCAACTGCAGAGGTCAGTGTTGACTTGTTGTCCTATGTTTAGAGATATACAGATTTGGTGGGGAATTTGCAAATGTGTTGATGCATCAATGCAAAAACAGTTTTTGGGCTGATGTTGCCAAACACTTTAAGACATTGTATAATAGATGTGCACCAACAAATTTTAATGAGTTGCTGTCCGAGTCTATACACTATAATAATAATATAATAAGAGATAGAAGAACTGTACATTTACACCAATGGAAAGAAAATGGAATTGTGGCAATTGGTGATCTTTTATACCAAAATGGCAAACTCCTCTCTTTTGTGCAATTTAAGCTGGTGTACCCTGAGGTCTCAACTAATTTTCTCTTGTATACTGGTGTAACCAATGCCAGTAGGGTTTATATTGACTCAAGAGCACTTGAACCGGCTGGAGACAATATAAAGTCTGATAGCAAGGTATGGTCCCTCATTTTAGAAGGTGGATCAAAAATGGTTTATGCAACTCTTGTGAAAATAAAGTCTAATCCTGTCTGTGTGCGAAAGTGGAAGGAAATGTTTGATGACCTACCAGAATGGAAATGTATATTTTTGAAATCACCTAAAACAACCCCGGACTGTCAGCTCAGGTGGTTTCAGTTAAGGCTGATACACAGACTCTTGCCCACAAAACGCTTTTTGTTTTTACGTAAACTGTCCAACACAGGCACATTGCCTCTCTTTACACATTGTACATTCTGTCAGCATGAGGAAGAAACTATTGCCCATCTTTTTTTGGGAGTGTCATTGTGTACAGAAGTTTTGGACAGACATGGTAAAGTGGTTACAGGATGATGGTACAAACTGTGCAACTCTTAGCTTTTGTAAGGAGTTGGTGCTTTTTGGAACTACCAAAAATTTCAAGTCAGACATTGTTATAGACCTAATGATTCTGATTGCCAAGTTTCATATTTATAAATTCAGGTTACAGGAAACTCAGCCAAGAATCGAACATTTTATTAACTGTATGAAAAGTCGCGTTAAAGTGGAAAAGTACAGATATGGGATCCTAGGCCAAACTGAAAAATTTAACAGACTGTGGTTTCCATACAGAGCACTTTTCTGTCAGTAGACACTACCACACATATACTTCCTTCTTAATATTTCTTCACCTTTTCGAATCTCTCATAGCCTGGCAGTGCGTCAGTGTTTATGTGTGTGTGTGTGTGGGGGGGGGGGGGGTGGCGGTGGGGGGGGGGGGGGGCGTGTAGGGTAATTTTTGTTGTTGTATTGTAGTCCCGCATTGTTTTGTACCACTATGTTTTATATTGTTTTGCAGTGTACTTTATTGCAGTGTATTCTGTGCTGTATCGTAGTCTGCTGTATTGTGCATTGTAGTTTTTTGTATCTTGTTATATATGTATATAATGCAAAGACAAGAATAAAAGAAAAAATAAAACAGGATGTCACAATTATTATAAACTTGACTATGTGATGCTGTGATCACTGTGAGTGCCACAATGTTTGATTTGTATCCCTACCCCCAAGTTGTAAAAATACACAAAATTAATTAGAAAAAACTACTAAAAAATTACTAAAGTTATTCCATTTCATTTTGACCTCTCTTTACCTATTAAGTTCCAATAATGTGAGCATAAAGTGCAAGAGTAAGGAAAGTCGTCATCCTTTACGGTACGTTCGTGGTGAATGATAGCTTTTTCCCATTTAAAATTGCTGAATTGGGAATCGTACGTCGTTTCCGATGCCCTCAGAAATTTTGTATACAACTGATAGGTCTTTTTTTTTAGGTTTTATTGGTTAGGATAGAGTACCACAGTTACTCCCAACCTGATTTTATGATGCTGTGATGCATTTAGGGGCCACAGTGGCTGAATCTGCTACCTTACCCCCATTTTACCAGTACGCAAAGGAACGCAAAATGATCATAACAATTGCTTACGTCATAGCCCTCTGTTTAAATTTTTTTGTTGTCAGGTTTTTTTTTTTAACAAAGTATGCATATTGCGCATAAAAATGTGTGATCATTTCATTTATTTCAAATCCATCCTTGAAACCCATCTTATTGAGTACTGAGGGGGGGGGGGGGGGGGGGGGGGGTGTACACAGTAGACCGGGCTAGCTTATGGACTAATACGGCATAACCTGACAATTGCAAACAACGCCAATACTAGAAGGCACTTGACGAGCAGTGACGTCCGTGTGCGAGCCGTAGGAAAACTTCCATTTCATAAACATCGACTTATAATAGACTCAGAAGCTGGCGTAACAACTGTCTGTCACTTCACGCTTTAATTGTTTCCTCACGGCTCCAGCGGCTCTTGTCACCCACCGACATCCAAGAACGAACTGCGATTAGGATCGAGCGAACAATTATTACCTTCTCCTCACGATAATCACAGCTCAGTGTAACATTTTCAGCAAAAGGCATAGACGGACAGCGATGAGGATCTGGCGATCCTCGTGGCTGTCTGTCTACGACTCTTGCTGACCGTTTTACACCTATGTTCCTGAGGCGGACAAAGACATTCACCATCCATCAGCAAGAGGTAGCCTATTGACAGACAACGACGAAGATCTATCCCCAGTGAGCAGGAGGTCTGCAGGCCGATTTCTGCCGCAGTGGGCCCGCGCACGAATGTGCGCGGGCCCACTCCGGCAGAAATCGGCCCGGAAGATATTGTGCTTATTGGGGGTTGATCCCTACTAACCGGCCTTCACTGGCACTGATCGTACATGGTGCGTCTAAAATGTGTGTAAATTCAACGCGAAAGAGCGCCAGCCGTGCCATGAACAATGGATACAAAGTGGTTTCAGCAAGAGGCATAGATCCTCATGAGCCCCCGCAATTGCAGGGGCTCATGAGGATCTATTCCTCTTGCAGTAAGTGTGGTGTCCATTTTTTTCTCTCTCTCGGGCATTGAATTGGTTTTAATGCTGATGTCGCTTTAAAATAAGTTCATCATTCTGCACGGTACTGAATTTCGAGACACCGGTCACGAGAAACAAAAATACGAGACTTTGGGTTTCAACGCATTACAATTTTTTTTTTTTTTTTTGTCATGATACGGCAGATCTTTATTCGAAATGACTCAATTAACAAAGGTAATATGTCCATTATCAGTGCAGCGAGATTGTCAACGTATTCAATGAAAATCTCGCTTTAAAAAAAAAAACTGCACTTACTGACTTTTGCCCAATCTGTGCAGATTTAGTCCACTTTTACAAGATTTAGCTGAAATTGACCAGATTTAGTAATAAATAATAAATAAATGAATAAGTTAATTAATTAATTAATTTATAATAAAAAGTTAATTAATTAATTAATCATCAATCAATCAATCAATCAATCATTCAATCAATGATAATAAATAAATAAACAAATTTACACTCCGTAGATACCGCTAGACAGACAAACGCATAAATATAGCGAAAATGACCGTTTGGGTAATTAAAATCTCGGTGCGTTAGTCGTGACTGGTGAGTGCAAAATTTGGACTATATGACTTCCGGTGTCTGGTGTCTCCCATGGAGACTGCATCCCTTGAACATCGTTTGGACGTCCTTGAAGCAAGCAAGATGGCGACCAGGTGATTTAATCACTGAAATGACAAACCTAGTGTTAGCAGAGCTCTGCTAGTCTCATGACTAAGGAGATCATAAGCCGCGTATCCGGCTGCGGCACGACTCGAATGAGTTAACCCCTTCACTGCCAGTGATCACGAATTTTGCGTGTGAATTTACTGTACACTGACCCACGTTCCCGTGCAGTAACACTAAACTGGAACCAGAAGGATGCCTACTGATGACGTGTGTGTGTGTGTGTGTGTGTGTGTGTGTGTGTGTGTGTGTGTGTGTGTGTGTGTGTGTGTGTGTATGTAGACGAAAGACCTAAAACGGGTGACTGTCTTTACCATCCTTATGGAAACTGGGTATGTGTATAATTCTGGGTTTCCAAGTCAGACACCCATTTTTTCTGAGGGTTGTTTCTGCATTGTCTTGCGGTAAAGATTCATAAAAAGTAAAAAAATCCGTTTTTCTCATTTTGGCGTTAACACATGCACTTTTGTGTTTAACAGACACGCCGGTAGTGTGTTTGAAAACTTGTCCCTCCCAGCAATGTGTGTGTTGTGACACAGAACCCTGAAAATGAGCGTGTATGTATTACATCACCCTTCTCAGCTAGCTATAAATAACTTCATAGCTGATATGGGTCAGGGGGGATATTTTGTTGTTTTAGGGAGTAAATTGTTTATGTTTCTACAGAATTAGGTTTGTTATTTGAGGGTGTGGTTGTTTTGTTAAAAAAAGTGTTGAGTTGTAATGTACTTCCGGGGCGATGTGGAGAAAGGTGATGTCTAGTGGCAGATTTGAGATTCATGTATACGTTCACCAGGGACTTAGCCTATACGTTTTCTACGTTTGTTTCCATGTCAGATGAAGAATATTTGATCTGAAACGTCGTTCTTTGTTTCTATTTTAAAGGGTTTTTCGCCACTATCTTCTGTTTTAGTTTGACTTAGCCTATAATTATATTCGTGCGCCAGTTGCTAAGAAGTGAAGTGATTGTATGAGTGCGCATTGTAAGAGAGGACGTTTAGACTTTGGGTGAGGCTGCTGTTGTCTTTTGTCCTGCCCGACCTTTTGGTTGAACCTGTTGCTTTATTTTGTAGGTTTGTCGATGTTATCAATGCCGCATCTCCTTTTGGATTGTATGCACAAATTGATTGAATGGAAATGACGTCACAGAGTCAGCGTCGTTTCATGCGTCGTCTGCACCAGTCAGTCGTTTAGTGCAGTTAAAAGAGTGCAGGCTTGGATGGGCCATTTTCTGATGTAATAGTAAAGTATTATTTGTGTGAATGCTGTCCGTTTGAAGGAAGGTTGATTGATTGTACATAGCTTAACGTCCCGACAGCAACAAGACTTTCTCAGGACGTGCCTGCACTGCTAGTGACAAAAACTCAACAGAATATTGAATGTATGTCGCCAGCCGGTCCAATACGTTAAATAAAACCTACGACATGGGGCCTAAATAAAGCTAAGACCATTTAGCAACACACATCGAATATCAAGAGCCACAGGCAGCGCAGACAGTAGGGAGAGTTTAAAAAAGGAAAATGCAGGTGAATGGACCAAGGGTAGACAGAAACACATGCCCCCGGAATATAGAGAAAAAACCCACCCTGTGGGGCTGACCAGGGTGCCCCTGGGAACTAAAAAGTCCCCCAGGGCAGACCCGGTTGGGGGTGTTTGAAGGAAGGACTGGAAAGTCGAGTGTTGAGGGCAGACCGGTTGGGGGTGTTTCAGGGAAGGACTGGAAAGTCGAGTGTTGAGCGAAGCCCGAGAGAAGGCGAGGATGGGAAAAATATCCAGCACTATACGTTGGAATAGATGCATATCAGTTACGACATGCTTGTAAATTAAAACACTTTTAACCCCACCCGGGTCTGCCCTGGGGGACTTGGGTGGGGTTAACTACTTTTTATTTCCCAGGGGCACCCTGGTCAGCCCCACAGGGTGGGTTTTTCTCTCTATTCTGGGGCATGTGTCTCTGTCGGCCCTTTGTCCATTCACCTGTATTTGACTTTTTAAAACTCTCCCTACTGTCTGCACTGCCTGTAGCTCTTGATATTGGATGTGTGTTGCTAAATGGTCTTAGCTTTATGTAGGCCCCATGTGTTAGGTTTATTTAATGTATTTGACCGGCTGGCGATATACATTCAATGTTCTGTTTAGTTGTTGTTTTTTCACAAGCAGTGCAGGCACGTCCTGAGAAAGCCTTGTTGCTGTCGGGACGTTAAGTAATGTACAATAAAACACTTTTAACATTAAGAAAAGTTGAGTTAAAAGAGGTTTTAAAACAGTTTTCATAAAAACTTTTGCCCGACACGCTTCTAAAAACAACATTTTCTTAGTTTTAAACCTTGTACCGCGCCATAAACGCCGCGATTGCTTTTCAGTCTTAGCTGTCCTATAGTGTGGAATGTGGGACTTTGCCAACTGGATCCATCTGGTGCACTCCAAATGAGTATTTGTGAGTGGTTTGACGTGCAACTCAGTGTGCGCCTCTGAAATGACCTACTGATTCCACTGATAATGAAACTCTTTCATTCATAAGAGTGCATTGAGCAGCTCTATAAACCAAAAGTGATGACCCCCTCTCCCCCCCCCCCCCCACCCTCCCCTCCCCCCCCCCCCCCCCCGCCCCGCCCCCCACACACACACACTTCTCCCCCCCCCCCAACCCCCTTACAACCCCACTCAAACAATCATAATAGTAAAATCAACCAAAGGTATCTTTAGTGAGGTATTTTCACTGTAATCCCAGTTTTGTGTGAGAGGCACCCACTTTTGGGGTAAACACCCATTTTTTTTCCATCCAGTAGCTCTGTTTCTAGAAAATGTCTATTTTATTTTAAGTTGTAGAGCTTAGTTATAAGGTGAGTTCTAAACATTGGCATCAACTCCAGAGCCCTAGAATAAATAGAAATATGGGAACCCATTTTCACATAAAATGGTAGGTCACCCAGTCTGAGGGTTTTGTGTTCATGTGTGTGTGTGTGTGTGTGTGTGTGTGTGTGTGTGTGTGTGTGTGTGTGTGTGTGTGTGTGTGTTCGTGATCGTGATCGTGTATGTGCACGCACACACCAGAAGTGTTTTGTGGCCGTTTAGGTTTGTTCTTCTTTCTTGTTAATACTTATTTGTATATTTATTTTTGCATACTGTGTGTGTCCATTGTAAAGCGACAAGAGCTCAGTCAGGAGGTTAGGCCCTATATAAATATCTATTATTATTATTATTATTATTATTATTATTATTATTATTATTATTATTATTATTATGTTCAACGATCGCAGGAGTAACGAGAGACACAAATCCTCATGCGGACCCCCCGCGACTGCGGGGTCATGAGCGTTTATGTCTCTTGCAGCTGGGTAGCGTTCGCGTTTCCCCGGCACTAAAGGGGTTAAGCACATAGAGAAAAAACACGGCCATTTTATGTGCTGAATAAGCTCCTTGTTCTAAGTGTAACGCACGCAGACTTGCCCACAGTCGTACGCACATACTCTCGCACAACAGACGCATACACCGCCACTGACTCAGACGGGCGCGGTACAACTCAACACACGGGCTCCCTTTCTAAAGTAACCTTTATACACTATACAAGAAAAGAAAGGCTTAAATGACTATCAAACTATATACACTTCTCTACTAACATCCGAATATCACACACACAATTCACAATATCTCGCCAGGCTAGGTGTTAGTTCTCAGTTTCCAACCTGTTTGATGTTATTGCCTGGTTACGTTGGTCCTTCTCACGTCTAGGCGTGCAAGTCCGTTGTATGCTCTTTCCTGTCGTCCTGTCTGTAACACGGACGTCCTTGTACTCGCACCGTAGCGCAGTTCTCGCTGTGATCCGGGTATCTTGGTCCCGATCAGACTCACTCTGAGTGAAGAGCTGGAGGGATGACCTCACGTTAGGTCCCACCTGTGACTGACGTCTTGGCGTCCGTCGTTCCACTCTTTACAAGCACTCTGAATACGACAACAAAAGTCCCACCGTAACACTTGCTAAACACATAACATATTGGATCAATGGGAAACGTCACGTAACCTGGCCGATACAAATAACTCACACGTTCATTCACACACACACACACGTGCTTCATAAACTGTCTACTTCCGCAACACCCCCATATCTCTGTCACTATCTTGAAACAGACTATAGCCTAACACTCTCGCTATACACTACTCTATACACTGGAAAAGACTATGCTTAACCATCCAAGTACTATCTTCATAGCGACTTAAGCATACACACCTTACATTCCTTTAGTCATCCATCTCGGTAAATAACTGTATACCAAAAACACCGGTTACTTCACTGAATTCTAAACCAACATAACTGAACCAAACCGGCCAACACTATACAAGCAAATTACTCTTAGCAACGCATACTGTCTTTAACTAAGCAACTATCAATACTACATATATAGAAACATACCTGAATTCTAGGCTTCAGAGTCTTGGAATACGGGCTAGGTATCTCAAACACATCCGTCCAAACTGACGATAAGCCCCGTACTAATAATTATATTACTGCTCTGACAGACACAGCTTTTGCCTAGAACTCACTAAACAGAACTCACCAAAACTCCGTGCTAACCATGTCTTACAGATTCCACGTGAGCAGCAGGCCCCACGGACTATCGGCACAACAAACCGTTAACAAAAACCGTACCGTATTTATCCTACTGTGTGAGCACTATGCACGAGCATAGAGCTTCATCACACTAAGTCTTGCAGACCTCTGCTAACACAGATTGTCTGTAGTCGCTGTCTCAAGGACACGCATAGATCAAAATAACACTAATCCGTGGCATAAAATGACTTGTTTTCATACCTACGTCACACGACCAATGCTTTAATACAAACCGTACCATGTGACCTCGCTACAAAAACCCTTGAAGCGACTAATTTTGTAGCCCTCTTTCTGACGCGTCTTGGATGCCAGTTTAGTTCTATAAAAGATCACCTAAAGTACAAAGTTACTTAGTGTTGTTCGAAACAACAGGCACACTGCTGGAGAAGGCACCGTCATGAAAGATTTTAAATTACGTCGTAAGTCTACTGCGTATAAATGTATATTCCTTTCACATCAGTCATGTCTGGCGTGATCCAGGTCGGAAGATTTCTTCTTGATTTATTTTACGAAAATAGTGGAGAAATGAAAACAAATACGTTATTGGTAGCAGGGACTTGCTGCACGGACCCTTGTAGGCCTTAGGGAGATCAAAGGAACTATTGTACCCATCAGGCCTTTGGTCTTCGGGGAACAATGGTTTCTTTGACCTCAATCAGGCCTGCAAGGTTCCGTGTAGCAAACCGCTGCTACCAATTTATTTATTTATATATATTTTTTTGTAAAGGGGACATGATTCACAGGCTAACATCAGCCGGAACGACTCTGAAAGCGACAGCAACATTTCTTTTCATTTTCGGATTTAATCCTAAAATTCAAACAGCGGGTGACTCCATTGTTCCCCGACGGACTGTAAGATACATCCGGGATATCGATCACGTCACACATCCAGCCAGTTAGGACGCACTTCCTTTAGGACACACTGCCGGTTACCCTTGTATGTGTCGTGTCTGTCACTCAAGACTGTTATTCGATTTTTTTCTTTCTCATTCAGACCAACGTGGTGGCTGCCAAGAGTGTAAAATGCAAATAACCTTGACCACTAACCAAAAAAAATTCCTCAACTGTTCTGTCCTTGACGTTCCGAAATGTATTCCTGTCCTTGAATTTAATTTAACGGAGACATAATCCAGGAATTTTCCATTGACCGACACTGCGTTTTAAATTACACAACACTTGATTTTATTTCGTGAGCTCGGCCCGATACGAGCAGAAACAATGATTGCTACACGGAAGCAGTCAATCATCACAGAAACAAAAAATTCCAGTCCTCGAGCCGACGTTGGCCATAGTTGGCGCGTGGTACGTTGGCTCGATGATCTTTTGCTTACTCAAGACATTGTGCGGTCGTTCAGTCGCGATGTCGCGAGCGGTTCCTTGAGGTGGGGGGGGGGGGGATGCTGACTACACGTTGCCCCAGCACGTCCCAGAGGTGCTCGATGGGAGCCAGATCAGGTGAACGAGCTGGCCACTCCATCTTCATGATGCCCCGTTGCTCAAGGTACTCATCCACCACACGGGCGCGATGAGGTCGAGCGTTGTCGTCCTGCAGAACAGCATTGTCGCCTATAGCGCAGTCCAGTCAGGGTGCCTTGGATGACGTGGAGGGGGGTCCTGCCTTCCCTGCTGAAGGTTGCCCTGAAGCCTGAACCATAACTGAGCCTCCTCCGTAGCGATCCACGTCTTGGACGCATCCATCCGTGAATCGCTCGCCCTGGCGTCTCCAGACCCTCACCCTGCCGTCGTTGAAGGACACAGTGAACCGCCGGGTGACTCATCAGTAAACAGAACCTGAGTCCACTGGAGTCTGTTCCACCTCACATGTTGACGACACCAGACAACCCGGGCTCTGCGATGAGCTGGAGTGAGGGGTATTCTCACTGCTGCTCTGCACGAAGTCAGGCCAATTTCGCGCAGACGTCGGCAGACTGTGCTTCTGCTGACGTTAACGTTTGCTGCTTGCATCAGTTGACGTCGCAGAGTGGTTGACGTGACAGTTAGGTCGCGCTGAGCCGCCACAAAGAGGTATATGTCCTTCCTTCTGCTGGTGCAGCGCTGGCGTCCTGAGCAGGGTCGTCGTTCTGCCCTTCTAGTTTCTTGGAATCGTGACAGCAGCCTCTGGATCACTGAATGGGACACCCCAAGACTTCTCCCAACTTCTCGTCCGGAAATTCCATCCTGCAGCCATGCTAGCGCCCGGCCTTGATCTACTGGCGTTAGGCTTCGTCGTGGTGGCATGGTTAGGAAAGTGACAATTGTGCCCCTACTGTACCGGTATTTGTAGCGAAACAGAGGTGCTCAGTGTTCACGACTGACCCCTTTAGCACGTGCATCACGACTTTACCGAGTTTTTCCACCTGCCAGCCTTTGGTACGCTTGCCAATATCGCACAGCTTTTCACAAAAACTGACGATGTTTCACGTGCATTTGACACGTTCGTGGAAATTGATGAATTGTTGTCTATTGTTCCCAGTACAGTGGACTATCTAAGGTCAACTTTTAACCCATTTGGATCGAAAGAACATTGTATTTTATTAGCGTACTTGCGACGATAAACAATGACACAAAAAAAGTGGGGTGGCCCTTAAGTTTTGACCATTAGTATATAGTTTATATCACTCGCATGGCATTTTCTGGGCTGGATGTTCAATCTACAACCTTCGATTTACCTAGCAACAAAAAATGGACCGACGACCGAACATGAGCACATGCTGAAGTAAAAGTGTGACGTACCAAGACTTGTACGTGTATATTTAAATGACTCGTGTATGGAGCAGGGAAGTGCGTCGTTTCAACCTTAAAATTAGAGTTTGACGTCAAATAAAGACTTCCTTTTGTCACCAGCAATAGAAAGCAGTGGCGGCATCTCTCTAAGACAGGAGTTTTGTGAAAGCGTCTGCTGTGACTTGAAGGAAATTCGTGACAAACAGGTTAGAGGATGGTTTTCTCTTTACTCATTCGAGACGTGCCGCCTACGGATACGCGGCGGGTCGCCGCGTATCCGTACGCGGCACGCCTCGAATGAGTTAAACTGTTGGATTAGTGTTAGAAATTATTATCGGCGGATTTGCTGGCATCTGAAGCACATTTGTAATTTTAGAGGCGTCAGACATAAACATGCCATGAGTGAGTCCACCTTGAAGGCTGTTTCAGTCACATTTCGGTACACAAAAATCCTAAGCAGAAGGAGGCACGTCAGTGGTATAAACTGCAAAGTGAAAAGAGCTCTCGCGGATTACAGAAAAATTGTTCACCTCGTATGCTATTTCAGTTGTGGAGCCGGAATGCTCGGTGAGTCTCGCATTTTAGACTCCACCAAATAACTAGGTTCGACCCCATATAGTATAGACAATGGCGGCCATGCAACACCTCCTGACCGCCCGCTCCGGCAGAAATGGTCGCCACCGGCAGTATTCTAGCAGACATTGTACCTTCGTTTGATATGCGATGTCAGGCCCTGCAATGCTGCATCACGACCGGTATTTCTTTTTGATGACTTTTGGCAATTTGATGTGCTGTGACTGTTAATTGGATTTTATATTTTTCCCCGCTGTGCCGCTATGCTGGGAGTCAAGTTGATACACGCTAATCTTGTTGTACTAAGCGGATATCAGAAAAAAAAAGAAAAAAAAAAAACAGCGCACGTTATGCTGTGGCAATACAACCAACGTGCTTTTCTCCCCTTTCATCATCTCATCTCAGGAGTGGATCTTCCGGCACGCCACGCTTAACATCACTGCCTGCGCTAGTGCACTCAACGAATCGAGGACGAGCAAGCTCAGTTCAGGCCCCACATTCCAGCCGAATCATGTAATGACAGACACCTCCCAGACGCAGTGACTGTGCTTCTTACTGAACAGCCGCGTGTGTACTCCGCTTTAGAAACCATTTCGGACTGCTTTCACGTTAATGGTGTAGTTCTACTACTTTTGTTGTTTAAAATGACTATGAAGTTATATACTAGTTAAGTTCAGTATAATTAAGGTGGTGACTGTTTATGCCGGAGCGACTGTCTAAACACCGGCGCTGTACGTATGGCGGCGACTACGGGCCCCCAGGTGCTGTTTGACAATTGTTCAGTTTTATGTTGCCTAGATCGGAGATCATCTCCGTATCGACGTGCGTATTTTGTTTCTGTTGTTAACTTGTTTTTTTTATGTACTAGCTTTAGTCAAGTAGGACTGAACTTAATAAATAACATTATAATAGTGTGTTTAGGAGATATAGGGCTGTCTTAGTATTCTGTTTTTGTTAGGGAGGTTCGGGTCGGGAAGAGGCCACTGGCGCTGGCCATTAGATGCCTTGGCGACGGGCTTCACCCGTCCCGAGTCATTGTCCATTTTGTAGCTCTGTTATTGTATTTGTGGAATGAGCGAGTGAGTGAATGTTAGCAGCACCTGTGGTGGCAAAAATGTTAATTTCCCCATGAGGGGTTAATAAAGTATTATTGTATTGTATTGTATTGTATTGTATTGTCTAAGCATTAGTAATTTTGTTACACGAAAGAACGGATAAACGATGTTCTTGAGCTATTAGTTGTGTTGTGGGCGTAGGACTGAGCACAGAAACGTGATTTGGAAAACACTAGACATTTTTCGAAATCAGAAGTAGGTCAAAATTTGCACGTGTTTGACGCCAACAGTGGATTAATTAGCCCGATCAAACATACGATATCGCATCCCCCCCCCCCTTCTCCCCCCGCTGTTTTCATCGAAGAACGTGCAGTTTTTAGCCACCACTTATGATTTACGAACAATGTCTATTGTTTCAGTCAAGCAACAGAATCCACGTCTATGGAGCACAGTGCACGCATTTTGTAGGAACAGAGAGATCGATACAGCTATTAAAAAAATATTATTGCGGATTAATTTCAATAATATCCCCCCTTTGTGCATGCAGCCTATAGTACAGTGAAGAGTGCGTTTGGCGGCATGCACAAGCGGGTTAACCCCCTAACACTGCCGGGGCAAGGCGAACTCGACCCAGCTGCAAGAGACATAAACCCTCATGAGTCCCCAGCAGTCGCGGGAGGCTCGTGAGGATTTATGTCTCTTGTTGGTCCTATGTTCTTCACACCGAATTTTGTCCCATTTACATCTGTGTTCTTCATTCCAATGTCTGTCAGTCGCTGCGGGCGCGCGAGTTGAGGTAACTGGCAGGAAATGGATTAACCCCTTCACTGCCAGTCGACGCAGATCGCGTCTCTGAACTCTTTGTTGACCCATACTGAGGCTAAAAGCTTCAAATTTGTCCACTGCCATGTGCAAGCTACATTAGAGTACTTACAGATATGGATATAGACCAATGACTTTAGTTCAAGGGTGGTGCCACAATAGCTTGGCGCCTAGAGGCGCCAAGCTATTCTGGCACTACCCTTGAACTATTTTAGTCAAACTTATTTCACACGCTGGTGTATTCCGAATGATAAGGGCTAATTCAACATCGAAGCCGTCTAACGAACGTGGACACGAAGTGGTTTCCAGTCAGCAACTTCGGGGGCGCACGAGGAACTGAGTCTTTTGCAGCTGGATCGCGTGCGTTCATTTTTTTCTTGTCAGTGAAGGGGTTCATAATGTCAGCAAATCACCGCGTATGTTAACGCATAAGCATAAGCCGCGTATCCGCAGGCGGCACGTCTCGAATGAGTTAACACAGGCCTCTGGTTTTAGAAATAGCTCCTTCCGCCATCACTCAGCTAAAACGAAGTAAACAAGTGTGTTCGGCATGTCAAGGGCAGATCATGCGCAGGGAGTTGTCTTTTTTGACAAGGATAATCCGTCTGCGGTTTGGATTTCCTGTTCCAAAAAACCTTAACCCATGTCTGTCCATGTTCCGTTGTTTTGAGTCCAGGAATATCCGTTTGTCATAAATTTCCTATGCCAACTGCAAGGTCAAGGTAAGTTTTTATTTTTTTAGCCGCTTCTTTCTGTATCTGACCCGAAAATTTATGTAGGAACAAGACATAGTAATAAATGCTTTTTACTTTTTACTTCACACTTCCCGGAGCTTCTCGTTTTTTAATGCAAGATTGCCCGCTTTTGTAGTTGAGCTTCCGTTAAACCCGTCATTTCAGCGCCGAGAAATTTTGAACACCACTCAAATGCAAGAGGTATAGATCCTCATGAGCCCGCGCATTTGCGGGGGCTCATGAGGATATATGCCTCTTGCTCACTTTGAATCCATGTTCCTGGGATAGTTAGGTTTTTTTTTGTTTGTTTGGTTGGTTTTGGTTTTGTTGTGGGGGAGGGGGGTGGGGGGGGGGTTGGGGTTGTAGGTGGGGGGGGGGGGGGGTTGTTTGTGTTGAGTTAACGAGGATTACAGAAACACATTCTGCGTCAACTGGCACTAAACGGGTTCATTTACCTCATCACGTTTACCTCATCACGTTTACCTTCGAGTTAGGTACAAGACCTTTCCTTTCGAAGCGGTGCGATGCCACAGTTGGGTCGCTCTTACTTTACTCCCACGCTCATGATCGTGATGTGGATTCGTTGTAAATAAACAGTCACATGTGTACGGCGGATTTGCACAACCCCTATCACCACACAACTGAGACAGCCTTGTAACACGTGCTCGAGAAAAGCGTGCGAGTTGCACACAACAACATATCATTGACCACCCAATGCGCAAAAGGCCATCGGGCCGAGGTCAGCCGCCGTTGGCCCGCGCACAGCCGTGCGCGGGCCAACGGCGGTCGATGTCGGCCCGGCGATGGCCTTTGCGCACACGGCATCAGTTTGTTCAAGATGAACTTTTCTGTATTGCAACGTCAACTCCATTCAGTTTCACAGATTAAAACATTTCAGAGCTATAAGGCAAGCAGAAATGTTCTCAGCACACCCTGTCAGTCCACTTCTCAAACTGACGAGGAATTCTCTGTTTATGGTGCCAGTCTAATCTTGCGCTAGCCTTGAATTATCACGAATCGATCCATCTCCTGCAGCTGGTACATAGTCGTTAAGTGACACCCCCAAAATTTGGGAAATGTGGGTCAGATCAGATCAGAATTTTATTTACCGTCTTTTCACTCCCGGGTGGTATTAGACAACAACAAAAAGAGAAGAAAAAACACCAAACAACAAACAATTACTATATAATACATGCATTATTATTATTATCAAGAATCGCAATAATTAACCACGTGGGTAATGTGGCTGTGGGGTTAAGTGGGTTAATTGCCACTGAAACTCGCGAGAGACTGTGAGAGGCGTCGTGATCAACCACGCAAACCACGCCAGATCAAACTCTAAATGAAGAACGCCAACTGCAGCCAACGTAGGTTTTGCCCGCTGGGAACGCCGCTAAATATAGAGAACCGGGTGGGGGGGGGGTGGGTGGGGGGGGGGTGAAGTTGCATGAGTGAGCTTAGTCAAGCTATTGGACTGAAAATCGTAAAGTGGATTTACCTGTTTTTCTCTTTCTCTATGCTATACAGAATTTGCTCTGGCGTAGGTCTTTAAACCCCTCGAGCATGCAGCCACTGTACTGCTTACAAAACCGGCGGCTGCATGCGCAAGGCGGTTAACCCAGTTAGCCCCAAGGCCGCAATACCAATTTTGGAGGTGTCACCTAACGACTCTGTACCATTTGCAGGAGATGGATCGACGATGATAATTCAAGGGTAGTGCCAGATTAGCTTGGCGCCATCAGGCGCCAAGCTATTCTAGCACTACCCTTGAATTATCATTGTCGATTCATTTTTCCTGCTGTAGTACGTCGGGGATAAAGAACATTTTTTTCCCGTTGGTAAGAATGACAGAAACAAGGAAAATTGCCAATTATTCGTTTTCTGTTTTGAGAACAGTTGATGTTTGCTTAATAGCGTTATTTACGCGTTACTTTTAATGGTGTTATTAATTACTGCAGACAGCGCAAAAGCACATCACTGAGCCCATCACAGCGTTATAATGAAGATTTACATACCTTTCATCGCTTTCCATTTTGTCACTCAGATGTCACAGTGACATGGCAACACTGCCTTACGCATTGAAACTCAGACGGATGGACAGAGACAAAAGAAATTGTCCATGGTTTCATGGGTATAATTTGTCCCCACTGGGAGTGAAGAGGGTAATGCAGTTAAAAGTACAGATGAACAGTAGCACATCCGGTATATTCTTGCATATACATTTTAGTGTAATCGCGTCCACTTTTGACTGATGTTATTTGTTTGTTTGTTTGTTTTATGTGTATTTTTTTGTTCGTTCGTTGATTGATTGATTGATTGATTGATTGCAAACATTGGGTGCTATACCTTGCACCTTCTGAAATTGTATTACTATCAATCCTGCGCAACGGACTTTAGATTAAAACATGATACGTGAACGATTATGATGCACCAGTTGCGGGAGACGAAAGACAATGACATTTAAAAGGTAATGCCTGAATGTTTTTCCAACAAGGAAGGCGGCAACACGCTAATCAGGCTCTACCCTTGAATTATCAGAGTCGTTCCAACAACCGCTTTACCTTGTGAGTTGTGCATGGACGAGTTAGACATGCCTGACGTGGACAAAACCAGCCAGCTTGGCCAAACCAAAAATGATTGGCACATTACATTCTGTGCCTCTGCTGGATCAGAAGCGATGGTTCGCCATCCACAGGTCCAAGAATACTGTAAATGAAGAAGAAAGTTCCTCCGCAGCGAAAAATACTGATAGTAACTCGTAAAATAGACACAGGTTTGTTACTTTTCCAACTATAAAGAAAACTGATCTTTCCCTTGTAGAATTTGACAATAATGTGCAACAAAGTACGATACATAGGCGTGCACTGATGGGTTTCAAAACACAAGCCAAATTTGTGGCGAGCATGAGGTATGTCTCAGACAACAATAAATCTCTATCAATTCCTAAACTAAATGAAAATATTTCAGAACTATAACTTCAGTCGCATACATCTCTAACAGGTTTGATATAAACTGCACAAGCAGAAAAACAGACAAGTAATCCAAATAAATAAATTTTGTCGAAGTAAAAAAAAAGAAAAAAAGTTTGCTGTAAAACTCCATGTTCGCCACATTTAAAAGCATATAACGCCGCAGCCAATTGATATCTTTTCTCCAAACAAAGATTAATGGAGAATGTATTTCTCCTACTCTGCATCGCTTTAGTTGCCAACCGAGAGATTAAAAAGTTTTGAAAATATCTTGATGCCAATTTTTCTGCTGACTGGTTTCCAAAATAATAAGCGCATTAAATAGGCGCTTTATCCCAATTGAAAATCGGCTCAAAGCGCCGCCGCGAACTTAACCCAACAAGCACGCTCACGTGAATCACGCGCATTCACTCACACACTGTACATAAACATAGAACATTCACGTGGTGCTAAGGGCAAGCTCAAGCGAGCTACTGTAGTTTTTGGAAATTCAAAATCGTTTGTATTTGAAATTTGATTAAGTGGGCTGAAACTGATACCAAAGTGAAGGGGGAGGAAGAGCCGGAGTACCCGGAGAAAGAACCCCCGACGGTCCGCCCGAATTAACGGTGACACTTACTAGAGCAGAAAAATCCGACGCCGGAACCCGTAATCGAACCTCGCACCTTTAGCATTGGTGGCAGGCGCCTTAACCACTGCGCCACGGACCGCCCCATAACAGGCAAGTCCCAAAAACGTTATTTATCCCACGAAGGGGCAATTCCACTTTGGACGGGAGCGAATAAATATATTAAGTGAAGTAAAAAATAGATAAGACGGACATACGCACACACATACACCCAGGCACACAGGCACCCATGCACGCAAAATTAAAAACTATACTAATACTGACAGCTATGCTAATACAGACTTCTATGCTAATATTGGCATACATTACATAAATATGAAAAACATGAATCTTGCCAACCATGGAACTCTGAATTACATACGCAGGTGTAAGACAGGCACCCACTGCACACAATGTCATTGGGCTGACGTCTGCTGCCGTCGACCCGCGCACAACGGTGCGCGGGTCAACGGCAGCTGAAGTTAGCCCAATGACATTGTGCTCATCGCGTACCGGTCTTTAAAACTGGATACATCCTTATGATTCTGGCTGTATGAACAATTTCTTCCAGATGTTGACCGTGACAGTTCACAAGCAGTGCGAAATTACCAGAGACCAGCACCAGGGATGTTGACGTACTAGCATACACATGATCATGCGGCATTTGAAAAACGTGAGCAAGACCGAGTGTACTTTCCAAGTGAAATAAAAACAAATGTGTCAGTGGCCAACGTTCGCCCAACCGCGAATGGGTCAAGGGCGACGGAGTCATTTCTGTGACCTAAAACAGTATTCAAGGCCCATTAACGCAAAAAAAACCAACACTGTTCAAAGATACACTTGTGTAACAGATAGAACTTTACGAAACGCTACACACAGATATACTAGGTCTTAGTATACTACAGGTTCATTTAGACACAGGACAACCCAGTTCAACACACGTCGTCTTGATATCAAGTAACCTGACAATGACTCCACTCCGTTCTATAAATACAACGCTTTCAGTACGAGAAACAGCTAAAAAAAATTGATTGACACGCTAACGGTTGCGCAGAATAAATAAGTGCGATTACGCGGGTGATTTTGCTGCGTGTCCCATCTGCTGTTACAGTTCATTAGGTGTGTCGACAAGGCATAATAAACACAAATGGTGCTGAAACGTTTCTTCAAATTTACGTGTAATGGTACTTTACCTAAGGGCAAATAAAATGGTCGTAAATACACGCGTGTCCTTAAAGCGTGTAATAAACATATTTCGCTACTTTCTTTGTTTTTCTTCTCCAAATAGAATGTCCCCCGTAAACCTAATTACAAACGAAAAGAATTTGTTTTACATTATCTGTATCCGAATAAATACAGGTTAACGGTGAATTTAAAAAATGGAAATATGTCTCACATCAGGATTTAGGTGTTTTGTGGGTCTGTTAATGGTTCATTTGGCGAGAACTCGAAACGCTGCTTGGAAACTGGACTTTTATAGCTGATTTTAAACTGTGTAGTACAAAGACAAATATCCTTTTAATGGACAATACATTTCTTGGATCTTTAATCCTCTGTGTATTCACTGCTTGATGCTTCTGGAGTCCTTTAGACGGACATCATAGAAAATAAACTTACCTTTTGTCAAGTCTTGCAGGGTTCAATGTTTCAAGAAGACTGACTGTCACTTGCATTATAATTTATATACGACAGAATCTCTTTTGAATAACCGCCTTTGACTCACAAAACGTGGTCTTTGCACATTCTACTCCAGGACCGAAATCCCCAGATTTTGAAGTTGCCCTCTGAGGGACTGTATTACAATTCTAGAGACAGATCGAGCATGATAGTTCAAGCCGGGTGGTGCCAGAACAGTTTGGCGCCTATGGGCGCCAAGCTATTTTGGCACCACCTTGAACTATCATGCTCGATCAATGTGTCTTTTTGTGGTGTGTCGGGGCTGAATGAGTTAAAACTGAGACAGGTGCTCTCTACAGAGAAGTCGTAAAGTGCAAAAAGTGACCCCTGCCTTTAACGACTGTCACCTAAATATTTGATGGTCTTTAATTACAGACGATCTGCCATAAGGGTGGTTCTGTTGTACACTGTAAATTGCACTGGTCTGTTTTAACTCATTCAAGGACCCGCATCGGTAGCTGCGGAAGTGTCATATGGCGTTGCCGGCGGCAATGCCAAACGATGCTCTCGGAGATATCGATGCGGGCGCTTTGAACGAGTTAACATTATATTATATATAGCAACATTTTGCGTGACTATATAATGTCGCCGATAACAGGCAGATGTAATTACGAGACCCGAATCAAAATGTCCGAGTCGTCGGACGAGGGTCAAGTAATCACATATTTGTCGGTTATCGGCACTATGTACGCACTCCATAAAGTTTTTCCTTCTTTGACACATGTATTAATATTATTTGTATAACAGGCAAATTAATATTCATGAATTTGTTTGACATACTTCCCTTCCTAAAATCCCTTGCTCGCCAAGATTTGATCTTGATGATACGCACATCATATTCAAAACGGTAACGTGAAATATTTTCACACGGCAACATTAACAAGCTTCTTATACATGTAGCAGTAATAAAATACCTCTTAGTGTGTACGAACGCTCGAAATTTACATCCTATACACAAACATGAACGGAGAACAGACGCCAGGAAACGTGCGAGTCGCTGGACTGACTAGTCAGTGAAATTGACGAGATATCAGCTGGCGATATCGACAACCTGAGAAAAGAATTAAATAAACAAACCTGCTGGCATTTTCCGCAATTATGCATGATCTGTTAACAAGTAGAATTTACTCAGTAACACGCACGGTGCTCATAGTCAGACGAAATCTACGCGCTAAGTCCGGACAGCGATATGCAGTCGTCTGCCATGCATGTGTTTTGTCTGAACACCGCAATCAGCCGCAAAATGAATGTTTTGTTTTTGTTTTGTTTTTGTTTTGTTTTGTTTTCTTTTCTTTTCTTTTGGACTGGGTACATAAATTATATTGAGCAACATTGTGCTTGATATAGTGCCGATAACCGACAGATGTGATTACTTGACCCGAATAAAATATCAGTCCTCCTCTTACGACTCGGACATGACTCAATTTTGATTCGGGGCTCGTAATCACATCTTCCTGTTATCGGCACTATATCAAGCAAAATGTTGCTCAATATATTATAATATCAAGCAAAATGTTGCTCAATATAATTTATGGCACGGTGCCCAGTCCAAAACATAACGCTGTGCCTTGCGTCATTCAGTTTGCGGTTTTCTACAAAAATGTCTGTTTTATTTTAAGTTATAGAGCTTAGTTATAAGGTGAGTTCTAAACGTTCGCATCAACTCCAGAGCCCTAGAATAAATAGAAATATGGGAACCCATTTTCACATAAAATGGTAGGTAACCCACTCTGAGGCTTTTGTCTCTATGTGTGTGTGTGTGTATGTGTGTGTGTGTGTGTGTATGTGTGTGTGTTTGTGTGTGTGTGCATGTGCGCGCGCGCGCGCGCGCGCGTGTGTGTGTGTGTGTGTGTGTGTGTGTGTGTGTGTGTGTGTGTGTGTGTGTGTGTGTGTGTGTGTGTGTGTGTGTGTGTGTGACATAAATTTCGAGCGTTCGTACACACTAAGATGTATGTTAGTGCTACTACACATAAGGAGCTTGTTAATGTTGCATATTTCGCGTTTCCGTTTTGAAAAATGCAAGTATCATTAAGATTGAATCTTCTTGGCACGCAAGAGTTTTTGGGAAGGAAAGTATATCAAGCAAGTTTATGAATATTAATTTGCTATTTATAGGATATATCAATACATGTGTCAAAGGAGGAACAACTTTATGAAGTGGGTACATACGTGTATAAATTACATCTCATTTGCTGCTCATTGCGTTCACAGATGTGAAAGAATAAAACTCTATCGCTCCACCACAACAGAGTGGATTTAGGAAAGTAAATACCGGTGAGCAAACTGCCAACGGACCGACCTTTCGCTCACGGGGACTAGACCGCCTTCATACAGCTCTGCAACGGGAATTAAAACTAAACCATTAAAAAAAAAAACATAACCGAAAAAGACACATGACAGACTGCTGTAGAGTTCAGCTGCCATGATGGATTTCGTGCATACGCAACGCGCTACTCCGGTAATGTCGACTGCACGATGTGTGACCGGCCCAGGAGCGCTGTCGATCTCCAAATTACGCCTGTATAACCTAGAAACATTACTTATAAAGCCATACCACGCCGTGCTAATATATTTTTACGTTTCAATTATGAGAGTGCTCTGCAGTGCTATATGCCATGGAATTTCATGCTGGCGATCTTGCATTGCGTCATCAGGACATCAGGTGCCCTCACTAGATCTAAAAACGTAATGGGGATGGGAGAGAAGAAATAACAAACCTATCATTTTGAGCCTTCCACTGAAACACCCTTGCAAAAAGCAATAGGGACTACCCCCAGGCGCCCCGCAGTCCACTTGACTATATTCAGGCCTCCCTACTCCCGGGGAGGGTATGAATATACACTACAACAGACATTGGACCTGCTAAAGGGTAGAGTTGGGTTTACCGCGTACGGCCAGTTTCGCCCCAAGGGAGTGGGGGCGGGGCGGGGAGGGGGGTGGGGGGGGGGGGAAGCTCATTGGGTAGGCATACGGAGTAACCTGACAATTGCAAACACAACGCCAGTACTAGGAGACACCGCCAGAATTTACTGGTAGCACCCTTAGTACAGCGCGGAATGCATCCTTAAGGCCTTATGTAAGCTTGCATTGTGTCATCAGGACATCAGCTGCCCTTTTTGTGACTGCATCGCTCACTAAATGTAGAAAGAGAGTTGAGTGGGAGAGAAGGAATGACAGACCTATCATTTTAAGCCTTCCACTAAACACCTACTATATAAAGCAATAGGGACTACCCCCAGGCGCCCCACAATCATGCGCTGGAGAATATCCAGTCCTCCCCCCGAAAGGGGGGGGGGGGGGAGGGTGCCAGTAAATATTCCCAAACAGATATTGGACCTGCTGAGTAGATTTAGGTTTTTGCCGCTTACGACCGCTTCTAGTACATGCGTTGTGTTTGGAACTTTCAGGTTTCGCCGTATGCCTACCTGAAGAGCCCCCTCTTGGGGCGAAACCGGTTCGATGTCGGCCCGATGGCTTTTGAGCACTGCGCCAGCCCTTTGTTCAGTCCATTAACAGAGGCATAGCATCTCATGAGCCCCCGTGGCTGCAGGAGCTGATGAGAATTTTGACTTTGTTCTGGCGTGGATATACCATTACTTTACATCTCCTATCCTCCAGGATATAGAAGGGAAAGTGCTTAACCCTTTGGCTGTCGGTAGCGCATTTTGTCGAGATGATTCCTGCAGGAATCATCGCGACAAAAAGCGATACCGACAGGAAGGTTTTGTTTATACAACCAGTGACGCAGCTTACACCCAACCGTAAGAGGCATAGATTATCATGAGTCCCTGCATGGATTCATCTGTACTTCTTGCTGGCTTCATGCACATATTATTATCTGTTCCACGGCCAACGGAGGATAGAAAATCATCGTGGTTATGCGCTGATGATACAGCACTGAAGAGTGCAACCCTCCTGCTTGTGAGTGCGTATAGTAACAGTGACCCTTATCCGACATGGCTTGGCAGCCATCAGTCAAAACCGCGTTGTGTAACTGGCTTGTTTTTTTCGCTGTCACATTTCTGTTGTAATATATCTAGAGACTCATCTTCTCCTGTTCGTGACCTTGTTGGGTCACGGTCTTAAAGTACACGTGCATGCGTAACATATATCGTGATAAGAGAGATAATAGAAAGTACTTTCCAAAGACTTCGAATTACCCATTGTCTTAATTAACCCCAATAATTAACTAATTACGGTCGTTAACGTCCACACTGTCGTTTCTCTCAAATCAAACCAAAATCCTGACAGTGCAATCTATAATAGACTAATGACTTTTACACACCCCAAATAATTAAAAAATTACTCCTCATTGTCTCTCAATACTGTCAGAGTCGATTTCCGAAAAACTCGCAAGCTCGCAAGCACATAACATTCCAGTTCACGCTTGACAAAACAAACTGACTCTTTTCAGTGCAGTCAGAGTGGGGACAGGTCGCCGCGACTTATTAACAAAAGGTGGCTCAGTGCAGCTTTATCAGTTGAAAACCTCTTTGGAAACAGCTCTGCTCAGGTCGTGTTCAAAACTTGTCAATGCCTGCACATGTGCTGGAAAAGAGTTGTTCGTCTGACTTTTCAGAAAATCGATTAGGGACCATGTTAAATAGTGGGACCAGAAAATCTCATCTGATTTTGTAGAGGTAGGTAACACATACATACACACACACATACACAATCACACACTATCTACATAAAATAACATTTCATGTGATATACACTGTCAGAGTCGATTTCCGAGGAACACGATTTTCTATACCAGTTAGCCTACCCTCTCACTGTGTACACAAAGCGTCGGGCACAGCCCGAACATAATGGCTTGTTATGACAAAAGCTATTTTATTGACTGTGACACTGATGTAAAACGACACAGATAACACTTTTTATCACAGGCCTTTTAAATCTTGTCTACCACTGTTCATTGAGGTCTAGATTCATAGATTCACATGAGCTCCGTTTCACAACATTTTCGATTGGAAACTAACAGACGCATAACTCTCACTGTGTACACACAGTACTCGTATGTATAATTTCTGTTTATAACATAACTTTAGAAGTCTATGCAGACATCTAAGTGCAAACAGGTACACGACGCTTTAAATCAGCCCATGCGTGGACAAAAGCCTCGGCGTTTCTATGTACGTGCGCGTTGCTGTTGCTGTTGCTATTGACTTATCTGCGCATAAAAGGACGCACAATCTGAATGCACTGACTAAAATAGTTCTAGGTGCCAAGCTATTCTGGCACCACCCTTGAACTAAAGCCATTGGTCTATATCCCTATCTGTAAGTACTATAAAGTAGCTTGCATATGGCAGTGTACAAATTTGAAGCTTTTAGCCTCAGTATGATATGGGTTAAAACAAGTTTTTGATGTATTTGTATAGTTAGAATTGCTAGACTGTGCTACGAGTGACTGTTAAGTGTGAATGCCGAAAGCGATAAATTGTCCGTTTTTGGAAACCACTTTATTCAATATCTTAAAGTAATCACGAACTTTGACACTTCTGCCGAGGGAATCGACCGGGTGGTATTAAATAAACATGGTAACGAGAGCACGCACACATACGCACACACGCACTAACACACACACACACACACACACACACACACACACACACACACACACACACACACACAAACACATAAATAAACATACACGTACACACACACAAACACATAAACACACACACACACACTCACACACACACATACATATACACACATATACATATACACAAACACATATATATACACTAACACAGACACAAACAAAATAGGCACACATACAGCCAACTACTAACCGGTATGACAGAGCAGCCGCCATTGCTCAGCCGGATATTTTTGAAATTCCATGAATGGATTAGAGCACTATGTATGGATTAAAAGAATCGATCCGGTTTTATCTGAGCATGAAAAAGGTTTCTGACTTTTCAGAACGTGAAATTTCTAGCGCTCCAACACGTAGACACGTAGACTCGTAGAACAGGTTCTGTGAGGTGTCTCGGTTTTCTGCGTACTGCAGTGCCGGTAGCGCACGCACACACGCACACACGCACGCCGGCACACACACACACACGCGCACACACGCACACACGCGCACGCGCACACGCACGCGCACACACGCGCACACGCACGCACGCGCACACGCACGCACGCGCACACGCGCACGCACAAACAAATAAACAGACACACTCACAAACACATACTCACACACATACGCACAGACACGCCTTGCAGAACGTGAATTTATTTTAGCGCCCCCCCACACAGTCTCGTGGAGCAGGTTTGTGGTCTCTGCTATTTGTACACTATAATGCGCTGTGTGGTGTGTTATTGATAGTTGCTAACAACAAGCACTGTAATGGATCCGTAAGACATTTCAGGTCTACTGTCAAGTGAATGTCAACTGACACCTGATAATAAACAACATATATTATATCTTGTGCAAAAACAGGTTTTGTTAAAGGTAGGTAAACTTTCAAGACTGATATGGCCTGATCTTAAAAGCGAACTGGTTCAAACCAGAATGAGCTTTATTGTCTATCTTTCGAATATAACCCAGCCCGCAGCAACGCGCCACCAAACATGAATATGAATTTTGGTGAAAACGCTACGAGGCGTCATGCGACTCTCCGTAAGCGGCATAGTGCTCTTGAAATGAAACATGACCGATATGTGCAAAAATTGGAACTACAGAAGGAGAAAATACAGAAGCTGAAAAAAGATTATACAGAACATATGAAAAATGAAAGAAAATTTTTGGATTTACTTGTAAAATATGAAGGTGATATTGAGGTGTTTTTAAGTGTGCAGAAACAGTACGCTACATTTGTAGAAAAGAAAGAAAAATTTATAAGAGATGTCGCTCGAGAGGAGGACAAGGTGAAATCTATTGAGAAAGATAAGCAGCTGAATTATAATAATGCAGTAGTAATTTTTGCACAAATGGAAAGATTAAAAGATAGCACCTCAGTCAAAGAAATGCATGCTGCTATGGCACAGAGAAAAAAAGAAATAGCGATGCAGCCAATGGATACAACGGAGTAGTTTCACAGTGCTAGGCCGCTTATTGAGAACGGAAATTTAAGCGGCTACATTGCTCTCGGCTTTGTACATACCATCAAATTTTACACACCACAGAATATTTTTATCTTAGTGTGGTGTGTTGGAAAATCATTTTCACATGATATGCGTTTACCACGCAGCCCGGGAGTATCATGTTCGAGTGTTTTTCCGGCCTAGGGTTGTACCACAGCTCAGCACACAGACACACACAAAACTACATCCGAGAGCAATACTGTTTGGCTTCGACATGTGGTCTTTGGTACAAAGTAGGTGACCACGAAAATTTTTCATCTTCTTTGAGCTGTCAAGGGTTTATGACCTTTCTGATGAGACTAATTAAGTCGAAACAGCTCCCCCGCCCTGGCTCAAAGGTAAGTGTTCCATTTTTATTTTACTTGTCTGTAACTGCATATCCAGGCTTTTGAAAACTTATCTCGGGCTATATGTGGTGCGGCACAGGCCGTGTGTGATAACTAGTACATGTTACATCTGATGTTTCATTTGGCTCACACTTGGCCAGGGTGTGATTTATAATTTAATGCAAAGCCAATAATCGCCAATACTGTGTCAGGTTTGTTTGCTTAAAAGGACAGGGTTATTGTACATGACATTACAATTGAAATCTGTGAAACATGTCATTTATAAGCCCACTGAGAAAGACACAATATAGGTCTGGGGTAAACTCAAAAACTATTGGCTACATTTTGCTGAATGGTACAAACGTATAAAGTTACTATTAATGTACTTCCTAGGAAACATGATTTTGCTTGATATCAATTTTTGTTTTTTTGTTTTAATTTTTTAATTACATTATAAATGAACCAAGACGAACTCCTTCTATTAAATGATATCAATGCTGTAGAGAACAAAGACTTAGACTCAAAAAAACAGCGGCTTTTGTCTGTGATTGTCTCAGGCAAATCAAAGGCTTATCTGGGTAGACAATACATGACAGAGGATATTGAATCTCTAAGCTCTGATGAACTAATCAAGCTTCATTCTAAATATGAAAACCACATTGCCTCACTAATGACTCGTGATTTGAGTCGATCTCTTGTATGCCTATACACAAAAGCAGTGAGTCACTTTCTACCTGTGGATAGTGACAGTCTTTCACACGACCTTGAAAGCAATCCTATTGTTTCAAGTTCAATTGGTAAATTAGCATGTGTAATGTTTTACAAGTTTGGAAATTACCTTGCTCCTGTCGTAACATTACTAGTTACTGGGAGCCATATTGATTTCTCAAAAATAAATTTTACTGCAGAAGAAAATGGACGAAACCCAGATGACTCCACAACCGAACCCCGACCCTGTTTTGACACAGGTTCAAACTGTGACTAAGGCTAAAAGTCCAGGGAGGGTTGAGGCTGGAAAGAGAGTAGCTGCATTGAACAAACAAAGAAAGTTAGAACTACTGCAAAAGGTACATGTAACTGACCCACAGTCAATAACATCATTGGTGACACTACCGTCAGGACAGCCAGGTCCGTCACACCCTCATCAAAGTGAGAGACAAACAACTAAGTCTGACCCTGACCCTGACCCCGAACCTCAATCAACAAAATATATAATTGCCGGATTTGTTGTCGGATTTGGTTACGTAGGTTATCAATTATACAAAAAATACAAACCACAGACTCGTACAGTGACCAAAAAATCAGACACTCCAAAAACAAAACCAGAAGTCGCCACATTACCAGTAACATCCAAAGCCGTTGACCCATTTTATATGCAGTAAATAAAAATATTATTTTAATTTTTCTTGCCTAAGAAATGAATGACACAAAGAACATAATGAACCTTGTGTATCATTCTGCCGTAATCAGTGGATTAGCAGTAGCTTATTCTATGCTGGGGAAAAGTCTACTCAAAATGAAATCAGTAGACTTGAGTAGACTTGATTTCGAAGACAGTGCTAAGCTAATTGTAGTTGTCACAGCGTCTATTGCGACAAAAGATTTTCTTGTCAAGCAAGGAATTATTCCCGAAAATGTTTCTATGTAAATAAAAATAATATGGCGACGATAGCTATTATGATAGGAGGTGCTATGGTTAATGCTCTGGCATTTAGTGGCTCTAATTATCTCTTTTCAAAAATGGGTAGAGAAGAATCTGCAGAGGAAATGAAACGTCACAATGAGGCAACAGAGAAACTCGCTCAAGCTCAACAAGAATATGAAAAGAATAGAATTGAAAAACTTGATTTCATCAATGAAAAACTCAGGCTTGAAGGCCACGCACAACATACGTTTTCAAATACAGACGAAGCAATCAGGGAATATTTTCTTGTCACAGGTGAAGACATGTCTATCCCGAAACCGAAACTAAGTGACTATTACAAACCAAGCACACAACAAAGAAACGGGGAGATAATCTTTGTTCTAGTGGGAATGACATTTGTTTATTTTACAGGAGTTTTCATTGCTAGAAAAAATGGCAGCCGAAAATAAACTATCGAAAATATATTACTCTCCATCAGGCTATTGGAAAGGGCAAACAGCTATTCAGAAATTACATGCCGCTGTGGGCGGAGATATATCACTCAATCAGGTCAAACAATGGTTACAGAGACAAGCAATTTGGCAGATATATCTTCCTGCTCCAAGAAAGATAACAAGGCCTCATTTTCAGAACACTACCCCAAATGACACACACCAAATGGACCTCCTGTTCTTACCACATGATACAATAAGAAAGAAACGATACAAGTATGCATTAACTGTCGTAGACATTGCTTCAAGGTATAAAGACGCTGAACCCATATCTGACAAAACAGCCAGTACAGTTGCTACTGCTTTATCTAGTATCTATAAAAGAGGCCCTTTAAGATACCCCAGACTTGTACAAGTTGATGATGGATCTGAATTCAAAGGTGCAGTTAATCAGTTATTTGCTAAGCATGGCGTACTGGTCAGACGAGGCATTCCAGGTGTGCACAGATCGCAGGCAATTGTAGAGAACTTCAACAAACAGTTGTCAGAGAGACTTTTCAGTTACCAGTATTCTAAGGAACTCCTGCATGACACCCGGAACACTGAATGGGTACAAAGGTTACCACATGTGATAAAAGCAATGAACAATGAAGGCCATCCTAAACCTGCTGATGCTATTAAATTGAAAACAATTACAGAGCCAAAAACAGGACCAACCCCAACCCCAACCCCAGCACCCGACACAAGTTTATTTACTAAACAGGTGAGATATTTATATCAGCCAGGGGAGGCTGAGAACGACGACAGACGCAGGGCAACAGACCCCATCTGGTCAACGTCTGTACACAATATAAAAAAAATAGTCCCCGGTCCAGACGCAACAATATATTATCTGTATGACCCTGCACCCCAAAGGGCATTTGTCAGAGAAGAATTACAGATTATTCCCCCAGACACCGTTACTCATTTCAGTAACTAACTCATCAATTAATTCATCAACCAGTTCATCACAAATGTCTTCAGATAACTTGAGCCTGTAATGACCTGGTGCATAAGCTTTTTCCTTAGTGTGAAACACTCTTTTCGTGTCTCCAACTGCAAGTGACTTCTTATGTGTTTGGATCATTTCAAGATTGTGTTTGTTTGATCTCAATGACTTGTTTGGATAATCAGGCATTAATGCACCGTCTAACACTTGCTTGTAATGTTCATGACGTATGTCTTTATTTTTTATTGCTGTTTTTTTAATTCCTTTGGCTTTCGACTGACTTCCCTTTTGGTGCAGTATAGAATACATTTTTGATCTCAGTCCAACGTACTCAACTATTGGCACACCATTTAGTTCATCCTTAAACTTACCAGGCACTTTTTTGTTTTGTGTGCTGTACAGTGGATGGTCTTTAGGGTAATCAGACGTGTCATACATGTGTAACTCTGTTTTCATGTCTTCATAAAAGTCTTCAGTACACACGTCAATGATCATAGAGTCAGTGTCAGTGTATAACAATCGACAGTCAGGATACTTTAATTTGAAGTAATCATAATAAAATTCAAGCATCACCAGTTTTGACAATTCCAGAATTGCCATACCAATAAATACTGGCTTGTCCAGTTTAACAATCTTTTTTTTGAGTGACACTGCATACAATGATGAATGAAACTCTTTGTACCCTGTGTACTGAGGCTTACCTGTAAGTTTAATTGCGCCCGATTCAGTTGTGACCAGTCTCACATCTTTTCTGTGATGAGGATTTTCCATCGTCTTGCCAAAACAGGCATTGTTCATAAGCTTAAAGAAGTCTTTGTCAAATGCAGTGTTGCCGTCTCTGGCACGAAGGGTTGTGTTCTTCATTATGTAATCTTTCATGAAAGCACTCTGATCAAATTGAATACCTCTGTGAACTTTCTTTAGTACTAACCCGTGTCTGATGTAAAACTGCAACAAGCGGTAGTGACAAACGTAATTGAATTTGTCATTCAAATTTGGTACAAGTTTGGTGTCTTCTTTTTTCCCCGTCATACTCATTTTCTCAACTGCCAACGGATAATCATTGTGGTAATCATGTAGATGGTGTGGATACTCCAGGTCGACTTCAAAGATCCAACCCTTCGCGTCGTTTCGGTCAAGATTCATAATATTGTTTGTTAACCCTGACTCTGTTACATCATACTGTGTCAAATCATGCAGACAAAAGTTTTTCAAGGGCAATAACTCACACATTGCCCAGCCATACAAATTATTAGCGTCCAAGTACGTAATGAATGACCTTGACCCCGGGCTTGAGGGGTCAAACCCCCGGCCAAGGTCACCATAACCGTCCAGATATTTATTGTTGGCCCTGGCGTAATTGTTCGATGCAATACTAATCCCTCCCCTCAATCCACGTTCCACCATTTCACCCATCGTACGATCAGACAACAGGTCTATAAATATCTTACTGGATTTCAAAAATGCATCCCATGTCATGCCAGGACTAGTTATGTAACAAGCAGGGTCAAGTCTGTAGTGTAACAAACCCTTCTCACGGTAACTTTCAAATACGTCTGCTAGCAAACAAACGTCTGCTTTCAAGTACTGGTCATGGTAGTCACCAATCGTCTGACACCCTAATTTACCCCACGCATCAAGTGCATGTTGATATTCAGAGTCAGAAATACCTTTTCCAGTTAGTGTAGAATAAAATTTCTCTTTTGGTGGCAGTCTTGTTTCTTCAAACACAACCCAGTGATCGATGTACTCATACGGATACACACCTTTCTTAATCAAGTCTGGCTCAAAATATTTACTCGTTATTGGATACTCAGTCAGTCCTTCTGCAAGACTAGCCAATCCTAAAGACAAATGTTGCATGGAGTCATAAAATGCTAATTTGTCTAACCTAAAAGTTAAGTATTTCTCAGTTGTCTGGGCAATACAACTTATGTTTTTGTACGACTCATCTACAGCCTGCATGATAATGTGTGAATCATATCCTTTGAGATTGTGGAAAAAGATTGGTAACTTATATGTCTTAGGATCTGTTTTTAATAATAAGTTACAATTGTTATGTGCAGCTCCCCTGTAACGCCCAGTTATGTGATCATGGTCACGAACTTTATCACCCCCCAGAGGTTGTTCGCAAATCCAACACGTCTCAGCTGTATCAAATTTTAATTTGTCTTCTTCTGTCATCACCAAAGGCATCTGACATGTTGTGAGATATTGTACTACCTGACTGTACAGTTGTCTCATTTCTGTTAAAAACAGACATGCTGCATTTTCACCCCTGTAGATAACAGGCTCTGAATGCAAACCGTCTGACCTAACAATAATGTATCCAAAAGAACACACCACTTGGTCACTCAACTTTATAGTCTTTGGTAATGATTCTGGAACAGGACCGTCATACGGAACTACTAATGATTCAAAATCTGCGTACACTACAAACGGCAACTTTTGTTGATTCCCATAGTTTTTAAAATATACTTGACTACCAGGATCTGGATACTTAAGTACAGTTTGTATGTCATCAGCTGACCTGCAGTGTAAAACATGTTTGTGCGCCACAGCAATAGAAGAGAATCTTTGTAAACATCTTTTACACACTTCCTGTTTCCTACCATATTTTGATACATGATTATGAATTAGACGTGACATACTCCTGATAATTGTGTAGTGAAAGTTATTGTCATCGCCGATTAGCAACATGTCAACATGTTTATCTTCTGACTGACCATAGGTTGGAGCCAGAGGTGATACTCTAATTGGTTGTAACTTGTTCTCAGACTCATTATCCCACACATACACATTTACAGATATACCAGGATTTAGTTTTTCAAACAAGTCTATGTCCTCTATTTTAACAGGGAACTCAATGCCACTAAAATCAAGTTCATTTACAAATTTGATGTAGTTAGATACACGTTCTGGTTTTGATTTTACAAAGTGTAGTTTAGCAAGCACACACCACATGAAACAATAGTTGTCATTGTTCTGTATGTTGACGACAGCCTTTTTGTTTACTACTTCTGTTGGCAGTGGCAACCATGCTTTACCTAATATAGGATGATACCTAGACTGCTTTAGTTGCAGTTCATGTACATGTCCTTCGTGCCAGCCAGACCCCTTCATTTTTGCACTGTCAATTGCCTGTAGAAAGTCTGGTAATAGTCTGTCTCTAAACACATTCTCCACCTCCGGTTCTCTTCTTGTGTTAACAGTGTGTTGTCTTGTTGATATGTACGATACAATCACCTCACCGTCCACTCTAGTAAATTCGATTTTTGCAACAATCTGAATCTTTACACTGCCTGTAAGAAGATTTTGTTGTATGACAGAAAAAGAGTTTTCTATTGATTCATAGACATTATTAGTATTGGATATGGGTAAGTTTGTTGTGTGAAACACGTTTCTTAAACTAGATGAGCCAGGGTTTTGAACATTGTCCGTCATTTTTATTTGTCCGACAAAATAATAAATGAAAAAATATTACTGCTGGCTCACCTTGTGTAATACCACTTTATTAACTGTAACACTGTCAATATAAACATTTAGTTTGCGTAGTTGTTTAAATATGCTATAACAAATTTCCCCTAACCAACCATAGTCGGTATCATTAACTTTAAAAGTAGGTGTCTTTAAATCAACTGTCATGCACTCCACATTTGGATGCTCATCGACATAATCCAAAGTCACACTATATGTAACATATATTTCTGATGGTGCTGAAAGGCTTATGTAAGTCTGTTTGGGTGTTATTAAGTCAGTAAAGTGCATAACATCTTTGAAAAGGTGTGTGAGATCAAGCACCTGTATGATTTGTCCGTCTGTCATTTTTATTGGACAAACAAAAGAATAAATTAATTTACATCAATTTACTAACCCATACCCTGTGGGCTGATCTGTCTTTAAAATGAGCTTCAGATGCTTAGTTGATTTCAGTTTATTTTTTACATCATCTCGTTCATGCTTATTTGGGATGACATCATTTTCTCTGAGACAGTCTTCAAAGCTGTCACGGTCCTTACAGTAAAACAAACAGATAAACTTTAACTGTTCACGAAAATCTTTCAGTACAGCATTATATTTCTGAGTGAGAATCCATACACTAACATTTGCGTGTCTGCCACTGAAAGCAAGTTCTGCCAGAGTGTTTCTCTTCTTGACAATGTCTTTCTCTGCAGAACAGTCATCAACAATAAACAATGTTGGCTGTCCTTCAAATTGCTTGTAAAAATATTGTAGGTAGTCATTCAGTTTTTTCTCAGGGTCGACTAAGTATATGTTGCTGTCAGTCCAAATGAATAAACGGTTGTGATAAGCTTTGTTGTGTTTGATTGTAGGACAAAATATTACAATGTTTTCAAAATGGTGTATGTATCTTGTTTGTAAGAGGTTAAGAACAAATTCAGTTTTCCCACACCCTGTGGCGCCACAAAACAATCCACAGTGTGGGTCAAGGGTCATTAAGCTCCGGTTCATTTTAATACACAATATAATTTTAATATATGTGTCCACTTAGTCTACACTCTTGTATATTGAGTTGTGCGTCATAAATTAGATACAAATATATGTTAATGGCTGCAGCAGTTTCAACCTTCTTTTGTATCTGAATTGTTATTCCGTCACTACCGTTCTCGACAGTTCGTCCTGACCCATGAAGGTAATCATCATCTGTACTACGAAGGTCTAGCCACAGTGCATACTTGTTTGTCAGGTATTGACCAATCCTAACATCATACAGATGTAGATCTTTGCACGCAATGTTTGCAGGTTTATCTCTAATCCTTCCACCCGCAAAATACTTTGTGGTTTCGTCATAGTGTTGATAAGGTAACATTCCTGAAGCGTACACTTGATTAGGGCGGCCTTCGATTGTACAGGACAAATGTGTAATCTTAGGATTGTAGAATTTTTCTGAATCTCTTTTGTATGGACTCACCGGTTCAACAAACAACATAAGAATACCTTTCAGTGACCTGGCAGGCGTGTTCAAGTTTATGTTCCACATTGGGTCGCTTTTGTCTTTGGGTATTAAACTATGCCTAATCACACGGTCATAATAAATTGGAAGTCTTGACTGATACTGATTTTGAATGAGTCTGGCTAGTTCAGTATGTGTAACAATTTCATATTCCAAGGAAATGTTAGAGATCTTGTATGTTGCATCTGCGGCAGATGATTTAATGACTTTGGAGTAGTCATTGAAAGTTAGTTCAAAACTTAGACGGTCATTCAGTGCTCCTTGATAATAAGGCAAATGAGCTGTGAGGATTTCAAACTCAAGTGGAATGTAAAATCTGGTTCCATATGTTTCTGCTATAATAACGTCATTGGCTGCTGACGTTGATTTATCTCCGGCATTGATTCGAAGTTTACCAACATTATCTGGCTGTATGCCTTGATAAATACGGTCCTCTCGTTCTTCTCTTGTGAGCCAAAGGTCTTTGTAACAGTAGAACACATCTGAGTCGTCAAGACTAAACACTTCCTGTCCTTCAAGTTTTACTTTAATAGTTCTAACAATTGCTCTGCCAAGATTGTCAACTAGAGTTCTGTTTACATCTGCGTCTGATGAAAGTTCAATATTAAATGCAAGGCGTGCAGTGCCAGGAACAATAACGTCACTGGGTCCTAGGTTTGGAAACTTGACTGTAAGTGTTTGGTTCTGGTCTATGGTACTTGGATTGTTTGTGATGACGATTGATTGTCTTATGCCCTTAACACCCAGGGGCTCACGTAGTTTTCTGTATGGGTCTAACTTTGATCCGTAAGACTGTGTCATTTTTATTATGCACAATAAAAAATAATAAATTAATAAAACAATGGCAGCAGGAGGATTTAATCATGAAGATTTTGAAATGGATGACACGTATGATTTTGGTAATACAACAGATATGACAGATATGACTGGTACAAGAAATATTTACAGTTTACGTCACGAACTTTTAGAAACCAAAGTGAACTCATTTTATGATCATGTTGGTGGCCGCCCAGACAACATAGATCCTAATCAGTTTGAACTTGATGGCAAGGGTCATTTATATTTAAATACTGTTGACAAAGGAAAAGTACTATTGACTAACAAAAAAGACCCTAGTAGGTTTAGGGCTTTAAGTACAATAAAAAATGAAGGTGGTGTTGGTGCCTTGCGTCAACTTGGTATTGGTGGGTCTCCTGTCACGCCAAGACTGGCTAGTGTTCTTCACGACACGCAAACAAAGTTGCCAACAGGGCAAGAGATTGAAATGGCACCAGTAACAAGCCTACCAGAAATAGCAAACACAGTGATACAAGAAACTTCATTTACTGAAGGGCAATTAAATGACGCTATGAAAACAATAGACGACCCACCTTTGTCAATGAGGGAGATTATAGGTTTGGATAAATCACTGCAGACGATAAGAGGTGAGATGGTTAATAATCTTGCCAAACTAGGTGAGCTTGATAAACACATAGAACGTGAAAAAGAGAAACTAGCTACTGCTGACAATGGAAATCTTGACACAGAAATAAAAGAAAGAATACAGCACAGATTAAATGATTTGCAGATAGAAAGATCAGGACGGTTAGAAACAATTAGTATTGGAAGACAAAAACTAAAATCACAGGTTAACAGAATTAGAGAAACTATTCAGAAAATACTTCACGAAGACACTACTCTGGCTGAGAGACTAAAAACACTTTTCAGAGAACAGGGTATCACAATTGCTAGTTTAATTACAGCTCTGGGATTTATTATCAGTACTGTTGTATTAGCTGTCTCCGGCAGTGGTGGTGGAGCACCCCCGGCACCAGCAACACCAACCCCGGGCCCACCGGCTCCCACAGATCCAAAAGATTTACAGTCATGGGTAAAGAAACAACTGTCTCACATTTCAGACTTGCTTAAGAAATTGGCTCTGAAAGCAGTAGACGCGTTGCCTGGCATTATAGGCTCTGTTGTCAGTTGGTTGATTAGTACTGCAGCAAAGGTAGTAGGGTTTATGGCAGAACATGTGTGGGTCTTTTTGGTTACAGTAGGAGGGTTGATGGTGGGTTATTTAATGAAACAGATAAAGAAGTAAAACCCCTAATCCTGTTAGACCTATTACCAATGCAGTTCTTTCTGACTCATGTGTGTCAGGGATTGGTGTTGACTGTACTGGTTGTATGGGTGCCGGTGATGGGGCCGGGGCCGGGGCCGGGGCCGGGGCCGGGGGTGTTACCGTCTGTAATGATTTTAATGACTGAACATGTGTGGTTGTTCCTCCTAAGTTTACAGATTGATTGAGTCCTAATTTTTGATCAACACCTGCAACAATGATTTCATTATTATAATTTGTTATTGTCCCCATTTGGAGTTGAAGGTCAGATGGTAACATGTATAACCCGATGCCAACTACAAAGTCAACTTTTGATCTGGCATATCTGAGAACGTCTTGATAGCGCTGTATGCTTGATGGGAGATCTACTGTTGAATTGATTGAATCTTCTAGATTTGCTAGAAACTGTTTTTGTGCTTCAAATTTGCCACTTCCATTCAAAATGTTTGATTTTGTTAGTGATTGTGCTCCTAGTAAACACCAGACATATGTTCTGATAGACTCATTGACGCGCTCGACTCCTGCTTGAGTAAACCCGTCAGATTTATCTAAAATAAATGTGGTCCACGCGTTAGTCTGCTTCTGCTCTATTGATCCTATCCAGACTTGTGATTTTGATGAGAATGAAGTGTAACCAGGGTAATAATCTTGAGGGTATTGTCTGTGACTCAAAGCGTAATACAATGTACCCATGCCTTTGTGATCATCAAGTTTTTGTGTAAAGTCATACTTAGTGCCAGGGTTAATGTTAAATTCATTACAGATGCGTTCAAATGCTTTCATATCCATGGGGTTGTTAAACCTGTTGAAACTGGATTCAGTGGGCAGTGGTGTATGAAGTTCTGACAGTATACGTCTAAGCTGGTAGTAAGTGTGAAAACGATACACAGACCTAATCAGTTTGTTTGAGTGATTCAAATGATCTGTAAATGAAACACCACAGCCTGTAGTAGAACATAGTATGGCAAAGTTGAGTTGGTTTTGAAACATCTGTAGTGGACTTGAAGACCACTTTCTTGCAGTAGAGTCATCTGTTATTGGAGGGTTTAGGTAATGGTCAAACAGATTCGGTACTTTGACTTGAAATAGATCTTGTACGCTTGCGTCAGACACAGCTATGTCGAGTTGATTTAGTTGAATTATTTTCTGTTCATAAGTAGGTGCAACATTATATTTGGCATCTATATTAAATTGAAATGCGTTTGTTGTGGTAATGGTTGGTGATTTAAATTCCATCCTTTTTTATATGAGATAATAAAAATGTTTATTACCTTAACAAATCTTGACACAAGCAAACCAGTGTGGTTAACTAATGGGATTGATAATCGTGATGGTAGCAAGGCTGCAGCTATCCATGAATTGTTCTACACAGTAAAATGGTTTAATGTTGAGGATGATATATATAATAAAGTAAATTTAGATGGTAAGACTGAAGCTTTACCACCCGGGTATTATGACTTTTGTACTATAGCTGAATGGTTTCAAAGTAAATTTAAAATTAAAGCAACTTTAAATCCGGCTAACTTACTTGTTACATTAGAATTTCTGACACAAAATTGGTTAAGGATCTCAGATAGATTTGCATATTTACTTGGATTGTATATTGACGAAGATTGGTATAGATCAGATGATTTAGGTGAATTTAAGTTTGGTATTATAACAATGAAGACCAAAAAACTAAAAATAACTGGAAAACGTCCTGTCAATTTGTCAGTACACAGAGTGATAAATGTTTATTTGAAAGAAATAAACACATCTGAGAATGTTCACAATGGAAAGCCTTCAACTTTGTTGAGATGTTTACCAACTGGAACTGCTCCGTATTGTGAAAGTGTAGTTGTTAGATTTACCACAGTCAACAGAGTACAGACCTTCATGAACAGTTGCCTTAGAAGAATTTTGAAAATCCACTGGCCAGAGAAGATCAGCAACGTCAGACTCTGGGAGAGAACAGAGCAGATAACAGCAGAGAATGAAATTGGGCGAAGAAGATGGGGATGGATCGGTCACAGTCTGAGAAAGCCAGCTTCCAGTATCACTAGGCAGGCATTGTCATGGAACCCCCAGGGAAAGAGGAAAAGAGGTAGGCCGAGAAACTCCTGGCGTCGAGACCTCCAAGCAGACATCAAGAGACTGGGAACCACCTGGAGTAGAATCGAAGGAGAAGCACAGGACAGGAGTTGCTGGAGGTCTCTCGTCGACGGCCTATACCCGGGTAGGGGTGACAGGCGTAAGTAAGTTGTTAGATTTCCTAATTTGCAGTTTAAGAAATTAGGTTCCAGTTTCTTTGAGTCACTGAGTATATCTGTAACTAATCAGGATGACAAACCAGTTCTTATGCATGATTTTAGTGTTGTGTTGGAAATTAAATAATTTTATTTTTGTTTATAAAAAATGAGTGGTGGTCCAAAGTTGAGAATCATACCAGTTGCATGTCCAGTAACAGAATTGAAAGATTTGGCAGACGTACAGGATTTTGAGAAGGAGGGGGATGTTGGAGAAATATATGGTTTTGAACTTGATTCAAATGGCATGTACAAGAGGAAAGTAATTGTTGACATGAAAGACGGTGAAAAACAGATTCCTAAACTTGGTCAGCTACGTGATGTTACTGTACCTACTCCACCTGTAAATAATTCGCCCTACAACTTAATACATGTGGGAAATAAGTGGGTGGTTTCACCTGTGCCTGTTCCACCACCCACAATTGACTGGGACATAAAGTTGGAATTTATTAGTCCTTATGTATACACTGATGACGAAGGTGCCTTAGTGTTTAGGAAGGTTGTTAATTCTGGGCCGCTTATTGTATTCTGGGCAACTCCTATAAAATCTTCGTTCGCGAAGTCAAGCCAAGAGATGTATACACTGATGACGAAGGTGCCTTAGTGTTTAGGAAGGTTGTTAATTCTGGGCCGCTTATTGTAAGTCTTGTTCCAAGCTTTGCCCCAGACAACAACTACGACTCCTCGAACGCTTCCACCAGCGCTGCCTGCGCACCATCCTGGGCATTCACTGGAGTGACTATGTCACCAACGTCGAGGTCCTTGAACAGGCTGAAACTGTGAGCATCGAGGCTTTGCTGCTGCGGACACAGCTCCGCTGGGCGGGGCACGTCTCCAGGATGGAGGATCATCGCCTACCAAAGATCACCCTGTTCGGCGAGCTTGCTACTGGACACCGTGACAGAGGGGCACCAAAGAAGAGATACAAAGACTGTCTCAAGAAGTCACTTAGTGCCTGCCAAATCGACCACCACCAGTGGTCTTCGCTTGCTGCGGACCGTGACACCTGGCGCTCCACCGTTTACAAGGCAGCTGTCTCCTTTGAGGACTCTCACAGAGCTAGCCTTAAGGACAAGCGGCTCAGGAGAAAAAACAGAGATGCCGCAGCTCAGAACCCTGGCCATACCTTCCCCTGCAGCTACTGCGGTCGAACCTGCCTGTCTCGGATTGGCCTCCGCAGCCACGAACAAGCCTGCAGACGTCGTGGGCAACTCCTATAAAATCTTCGTTCGCGAAGTCAAGCCAAGAGATGTATACACTGATGACGAAGGTGCCTTAGTGTTTAGGAAGGTTGTTAATTCTGGGCCGCTTATTGTAAGTCTTGTTCCAAGCTTTGCCCCAGACAACAATAGCAGAGAAAAACTGAAAGTTGAAAATTATGAGAGATGGCGGTATCTTCTTACAACTAGAAAGGGTAGATCAGATACTTCTGTTGTGTTTATGCCAGCAAGCTTAGTCGTGGCTAGAGAAGCGACAATAGTATTTGAAATTATCATGAAATCTGTTGCTACTGCTAAAGAGGCTCAAATTGCACAAGGAATTAAACTTACATGGGATGAAACAGTAACAGAATCATCAAAGGTCTTTATTGCTATTACAAAAAATAATGATGTTATTAATGTTTCGAGCAGTGTTCCAGCTGTCAAGGTGGTGGTCGACAAAACAACTTTTGTTCGTCTAACTTACATAAACCTTGAACACATTGATCTTGTTGCATTTTATTATGCCAGCAAATTGTATACTTTTGAAGAGTTGCAAAATGTAATTGCTGATTAAATAAAAAAAAATATTTGTGAATAAAAAAAATGGTAAACTTCTATCCGCAACTACCAACGCTTGATCCGACTGAAACAAATGTGATGACTAAAACAACGCTTGCGCCTGATCCACATATGCCAATTGCTTCAGATAAAACATTACAGGCAGATGCATTCAGATTAAATAATATTACAGAAGCTTTGAAATATTTGGAGAGTGAGGAGGCGAAATACTCACGGTGCAAAAGGAGGTATAAGTCAGTATTTAATTCTGTTCAAAACACTTCTATGGCTATTGGTGCAGTTTCAGCTTCATGTTCTGTAGGGGGTATTGTTCTGTTCGCCACAGGAATTGGGAGTTTGGCTGGAATAGCAGTTGAGGGTGTTAGCGTTGCTACATGCCTGGCTTGCTTTGGTTTGGAAGCCTTGAACAAGAGGTTTCACACGAAATTACAGAAACATGAAGCATTGAGTACGCTTGCTGGTGCAAAGCTGAGCAGTATGAAACTTATTATCAGTAAGGCATTAAACGATAATTTTATTGATGACGAAGAATTTAAGAGAGTTCAGGATGATTTAAATAATTACAAGAAACAGAAGTCTGAAATACAAAATAAGATGCGTAGTCAATCTCCCGTAAATGTTGAAGAACTGAAGGCCAGTTTTTTAGCAGAGGGAAAAAAGATAGGGGTACAGGAAACCACAGAAAAACTACACAATCTTTTAAACAAATAAAGATCAGATTTGGTAATCGTTTATTAATGACATACACTTCACAGAAAAATGACATGCCACTTACACCACTTGTGCCTGATTATTTAACCCCATCAGCACCACCGCCAGAGTATTACTGAGAAAAAAAAGTTTTTTTATTGTCCTTGTATCTTGACAAATCTGACCGAGTAAGTTGTGACTTAAGTCAAGTTGTTGTAAGAACTTATAAGAACTTACAGTAAGTAATTAATAAGTTCTTATGATAATTAATTAATAAGTTCTTATGATAAGTAACTTAAAGGTTACCTCTGCAGGTTCTTAAAAGTTAGTTGTAACTTGCTAGTAACGTATAAAGTTTTACTTGAGAAAATCGTGTTTCTCAGAAATCGACTCTGACAGGGGGGTGTGTAAAAAGTCATTAGTCTATTATAGAGTGCACTGACAGGATTTTGGTTTGATTTGAGAGAAACGACAGTGTGGACGTTAACGACCGTAATTAGTTAATTATTGGGGTTAATTAAGACAATGGGTAATTCGAAGTCTTTTGAAAGTACTTTCTATTATCTCTGATAAGACATCCCGCAACAAGGTTAGAAAGGTTAGTGAGTTAGTTAGTTATTTGGGTTTAACCCGTTCAGTGCCAAAGAAAATTTGAACACACCCAACTGCAAGAGGTATAGATCCTCATGAGCCCCCGCAACTGCGGGGGCTCATGAGGATCTATGCCTCTTGCTGACACCACTTTGTATCCATGTTTTTAGGACAACTAGAGTTTGTTGATGTTGAATTGACGAAGACTGCAGAAACACAGTTTCCGTCAACGGGCACTAAACGCGTTAACGCCGAGCATGGTACCCAATGTGCAAAGGCCATTGGGCCGACGTCGGCCGCCGTTGGCCCGCGCACGGCCGTTGACGGAAACTGTGCTCTAGGAATGACTTCTACAAGTTCTTTAGGGTCCCAATTCTTCACTGAAACAATGCCTATCCCGCAAAAGGTTTTCTAGCTGCCGTTATTGTCGTTTAACAATAATTTATTATATGGGTGTTTTTTGGTTGCATCCTTAAAACCACACGCTTGTCTGAAGGGCGACAAGCAGACACGGATTTGAAGAGGTCAGGCAGCCATTTTTGTACCAGTCAATTTCAGAACAAACACACACTCACACACACACACACACACACACACACACACACACACACACACACACACACACACACACACACACACACACACACACACACACACCATCACACACACTCACACACACACACACACACACACACACACACACACACACACACACACACACACACACACACGCACACACACACCAAACAAACAAATAAACACCTATGCGGGTGCTCTAAAAATATTCTCCAAAGTATTATGTCGTCATTCTGAAAATGCCGTGCGCACCATTAATTGAATAAGCATTGTGTAAGCAGGCGCACTGCATTTACTATCTTGAAACTGTACTTTATTGACATTTATTGACCTATTTAGTCAAGGCGCACTACATCAGGCGATAATCGACCATCGCCAAGCTAATCTGGCACTACTCTTGAATTGTCTTGATCGATCCATCTCCTGCAGCAGGTACATAGTCATTTAGCGACACCTCCAAAATTTGGGAAATGCGGCCGTGGGGTTAAATGGGTTAAGCGCTAAATGTTAATCATTGGTTTAAGCACTCCGCATAGACACACACGCGCACACTGACGTATGACAGTATGAAACAAGGGACAAAAGCCTCTCTATATAAAAAAAAGAAACTTTCGCCTATCCAAAAATTATGCCTCTTGATTAATAGTAAGAAGAAAGAGATTTACGAAACTTGAAAATTGTTGGATGTACTGGATCTTTCTGGCGTTATACACGTATACGTCATTTGACTATGTAAGTTTAACAATACTGCCGACGGTGTGACAAATGTAGCCCCGTATTGTTAAACTTACACAATTGCACTTGCAGAAAGATGGTTGGTCAAGGACATTTGGGAGTTTTTCAAAGCACATTAGGAAAAAGATGAAGGAAAATGCTAGAAGTTTTTTAATTGTTTAATCGAAGAGCTAAAACCTTTAAAATTGATTTTGAAATTCTGGACATGATAAAAGAGCAATCCCCCCCCCCCCCCCCGGCGACTGTGACGTAAGAGTTATTGAAATAACGTAATATACATGAGGGTATAAGATGCGGGGTCTGCGATGCTTCGAGAGTTACATTTAGTTTCCAGTCGCTGGCAGTGCAGCGTGACACCGAACGCAAATATCTTTGTCGTTATGTCAGTCATCTCAATTAACTCTTTTTTTTCCCCCACGTGTAGAAACGGGTACAAGTAAATTTATGCAATAAATATGCAGTAGAAGAAAATTTAGCACAGTTCCTGCACACGGCGATCGTGGTCGAATGTGGATGTTAAAAGCGCACACCTAGTTCTCCAGCACAGCCGAAACTTCGTATAAATTTAACCCTTTGTCTGTCGGTAGCGTGTTTGGACGAGTGATTCCGACAGGAATCACATCGACCGAACACGCTACCTACAGCCAAACGCTTAAATTACAAACTAGCTACAAGCACAGATGCAAGGACGGTCTCATACAGCAGTCCTGTCCGTGTGGCCTGCATGGCTTATTGACAAGTTGTAGGGGAGGCGATATGAGCGACACGCTGATTGTCTCCCTCGATTCGCAACCGCGGTAGCGAATCGCGGGAGACAACCAGCGCAAGAGGAACGACTAAGACAAAACACTCGCATAAATCGTCTTTCTATTAAGCTATTTTGAAAGCTACTGGTTTTGTTTTTATGTCACGGCGACATTGCCGTCATCGGCTCATGCCGTAGCGACGACCTCTTGTATGAAATCACCGAACTGAATTCCCTTTCTCAATATATACTGACGAACAAAAGAAATGCGACACTTTTGATTTAGTGTTTCCGATGATTTTTTTTTTAAAATGTCGCATTTTATTGCTCGTCAGTATAACATGTCCGTTGAAAGATCCTCGGAAATCAACGTGGCACCAGTTGTAGTGCGCCTGGATTGATCAGTGTTCAGGTCGTACGTCACAGGCAACAGCTGTCAAGAGGATCTATTCCTCCTGGAGATGCGCACATGTTTGTGTGAGAGAGAAAGAGAGCCGCGCGCGAGAGAGAGAATGACGTCATATTTAGAGTATTATGTCAGAACCGTCTGCGTGGTGACGGAGTTGCCTCTTTTACGTCACCGCCACTGTGTGACTTTCTCTAGAAGTCAAGGTTTTTTTAGTGTTTTAATTTCTGAAATAATTCATTTTTACTTAAGAAGTTGAAAGGATACAAAGCTGGCTAACAAACTCATCGAATGTCTTTCTCCAAACTAGCTATATGCAAAAGTTTAAGTAAATATGACAAAAATTACGGACTCCAATCTGGGTCAACTGACTGCCTATAAACGGTTGTTTATGTCTTCAATAAGACATTCAATTACAATATGCTCGGAGGCTCTCTTAGCCGCCTACTTAAGAAAGTATTTCGCCAAGTTTCAAGCTTGTGTGTACAGAAATATCGGAGAATCTCTTGTTTACATACATACGCACACACATACATACGCACATACATACGCACATACGGTGCTTCGCGCAAAATGTACGTTCAGCAGCAAGGTTAGCGTAACTAGACATGACGTAATTTTTATTTTGTTACTTCAATTGTTAGAGGTTTAGCCTGCTCGCCTTTGACATCATGGACATGCTATTAAATTCGTCCCACCGCGACCCGTCCTAAAAAGTCCCTTCTATAAATAGAAGGGACTTTAAAAACTACCTCGAGATTATTCTTTTAGGGGCAATATGAAGTCATACAATTTCAAGCTTGTCCGTCCTCAAACGCGGGCTCTAGTCGCTGTCACACACACACACACACACACACACACACACACACACACACACACACACACACACACACACACACACACACACACACACACACACGCACGCACGCACCGTGCACGCACGCACGCACACACACACACACACACACACACAGACACACACGGCGCTTGGCGCTAAAAAGACGTTCTCTAGCAAGGTTTGCGTAGCTAGACTTGACGTCATTTTTTATCTTGTTACTTCTTCGCCAGAATTCGGGGCCCGCACGCCCAGCACATCGAGTGCATTCTCCGGAATGCGCTCCGACTAGCCCCATTTCAAAGTCTACCGTATTTTCAATACAGTAGACAAAAAAGGTCTGCTATAACAAGTCCCGAGGGCCTTTGCTTACTGGGAAGTCGTAAATTACTCACAAACCAGATAGGTGAGGCTAGCGCTGGCAGAAATGTACACAAACCAAGGGGAATCACTCAGCGCTGGACAGACAAACAGTTAGATCCCCTGCCCCCGCCTAGAGGATGCAAATGATCGTCTTGTTCTATACCTGCGTATTTCTCTGTGGGCTGACGATTGGGTGCCTGATAGGCGGGGGCAGGGGATCTAACTGTTTGTCTGTCCAGCGCTGAGTGATTCCCCTTGGTTTGTGTAAATTACTCAGCAGTTCTAACAAACGTCAGACACAACAACCAACCAGATATTTTTTGTGGCCTAGCCTGCATTTTGTTATTTCCGACTTAAGCGGAAATAAAAGAAATCAGTCTTGACAATGTCTTTGGCATGAGTGATGGTCTTTTGACAGAGAAAACGTATCGTCTTTGTCCCAACTTTCCGGTTGAATACTGATGAGCTTCAGCTACACTGAGTGGCCCATTGAATTTCTCAAGGACGTGCCCGATTGATCTGAATGTTTGTTCGCCACCTTCTTCGCGATAAGTATGCCTATCATTTCGGGTCAATGGTATACCATTGTCTAAAATCCTTTGTCTTGTGAGTGCGTGTAAATACATCGACAATTCATGTATGTACTCAGGAGCAAAAGAAATGCGACATTTTTTGAATCATCGGAAACACGTTCAGTCATGAATGTGCTTTAGTCCCCTCAATTTGAGGGACACTATAGGTGATGTCATCCGGGAAAAAAAACAAGACTGTTCACATGAACCCGTGTCACTGCAGAGATTCATGTCAATCCATGTCTTTTGCGGATGACAGGGTGTTCGTGAGGGAATAATAGACTTTGAAATGCCAGAGTTAACTCAAACACGCAGTATGGTTCTGAAGAGGATTTCTTATCAATGATCATGAACTGAAACTTTTTTCTGTATGCACGGTATGCTCGTCTGACCTAGTAAGCTTTTTCAGCCGGTTGGTGGGTGGGTAGATGGATGTATGGATGGAGGATGGATGGATGGATGGAAAGATGGACGGATGGTTGAATGGGTGGGTGAGTGAATGGTGGCTGGCTGCATCGATAGATAAAGGTGCTGTTTTATTATATATTTTCTTTGTTTCTGTATATGTGCATATCTAATCCGTGTTTGTATACGTGTTCTTTTATTTTTGCTTGTGTCGTTGGAAGCGAATGGTCAGCCTGATGGCCTTTCGCTATCTCATTCTCTTGCTCTTCCACTTCCATCACTCAGCTAAGTACACATTTAATTCCTACCTTCTGTTTATATGCACCACTCAATAAACCGTGCGACATTTCTTAGGTATTGCCCAGTTTACTTATCTGGCTGCGTTCTTGAACTTTCATGGATTACCTGTCAGCCGCTGAAAGCTGTAATTAAACAGCACGTAAGTCGTGCTTTCTGTGCGAAGACGAACCCTAGGGGAGACAACTCCGTTCAGGCGATCACGAGGTTCTTATTTGCATAGTGTTAACCCCTTCACTGCCGTTTACTGAATGGTTCTACGTTTTCAGAAACACGAACTGCGTCCACTGGCAGCGAAGGGGTTAACTCATTGGAAACGTGCCGCATACAGATATGCGGCAAATGAAATTAGCGTTGGAAACATGTCGCAAATAAATATGCGGCATGGTCCAAACGCTAACGTCATTTGCAGCGTTTCCGTTTGAATATGCGGCGTGCTTCGGACGCTATCGTCATCTGTTTATGCGGCCTGCTTGGAACTCATCATCATCAGTCCCTTGCCCGAACTGGGCGTTGGGGGGACTGAAAGGCAGCAGCAACAGACAGTGCTCTCCACTGAGTTCTATTTTGGGCGGTGGCAAGCAAGTCTGACATCTCGAGTTCGGTCCATTCTTTTATGTTTGCGACCCAACTCTTTCTCTGACGACCTCGCCGGCGACTTCCTTCGAGAGGAACTGGAACTGCGTAATTAACCCATTTAACCCCAAGGCTGCATTTCGCAAATAGAGGTGTCACTTAAGAACTATGCACCCGTTCCAGGATATGGAGCGACCGGCATATAAGTCAAGGGTGGCGCCAAACTAATATGGCGCTTCCCTTGAATTATCATGGACGATCCATCAACTGCCGCAGGGCGTTGGGGCTAATTGTGCTAGCCGCTATTATCTCCTGCGAGTCTCCATTGAGTTTAAACTGGGAAACACGGTATTACAAAGCTGAACCGAGTGGCTGTATTGAACAAACACAGATCCATGCTGTAGCTGTTTGTTTACATAGCATAATGAGTGCCCGGTGCGCGAAGGCCGTAGGGCCGACGTCGGCTGCCGTTGGCCCGCGCAATGTCGTGCGCGGGCCAACGGCGGCTGATGTCGGCCCGATGGTCTTTTGCGCATTGTACAAACCCTCAATTGAACAGCGTGATAAATCGTCCGTTTTTTTTTCTTTTCTCCCTCTTGCTTATGTCTATGTGTGTGCGTGTGTGCATGCGAGTGTGTGTGTGTGTGTTTGCGTACGTGCATGTGCGTATGCGTGCGTCCGCGCACGCCAAATTCCAGTCAAATTATTATATACAACAGTTGCATTGCTCTCATCGTCCTATCTGGCTTCGTGCCATCTTGAACAAAAAACCACTAATTCATGTGATCCGTGTTTCTTTTTTTTTTTTTTCATCAGTTGACTGGGTATTGTGGACGTGTACGTGTGCGTGCGAGCGTGGAGTGCGTGCGTGTGTATGCGTGTGTGCGTGCGAGCGAGTGTGCGTACGTGCGTGCATGCGTGCGCGCACGCCAAAATCCATTAAAATTATTATATACAACAGTAGCATCGATGTCATCATCCTCCATCTTGAAAAGAATTTGAAAGAACACCGAGTCATGTGATCAATGTTTCGAGTTTTTCCTCAGTTGACTGTGGTCGGAAGTATTTGCCAAGTGCTATGTGGTGCGCGCGGACTAACTTTTCCACGCGTTGATAAGTTCCAGTGCAAGTATCTGCTAATGGGCGGTACAGATGAACGGTATTTGTTTTGTGTACCTGTTTCCAATGCGCGGTTGTGACAGCAAAGTCGGTCGATCAAAGTGGTACATTTGTACAACGCGGCTCGCAAAACTGAACAGCTCCACGGGGTCCTGTCTCGATCGGCTTATTTAGCTCTGATACACTACAACAGGGTATGTATCGGCTATGACAGTTCAAGGGTAGTGCCGGAATAGCTTGGCGCCGGTACTGACGCGCCAAGCTATTCTGGCACTACCCTTCAACTATCATGGTCGACCTCAATTAACTGTGATCCAATCTTCAGAGGACACTTAAGTTTTGGAATTTCGAACTGGTCTCAATGTTTTAGTTTTGTTTAGGGTTGTTTGTTTTTGTTGGTCCCCTGAGGAGACATTTGGGCTGCCTTCCCCTGGGACGAGGCATTGCCACAGTGCATTGCCACCCGTCATACCTACGGTGTTTATTTATTTTTCTTTATCTTTGGGAGACCGTCATAAACTTGTTACAAAGAAAAACAACAACAACTCCCTACATATGGTTATTGTTTTGATCATTTGTTTATCCCTTGCAGCACGAAAATAAATAAGAGACGTAGCTTTTCGCCGCTAAATTTGTTTTTCGTCACCCCATGGTTGTTTTATATTACGATATGTCTTATGTGATTTGTGTTACTGTGAAATCGTGTTTATTGCCTTTATGCTTAGACCACAATAGTTACTAAGGCATACCGTCGGTGTGTGTGTGGGTGTGGGTGTGGATGTGTGTGTGTGTGTGTATGTGTGTGTGTGTGTGTGTGTGTGTGTGTGTGTGTGTGTGTGTGTGTGTGTGTGTGTGTGTGTGTGTGTGTGTGTTGTGTGTGTGTGTGTGCACGTGAGTAGCTTAATTATATTTCGATGTGTTTAGTGTTCTTCTTTTTTGATGTTGCGCAGCACCGCAACGATTTCCTAATGTATTATTACATATGGCAATAAAGTTCTATCATCATCATCATCATTCATCATCATTTTTATAACCCTACAAGCTGAAATCAACTTAAAATTTATTTGTTAAAATCATTATGGTAAAGGAGATGTAAAAGAGGACAAACACAAAGGTTTTACTGAACGTATGCTGTCGCTGGTTTACCGTGCAGTTTTAACCCAGAATATGTGGTAGGCTTTTGTTTATTTTATTGAGGGGGCGGAGAGCCCGCATTAGCAATGTTAAAGGTGACATTATTGAGGGGGCGGAGAGCCCGCATTAGCAATGTTAAAGGTGACATTATTGAGGGGGCGGAGAGCCCGCATTAGCAATGTTAAAGTGACACTGAAAAAGTCGGTATGGATTATTTACCACTGGCATACCAAATCGTGCTTAACATATTCTGCCCCAAGACCGAAATCCCCAAATTTTGAAGTTGCCCTCAGAAGGACTGTATTACAATTCTAGCGATAGTTCGAGCGTGATAGTTCAAGGGTGGTGCCAAAATAATTTGGCGCCTATGGGCGCCAAGCTATTCTGGCACCATCCTTGAACTATTATGCTTGATCCATGTCTTGCTGTGGTGTGTCGGGGCTGAATGAATTAAAGCTCGTGTCAGACACGTGTAACTGTGGTGAAGATAAGGGTTTCTTGTAAATCATAGGCTGCATTCTTCCAGTCGTGTTTTGAGCCACACTCTGGTGGAAGGAGGGGTAGGGGGGGGGGGGGTAAAGAGAGAGAGAGTGGGGGGGGGGGGGTGGGGGTGGAGGGGGGGGGCACAGGGACGTACCATCCAGGATTCAGGACGATTCATTTTGCGTTAGCTACCCACTAACATGCTCACCAGAATCTATATCTCTTGCTAACACCACTTCGGATCCACGGGCTGACCGAGCTCTCTGGCGTAAAATTAACAAGGATTTCAGAATCACAATCTGCGTCAACTGGCAGAGAAAGGGTTAAGTATTTTGCCCACCCTTCACACATATTAGATAAAGTAACAGGAACCAAAATGTCGCATAAAATGCGACACTTTGGTTTCTATTACTTTATCTAATAGGAACCAAAATGTCGCATTTCATGCGACAAATCGTCCCATAATTATTTCCATGGTAAAGTGGACGCTTATCAGTCTCCTCCCACCTCACGAGTACGAACGTTTGTAGAACAGGCATGAATAAATAAAAGGACTTGAATCCAGTCTGTAGAATGAAAACGGATTGTTATATGCCTCTTCCAGATATATTATGTGACAGAGTTAAGTGGTTGTCCGTCCATGGAAGGTTTACAGTTAGAGCGGGGAGGTGTTGAGCTAGCTCGGCAACTCCCCGCGCTAACTGTAAACCGTCCATGGACGGGCTAGCTCGGCACCTCCCCGCTCTCATTGGAAACCGTTCATGGACTAGCTCCGCACCTCGACGCTCTAACTGTAAACCGACGATGGACAAGCTAGCTCGGCACCTCCCCGCTCTAACTGTAAACCGACGATGGACATGCTAGCTCGGCATCTCCCCGCTGTAACTGTAAACCGTCCATGGACGGGCTAGCTCGGCACATCCCCGCTCTAACTGTAAACCGTCCATGGACGGGCTAGCTCCGCACCTCTCCGCTTTAACTGTAACCGTCCGTCGACGGGCTAGCTCCGCACCTCCCCGCTCTAAATGTAAACCGTCCATAAACGGGCTAGCTCCGCACCTCCCCGCTCTAACTGTAAACCGTCCATAAACGGGCTAGCTCCGCACCTCCCCGCTCTAACTGTAAACCGTCCATAAACGGGCTAGCTCCGCACCTCCCCGCTCTAACTGTAAACCGTCCATAAACGGGCTAGCTCCGCACCTCCCCGCTCTAAATGTAAACCGTCCATAAACGGGCTAGCTCCGCACCTCCCCGCTCTAAATGTAAACCGTCCATAAACGGGCTAGCTCCGCACCTCCCCGCTCTAACTGTAAACCGTCCATAAACGGGCTAGCTCCGCACCTCCCCGCTCTAAATGTAAACCGTCCATAAACGGGCTAGCTCCGCACCTCCCCGCTCTAAATGTAAACCGTCCATGGACGGGCTAGCTGCGCACCTCCCCGCTCTAAATGTAAACCGTCCATAAACGGGCTAGCTCCGCACCTCCCCGCTCTAAATGTAAACCGTCCATAAACGGGCTAGCTCCGCACCTCCCCGCTCTAAATGTAAACCGTCCATAAACGGGCTAGCTCCGCACCTCCCCGCTCTAAATGTAAACCGTCCATAAACGGGCTAGCTCCGCACCTCCCCGCTCTAAATGTAAACCGTCCATAAACGGGCTAGCTCCGCACCTCCCCGCTCTAAATGTAAACCGTCCATAAACGGGCTAGCTCCGCACCTCCCCGCTCTAAATGTAAACCGTCCATAAACGGGCTAGCTCCGCACCTCCCCGCTCTAAATGTAAACCGTCCATAAACGGGCTAGCTCCGCACCTCCCCGCTCTAACTCATTTAGCCCTGACACACCATAGGAAAAATACGGATCGGCCATGATAGTTCAAAGGTGGTGCCAGAATAGTTTGGCGCCTATAGGCGCCAAGCTATTCTGGCACCACCCTTTAACTATCATGGCGGATCTGTCTCCTTATTCGGTACTGCACCCTTCAGAGGACAGCTTCACACTTGGGAATGTCGACCCTGCGGTACAATGGGCTAACCGGCTGTAAACCGTCCATTGACCAGCTAGCTCGGCACCTCCCCGCTTCCACTGTAAACCTTTTATGGACGGATAACCAGTTAACTCAGTCACATGCGTGATGTGCCGATAGAGCACATTTCTGTTTAACCCGGCCATTCAGTCGTGACGTACTACAGCAGGACATGGGTCGACCATGATAATTCAAGGGTAGTGTCATTTTAGCTTGGCGCCTGTCGGTGCCAAACTAATCTGGCACTACCCTTGAATTATCATGATCGATCCATCTCCTACAACACGTGCATAGTCGTTAGATCAGTGACGCCTCCAAAATTTGGGAAATACGTGCGTCGGGCTGAGTGAGTTAGAGTTGCCTCAAATCCAGGGCGAGCTGTCATACAACGAGTACAACGTGTTTTCCGCAAATGTTGCCTTGCCTCGGCTAAGATGTTTTTACTCTACTTTTCACAGTTTTTGTGAGTAGGCTGCCCCTTGTGCTCAATGACGGCCAACGCATCAGTACATACGAAGGAGAAGAAGAGCAGAACAGTCGATAATTTTACGACATATAACTTCATAATCAAGTTAAACAAAAGTTATATATTTGTCCTTTGGTGTAACGTTATATTGTAAAACATACCAAGCACGTGTATAATACATCTTGCAAACCGGGCCATTAGCCCTTCATTGGCGAAGATTGGTTTTACTTAGACTGCCTGGGCCATAGCTTTATCGGCGTGTTCATATATTATATGAGTTTCCAGTTTCATTCAGGTCATTGTGTTTCGACGGAAGCCATTTTGTGATAACAAACGGTATCACACTTCTCACGTTATCAAACAGTAGGATACGATAACAACATTAAAGTTGTAGTACAACACAGCCAAATGATTCGAACTCCTGCCTGCAAAAGTAGGGCGATAAAACAGGTGGCTATTTTTATCACGCTCCAATGCCGTCCTAGTCCTTGCAGGCCAGACTTTGAAACGGCGCGGCCTTCGCCGCCTGTCGCGGTCGCCGTCGCCTCGCTGTATCGCCGCACGCGTGTTTTAAGGCAGAGATAGAGCCGGGGGTAAGAGTGGGGGTAGTGGTGAGGGAGGCCATAATGCATATTCATCATCAGAAGTGGTGGGGTTGTTTTTGTGTGTGTGCCCGTCATTGCTGTCTTGGTGTTGCGTGCGAGTCAGCATAGTGCGGACTCGCGGTGACTGGCTGACAGAGAGAGAGAGACCACAGACACTGAGGAGTCCTGACTGCCGTAGTGGCGTCAGCCGTATGTTCAGTTTGTCTATATCCACTCGTAGCAACAACCCAGCTGACCTTCCTCTAATAACGTAAACGAAGGCTTCTCAGCCAGCAAGAGGCATAGATTCTGAGAGCCCCTGTCGCAAGGCAGGGGCTCTTCAGAATCTATGCCTCTTGCAGATAAACAATATACTGAGTGAAAGACTCAATCGGCTGCCTCCTTCTCTCTCTCTCTCTGTACAGTGGAAGAGGTTTATAAAGTAACGTCGCGTCCCATAACCCGCTTCCCCCCACGTGTAGTAGGACAGCTCCGCTCAGTAGGTCAGTAGAACAGTCTTTGCTCGTTCAGTGCAGTGCCCTTGATATTATTTAGACTAGTTCTTTGGTTCGCTCGGCCGAGCCGCGCAGGATTACCTTTCGACACTGATGCGTCAAGCCGATGCGCTGAGTTACAACACATTATACCTGCTTCGACTCAAGGCAAGACTGACATGTTTTCTCTTCTTCTCTTCAGTTTTCCGCCGTGAGATGGCCTTATTTGCCTGCTCGGCGTTAAACCCAAATAACTAACTCTTCTTCTCTTTTTGCGCTAATGGAGAACACGCTGGTCGATGCCATTCAGTGATCGTGCGTGCGTGCGTGCGTAATAGCTCATTACTAATGAGGACTACTAGGATTCAACGCAGTGCCATGCTCATCAGAAGTTAGTGGCGTCATTGAACCCACAGGTAAAACTAGTACTGAACATCGATGTGATTATTTGTCGGTAGCGGATTTATTAGTCGCGATGATTCCTGTATGAATCATTGCGACTAAAACTACTGACAGCTCCCGACAGCGCAGGAACGCAAAGGTTATATATAGAGCGCACATCTATTATCGCCATTTCGCAGTCTTTGAGCATTGGCTCCTTTGTCACTTCTGTCTGAAGATTCCTGTCTGACCATCGGTCAGGGGTTGTAACACAGAGTGTGCTACGCTTAGAAAGGTCAAGAACTCGTTCGAATTGAAAACACGTACATAAACATCGGCGAACTCGCGTGGTCGAGCCGTAAACACATATAGTCCCGAAAGGATCCATGAAAACTGAGTTGCTGAACTGTCACACGTCGTAGTACTACATTACTAATTGCGAGACAGACAGATACGGCCATGAATAGTATCCAAGGGTCTTGTCCGAACTAGTCATTGTCCCAAATAGTTTCATCAGGGGTGAGAGAGACCAGAAAAAACTTGGATGCACTGTGAGCGCCCAGCACGTTAATTCTGGCACCACTCATGAACTATCACGGCCGATCCATACTGGTCAGGGCTGAGTTTTGAATAGTCTCCAACTTGGCGATGACAACAACTGCTGATGAATTAGGATGACTAAACTGTAAACTCATTGAGCCCCATGTGGTACAATTTATCCCGGACTGAAGACGAAACAAGCCAACGACAAACTGAACAGATGAAAACAAACCTATCTCTACCCGATTCTACAACCAACCCACCCCTCAGCCTCATTCTTGATCTGGCGATCGAATATGAGTGAAATTCTGACACTAAAGGATGTGTCCATACCCCTCAACGTACCCGTCGACAATGCCGTAAGATTCGCTTCCGCTTTGTGCGAGCTTTACGCTGATCCCGTCACAAAACGGTACCTAGGAAAAGAACTGTCCTGAACAAACTCAAGTGCGTTTGACCTAACAGACGAATTGGTTAAAAGCGGTCATACCTATTCAGAGAATGACTGACGTTTTCTCAGAGTGACACTTTGAGAAAAACTTTCAGTACATTTTTCCAGTACAGGTTTGCTGCACCGATACGAAACGGAGCTGAAATACGCGGTCACTACATCGATGTGCATAAAACGTTTGTAATTTATTTCAACCATTCACTGCCAGTGGCCGTACTGACACTGTGTTTTTGAAATCATTGTCAACTCACCGTCAAAGACCCTCAGCCCTTTAAGGAACACGGATGCAACGTGCTTTCAGCAGGATAGTCTATAGATCCCTTATGAGACCCGCATGCAACAGTTGCGGTGGGGGGAGTGGAGGAGGGGCTGGATGGAGCTCATGAGGATTCTTAAACCTTTATGACAGCTTCTGTGCGGTAGCATCATATTTCCTTTTTCTCGCGACAGATCAAAACCGGTGTATAACTCAATCGATCTGACTGACAGGGAATTTTAAGGGATCTGTCAACCGAATCCTTTTTTTTAAAAATATTATTATTATTATTATTATATATACTATTATTTATTATTATATTATAGCCACCTCCCAGCCCTTTTTTATATTACTTACAGCCCCGAGGACATTAGCAGTTACTGGGAAGTTAGTGTTTAGCAGTTTATCCTAAGATTACTATGCCAACTGTGGCTTGATACTAACATTACGTGTTCTGACCTACTGTGCGATTCGAGTCTTTACTATGCTCACCTTGGCCGATGAAACTGGCTGTTATACCGAGATTGAAACCGGGCATTGCACATCTGACAGGATTGATTACAACTACTAATATCGTTACCATCTGTACCATTTGAAAATAACGCCTCTGCTATGACAGTTTTATTTAGAAGTGCTGTAGTTGTGAATACTCCCCAAAGTAAATCATAAGCGTTGCGTCGATCATAACGGCCAGTGCTCTCCTCTGACGTTGTCTATCCCCACACACCTCCCCATCCCCCCACGGAACCCCCCCCCTCCCCGCCCCCCCCTCGTACAAACTGGGGGGAATTTCTGATCAGAGAAGAGGAGTAGCACGCCCTGATAATAACAGAGGGATATAGTCACCCTCTGTCAGTCCTTTCTTTGACCGCCCTATTCCAGTTAGTGGTAGTTCTGGGTCGGCAACACACGCAGGTCAACACCGACTGGTAATAAATATGCTGTAAGCGTATTAGATAAGACGATACTACCCGTAGCGCAAAACCCACGACGTCGGCCACCGCGACGTGCGCGAAGTTAGCACGTTCAGCGTCAATGGATGAGACTTAGAAAGGTCACCGTCCACGATAGCGGGGTTTTGTTTTATCAGGAATATTTTCAATGAAAGTTGAGCAGTCACTCAGATATTTAAGCGAGTGGTGGTCACTGTGTTTGAAATCGGTAGTTGGGTCGTTTTTCTCTTTCTGACCAGAACCGGCGTTTCAAGTGATTAGAAGAGAGCAGAATATGAAATAGAGAACGTAGTCATTTATGTGTAGATTGCAGTAGCATCCATTCATCATAAGATCTCCCTCAATTGCAACAGAACATACATGCTGACAAGAACAATATTTGAGACATTCTAATCGTATGTCGAGTTATTATTAACACACCTCGAGACACACAGCTGGGGGCCATTCGAGATACGCGGCGTAAAAGGCCCTCAGTATCCGAATGCAGACCACTGTCTCGAATAGTAGACTTACAGAGACGCACGTCCCTTTAGATCAGCTGATATGGACAATGATACCAGAAGGAAATAGAACACAGGAACGTGCTTCAAGAAATGTCAAAGGAACCGAGTGCAGGCATTGTTTTCGGACTGAGAATCAATGCTTCCTTAAAACCCACGAGTGCACAGTTCTAGAGAAAGACGGTGGCGAGACTATTACCCAGTCTGAAACACAAACATGATAAGAGTCCAGACACATCGGTCGTTTTTGTACAGTGAGTTCTCTCATAAACAAGTGATATCACGTGAGAGAGAACGAGAGAGATAAGAGTAGAGTAGAGAGAGAGAGAAGAGAGAGACAGAGAGAGAGGAGCAGGAAGAGCGAGGAGAGAGGAGAGAGAGAGAGAGGCAATAAAATAAGAAGAAATAAAAACAGAATAAAAAGATGTATTTATGACAAAACGATGTTCGGAAAACCGAGCACCAGTCACACAGTATAAATGTGCCACTTGCGTGTGACAACCGGCTCGCCACGTCTCCCGTTGCGCGACCACACTGGCAGGATATTCCTGACTAGTGTGTGCACGGATGAATTCGGGTGATCTGCAGACGACAGCTTGGAGCATAAACTAACGACCATATGCAGTGCCTCACCGTTGTCCCTGTCCCTGATCCTGGCCGGCCCGGATTCAACGACCTGGGGTCATGCAAACAACGCTGACCTGCATGAAGACCACTCTTGTGAGCAGAGGGTAAGGAGGCCGGTCCGACTAGAAAGTGCTTCCAACCAATTTTGCATAAACCCTTCTTACATCCTGAGGATGAAACTGATAACTCTATCTAGGAAACCCACCAGACAGAGTCTGCTCTAGGCACTCCACATTTCTAGCAGACACGTTGACACATGGATAAGTTCAAAGGAGTGGTGTCAGGACTAGCTTAGTGGCCAGTAAGTGCCGCCGAAGCTATTCCGACAGCCACCCTTGAAACTATCACTGTGTCAGACACCACACCCATAGTCGATAGCGTGATCAGATGGTTGAGTTATGGTGGTTAACATAGTATTACATGCCCTCCATGTCCATGCTCCTCTACTACTCTACTAGCAGAAGTATGGTTATTGGACCACATGATGACAGGTCAGGTACAGGCGCCAAGCCATCATTCTGAACACACCAAGGGACCCCTTATGAACTATCATGGTGACAACTCCACAAACCGATTCGCTAGTCGTTGTCAGGTGCCCTTTATGGGTTAACGTATTGTTCATCCACCTATTCAGCCCTAATACTCTACAGCAGAAAATGGTTTGATTATGACAGTTCAGCTTCGCGTCTGTAGGCATTAAACTGACATGGCACCGCTCCTAAACTGTTATCATCATATTCTTGTTATTTATCATAATCATCGTCATCATCAGCAGCAGCATCTTCATCATCATCACAATCACTGTTGTCATTATCATCAAATATTTGATTCAGTGCCTAGCCTCCGCCCGAAGTCGCCTGTTCGGCGTTAAACCCAAATAACTAACTAACTAAATACCTAACCTCAGATACAGTGCTGTAGGCGCTTTACGGTGATTATGCGCATTCACGTATGTCTATCACTGCTGTGCCTGGCTGAACACTCTGTATTAAAATTCGATCCTGCTTAATCCACGCTTCTTTAACCCCCGTTCTACAACAAGATCGATGAATAAGCAAGATAATAGATAGTATTGTTTCTGTGAATCTCCTCTCGCATGTGCTGTCTTACAGCTTCTGGCATAATATATTAAAGGACTGCTGAAGGCAAATTTCACTGTTTTACAAAAATGGACTTACTGTCCTAGAAATGATTAATGGAAATAAAGGAGTGGACGCTTGAACTGGACCCAAACTTTGCGCGCCCCCCCGCATGGCACCCTAACCCCCCTCCTCCCCCCCCCTCCCAGGGGCTGATTGGGTGGGTGGGTTCCAGGGGTTTCGGAATTCCAACTCGTCCTCACATCCCACCCAAAATTCTGTAAAGTGCTATAACAAAGTCCATTTTTTTGGGTGTTTAAAAACCCCAACCCACCCCCTTGCCACCACCGTTTAATATTTTGGCGAGTTTTACAACAGACACAGCACCACGCGCACAACCCCCCTCACCCCCCCCCTCCCGCCCTTAGTTTGATATCAGATTTTGGCGTAATCGGTGAGAGTCCCTAACACGCACAGCAGCCATCTCTACGCACCCCCCCACCCCCCCCACCCCCCACGCCCCTCCTTTGTTACTGGCTGGAAAATAACCAACAAAAGGAAACACTCTTAAGAAGAACTAAGACAAAACATTTTACTAAATCCTCGATACACTTTTTTTTCAGAGGGACGAACACGCAAGAAGGACACTGCCGCTTGTCTTTTCAAGTTGCCTTCAGATAGTAACTTAGTCTACCACTGATCAGTGAAAACATCTAAAATTGTCCAGATATCGTCTCTAATGTTTCACGAAGGTGTTAAACACTTTACTGCTCCAGTGACCTGAAATTCCGCAATTGTGAAGTGCCCGGACCAGAGCCACCTGTAGACTGTAGTTACACTTCTGGAAATGAACAGATCGAGCGTGATAGTTCAAGGCCGGGGTTGTCGGCCAGAAGTTGGCGCCTATTGGCGCCAAGCTATTCTGGCACAACCCTTGAACTATCACGCTCGTTTCCATGTCCTTGCCGTGGCCTGTCTGTCGGAGTTGCATGAGTTCAGACGTGTAAATGGTTTTTAACCCTTTGGCTGTGTCCGGTACGCGTTTTTGTCGAGGTGACCACGTCAAGCTTCCGGCGATAGGCCGGTCAGAACATAACAACCGATACTGCTCCTTGCCCAACTCTCAAGCTGCGGAATGTTGACCCATTTAACCCCGTGGCTGCATTTCTCAAATTTCGGATGTGCCATTTAACGGCTATGTTCCATTCGCAGCGGGATATGGATCGAATATATAAATATATAAATTCAAGGGTAGTGCCAAAACACCTTGGCGCCAAGCTAATCTGGCACTACCCTAGAATTTATATATTCGATCCATATCCTGCTGTAAGGCGTTGGGAGTAAGTGGGTTAACATAAACTCATTATTATAACTCATTAATATTTTGTTAAATCCGGATACACTATTGCATAAATTTCAATTGAATAGTTTGGCGCCTCTATTCCTGGAACTCCACACCCTTGCACGAAAAACGTGTTGATCTATCTCCTTATCCTGTAATGGTCCGCCATTTCATCAGACAAGACACCTAATTGGAAAAGTGTAAGCCTCAGGATTTAATGGGTTAATCTCACTTATGGTGTGTTGTTTCTCTTCATCTCCCTGCTTGTCTTGATCAATCCGGCTCACTTATCGTGTGTAGTTTTTCTCTTC